>CM052811.1:108045816-108155224 GCA_028533885.1 Nasua narica | reverse complement strand
GTGCAAAGATGCATGAACGTCACTTCAGGACTCGCTCTGAAGATAAGCTGAGCCCAAGATGCTCAGCAGGTCTTGTCCTACATTCTCACCAGGCTCCTAATCATCAGTCCATAAGGATGCACCTGAACAACCGCCAGGAGTTGGCTCGTGATGCAAGGCTCTGTCCATGCACCTGACAAATGCTCCACATTGGTTTCCACTCTTCCACTTCATATTCCACGGGCTTGGTTCTTCCTCATACAGAGTCCTCGGATCTGCATTCCCCTTTCTCTACCTCAGCCTTTTTTTTTTAACACATGGTTTCATTCTGTTTTGATCCCATCCCTATACTTCTTTCCCGTATATCCGACGTCTAGAGGCCCCTGTCTATACCTGCATAGCTCCCAGTTTCCCCCAATAAAGTATTCTCTTTAGTGCTATGCCTCTGAGTCTGAATAATTCATATCTGTTGGTACATTACACTTTGCAGAGGGTAAAGGTTCATCGAGACTCTTGTGACACCATTAAAGGGAGTGAAAACTGTCAGAACCTTGACAGTTCAGAGCTCCAGACACACAGTGATCCTCCTCTGTTTCTTCAAAAAATTGCAAGACACTTTTAAGACAAGGGTCTATGGGCATTGTCTTATTTTGGAGTCCCCAGAAACCAATCCTAGGACGAGGACATGGGTAGAGGAGTTTACTTGGGAGATCTCTCAACACACGCAAGTTAGGGTGGGGTAAGTGATACAGGCAAGAGAGGAGACAATTATAAGCTGGTTACCATGGGGGCAAATTACAGCTTACTGCCCCTGGGGACCTTCTAAGGAGTCCTGTAAATCATGTGTCCAGATGTCTGCATTCACCTCCAATGATGAGGCAGCTGAGGCATTAATGCATTAATTCCCATCCCCTCCTGGATGCGGGAGCAATGAAAGCCCTTGCTCTTCCAGATTGTTCCACATGCAAACTGACAAGCTGTCAGGGAGCCAGAGGAATCCTACTGCACAGAAGTAGAGACTCTGACACTTGAGATGACACAGCTATCACTGTGCACTGGCCACAACAAGGAGCCAAAAACTAACATAAGCCACACTGCAGATGAACCTCCAAAGCATCAAGTGATGCAAAAAAAGCCAGACACGAGAGGTCCTATACTGTATGATTCCAGTTACATAACATATCCAGAATAGGAAGATTCATAGAAATAGAAAGTAGGTTACTGGTTGCCAGGGGCAGAATTAGGCTGGGGAAAATAGTGACTGCTAATAGGTAGAGGTTGTCCTTTTGTTTGTTTGTTTGTTTTGTTTTGTTTTATTTCTTTAAGTGATCTCTACACCAGAGGTGGGGCTCAAGCTCCCGAGTTCAAGAGTCATGCGGTCTTTCAACTGAGCCAGCCAGGTGCCCCTAAGGTTTTCTTTTGTAGTGATAAAAATACTGTAGAACTAATAAAAGTGGTGGTCACACAACATTGTGAAGGCCATTGTTAAAAGCCTCTAATCTGTCCACTTAAAAATGATTAATCTTATCTGATGTTAATTTCACTTAATTGTTTAAAATGATTAGAAAAAAGAAATGTGAGAGACTGTGGACTCTGAGCAATAAACTGAGGGGTTTGGAGGGGAGGGGGTGGGGGGGTGGGCGAGCCTGGTGGTAGGTATTGAGAAGGGCACGTATGGCATGGAGCACTGGGTATGGTGCATGAACAATCAATCTTGTAACACTGAAAAATTAAAATAAACATATTTGGGGAGAAAAAAAAGAAAAAAGAAATGTGCATTAGATCTCTCTCTCTCCTGCAGCTGCAAGTGAAATCAGAGGCAAGCCAAGAACATGTCTTATTAATGCTTCACACCCTAAGTTGGAAATTTCAGGGAAGATTTTTCATGCCCCATGGCTGCTGCTTCTGAGGTCATAACTGATATTTGGTATTTCCTCCTGCATCACCCATTCCCAACTGCACCAAGTGATGGAGTCTCTCCATTAGCTCTGGCTTCCTCTCCTGCTTTCAAAGCACCATGATCTTGATAAACACTCTCTGAAGATTTGGTTACCCAACTTTTGTATCAACATGGACGGGACTGGAAGAGATTATGCGGAGTGAAATAAGTCAAGCGGAGAGAGTCAATTATCTTATGGTCTCACTTACGTGGGGAGCATAAGGAAAATCATGGAGGGCATTGTGAGAAGGAAGGGAAGGGTGAATTGGGGGAAATCGGAGGGGGCGATGAACCAAGAAAGACTTTGGACTCTGAGCAACAAATTGAGGGTTTGGAGGGGAGCGGATGGGGGTTGGGCGAGCCTGGTGGTGGGTATTGAGAAGGGCATGTATTGCATGGAGCACTGGGTGTGGTGCAAGAACAATCAATCTTGGGGCGCCTGGGCGGCTCCGTGGGTTAAAGCCTCTGCCTTCTGCTCAGGTCATGATCTCAAGGTCCTGGGATGGAGCCCTGCATCCGGCTCTCTGCTCAGCGGAGAGCCTGCTTCCCCCTCTCTCTCTGCCTGCCTCTCTGCCTACTTGTGATCTCTCTCTTTCTCTGTCAAGTAAATAAATAAAATCTTTTAAAAAAAAAAAAAAGAACAATCAATCTTGTAACACTGAAAAAATAAAATAAATGTATTTGGGGAAAAAAAAAAAAGATTTGGTTCAACTTGGGATCACCCTGGCTCCTCCAGACCACATGCTACTCAGGGTAACATCTTTACTTTTTGACAATGGTTAAGGAAATGGAGTGGCCCAAAGAGATGAAAAAGGAGAAGGACAGAAAGGAAATGAAAGGCAGGGAGAAAGAGACTCAGAGGGAGACTCACAGGAAAAGAGAAACAGGCAGGCACAGAGTGAAAGGAGTAGGCACAGAAAGAAGGAAAATAAACAGTATGAGAAAAACAAGCAGACAGACAATTAGACGTATCCTGAGAAGTACAAGATTGGAAAGAAGAGAACTGGAATGTTCTTGACTCCAAACTCCCCCTGGATAATGGAAGATGCTGAAATTGAACATCCCCTTCTCTGAGGGAGTCTAGAAGTCCCAGACAAGCTTGGCCCACTCTCCCTAGCTGACCAGAGAGCCAGAGAGCCTCAGTGAGCTGAGAAGTAGAAGCTGCCTCTCAAGAGCCCTTTCCCCCAGGGTCGGGGCTGTGGGTGTCAGCTACTCCCACTGATGGCCTCGGGGACTTGGCATTCCCCAGCAGAGGGAGTGTGACTGTCTTGTCTTCAGTGATATGTGGCTCCTGGGCCAGGGCAGCCAAAGCTAAGAAGCAGGAGCTACCGAGGAGCAGTTCCTAGTTTTGGTGCCACCTTTAAGAGCCAGTAGCTCTTAAAATGAGGCTCTTGGGACTTCTGCCAGTCCTGGCACTCTTCATCCTCTTGGGGGGAGTCCAGGAACCTGAGCTGGTTGAGGGGTTCTTTGGCAGTAAGTATTGGGGACTAGGTCGGCCTCGTGGAGATATGGAAGTTGCTGGGAGGGAGGAACAAAGAATTCTAAGGATGAGAAACACCTTCCCCACTCAGCCTGGGGCCTTAGGTGGGAGAAAGGGAGATATTTGCAGTCTTTCTGTCAGACCCCTACCATCTAGTAAGATGCCTTCTGGGAGTGCAAGAACCTGAGTCTCTAGCAGAGGACTCCCCACTATCGTGATGAGAGGGATTCCTTCTGGAGGTGCCTGGACCTGGAGTTCATGAGATGGACTAAAGGTGCTGGGTCCTTAAGGGCCTTTCCTGCAAGAAAGCTCCCTCGCCCTAGCACCACCCTTAGCAACTTTGAATCTTCCAGTTGCAGCCCCCAAAAATCTTCCCACACTCACACCACCGGAGGGTCCTTGCCCGTGGAGTATAGAATGGTCTCTTGGAGTCCCTCGGAATGAGGGAAGACCCCCTTAAGTAGCAACTAAAATACACTGAGCGCTCAACAGTGAAGCCATACATTGTAGGTTTCAAATCCTGGCTCCTTTCCTTAGTAGCTGTGTGACCTTGGGGAAGTTCACATAACCTCCCTGTGCTCCAGATTCCTCTGTTTATAAAATGTGGATATTGATAGGACTCACCAATAGAAATGTCACAGGGATTCAGGAGAAGAGACAAATTCATAGGAAGCACCTCGTTAATATTATCATTATTATGCCCCAGGCCGCCTGACAATGGCTCCAAGATTTGTCACCTAATCCTCGAAACAACTCTATAGGCAAATGAAGGAATCAAGGTCCAAAGATGGGGCCTGCCATTCCAAGGGTGGCACAGAAATTCAAAAGCCCAGCCATCTGACTCCACAAATGGAGATCGCAGTCACCCGGAAGAGCTCTAGCGCCCTCGCCCTCACCCAGGAAACATCCAAATACAGGAAGGCCAAGTGACCAGAGTAGTCCTAGAGAAGAGCATCCTTCTCCCTGAAACCTCATGAGTGGTGGGGGTGGGAATAGGGCTGTTTAGAAACTAGATGGGGAGTCATTACAGGGTTGGGAGTGGGGCCAGTGCTGTGAAAATCTGGAGTCACCTGAAGGGCGCTAAGTCTTCTCTAACTCTGCAGGGTGCCCTGGGCCTGGCAATGGAGGGTTCTGGCCTTCCTTTTTCCCTTTTTCCCCTCCCTCAGAGAAGTGTCCCCAAATCAAAGTACCATGCGTTTACAGAGAAATGGAACAGTGCGGGAAGAAAAAACCATGCCCCATGAAGATGAAGTGTTGCAATTTTAACTGTGGAAAGAAATGTTTAGACCTCAACGAAGGTAACACACAAACCCCCTGAACTATCCAGTGCCTCCCTGCTGACCCCCACTCTCTGCCCATCAGCACTGGCAGTGTCGGACCTCTCCCCTGATTCCCTGATGACTGGTCTCTGACCAAGAATCTGGGTGCATCTTCTACTTGACCCAAATCCTAGAAGCAGTGGGCTGGGGTGGGGTTTATTTCATTTCTGCCCCTATTCAGGTATGTGATGTGAGTAACAATTTTTGCTTTATGGGCTTTTAGTTTCCCCATTTGTAAGAAAGAAGTAGGTATTAGACCACATGTTTTCTTGGCTAGTCTTCTGTGATCCTCTGAGGTCCCAGGTTCCCACTGAAGTCCCATCAAATGCCAGCATGACATCAGGTGGATATGACAGCTATAAGAAACAGGTATACGATTTATAGTTCCTGGGTTTTTCCCCCTCGGCTTCTCTGTCATATAAATCCAGGATGCCTTCCCTAACCATTTTTTACCTCTTCCACTCTTTCCTCTGTGCTTATATGATTAAACTCTAAAGAAGACTATCAAAAGCCATTCATTCATTCATTCATTTATTCAACAAATATTTACTGGTGCCCCTTTTACACATGATGGGCTCCACTTGCTTAACATAGGCCAGGGGGTGGGGTGGCACGGGGGCAAGAAAGGTTTTCTCAGGAAAAAGATCTATGATTTAAGATCTGAAAGATGGGCAGTAAGTAGACAAAAATTGCAGGGAAGAGCTTTCCAGACACAACTAATAGCATGTGCAAAGGCCCTGTGTAAGGAGATAGCATGCTCAGGCCTAGAAAGTCCAGAGACCAGAAATTGAGCATGCCTGTGGAAAGAGAGAGAAATATCAGGATGGAGAGGCCATGTTAGATAGGCAAGGTTCTGACAAGGCAGAGTCTTGCTGGCCAGATTAAGGGGTCGGGTTTTAATCCTAAGACTAACAGATTATCTAAGTTCAAATCCCTTGCCACCTATGTGACCTTAGGGAAGTTACTTAGCCTCTCTGAACTTCAGTTTCTATCATCTGCAAAATGAGGCCAATAAGAGGACCTAGCTCCTCAGGTTATATGTCAATATACATGTCAAGTGCTAAGAACTTTAATAAATGCTGTCCTTGTTGTGCTTCAGACTATGAAGTACCAAACAACTCTATTTGTACCTCATAGTACTGTGCACAAAACAGTTGCCCATTAGGTATTTCTCAAAGTTCAGGATATGTTTGATTTTGTACTGTGAAAATTCCTGAAGCAACCTCTCATCTGCTAGGAATTCGTGTACCAAGATGACATAATGTGCAAATCTCGCTTTCTGACAGAGGAGTCAAAAAATATGAACAAATAATTATGTGGAAGTGATCAATGTGTGGGCAAGATTAAAAAAGCAACAAAGAAAAGCAAACAATGAAGAATGACACCAGGAGAGACATCATAGAAGAGTTCGATGTATGGAGTGTTTTGAGGGATTAATAAGAGTATGCCTAGTAAGCAAGAAAGGGGTGGACAGTCTAGGCATGTGCAAAAGCATAGAGAAGTGTAACAGCATAATATTTTTTTAGCAAGTTCATGCTGCCCTAAAAATATCATGCTCTTTCATTCTTCCAAGCCTTTGCACATGCCTGGAATATTCTCTAACAAGGCAGGCACCCAAGCAATACTGCTCTGCCATCTCCTTGCAGAGATATGCAGTTTGCCAATGGATATTGGCCTCTGCCTGGCCAAGATTCCACGCTGGTGGTACGATAAGGAAAAAAAAGGCTGCTCCAGATTCTACTATGGTGGTTGCAGTGGGAACAATAACAACTTCCAATCTTACACTGCCTGCAATACCATCTGCCCAGGAATGTGTAAGTCTCAGGGGTCCCATCTCCCATGCTCGCCTGCACAAGGGAGGTCTGGGTGTTGGCTGGCCCATTCCAGGAATTTGGCAGCCCTGGGGCCGATAGAACCAGTCTTCACTGAGGGGTAAGCAGGGGATGCTTCGGGAAAGAGAAGGTGGGAAGAGGAGCAGTGGTCAAAGGGAAGTTGGCAAGTATGAGATGGATAGGGGGTGCAGAACAAGTAAGCAGAAGGGGTCGAGTGTCCAAGACTATGTCAGCAGAAGCCCCAGTGAACCAGCCCAGTGCTGGGCACCATGCACTCATCATCCAATCTCTTCATTTTCCTTTTTAAGGTGATTAGAGCCAGGACAACCACATGCTTTATTGTCTAAACTGAGAAATTTTTTTTTAAAGATTTTATTTATTTATTTGACAGAGAGAGAGAGATCACAAGTAGGCAGAGAGGCAGGCAGAGAGAGAGGGGGAAGCAGGCTCCCTGCCAAGAAGAGAGCCTGATGTGGGGCTCGATCCCAGGACCCTGAGATCATGACCTGAGCCGAAGGCAGAGGCTTTAACCCACTGAGCCACTCAGGCGCCCCAAACTGAGAAAGTTTTGAGAGTGAAAGGGAATGTCACTAATTATTACACTGGGACAATAGGTTTAAACTGGGATTTGACTGGAAAACCCAGAGCACACCAGCACCCTATGAGCCCCCCAAATCGCTTCACTTCTGGTTTCTCTTCCTAAAAAAAGATATAAAAATAACTCTATCTCCTTTGTTCCATTAATTATAAGATTTGGTTCCTGAAATGAGTAGGGCCCAAGTATCTCATCCTTTTCTATTCTGCTATCTTGCAGAGTTGCCATCTCCCTCAGTATGATAAAGAGAACTGGGACAACCTCCAGAATTTGGCTCATAATTCAGGGCTCTCTCCATGTGTGCCTGACTGATGCTTCATATCGGCTTCCTCCGGCCAACTCTCAGCTGCCAAGACATTGACTGTTCCAAAAACCAAACCCCAGGATTTGCTTACTCCCTTTCCTCCAGCCCAGCTTCTCCTCAAACATAATGCCCTTCACCCTTTAACCCTTTCTCCTTGTCCGATCCTATCTCTTCACTTTCACGGTACCTGTTTATGCTTCAGAAGCCTCCAGTTTCCCTAATAAAGTGTTCTGTAGTTCTGATATTTCTGAGAATGAATAATTCACATCTACTCCCTCTGTGCAGCATTTGTAGATAAGAAATTACTGGGTCTTCCAGTGACACCAAAAGAAAGAGAAGAGTATGGAAATCCTGCAAATTGGGAACTCTGGTGATGCTATGGCCCTTGTAAAATTGTCATGGAATTCTTAGAATGGAACCAAGTTTGCTCAAGTGAGGACAATGAGGCTTGAGCTCCATTAACTTCATGGAAGATCCATCTCCAAAAAGGCTGTGGGCTTATTTCCTGGACTTTCAATAAAGGATACACTTCCAGAGTCCAGCACAGATGGTACAAAATGGAAGATAACTGTGGGAGAGACATGAAAGGAGGAGATGGGTCAGCAAAGAGATGCAGAGGAAGGGAGAAAAGAGAGGGGTGGAGAAGGAAAAGATACTGAATGATGGCACAGTTTTAAAGCAGGGACCTACAATTCTTTCACTCATTTCAGTCTAGTGGTAGAAGCCATGGAGTCCAAGGCCCCTCCCTTTGAATCTCAGCAAACTGTGGGACTGCTTTGACTAGTAGAGTAAAGCCAGATGTTGCTGTGTGACCTCCAAGGTTATAACAGAAACAGTGAACTCCATCCTCTTATGATGCTTGTTTGGGGGGGTGCATGAGGCAGCTGCCATGTAAGAGGTCCAGTTACTCTGAGACAACCACGCTGGGGAGGCCCAAACATGCACCCTGGTTGATAGCCCCAGACAAGATCTACTTGAGAGCCAGGGTCAGTTGCCAGTCACGTGAATGAGCTTGCAACTCAGCAGAGCTTCAGATGACTGTGGCCCCAGCAGAGATCTGACTGCAACCTGGTGAAGACCCCAGGAGAGAACCGCCGAGCTCATTCCCTCCCAAATTGCTCACCCATAAAATGGTGAGAAATAGAAAACATTCTGGGAAATTTTATTCACAGCAATAGGTAGGTAATTGGAACAGATGGGAAAGAAGTGAAAGGAAGAGGAGAGGCAAGGAGGGGAGGGATGGAGGAGAGGAAAGGCATAGAGAAGTCAAGAGGAAGGTAGAAAGGGGGCCCCAAAGGACTGGGCAAGATAAGAAGGTGCCATGCTTATAGAGGGTGCCCCACAGTAGGAGGGTTGACCACCACAACACACCAAAACCTGGATGTATCTTTCAAATGAGTTCATTGTCTGGTATAACTTGAATCAAGAGGCTCTAAAGAGAGTCTGGGATCCACTTACTCTTGAGTAATTCCTTTCCTCTCCGTATCTCTGTTTATTTCTCTTTTTAAAAGGCTGGTTAAACTGATGAGTATTTCTGAAAATGCTGTTAGCAAATACCTACATTAGAATCACTTAGGGTGGGGAGGGGCTCTCTAAAATAGAGGTCCTAAGTAATTGCAGATGCCACTGCCCCAGAGCAGCCTGCGCCACCCATCTACAATCCCCCTCACCATGTTCTTCAACATGGCTATGGATGGCAAGCCCTTGGTTTGGGTCTCCTTCCAGCTGTTTGCAGACAAAGTTCCAAAGACAGCAGAGAACTTTAGTGCTCTGAGCACTGGAGAGAAAGGGTTTGATTATAAAGGTTCCTGCTCTCATAGGATTATTCCAGGATTTATGTGCCAGTGTGGTGACGTCAGTTGCTATATTGGCACTGGTGGCCAGTCCATCTATGGGGAGAAATTTTTTTTTTTTAAAGATTTTATTTATTTATTTGACACAGAGAAAGAGAACACAAGTAGGCAGAGAGGCAGGCAGAGAGAGAGAGAGGGGGAAGCAGGCTCCCTGCCGAGCAGAGAGCCCGATGGGGGGCTCGATCCCAGGACCCTGAAATCATGACCCGAGCCAAAGGCGGAGGCTTTAACCCACTGAGCCACCCAGGCGCCCTATGGGGAGAAATTTGTTGATGAAAATTTCACCTTGAGGCACATGGGTCTTGGCATCTTGTCCAAGGCAAATGCTGGATCCAACACAAATGGTTCCCAGTTTTTCATCTGCACTGCCAAAACTAAGTGGTTGGATGAAGGCATGTGGTCTTTAGCAAGGTCAAAGAGGGCATGAATATTTTGGAAGCCATGGAGCACTTTGGGTCCAGGAATGGGAAGACCAGCAAGAAGGTCACCATGGCTGACTGTGGACAAATCTAATAAATTTGACGCATTTCATCTTAACTACCAGACCATTCCTTCTGTAGCTCAGGAGAGCATCCCCTCACCCCCAACTGCTTGAAATATCCAATAAACTTTGTACTCTTGCAATTCTATGGGTTCCATGTTTTTCTTACTCCCCTCCAAGTCTAATTGGATTTCAGAGTTAATATTCTTGTGAAATAAAAACTAAACAACAACAAAATAAAAATAAAAGATGAATCATCTCGATCCCATAAATATGCATTTATTTTATTTTTTAATTTAATTTAATTTTTTCGGTGTTACAAGATTCATTGTTCATGCATAAGTACAGCTAAGTGATTGTAAAGTTTCAGAACCTGTGAATTGGATTATATTTAAGGGCCAATCCATCAGTGGGGAGAAAAATAATAAAGGCTTAAGAAATCTATTGAGGTCTGCTCCTTGTATAGAAGGAGATCAGGAGAAAATGTTAGAATCATTAAATGTGGGGAGGATCAGGGAAAAGTTGTGCAAAAGACCCCGAAGTCCTGCTAGTCTGGCAGTTTTGCAGAGTGACCATTTAGCCAAGTGGCCCCCATGGCTCCTTCATTTCATGGTTTTTGCCTCCACATACCTGTGAGAGTTAGTCTGTTTTCCAGGAAGCCTGTCTTTGTGCATCTTTATGATCCAGACCAAATTTGCAACAAGTTATTACTCATCTGCATTCTGTGGGAAGAGGGAGTGGGAAGAGCACTTATCTGGGAATAAGAATATCCAATACAAATCCCAACTTTTCCCCTTGTTGCGGTTTGACCTGATTGGCACAAGGTAGGGTGGAGGGATGCTTCTCTCAGGACCTCAGTCTCCTACCCATATGATGCAGGTGATGGGTTAATAATGTCAAAGAGTACTTCTCAATTTGAGGAACTATGGCAGTCAGGAACCCAGCCAAATCTAGTAATGCTTGTCTGTCCCACTAGTACCTTTCAGTCCTTGATTAATGTTGACATACCTGAATGACTGGAACAAAATCATTCTGTCCTAGAGGGCAATGGATCAGAGTGGCTCTTGGAAATGGCCAGAATGTGCCTTGCAGTTTACAGATTATGCTTACCTGCTGTCCTCAGGAATGAACTCAGAGCCCTAAGGGCTGAACACAGCGAACCCTCTGCTTCATAAGGACTTCAGTGGAAGATGTTGTGTTTCTTTGTTAACAATTTGCTCATTACTCTGTCCATTAGAACCCAGAGGATACCTCAAGTGGAATCTTCAAGTGTGACTCAGAGTGCCATACAGATCCAGAACTACTCATCTTCCCTCTCCTTCTTATTCTCTCCTTGAAGCTGTTCCAGAACCAAAAATACCTAGAGGAAGCTGGAGATGGTTTTGAAACTCAGGGAATGCTGAGTTCCACAGTCCCAGTCACCCTCCTTTTTTTTTAAACCCATGTACAAATGGAAGCTTCTAGTAGAAAATAGACTTGTCCAAGATCACATAGAAAATCAATAGCAAACTGGAGATAAAATCCAGGTTTGAAGGGTAACAAGGTGTTGTCATATTATACAGCCTAGTTGGAAATCAGGATGGATATAGTTATATATAATATAACTATTATAGCTATTTGTCAGTTGGTTTGTCAATATTCCGCATCTTAATTCCATTCTTTTTGTTGTTGTTGTTATGTTAGTCACCATACAGTACATCATTAGTTTTTGATGTAGTGTTCCATGATGCATTCTTTGTGTATAACACCCAGCGCTCCATGCAATACGTGCCCTCCTTAATACCCAACCCTGGGCTAGCCCATCCCCTACCTCTAACAATTGAAGAAGTCGGGAGTCTTTCTTTTAAATATTTTACTTATTTACTTGAGAGAGAGACAGAGAGAGCACAAGCAGGGATGGCAAAGAGGGAAAGGGAAAAGCAGACTCCTTGCTGAGCAGGGAGCCCAATCCCAGGACCCTGACATCATGACCTGAGCTGAAGACAGATGCTTAACCAACTGAACTACACAGGTGCCCCAAGAGTCTTGATATGAGGTAAAACCAGCATTCTATTATACAAGCTGAAAGAACTAAACTCTATCACTCAATATTCAGTAAAGGACACAGAAACTACACTCAGTCTTTTAAACAGCGAGGACTTAACACTAAAAATTGGCTATATGAGCATTGATGGGAGTGGGGGATACATCCATCATTCCTAGATTTGAGAGAATAAAATCTTTGGGGTTTGTAGACCTAGGAGTTCATAGAAGGGGCCCAGGGACAACTGGTGCTCATACATCTGGCAGGACAGAGAGGTGGGGACGGTCTGGCTGGTACTCAGTCTTCTAAAATGCACTGTGACTGGTTTTCAGACCTCTGGGGGAAACCTGGCTCAAATGGTGCTGGGTTCACTGAGTCAGGAGATGCAACCAGTTATTTGAGGAAGTGCAATGCATGTCGCTTGGAAAGTGCCAAAAGGATCCAGAGGATAAAGGTATAATTGTATTTTGCTGCTGGAGACATGCTAACCAGAGCCAGAAACAGGAAGGAAATGCCATGTCCCCTCATTTCACTTGTCAATTTCTTCTCAGTGCCTCCCATGCATAGTCTAACTGGAACTGCTGGAAGCAACTGACAAAAGAATGAGGGGAAACTTAGTTTGCAGAGTCCCACTGGAAGCATCACAGAGAAGAGTATGAAAGAATGAACTTGCAGCTGAGAAAAGGCTGGTAATTAGTAGCATATGCATTCTCCCAGCCTCTCTTGCAGCTAGGAAGTAGGCACTTGACTTGGGCTCAATCAGACATTCCCACATTGAACAGACATTGAATTGGAAACTAGTAAGCAAAGAAGCAAGGCCAATGGGGAATTTATTCTGATAGCAACAGTGACAATAGACAACTTCATCCTGTTTCTAGGAACAGTAGTAGCAGGGATGATGTCAGTGATGGCATTGATGGGGCCCTCACTGGTGGGGCCAACACTTGTACCCATGGGGTACAAGTGTTCAGTGTTCTGTTGACTGTGGCCCCAACTTTGTAGCCTTCTTATTTTCTAGTCTTTCTGGTGATCCTGTGAACTACCCAAATTCTTAAAAAATAAATTTCCTTTCTGCTCAAAATAACCAGAATTGCATTTATATCTAGAAACCCTAATGGATATAGCAAGGGTGTCACCTGGAGGGGACTTTGAATCTAGAAGTCTGAATGAGCACAAGAAAACTTTTCTCTTGGGGCACTTGGGTGGCTCAGCCAGTTGAGTGTCTGACTCTTGGTTTCAGCTCAGGTCATGATCTCAAGGTTGTGAGATTCAGCCCTGCCTTGTGCTCTGCACTGGGCATGGAGCCTACTTAAGATTCACTTCCTCTCCCTCTGCCCTTCCTCACCACCTGCATGCTCGCTCGCTCTCTCTCTGTCTCTCTCTCAAAAAAAAATAAAAAAGAACTTTTTTTTTTCCCAGAGAGGTTGCCTCCCTTCTGTGATGGGCCCCATATTCCTCTAGGTTAAGTTTTACCTTAAAAAGGGTGCCTTGTAGAACATGGATGTCCAGAAGTATGTAACACTGAGGTCATTTACTATCTTTCTCATTGGAAGGATCTAGTCATTAGGAAGAACTGGAGCTTGAGTGAGAATCAGAGAGAACATTCTCTTCAAAATAACAGGGTAAAGCTAGAAAAATTCCATGAAGAGTAGAAAAACTTTGGGCTTGAGGAACTGTTCAATAAAGCTGGCCCCAGCCCTTAGATTCTGTGTAACAATGAGTCACTCGGTCTGTTCTCTGGGCCCCAGTTACCATACTTGCACCACTGGGAAGAACAAAGAAAGAATCTTTCCCCATAGGTTCACCTGAGGATCTCATCCTTCCCGCCTCCAGTGATCCAAAAAGGTATTAGTGGTGGTAGTGATGGAAGAAGGGTAGATATGCGCAGAGCCACAGAAGATCCAGTAAAACATACTGTATACCACACACCTCCCAAGAAGGTCATTGTTCTACATCCAAGAACCTGAGGCTCCAAGTCTTTGTTCTACATCTTCCCCTCATCAAATGAGCTGTACTCCATGGCAATAACATATCAGGAAGGGAGAACTGAGCCCGTGTAACTGTCATTGTTTTCTAAAATTTGTGAGAAGGAAGGGAAGGGTGAATGGGGGGAAATCGGAGGGGGCGATGAATCATGAGAGACTGTGGACTCTGAGCAACAAACTGAGGGTTTTGGAGGGGAGGGGGTGGGGGGTTGGGCAAGCCTGGTGGTGGGTATTGAGAAGGGCACATATTGCATGGAGCACTGGGTGTGGTGCATGAACTATCATTCTTGTAATACTGAAAAAATAAAATAAACATATTTGGAGGGAACAAAAGATTTCTCAAGACATAAATTTATTCTGAAAGTGATCAACCTTATTTTTTCCCTCTGGACATTGATTTGGAACATAAATAAAGTAAAAATGGAAATCAACTCCTTTGATATGTGAGTGTTTATGATAAATGTATTTGTTATATGTACAAGCACATCTTCTCTCTAAGCCTTGGTTCCCCTACTACATAAAATGAGGATGTCAATAATATCTTTTCCAAGGACTTTTTATGAGAATGTAACAAGACAAGGCAGAAAACTCCCTGACATATATAGTTAGTGCTCAAGTGATATTAGTCTCCTTCCCTTTCTAGATAAGAGAAAGGTTACATAGAGGTTAGAATCTAAATGGAGAAACTTCATTCTTTCAAAATTTCATCCAATTTACTTCCCCCATTCCCATACCACTCAATCAATGGGTCTCAATCAAAAGTAATTTAATTAATTCTTTACACATACACACACATGCATGCATGTATAATTGATGTGAGGTTAGTAAAACCTCTTTGATAAGTATAAGAGCTGGATAACCAACAAGAAGTTCCTACTAGCTTCCCTTATGTGCATTTAATAAATCTTCTTACCCTCCATCTTCTGGAATTACAATAACCCTGCACCTAAGTCACCTGATAAAAGGCTAAGTCACTGAGTCATGGCCAAAGATCCCCCAGGACAACCTGGGTACAGAATGCCTGGTTTTCAAAGTCCAGTGCCTCCTACACTTACTCACAAAGCCTGTTCAGTCAAAAAAGTACAGGCACACCACACCTCATCAAGCACTACTCTCACTGCGTGGAGTTGTTTTTTTTAAAAAGATTTTATTTATTTATTTGAGAGACAGAGAGAGTGAGAGAGAGCATGAGAGGAGAGAAGGTCAGAGGAAGAAGCAGACTCCCCATGGAGCTGGGAGCCCGATGTGGGACTCGATCCTGGAACTCAAGGATCATGACCTGAGCTGAAGGCAGTCGCTCAACCAACTGCATGGAGTTTTTATCATGCTGCCAAAGTTAGAAATTTTTTTAATTAAAGTATGTACGTCTGTAACCTTTCTGCAGGGTTTCCTAACCTTGGCACTATTAACACTGAGGGACAGATAATCCTGTGTGGTAGGGCTGTCCTGTACCTTGCAGGATGTTTAGTAGAATCCCTGGCCTTTACCAG
This sequence comes from Nasua narica, assembly GCA_028533885.1. Taxonomy (NCBI): domain Eukaryota; kingdom Metazoa; phylum Chordata; class Mammalia; order Carnivora; family Procyonidae; genus Nasua; species Nasua narica. The sequence goes on along the minus strand of CM052811.1, from coordinate 108,139,944 downwards.
TAGGTCCCTTCCCACTCTCAAGTTGTGGTCATTGAAATTGTCTCTAGACATTGCCAAGTGTCCTGGGGTGGGGGCGGGGGGGGGGCATGTAGCATGAAAACTGCTCTTCTGTGTAATGTGAGCCTGGTGGTGAGTATTGAGGAGGGCATGTATTGCATAGAGCACTGGATGTGGTGCATGAACAATGAATCTTGGAACACTGAAAAAATAAAATTAAATTTAAAAAAACAAGCATTTTAATGTTAATTCTGAAACATCATTTGCAAGGATTTTCATCTTAAATAAAGTGACTTTACCATGCTAAAAAAAAAAAAAGCAAAAAAAAAAAAAAAAAAGCCAGTTCTCACTTCCAGGCCACCTGTTCTAGAAGAGGGAGCACCCTGGTAAGCTCTCATCAAAGAGCACCCACAGGCAATCCTGCCTTTCCTCTGCCTGAATAGCAAATACCAGTCTGTGTGCACTCCCTGGGGAGTCTACTTCAGCCATTATTTTGGTTTCTGATGAACTAATTGGACTACCTAAGAGAGCTAAGGAAAAAGATCCCAGGAACAATGCTGGTGGACCATCAAAGTACAAAAGATGAATAAGAGAGATGTTGATGTGTAGATGTGTATCTCCTCTTCAGAGGAGATAAATAGGAAATAATGGTAGAGGAAGCAGTGAAGATCAGCAGGTGATGAGAGAATTGACCAACTATTGTGCAAACTACATTTGGGAGAAGCAATAGCCAAAGAATGAATATCATAGCTTCAGGGGATTTAAAGAGAAGGAAGAGCTACAAGTAGTGAGAAAAACAAATAACAAACATCTGTAGGGACCAAGCATGGTGCTGATCCAGTTAGCCCTCCATTTCCAAAAAAGCATCATGACCACCCCCCAACAAACACACCTGCAAATGGCATGTGCCTGTGTGTGCATTCACAATGATCGAAACATTTGCATATTTATTGAACACTTGATCCAGATTCTGGGAGTTAAGCCAAACCTACATAATTCATCTCAATTTTTAAAAAGATTTATTTATGTATTTGAGAGATAGAAAGAGAGAGAGAGTATGAGTGGGAGGAGCAGAGGGAGAGGGAGAGATAATCCCAAGCAGACTCCATGCCAAGTTTGGGGTCCCACATGGGGCTCAATCTCACAACCCTGAGATTGCAACCTGAGTCAAAACCAAGATTTGGATATTTAACCAACTGTGCTATCCAGGAGCCCCAATTCATCTCAATTTATATGTGAGAAAATTGAGGCTTGGAGAGGTTAAATAATTCACCCAAGGTCAAGGGCTCCTGGACTCAAAAGCACAACCTCAGCTTCAAATCAAAGGCTCATTAAATCCAACTAAAGCATGCTGGCTTTGTCTTCTGAAAAATCAAATCTCTGGAAGATCTAGAAAAGGAGTTGGGTGGTGAATGTGGTGCACCCTGGTGATTGGGATATGTGTTTAGACAGATGATTCTCTAAACCAAACAAAGTTAGGCCCTCCTTCTACACTGTGCTTTTGACATTTCCATTCAAATATACTGAGTATGCATCTTCTCCAAGTGACTGTTTCTAACCTCTGGACAATGTATGTGTTGTTCCAAAATTCTCTGAAGTCCCCAGAGGGGTGGGAGGAAGCACCTAAGACTATGCCTGGCACATTATGGGAACTCAGTAAGTATTTGTTGAATGAATGAGTGATACAATGACTTTGGAGCTGGACAGACGAGAGTCCCAGTCCTGCCTACGAGACTTGTTATCCATGTGACAAAGGTAGTTTAACTTCTCCTTGTCTATAAGATGGGTTCTAAGTCTTGTGGGAATCCTGTGTGAGTTCAAGGGAGGTAATGTGTGAAACGTATTTTATATGGTGCCTGGAAAGATAAGGCACTCAACAAATTGGTAGCTGTTGTTTTATTATTGTTAAAGGGGCTTCCATCCTGAAGTATAGTAAAATGACCTTGGATAAAATCAGATCAGATACTACCAAAAGAGAAAAGCAGAGCTGTGCTTTGGCTGGACACTCCATTCAAGGGGTAGCCCAGCCTTGTAAATAGCAGAGGTTGGGGATAAATTAGCTGACTGTGGGCCTAGGCTCCTCCTTTTTGGTCCCCTTCCTCCTTAAAATACCAATTCCAAACTAGCCCACAGGCTGGGTGGCAACGTGCAGCTCCAGGTCTCTCTCCTATTCCAGGAGCCTCGATCAGAATTAAGACAAAGTTGGTATGGAACACTGGAGCTCCAAGAATAGCCTGGGAATAAGGCAGGGTGTCCAGCAGCACAGAGAGAGTAACTTATAGGATGAGGAGTCAATTCACCTCATCAAATTTACGTTCAGCAAATATATGTGTAAAACATGCCAGGCACTGTCCTAGGTGCTGAAGCTAAAGCAATGAGAAAAACAAAGCCTCTGCCTTTGTGGAATTCATATTCCAATGGGAGAGAGACACAATACATAATGCACATAATACATGGTAAAAGAACTAGAGAGAAAAGAAAATGTAGAACAGAATAAGGGGGATTCAAGTCTGGGGTGGGCTGGTGGTGAGCAAGGTGAGATGGAGAAGGATGTGATAGGAGTCAAAATCTGAAGATGAGGAACTTATTTTTTTTAAGATTTTATTTATTTATTTATTTATTTATTTATTTATTTGACAGAGAGAGTGAGAGATCACAAGTAGGTAGAGAGGCAGGTAGAGAGAGAGGGGAAGCAGGCTCCCTGCCAAGCAGAGAGCCCAATGTGGGGCTTGATCCCAGGACCCTGAGATCATGACCTGAGCTGAAGGCGGAGGCTTAACCCACTGAGCCACTCAGGCACCCCTCATTAAATTTCTTAATTCAAGGGTGTTTGCCTGGCTCAGAGAGGTGTGGGACTCTCGATCTCGGGATCGTGCGTTTCAGCCCCACATTGGGTGTAGAGATTACTTAAACAAGTAAATAAAGCTTTAAAAAAATTCTCAATTCACTATAATGGAGGAAGGTCTTCCAAATGCCCCTGAGGGCAGTAGCAAGCTTCTCAAGACCTTTAAAAAGAATCTTTCTGGAAAGAGTAATAGAGAATAACTTAGAAGTGTGTATTAATGCAAATTATAACTTGTTTTTATCAGTTAACAATATTGGGTGAATATTTTCTTATAATGTCAAATATTCTGCAACATGGAGCACTGGGTGTTATATGCAAACAATGAATCACGGAACAGTACATCAAAAACTAATGATGTACTGGGGCACCTGGGTGGCTCGGATGGTTGGGTGTCTGCCTTTGGCTGAGGTCATGGTCTCCAGGTCCTGGGATTGAGCCCCACATTGGGGTCCCAGCTGGCTCAGGGGAAGCCTGCTTCTCCCTCCTCCTCTGCCTCTCTTTGCCTCTCTCTCTCTCTCTCTCAAGTGAATAAATAAAGCCTTAAAAAAAAAAAAAACCTAATGATGTACTGTAGGATGACTAACATAACATAATAAAAAAAAATATTCTGCAACATACTTGCAAAAAAGCACAGAGCTTTCCTTGTATGGATAGATTACAAAGCAAGCTGCTATGATGAAATGTTAAGATTGTTTATGGTTTTTCAATATAATAAGTAATGTTGCAAAGACAATAAATCACTGTGGACATTTCAGATTGTTTAGTTAGGAGAGATTCTAAAAAGTGGAATTTCTGGGTCAAAGAGGACATGCATTTTGAAAGCATTTTGATGAGTTGGTCCAGCCACTTTGGAAAACGGTGTGGAGATTCCTCAAGAAATTAAAAATAGAGCTACCCTATGACCCTGCAATTGCACTACTGGGTATTTACCCCAAAGAAGCAGATGCAGTACAAAGAAGGGCCACATGTACCCCAATGTTCATAGCAGCAATGGCCACAATCGCCAAACTGTGGAAAGAACCCAAATGCCCTTCAACAAATGAGTGGATAAGGAAGATGTGGTACATCTATACAATAGAATATTATGCCTCCATCAGAAAGGATGAATATCCAACTTTTGTATCAACATGGACGGGACTGGAAGAGATTATGTGGAGTGAAATGTCAAGCTGAAAGAGTCAATTATCTTATGGTCCCACTTACGTGTGGAGCATAAGGAAAAACATGGAGGGCATTGTGAGAAGGAAGGGAAGGGTGAGTGGGGGGAAATCAGAGGGAGATTGAAGAACAAACTGAGGGTTTTGGAGGGGAGTGGTGGGAGGTTGGGCAAGCCTGGTGGTGGGTATTGAGGAGGGCATGTACTGCATGGAGCACTGGGTGTGGTGCATGAACAATTAATCTTGTAACACTGAAAAAATAAACATATTTGGGAAAAAAATAAAAGCATTTTGATACATAATACCTGTCATTAAAATTTTAATAACTACCACTTATGAAACACTTATGATATGCCAGGAAGCAAACTTAGTGCCTTGCATACATTATCTCATTTAATATTCTCAACATCCTGAAGAGGAGGATTCTATTAATAACTGGGTCTTACAAATGAGGAAGTTGAAGGTCAGGAAGACAGACGACTTGCCCCAAATAGCAGACTGGCAAGAGATGAAGCCGGTGTTTGAATCAGTCTGACTCTGCTAATGAAATACTGTATGGTAGGGCGCGTGGGTGGCTCAGTGGGTTAAAGCCTCTGCCTTCGGCTCAGGTCATGATCTCAGGGTCCTGGGATCGAGCTCCGCGTCGGGCTCTCTGCTCAGCAGGGAGCCTTCTTCCCCTTCTCTTTCTCTGCCTGCCTCCCTGACTACTTGTGATCTCTCTCTCTATGTCAAATAAATAAATAAAATCTTAAAAAAAAAAAAAGAAATACTGTATGGTGACTAACGTAACATAATAAAAACAACAACAACAACAAAGTCTAACACCAGGGGCCATGTTCTTAATTAGTTTTCTATCATTAAATCACAGCTCTGCCATGGCCAGCCCAGTCCCTCCTCACCTCTCCATCCCATAAAAACCCCTGGTCTTCTCCAAATAGACTCCACAGGGATATCGGGGGTCTGCTGGCTTCTACCTTTTCATGTTCGCATTTTGTGGTTGAAAGCAAGGACCTTGCCTTACACATATCTCCTCTACACTGACCCAAGGAAAGTGGCATATACAGAGTATGTACTCAGCAAGTAGTTGTTGGTTAGTTTCATAGAAATTATACCATAGAGGAAAGGAAAGACCTGGGATTTCTTTTTCAGAGCTAAGTTTTTAAGCTACGAGTCAATGCTGTGATTCTCATCATCTCTGAATTCTGAAGGGAAGGAAGGAAGGAAGGAAGGAAGGAAGGAAGGAAGGAAGGAAGGAAGGAAGGGAGGAAGGAAGGAAGGGAGGGAGGGAAGAAGGGAGGGAGGGAAGCTCTGATCTCCTCCAAGAGAACTGGCTGCAGGAAGCACAACTGACTGACAGCCCACCTGCACTCCTCTGGATCCTCCTTCTTGTTTGCACCCAGGCTGTGTTCCCCCAGGCTGCTTTCAGCCAACAACTGAGATCAGAGGGGGTCCTAGAGCAGGTCCATGCCTGTGACATAGAAGACTTCCCTAATAAGCAACCAAGACTCCCCACTGACCCGGACAAGTCTTCTTAGGACTGAGCTACAACCAGAGACTTTCTGCCCAAACCCTTTCCCTCCCACCTCCTTTCATTAGTGTGAGACCTGCACCGCCATCTGAAGGCTCTCCCTGCCTCCTCCACTTATCCTTCGTGGTGCTTCCACAGTAAATCTCTTGTACATCTAATTCCCTCTTGGGAGGATCTAGACTGACAGGGGAGGAGACACTGCACTTTTAGAAGTAAAAATAAGAGGCTGGTGAATCTAATTTTGTGATACAAAATGTGGAGAAACACTGCTGAAAAAGACGAGACCACTCACACCTCGGAATTCTCACAACAGTTCCCGAACTGGAGGAAATACAACTGAGAGTTGAGAATAGACAGCCCAGGAAAAAGTTCTGAAGGGACCCTCAAGAGTAAAAGCCCCCATCAGCTCCTGTAGGACCCCAGTAGAAATGGCGGAAACCAGCAAGGACAACCACTTAACCTGTTGAGTTGGGAGAAAGGCGGAACAGGACACAGAATGCGACACCTGGGAACACATCACCCCAAGCAATAAGCTAAAACTAGAGACAAATGCATCTACGATTGGGAAATCAGGTTGGAGGAAGGAGATTTAGTGGAAGCCCTCGAGAAATCTCCTCTTCTCTATTTGAGCTATTCATAAACGGCCCAGGGTATCAAAAGGCACCTTGTGCTTTTCTCTTTTGATGCACGGTTGAGCACATGGCTACTGTGGAGAGATCTTGTAGAGAAAGCAGATGCCCAGGCTCTGTCCCAACAGGAGGGTAAACCCCTCTTAGGAGTAGGATACTCCACTAAATACAAGGAGTAAACCCCTTTGGTTAAGAACACTTAACCAAAACTCAGAGGAGAGATCCCCAAAACGCCAAGGAAGTTTACTCCCTAATTCCAGCCTGTTCCTGGGCTCAGGACAGTGGCTACAATGCAATATTCAACCCTCATGATGGAGAGATGGGAAGCCTGAAGGAGTTCAGTAAAAGATAGAATGAGAAAAATCATTGTTTGGCAACCATTCAATAATCACTGAATCTGGCAAGAATCATCAATGGATGTTAAAACTAGTGAGTAAAATTTTGAGAAGCAAAAGGATATTTACAGAGCTACAAAGCATCTTCCAATGGATACTTATTCCTTACAAGGGGGAGAATGGGAACTTGGTAGTGGAGAATCTTGGCCGACAAAACCTTACTCAAATAATCAAAGGTAACATCATCACTCTTAATAGAACAAATCACCATCATGTACCGCCTGATGATGCACCACAAAGAAAACTCTCTCTCTTCAGTAGTATTGCTGCCAAAAATGCCTAGCATGAATCTAATGGTGTGAAAATATCAGATAAGCTCGCCTGAAGGACATTCTATAAAATTACTGGCCTGTGATGTTCCAAAATGTCAATGTCACAAAAGATAAAAAAAAAAAAATCAAAGAATTTTTCTGGATTAAAGAAGATTAATGACAATTGAATTCAATGCAGGAGCCAGAATTTTCTTTTCCTATAAAGGACATTATTGAAACAATTGGTGAAATCTGGGTAAGTTCTAGACACAGATTTCATGGGTGTGCAACTAAGCCACATGGGGCCCTGTACTCAGGATGACCCTGCACCTGAGCTTAGTGATCTGTGGTCACTGACTTGATATTCTCAGGATTTTTACTTTTGAATTTGAGCTTTGTAGATGAAGACTGTTAGGAGAACAGAGCATACTGTGGGAAGATGGAGTCTTGGATCAAAAGCTGTCCCACCACTTGCAACCTTCCCGGGACGGATTCTTAGCAGCTAACTCTCTGTCTCCTGGCACTCTGGCTTTGCCCAGTGACACCCTTTCCACCTTCACCCCTTGGCCCTGACACCCTATGGCTGGGTTGGCATTTGTGGGGAGACCCACAGTCTGTCATTGCCTTCACCTCCACTGTGGGGGCCTGGGCACGGGTACAGGGGGGGAGAGTTAGGTGTGCACACCCCGTGCCATTTTGGGGAAGGCTATGGCAGCCACTGTCTCTTTTTGGGGACGGCAGCAACATGGTGCATCCAGGAAGCCACTCGGCAGGGGCTAACCTCTCACTCTCTCCAATCCATGTACCAAGCACCTTCAGCACAGAGACTGCAATCCCTTGGAGATCACCCATCCATGGGTTAGAGTGGAGGAACTGTAGAAGGAGGAAACTGATTTCCCCACCCATGGCTGGGGCACAGAGCTAGAGTCAAGCAGCAGGTGGAATGCTCGAGGACACACTGCCAAGTATCAGGGCAAGGACCTTGGGAAAGTCTTCACTGCCTCCCACAAGGGTCCTCCCGCCCTAGGGAGAGTGAAATTGAGTAATAAATAAAAATCACTATGACAAGTCTAGAGAGAGACTCTACAAGAAAGGTCAAAAGCATTGTATGGACCTTTAATAGCACATTTTCCCCAGCTGTTAGTACAGGGGACCCCCACATCTTCCTTCAGTACTAAGCCCCCTAAATTACGTAGCTGGCCTGTCTGTAGATTAGATAGTAATATCATATCAATGTTAATTTCTTGAATTTGATTATTATGGTCCTATGGTTATCTAAGAGAATGCCTTTATCTTAGGAAGTTGACTGAAGTATTTAAGATGTCTGCAACTCACTCTCATGTGCTACAGAAAAACATACTATGTTGTGGGGGGTGTGGAGGGAGAGAAAGCAATGAAAGAAAAGGGGGATGGGAGCAAGATGGCAGAGAAGTAGGAGGCTGAGAAGCTGAGATACCGTCGGATCCCAGAAGTTCAGCTGGATAGTTAACAAACCATTCTAAATGCCTGCAAACTCAACAGGAGATAGAAGAGCGGAAAACAGCAATTCTAGCAGCAGAAAATCGACCACTTTCCAGAAGGTAGGACATGTGGAAAAGTGAACCCAAAGCGACAGGAAGAGAGTCCTCAGGGGGAGGGGCTGGCTCCCCGCAGCCGCAGAGCCACGAAGCATAATTGGGACTTTTAGAGTCTGCTCTGCTGAGGGACATTGCTCCAGAGGCTAAGCAGGGGGTGGAGCCCTCACAAGGACAGTGTGGTTTCAAGACCGTGGGGTCACAGAGGGACCGGGGCGGGGGGGAGGGGGTGCCTGAGGGTGGCACAGCCCCCAAGTATTGGACTGGGGAAGCTAACAGCAGAGACGGAGCCATGCAGTGAGCTATCAGCTCAGGCTTACCTTACACCATGATCCGAGTCACATTCAGCCTGCTGCTCTTCGCACAGGGACCCCGGGCAGCTCCAGAGAGACCCCCTCCTTCCTCCTCCAGGAGGAGCGGCGTGGGAGCGCAGGGCAGGATCTTCTGGGTTTGGAGACTCCAAATGGGGCTGTGCGCCAAGATAGAAACGCTTGGTCACAGGCTGGCTGAGCTCAGAGCACGGCCAAAGACCAGGGAGACAGGAGGGACTGCCCGCTTTCCTTTGAGGTTGCGCTGAAGAGTGGATGCCCTGAGAGCTCAGCTCCTCCGGGCGGGAGACTGGGAGCCGCCATCTTCATTCCTGGCCTCCAGGGCGGTACGGAAAGCGCTCAGGGAACAAAGACTCTCGAGAGCGAACCGAGCAAATTGCTTGGCTCAACCCCTGGCAAGGGCGGTGCAATTCCGTCTCGGGCAAAGACATTTGAGAATCATGGCAATAGGCCCCTCCCCCAGAAGATCAGCGAGAATATCCAGCCAAGACCAAGTTCATCAATCAGTGAAAACTTCAGACCTCTGGGGCGCCTGGGTAGCTCAGTGGGTTAAAACCTCTGCCTTCAGCTCAGGTCATGATCTCAGGGTCCTGGGATCAAGCCCCGCATTGGGCTCTCTGCTTGGCAGGAGCCTGCTTCCTCCTCTGTCTCTGCCTGCCTCTCTGCCTACTTGTGATCTCTCTCTCTCTCTCTCTCTCTCTCTCTCTCTCTGTCAAATACATAAGTAAAATCCTTAAAAAACAAAACAAAAAAAACACTGCGGAACTCCAGAGTTACAAAAAAAAAAAAAAAAACCCACAACAACAACACATAGAAATTCGTGGATTTTTTTCACCATGATCCTTTAGTCTTTCAAAGTTGAGTTTTTTTAATTTTGTTTTTTTCTTGTTTTACATTTTTATTTTATTTTCCCTCTTTCCTATTTTGGCATTTTTTTAACTAGTATCTTATGAATACCTTTTTAAAAATCTTTTCTAATTTTCACTGTTACATCCATATTTTATCCCCTCATTGTATTTAACCTTATTTTTTGTATATAAATAGGGTTTTTTTTTTTCCTTTAAAATTTTGGGATACAATTTCTTCTAATAGATCAAAATATACCCTAAATATAGCACACAGCTGGGATCCAGTCTCCAGCCTGATTACATTCTTTCCTCTTTTATTCTCTTTTTTCTCTCTTTTTCAACCAACCTCTTATCATCCTTTTTTAAATTTTTTTTAATTTTCATCTTTACACTTATATTCCATCCCTTCATAGTGTTTACCCTTATTTTAGTGTATTTATAAGTTTTTTCTTTCTTTAAAATTTTGGGAAGTAGTTTCTTCTAACAGACCAAAAACACCCAAAATCAGGTGTAGGACTCTGTTCAAATCACAAGTCTAATATATATATAATTCTTTTCTTTTCTTTTCTTTTCTTTTCTTTTCTTTTCTTTTTTTCTCTTTTTTGCTCCCCCTATCTTTTTTTCTTCAACCCCTGGTTTTGGCTCTCTCCTGACTTTTCTGGAGTCCTTGCTACACTTTTAGAAATTTGCTCTCTCATTCATCTATTCTTATCTCGATAAAGTGACAAGGCAAAAAAACTCACCACAAAAAAAAAAAAGAACAAGAGGTAGTACCGACGGCTAGGGACCTAATCAATACAGACATTAGTAATATGTCAGAAATAGAGCTCAAAATGACAATTATCAAGGTCCTAGCTAGGCTCGAAAAAAGCATGGAAGATATTAGAGAATCCCTTTCTGGAGAAATAAAATCCCTTTCTGGAGAAATAAAAGAACTAAAACCTAATCAAGTCAAAAATTAAAAAGCTATTAATGAGGTACAATAAAAAATGGAGGCTCTTACTGCTAGGAAATATGAGGCAGGAGAGAGAATTAGTGATATAGAAGACCAAATGATGGAGAATAAAGAAACTGAGAAAAAGAGAGACAAACAACTACTGGACCATGAGGGGAGAATTCGAGAAATAAAGGATACCATAAGATGCAACAATATTAGAATAATTGGGATTCCAGAAGAAGAAGAAAGAGAGAGAGGTGCAGAAGGTATATTGGAGAAAATTATTGTAGAGAATTTCCCTAATCTGGCAAAGGGAACAAGCATCAAAATCTAGGAGGCACAGAGAACCCCGCTCAAAATCAATAAAAATAGGTCTACACCCCATCATCTAATAGTAAAACTTACAAGTCTTAGTGACAAAGAGAAAATCCTTAAAGCAGCTTGGGACAAGAAGTCTGTAACATACCAATGCAGAAATATTAGATTGCCAGCAGACCTATCCACAGAGACCTGGCAGGCCAGAAAGGACTGGCATGATATATTCAGGGCACTAAATGAGAAAAATATGCAGCCAAGAATACTATATCCAGCTAGGCTGTCATTGAAAATAGATGGAGAGATAAAAAGCTTCCAGGACAAACAAAAACTAAAAGAATTTGCAAACACCAGACCAGCCCTACAGGAAATCTTAAAAGGGGTCCTCTAAGCAAAGAGAGAGCCTAAAAGGAACATAGACCAGAAAGGAACAGAGACGATATACAGTTAACAGTCACCTTACAGGCAATACAATGGCACTAAATTCATATCTATCAATAGTTACCCTGAATGTAAATCGGCTAAATGCCCCAATCAAAAGACACAGAGTATCAGAATGGATTAAAAAAAACAAGACCCATCGATATGCCATCTACAAGAAACCCATCTTAGACCCAAAGACACCTCAAGATTTAAAGTAACGGGGTGGAAGACCATTTACCATGCTAATGGACATCAATAGAAAGCTGAGGCAGCAATCCTTATATCAGATAAATTAGATTTTAAGCCAAAGACTATAATAAGAGATGAGGAAGGACACTATATCATACTTAAAGGGACTGTCCAACAAGAAGATCTAACAACTGTAAATATCTATACCCCTAACTTGGGAGCAGCCAATTATATAAACCAATTAATAACAAAGTCAAAGAAATACATCAACAATAATACAGTAATAGTAGGGGCCTTTAATATCCCCCTCACCGAAATGGACAGATCATCTATGCAAAAGATCAAAAAGGAAATAAAGGTTCTAAATGACACACTGGACCAGATGGACATCACACGTATATTCAAAACATTCCATCCCAAAGCAACAGAATACACATTCTTCTCTAGTGCACTTTTCCCTTGAGATCAGGAACACGGCAGGGATGCCCACTATCTCCACTGCTATTCAGTATAGTACTAGAAGTCCTAGCCTCAGCAATCAGAAAACAAAAAGAAATAAAAGGCATCCAAATTGCCAAAGAAGAAGTCAAACTCTCACTCTTTGCAGATGATATGATACTTTATGTGGAAAAGCCAAAAGATTCCACTCCAAGACTGCTAGAACTCATACGGGAATTCAGTAAAGTGTCAGGATATAAAATCAATGCACAGAAATCAGTTGCAAATCTATACACCAACAGCAAGATAGAAGAAAGAGAAATTAAAGAGTTGATTCCATGTACAATTGCACCCCAAACCATAAGATACCTGGGAATAAACCTAACCAAAGATGCAAAGAATCTGTACTCAGAAAACTACAAAGTGTCCATGAAAGAAATGAAAGAAAATGTGGTAAAACGTAAGCATGTGATGAATATACATAGAGTATGCAGGAAATCTTGGCACTAATCTTGCAACCATGAGTCTGAAATTATGTCAAAAGTAAAAGTTGAGGGGCACCTGGGTGGCTCAGTTGGTTGGGCGACTGCTTTCGGCTCAGGTCATGATCCCGGAGTCCCGGGATCAAGTCCCATATCGGGCTCCCAGCTCTGCGGGAAGTCTGCTTCTCCCTCTGACCTTCTCCCCTCTCTCTCTCTCTCTCTCTCTCTCTCTCTGTCTCTCAAATAAATAAATAAAATCTTTAAAAAAAAAAAGTAAAAGTTGAAAGCAAAGAATAAAATAAAGCCTAAAAAAAAAAAAAAAAAAAAAACAAGAAGTAACCCCCAACCACATCAGAGCTACTGGGAGGGTGGGATACAGTGTCCCATGAAACCATAGGCCAAAGTGACAGAAAGAACCACAGGGAACGGGAATTTCCCAAGACAGCTATGATCGTGTAGGTGAAGCTAACTGGCATATGAATATGTGGAGAGATTATGCTATTTCAAAGCATTTTTTTTTTTTAATTTATTTGAGAGGGAGAGAGCACAAGCAGGAGGGAGGGGCAGATGGAGAGGGAGAAGCAGACTCCCCACTTGGGTGTGGCGGGGTGGGGGCCTCAGTCCCAGGACCCCAGGATCATGACCTGACCCGAAAGCAGACGCTTAACCTACTGAGCCGCCCAGCTGCCCCTCTAAGCAGTTTTGAGTTCTACATCAGACATCTCCAATAAGCCAGTGGAGAGGCTGCTGTGCTCCGAATCTCTCAGCCCACCCTGGCACCTCCCTACCCAGGAGTCTGTGTAGACTGCTACGTGAAGTTTGGCTGAAATGGTCCTGTGGGCCCCCTGGGCCAGGGGGAGTCCTGCCTACTGACTGGAACCCGAGCCTCCCATTGGTGAGCTCTTGTTTCCAGACTGACGGCAGCTGCCTTCCATCACCTCTTCCGCTAGTGCCAAGATCCTGCCCATAATCCTAAAACTACCCTACCAAACGCATACGAAACCACAGGCACGGGGTGCAAGGGGGGAGAGTTGCCACAAGATGAAAAGGCAGGAAAAGGCATGCCCCTCCTTCACCACCACCCCCCCCCCCACAGTGAGAGTAGTGTAACTTCTCTCCCTGGTCCCACATCGCCCCCTAGAGTCTATTCTTAACATAACAACTAGAAGGATCTTAGAAACACAAGTCACGTAACAGCGCATCTCGGCTCAAATTCCTAAATTCCCTAGAATAAAAGGTAAAGTCTTTGCAGTGACCACAGCGCCCTCCATAATCTATGCCCGCACTACCTCTCTGAGTTCATCTCCCCTCGTGCCTCTGACCGCTCACTTATTCCAACCACGTTAGCCCCCCAGGCGATCCTTGATTACCCAGGGCACACTCCGACCTCAGGTCCTTAGCCCTGGAAGTTTCCTGGGCCTGGGCAGGTCTTCCCATGGATTGTCACATATCCTCATGTCACCACCTGCCACGGTGTACACGTGCGGGTTCATTGATCTATTGACTGCCCCCAACACACACATACGCATACACACACACACACACACACACACACCCCAAATCCCAGCCATCTACAACAGAACACATAGTAGGTGCTCAACAAATATTTACTGAATGAGTCAATGCCTCTGCTTATGCTATTCCTCAGGCAGGGCTACCCTCTACTGGTCTGTCTTTAGAACTTCTTTTTTTATGTAACTTCCTATTATTTCTCGTCCCCCAACTTCCACTTTCCTGCAAAAGAGAGGCTTGTTTCCACTTGGGTGTTACTGTGCGCAGCCCTCTGGACCGGAAAACGGGGCACGGAGGCATCAGCAAAGCCACCTGCTGTTGGAGATGGGAGAGTAAATGCAGGAAGAAACCCTGCCCTCAACTCTGGAGCAGTGGCAGGACCGAGGGGCTCTGGGAGGTGCCACAAGGGTGACACTCCCATCTGGAGACAGCAGTCTACTAGGATTCCTGGCCCTGGGAGCCACCCACCCCCTAGCCAGAACTAAGCATTGCTGTGGTCTGGCTACACAACACATAGCCCATCAAGACCTGGCAATGGGGAGGAAGGGACCAGTCCAGAGCAGCCCCTTACTTCCTTGTCTTCCCTCCTCCACCAAAGACTCAGAGTCCTCTAACCTGCAGCAGCCGCCAGCAGGAATCAAAGAGGATCAAAGAAATGTCCTCAGCTGGCGGCTCCTCCAAGCCCACCCATTTTCTCACCTGACCCACTCTACCCCTCAAGCCTCCTTTTCCAGCAGATTCTTCCTGTCCATCACTGGGCCCCTTGGTAACCTCCACTCCTGGGTGAGGGCCCCCTTGAAAAAGTCTGCCCCCTCTCCGGGCTCTGGTGGAGGGCCCAAGGGTCCATCTCCCTCCGACCCTGCTCAGGCTGGTCCTGGGCAGCCTTCTCATGCAGCAAAACCTCCACCACCATGCCGGCTATGCCACTGCTGGCACTTTGTTTCTCGAGTTAAAGTGGGAGTAGCAAGTTCACCTGCTAGCTCTGATCGGGGGTAGCCAGTAGCAGGAAAGGAGCAGCTTGAGTGCTAAAGGCTTGCGGAGTGGGTGATGGTGGAGGAAAGATGGCATGCATACAAAAGGCATACTCCGAGAGCTCTGCCCAGAGTTAGACAGAGAACCCTTGGGGTTCTCCCGGAGGACAAACCTGGTGAAGACGAGGAGAGCGTGGAGGGGACGGCAGCCACACATTTGGTCCCTAAGAGCTGGATGTTTTTGCTGCTGTCTGCAAGGGCTGGGGGGACCCAAGCTCGGGCAGGGAGGAAAGTCAGAAAAGGGAAAACAAAGAGAAAGCTACACTGCCATCTATCGCCAAGAGGAAGCCTTATGCCCTGAGCACCTTCACTTGCATCCAGGAGACTCATTCACCTTGCATCTTTGGGGCGAGGGGGCAGGGGTGGAGAAGCCTTAGGGTCTTGCCTGGCTCATAGGCTGGAGCAGGGACCCACAAGAGGATGAGATACCCAGCCACCTAGGGTTTCTGTCTCCAGATCCTTGCCCTCAAGCTGTCCTGATCTCTCATATCCCACGGTGGGTGGAGCAGAGGAGGAGGGAAAGCTGACCTGGGGTGGGCAGAGGAACAGTGAGAGAAGGGGATAGAGAGAGAGGGGCATGGAGGAGGGCCAGAAAAAGAGGCGATGGGAGAACAGAGGGGGATAGAGGGATAGAGGGAGAACAAGGGAAAGAGAGAGAATATAGAAAGGGATAATAGGGAAACAGGAGAAGAAGAGAGAGATGTGAGGACTGAGACCGAGCTAGGTCTCTGAAAGAACACACAAGAAACTGATAGATTTGGTTTCACCCATAGAAAACAGCTGGGGGGTGGGGGAGGAAGTCAAGCTTGAAGGACGCTTTCCAGTTTTGTTTGGGGGTTTTTTTGTGTGTGTGTGTTTTTTTAACCTTTTGAGTTTTGGTCTTTGTGACTGTATTATTTCTACAAAATAACAGTTTGATTTAAAAACTGTTGACTGTTAGTTTCAGCTCAGGACATGATCTCAGGGCCATGAGATCCAGCCCCCTGTAGGGCTCTGCACTCAGCAAGGAGTCTGCTTGGGATTCTCTCTCTCCCTCTCTCTCTGCCCCTCCCCTAATGAACTTTAAACAAACAAATAAAATCTTTAAAAACAATAAAGATAAAGCCCCACGAGGGGCGCCTGGGTGGTTCATTGATTAAGCATCTTCGTCCAGCTCATTTCATGATCTTGGGACCCTGGGATGCAGCCCCGTGTCAGGTTCTCTGTTCAGTGGTGAGTCTGCTTTCCCAGGAGTCTGGGGGTTATCCTTTCCCTGGGAGGGAAAGGATAACCCCCTGCCCCTCCCCCCCAACTCACACTCTCTCTCAAGTAAATAAAATCTTTAAAAAAACAAAACAGGGGTGCCTGGGTGGGTCAGTGGGTTAAAGCCTCTGCCTTCAGCTCAGGTCATGATCTCAGGGTTCTGGGATCGAGCCCCGCATCGGGCTCCTGCTCGGCGGGGAGCCTGCTTCCCCCTCTCTCTCTGCCTGCCTGTCTGCCTACTTGTGATCGCTCTCTCTGTCAAATAAATAAATAAAATATTTTTTAAAATAAAATAAAAAACAAAAAACAAACAAACAAAAAACAAAACCAGCAACCAATCAAAGGACCCCAGGTATGCCACTTTCTACCCTTTGTAGAAGTCACCTGGTCTAGACCTAGTCTAGGTCCTAGTCTAGACCTCGGACTGTTATCAGCCACACCGAGGGTTGTTGTGGCTCGGGGAGATCTCACAAACAAATCTCCCAGCCCTGGGTCCTGCACTCAGACCAGCTGCTCAAGCCCCCAGTAATGAATGGAAGTGACTTTAGAAGCATTCCATCCTGTCTTTGAGCCTGTTCTCTCTTCCATCTCCCTCCCAGGGAAAGGATAACCCCCAGCCTCCTGGGAAAAGCGCTACTACACAAGCCGAGCCCTGAATGTATGTTCATTGTTTCAGAGTTGATCTGGCCGTGGACTTCATGCCCGGATGACCCAGTCACCACCCCCCCCACCACCACCACCAAGCCCCACCTCAACCCAGAGTCAGGGGAGACCGGGACGGAATGACTAAGAATGGAGGCCATGCCCCGCACCCAATGCTGGAAGCAGTCACTTTATTGGTTGGAAAAGGAAGAAGCGATGCTCAGCCCTGGAGGGAGTGCGGAGGCCAGAAAGAGGGGAGGGTAGCTGGGCGGGAGCCGGGCAGGGCAGGGCAGAAACTTTCACTCCCCTACTCCTCGGGCTGTGGTGGCTGGAGCTGGAGGAAGAAAATCGTAATAACACATCAACAACAGTATCCAAAATACCGGCCGAGAGGACCTGGAGCTCAAATTCTGGACCGAAGCTCCCTTATTGGCCCTTTCCACTGCACGCACAGCAAAGCCTCGCCTTCCTGAGCCCGGGGGTGCTCGGCCTGCACGTCTCTGCAGGTCCTAGACTCACCTCCTCTGCTTCAGGCCATCCCGGGACATACCTGGGTAACCATAGCCCAACCGACCGCGGTGGCCTTTCTGAGGGACCATCATCATTTGACTCCTTACGAGTCCCTCGACCACCAGGAAGTTGCACCGTGCCTCCGTTCTTTAGGTTAAGCTGGGATTAGCTGGTGGAGGAGATCCTATTGATCCCATTTTAGAAGCATAGTAAAGGCAGCTCAGGGAGGTAAAACTGAAATCTGAACCTGGGTCTTCCTGGCCACGACGTCCAGCCAGGCCGCCGGCACTCAGGGAGGCAAGGGATGGCTGGCATCGCCGGAGAGATTTGGGCCCTCAGGAGACCGCGGTTCCCGCTCAGGCACTGAAAGGACCCCTTGAAATAGCAACCATGGGGCCTTGGGCACATCCTCCCCTCCTGGTGCTCTCAGTCTTCTCACCTGTGCAACCCTCGATCCCACCAGTGCCCCGTCGATCCCTGGGCTGAGAGCTTCCCAAGCTAGCCCACGATCAACAAAGATTTCAACCAAAGGGTGCTTCCGGGTTCCTTCTCCTCCTGTACGTCACCCCACTACTGACCCTTGGGCCATCCTTGAGGACGGGCCCAGGGTCATCCCTCTGCAAAGCCTGCTGTCTCCCACCACCGCTCCGCCCCGCACCCCAGGAGGCCTTCCTCCTCTGCTCCCACAGCACTCGGCCCTTCCCTCCCCGCGGCACTCAGGGCAGGCACTGGGAGTGTCCATCCATCCGTCCGCCCCGGCCACGGGGCTGCTCTGGGAGGAAGGGCCGTGGTCACCTTCCATCCCAGCATCTGACACGGAGACTTTGGCACAGCGCGGGATTTCCCCGTGGGCCAACCAAGCACGCGCTTTGAGCCTTGTATTTCTTTACTTTCTCACACTTACTCTAGGACTTAGTATTGTTTTATTTTTAGTTGTAGATAGGGGAGAAAGAGGCTCCACAATCCTTTTGTCGCATGGTCTGGGCCACCAGGGGTGACCAAACACGGCCCCCGCCCACCACGGACCAAGTGCTTGGCGCACTTCCAATACATATTTGATGCCTGCCACGTGCGTCCTGAAAAGCCAAGCTTTCGGCAAAGCCAAAGATCAGTCTTTGGCCTCCCACTGGCCACGTGCAAAAAGCTGGCCGCCCCCCATCCCCTCCAGGTACTGTCCCCTCTCTCAGGACTCAGCTGCTCCTTCCACTGCTGACTTTCTAGGTGCGTGCCATGGACACACAGTAAATCTTCTCTTTCCCTCACAGCCCAACTCATCAGCAAATACTGTCCCATCCACCTTCACATATGTCCCAAACCCAGCCACTGAGCTCCCCCGGGTCTGTCATCTCTGGGCTGGCCTCTCACAGGAGCCTCCCCACTGGTCTTCTGCTTTTGCCACTGCCCCTCTACGGTCTACCCTCCATCCAGCAGTCTGAGCAATCCTTTCCAAATCTAAGCCAAAGCATGTCCATTTCCACGGAGGCAACATCTCCGGGTCAAGACCAAAGTCCTATAGCGACCTGTCAGGCCCCTGAGGCACTGCTCCCCTTACCCCTGACCTTCCTCTTCCTGTGTTCTCCTTGCTCCCTTCCAGCCTCCTGGCTTTCCCTGAAACACAGGGACGCTCCCGCTTTTGTATCCTCACAGCCCCCCCACCAAGTTTCGGCAAGCCTGCTGCCTTCTGCGCGGGGCCTTCCCTGAGTGTCTCCGTTTAAAAAAAATGGCAGCCCCGCTTCCTGCCCACCCGGGCCCACCCCCACCCCAGCTCCCCAGCACCCCATCCCCCCCTCTGTTTCCTTTTTCTCCAGGGCACTTTTCTCCTCTGACCATTCTACAGAATCTACTCGCTTATGTATTTTTCTTCCGTAAGCCCGGAAACTGCATCAGAGAGAAATTTTTGTCTGATTCGCTCCCTCTCGGAGCATCCTCAATACCCAGGGCTGGCCCCGCTCACCACAGACAAGCAGAGACTTGTCGAGGGCGTGAAAGCAAAGAAACGGACAGAGACTGGACAGAGGTGTGCTGGCCCAGGCCCCTCCTTTTCTGTCACCTCCCCTCCCCTCTCGCCCCCCCCCCACCTACCTCAGAAGACAGGAGTGACACAGGACACCTTCCCGCAACCATTGTAGCAGCATTTCAACAGGCCGGGACACTGGCTGTCCACCTGGCACTGGTCCTGGCAGAGGCCGAGCTGGGGGAAGTCAGTGTTCACCTTGGGGCAGGAACCCTGCTTCTCTGGGGAGAAAATGGAGCAAGGGGAAGCCGGCAGAGAGGATGCCGGGAGATGAGCGCTTGTCCACGACACGATCTCCTGCCGCCCTCCCCCCTGTGTCACAAACCGGACAGCTGCCTGTCGGCCTTGATCCCCGGGGGTTCCAGGGGAGACCACCTGAAAACACCCCTCCTTCTCCTGCTCCCTCCGTCCTTGACTTCGGAATCACCCAACACCACGGTGCTGGAAGAAGTGAAACCAAGACCTGAGCCCCGTCTGTGACCGTCTACTTGCGCACACACACTCACACACACACACACACACCCTATGCTCCACTTCCTGGGTCAAGGAGAAGGGAGCTGGGCTCAATTCCCAGGAGCCCCAAGAGCGAGCCCAGCCCAAGGTCAAACACAGGCAGAGAACTGGCTGATCAGCTCAACAAGACGGGAGTGGCTGCCTTCCCAGCACAGAGAAATCCATTCCCTTGAAAAGGGCAGGAGGGGGGCGCCTGGGCGGCTCAGCGGGTTAAAGCCTCCGCCTTTGGATCAGGTCATGATCTCAGGGTCCTGGGATCCTCTGCTCAGTGGGAAGCCTGCTTCCCCCCTTTCTCTGCCTGCCTTTCTGCCTACTTGTGATCTCTCTCTGTGTCAAATAAATAAATAATCTTAAAAAAATTTTTTTAATTTAAAAAAATAAAATTAAAAAAGAAAAGGGCAGGAAGTCTGGACACTGGGCTTCCCTAGGACACAGGGGAATCGGGAACCGTTTACTGACAAAACCCGCCACGGCGGATGGAGGATCTACTCTCTACAGAGACATTTTCCATGTGTTCTTTCATTTAACCCCTGCGCTAGTCGCACAAAATTTGGCAGAATTCCCATTCTGCCAACGAGAAAGGAGAGGCTCAGAGAGAGACGTAAAGCAAATTGTTGAGGGCCGCACAGCTAGACGATGGGCCGCTCTGAGATTCTAGCTCAGGAGGCCATCTGGCCCCATCCCTCTTCCTGCCTCAGTCAGTCCACCTGAGACAAAAAAAACGGCAAAGACTGCCCCTAACAGTAGGCAGGCCTTCTGTCCCCCTCCACCTTACTCATCTGTCTTCCTGTCCTCCTGCCTCTGTCTTTCTTTCTTAGTCCTCACTCTCCTTCTGATTCTCCTGTCTCTGCTCCAGACCCAGCAGCTGCCCCCGATGGGCCAGTCCCCCCCACCCCCCACCTACATCTGAGATCTCTCATTTCAAACCGTCCCAGCCCCTACTGGCATCTTGGGAGAAATAACGGACAGGGAGAATGCCTGGGGCTATATTCTGGTTAAAGACCGTAGTCACACAGCTTGCTGCCCCAGGTCATATCCCTGCTTCTAGGCTTCAGTTCTTCCCTGTGAAAAACGAGAAGCCTGGATTTCATGTCGTCTAAGACCACTCCCTGCTCTGATGAGTGCCCCACAACCTGGGGGAGAGAGTAAGCTCTAGCAAGGACCTTTTGTGGACCACCAGCGCTTTCCATAGTTCTCTCTCTCAATCTTTAGGGTGGAAGCGATTGTTTTAAATACAGGAGGAGAGGAGGAGTGCTCAGGGAGGAGTCCTGCTTTCCTTCAAACCAGCCTTCCAGAAGGGGCAAAAGTTGAAGTCCCTCGCTGTGACTCCTCCCCAACCAGGGACTGACGGTGTGACCTTGGGCAAGAGCCTTCCGTCTGACACTCACAACCACATCTTCAGGATGGGCTGGGCGCTCTCCTTAACGTGTAAAGCCTCTTTCCGTCTGGACAGAGGAAACCGGGGAGTCTTGCTAGTCCAGGCGCTCCAAGTCCTCCCCCCAAAGCTGGGGCAGGCCCCAGGGGAGGGACTTGGAGAGGGCTGGGCGCCCCAGGTCTTGGGACCCAGCCCGTTCGCCCGTCCCGGGCTTCCCCGCAGCTCCAACCCGCTGGGGAGGAAACGGTGAACCGGGTGTCTTGACCTCCGGGAACACCGTCCCAGCTGGGGCTTGCCCGGAAACCCGTCACGCACCAGGGATTGGAATCCAGCCAGGGGTGGGGGACCTCCCCCCTCCTCCACCTCCCGCTGAGCTTCAGGGACGCCTTTGTCTCCCCGGGGCCCCGTGAGGAAGCGCGCGGGAATCTGGCTCCATCCGTCTAGACTCTGCAAGGATCCCTGGATGGGAGGGGTCCTCTCCCCGGATCAGGGCGCTCTGCCTCCTCCAGCCCACCGTGCCCTTCCCCGCCCGCCCCGGGCGCCCCGGGGTTACCGTTGGGCAGGCGGCAGATGGTGGCGCAGCCGGCTTGGCAGCACTTGAGGTTGTCGGCGCATTGGGCGTCAGAGAGGCACTGCTGCGTGCAGTTCGGGTCCGCCTGTAGCTGGGGGCACACGCCGGGCTTCTCCGCTTCTCCGCCTGGGAGGCGCACGGTCAGTGGGGCGCGGAGCCCCAGTCTCAGAGGACGCCCACCTCCTGCTTCTAGGGCTGCAGATCTCAAACTCCAGGGAACTCTCAGTCTCTGGCCCTAGGTGACCCCCTTTCAGCCTTCAGAGGGCCCCACCTCCAGGCCTGGGGGCCCGGATACCTGGAAGTACCGGGAGTACCTAACGCTCATCCTAGGAGCCCTCGATCTTTAGGGGAACCCCGCACAGCTGAATATCCCGGAGCTTCCGATGTCTAGGCAGAGGGTCCCCCCCACCCGCCACGTTTAGCACAGAGCCTCTGCCCCAAATTTCAGAGTGGTCTTCCCCACCTCCAGCACGCTGGACCCCACACCCTAAGCTCCAGGGGTCACCACCTTCAGAAACTAGGGAATCTTCAAATTTTAGTTTTCATGGGTCTCCCCACTTCTGCCCCGGGAATCCTCATTTCATCAGCTCCCAGAGAGCCTACGTGCGCCTCGGCTGGGCCCGGTCCTGGCGCTCCTGGAACGGCCTCTATGAGCCCCAGGGCTGTCCCCGCCCCGCTCACCTGGGACGCGGGGGAGGCAGAGTAGCAGCAGGCCGAGAAGGAGGACAACGGCGAGGGGACCCGGGCGGCAGGCGGGCATGGTGCTGCGCCAGGGCGGGGTGCAGATGTGAGCCACCGCCCGGATGCCGGGATTTAACCACGCGCGCGGGGGGCGTGGGGTAGGGGTGGGGCCGCGGCCGCGGGGGGAGGGGGCTCAGCGGCCACGGCGGGCGGGCTGCCACCTCAGGCCATTTCACAATCCTCAGGGATCAGGTGTCACTCTTGGCCCCGGTGGGAACCAGGAACCTGAGCAGCTTCCAGGCCTGGCGCGGCTCGACCTGCTGCAGCCGGACCCTTGTCCACTCCTCCTCTCCCTCCTCCCCCCTGCGGCCTGAGCGCAGGGCTGCGGAGGCCGGGTCTCGGCCCAGAACTCCTGGGTCTCCCTGTAATGCCCGGGGGACGGAAGGAGGGGACCCACAGGAAGGCAAATAGAGCCTGGGGATTAAGTGGTTGGCCCTGGGGCCCCCAGATCAGAGCGCAGATCCCTGTTTAAGGATTCACAACGAAGGCCTAGTTGTAGTCATAGAGAGCACACAGTGGGGGCTATAGAAAAAGCAGTTATTATTAATAAATGAACCCATTTGGCGCAAGAAACCGAGGCCCACGAAAGTGAAACACCTAACAGTCTGAAGCCATTTTGGATGTATGTTTCTCTTTTCCTCTTCTCTCTTCTTTTTTTTTTTCTTCTCCTCTATTTCACACAAACACTCTATGGGGGTTGACTGTGTGCCAGGCTGTGTGCTCAGGTCTCATGGAGTCTCCCCGATCTTCCCAGGAATAGAGTTACTGTTCTCATCAGCCGGATATGCCTGGGAAGCCAGACCAGCGGTTTAGACGCTTCTCCCAAGGTCCCGGGCCACACTCTAGAGACAAAATTTTGAACCCACACCTCCTCCTTCCTAGCCCCCTCCTCCCCCCTCATTCCATCATAAATATTCACTAGGTGCCTACTGCCTGACACTTATAAAGCAAGACAACTTTGGGGTGGGGTGAGTAGTTAAAGGAGCCGTCGGGCACTGACGATGGGGTGGTGGGATCTGGGTGGGACTCCCATCTTCACTGTTTCCTAGCTGAGGAACCTTGAATAAATCACTTCTCCGTTCTGAGCTTCCATTCTGCCATCCACAAAGATAATGATATAGGAATTGAGGGAGAACATGAATGTGATGTGCCCACCATGGAAAGGCTGTGTCCGCATTGAGGGCTAGGTCCGCAGGATTGACATAGGAACTCCAGCCCGCACGCATGGCGGGTGGCAGATAAACGGCTATGAGGGCTCCATAAATGGTGTCTACTGTCAGGATACACCGACGCCTTAGAATCCAGGCTGGCAGGGCCAGAACAGACTTACCCGGGGCGTTAGACAAGACCCTTCCTGCGCCAACAATCTGAGTTTCTGTAAGCCCCAGGAAGTCTCTGCTGCTGGAGGCTGGAGGGCATCTGGGCACTGCACGCTGGGATGACAGGTGAGCAGGGCTTTGGTGACATGTGCGTCTCAGGCCACTGTCCCCACAGATGACTCCTGATAAAAGAGGCTAAGAATGACTCCCCCCAGGGGCGCCCGGGTGGTTCAGTCGGTTAAGCAGCTGCCTTTGGCTCAAGGTCATGATCTCAGGGTCCCGGGATCGAGCCCCCCATGGGGCTCCTTGCTCATGGGGAACCTGCTTCTTCTTCTCTCTCTGCTCCTCCCCCTTGCTCCTGCTCTCTCTAATAAATAAATAAAATCTTAAAAAAAAAAAAAAAGAATGCCTCCCCCCCCAACTTCCCATGCCAATCCTGGGGAATAGAGGGGTACTACAGTTGGGAGGGGCGAGATCTATTTACTCTGAGTGCAGAGAACAGTCAATGGCAACGAGGTAGGAACCAGGTGGGGGACAGCACTGGGCACATTCCAGAAACTCAGTCCAAGGCATGCAGAGGACACTTTGATGAGCAGCCAGTTTTAGCCTTTGGACCCAATTGACTACTGGACATTCAGCCTTGGGCACAACTTCCAGACCTATCCAGCTCCCCAGTCAGGGAAACTGCCCAGCCCACCCCTCCCCAGCCTTCCTGGGTTCCCCACTGGTTGGCCCTCTCTTCTTGCAGGAATGCAGATTAGTTCCAGGCTAAGGGGATGCCGCAGAAGATGAAGGAATTTCCCTGTTTCACTTCTGTGATGCGAGGTTCTGTGCTAGGAACATTCATATATTTTCTCTTCTCCATGAAAAGTAAAAAAGGGCAGAGGCTTTAGAACCAAACACATTCAGGTCTAAGTCAGCGATAGGCTACTTCCTGATGTTAAATAACAAAGTTAAGCCAAATACATTTTAAAGATCTGACTGCCTTTATTAATCGATTCACGAATCTGGCAACCTCCCATCTAGGGCAGCATCCCATCTAGCAGGTAGAGAGGAGTTCCAAAGGGCTACAGAAAAGCAAAGGTTTTTAAAGGTT
Source organism: Nasua narica (assembly GCA_028533885.1). NCBI lineage: Eukaryota > Metazoa > Chordata > Mammalia > Carnivora > Procyonidae > Nasua > Nasua narica. The sequence continues at coordinate 108,115,041 of CM052811.1, read as the reverse complement.
AGAGAAGGAGCAGAAGAGAGGAATTATTAACAAAGAATCTATTGTTTTAAGTAAAGTCACCCTCCCAAGAGGAGTAGAAGGGGTCTATCAGTAAATTTCCTAGCGCTGACCAGAAAATCCCCATTGACTGTGAAACATTACGTTTCTAGGGGGTTGAGACTGCAGTCAGGTTAGGTATTAAGTCTTGGTTTACTGGGGCCCGAAACTAAGTTAAGCCATTTGGGGGCTTATGGTTTTCTTTTTAACAATTACTCCCTTTTGATCAGACTCTCAGCTTCACCGAGAGAGAGGCTCAAAATGTAAGGCATTAGCATCACTCTAGCTCTGATCTGTAGTGCTCGCAGCGCCTGTTGACCCCTCCTTGCGTGATGTACACAGGTCATGATGTTTTTGCTTAATCACCATGATATTCGCTATGATAAGTTATGACTTCAGGTTCACATGCTTTAAATAGGTCATTTTCTTCGTCCCTTTTTTGAAGTTTCCATGGTAGGGAGATCAGTTGCATGGTGGTTAGTAGCTATGAACATACATTTAACACATTTGAGAGACTAGAACACAGCAGGAAGATTATTATGATTATTAGAAACAAGATAATTCCCAATATTTGGAGTGTGCTTGGAAGCCGTGGTCCCCAAGACCCAAACCAATCAAAATTAAGTAAGTCAGGGCACCTGGGTGGCTCAGTCAGTTAAGTGTCTGTCTTTGGCTCAGGTCATGATCCCAGGGTCTTGGGATGGAGCCCCGCATCCAGCAGGAAACCTGCTTCTCCCTCTCCCTCTATCCCTTTCCCTGCTCATTCTCTCTCTCTCTCTCTCTCTCTCTCTCTTTCTCTCAAATGAATAAATAAAATCTTAAAAAAATAAATGAGTCAAAGAAAGATCCTACTGAGAGAATCATTCTTTCGGGCCAAGTGCCTTGCTCAGTGATCTTACATAACTCAGTTTTAACTTCCTCATAAGTGTTAATCCTGGGATCGCAGGTGGTGTTGGCCACAGCAGACATGTACTCATTCAGCTAAAAGAAAATCAAGGGCTATTTTATTATCAAGAACAACTTTGGCCAGACAGTCTAAGGATCTTTGTTGGGCAACTGTTGCTCTAATAGCAGATGTTGCAATTTCGAGAATTAAGAAGTTCCAGATCACAGCCTCACTTACATCTATCCTTAATCAGGGAGGTAGGAACCTGCCAAAAGGAGTGAGTCTTGAATCATGAAAGTCTCCTGGTAGATCCTTTGTAATTCAAGATGTAAATTTCGGGAATGTCTTATTTTGCTTGAGAAAAGTTAAGGACTCAGCTAGATTTTCCCCCAGCCTGAAATAAAAAGTGGTTTTAAATTCTAGATGTTCACCTCCTTAGCAGTGGCCGAGGAGATACAGATGAGGGTGTTGTTTTCCAGGCCAATGCCAAAGTACAGGGAAGGAAAGGAAGGAGAGTGTCTTGTTTAAAGTATGAAGTCGATCCATTTAGGTGGAAGCCATCTACCTGGGAGTCAGCTACTTCTCTTCCTCGTCAACTGGACTTGGAGGTCTCCAGCATCCATAAGGGATCACGTAGTGGGTGGAGCTTCCTCTACCTGTGTGATGTGTCCCCAAGGCTTCTAGTTTTGCAGCAGGGTTCGTCATCAGGAACACTTGGTAGGGTCCTTTCCAACGGGGCTCGAGGGCTGTCTGCCTCCGCTGACATGTCTAGAACACCCAGTCACTGGGCTTTACACTGTGACCAATAGGTTCCTTCGAATTGGGGTCTGGAAAAGGTTCTCTAACCTGTTGATGGGTTGAGCTTGAGCATAAGACAAGCTTGAGCATAAGACTTTAGAAGCTTACAGTGGCTGGGTGTGCTAGAATGAGACAAGGGATCAGCCAAAGGTTGTATACTGGTGGAATTCCAAGAAATCTGCGAGATTTTCATGAGGTGTTATATGATTCGTCCAGTGAAGTGGGAGCTTCAGTCACTGGAGATCATAGAGGATCTATCCCACGTGAGAAACACATTTTTAACAGTTTTCTCCCCACGAGGGCATCAAGCCTGCAGCAGGGAAAAGTTCCAAACCATCCAGTAACATACAAGAGAGAACAAAAACATATTGGTAACCCGTACTTGGTGGCCGTTGAAAAAATCCAGCTGCAGGTGTTCAAAGCGTCCAGAGGAAGGAGGTCTGAGGCCCCTGGAGACAAAAACAGCTTTTCCAGGATCATGGACTTGACAAGTCAGACATTGCTGGTAGACTGTTTTTTGCAGTATTCTGGAAGTCTTCCCATCAATGTCCGTTTATAATTTGAGTCATCTTAAATGCCCTATGGTGGGCGAAGGAATGCACACACCAAAAAGTGGGCTTTGTCAGGGAGCCAGGAAGAACCAAGCAGGTGTCTTGGTTTTCCCCATGGCGCCATTTGTGTAATTTACAGCCATTGTTTATCCACCTTAATTTCTCTGCTTGAGAAGCTGACTGTTGCCATGTTACCAGGACATCAGGATGGCAAAGGTCTGGTAATGAGGGGCCATTACTATAGAAGCAGAATGGACTTCACCCCCATGTGCCACAACCTTACAAATACAACATAGAGAAAGCTTAGTATTACTGCTTATTTCACAATGCTTCCCACTCAGTTGGACATGTCGAATAAGCCTGCTTAGTTTAGCCAATCTTTCGGAATGCTGGAGGTTGAAAAGACTGAAGCAGACCAAAAGTAATTAAAACAAAAACAAAAACAAAAAAAAACCGTTGTCCTTTTAACAGAGAGAAAACCAAATTCTAATGTTGTGCCAGCTTACTCTTGATATTAAAACTCACTCATTCCAAAAGAAACTGTGCAAAAGATACAAATAAACAATTCACGAGTAAGTAAAGTAAAAGGATAAATAAATAAAACCAAACAAACAAAAAAGCAGCAAAACCTCCACCTTACTCATTCCAATCTTTGTCACACAAATAAAATTCCTTCCCAAAGGGGGCGCTTGGGTGGCTCAGTGGTTTAAGTGGCCCACTCTTGATTTCTGCTCAGATCACGATCTTGGGGTCCTGGGATAGAGCCCAGCATTGGGCTCCAAGCTCAGCGGCCAGTCTGCTTGAGGATTCCTCTTCGCCCTTCCCCCTGCTTGTGCGAGTTCTCTCTCTTTCTCTCTAAAATAAGTAAATCTTAAAAAAAAATTCCTTCTCAAAGATTTTTTTTTTCATGAAACTTCTACAACTTTCTTTTTCACATTCAAATGTTGTCCTCAGGTTTCCCTCTTTAAATAACCACCCTTGGGGCGCCTGGGTGGCTCAGTTGGTTGGGAGTGTGACTCTTACCTGCTCAGGTCATGACCTCATGGTCAGGAGATCAGGTCAGGAGATGGAGCTCTGCACTGGGCGGGGAGCCTGCGGAAGATTCTCTTTGTCCCTCTCTCTGCCCCTCCCTCCCTCCCTCCCCCTCTCTCTCTCTCTTTATAAATAAATAACCAACCACTCTCACTTTAGGACAAAATTACTTTCTTTTCCCCTCAATAAAAATGTATTTCTATTCCTCATTTTTTTTTTTTACCAAAAATACACATCTTCCTTTCTTGCATAGTTGTTTCCTCGATTAGAATTTTTGACTCTGAGAAAATTTAATTTCTACTGAAAGCTAATAAGTAAGCAATTGTGACCTGTTACACCAGCATTCTCAAGTTTGGCAAACTGATAAATGTATCTCATAATTTTTAGAAACATACCTTTTTCATAGTATAGTCTTTTAACAAAACATGCTTACTAACACCCAAGTTTATCTTTAGTTTCTCTGTAATAAGGAAGCCAAAATTCAGTACACTCAGTAATTAATGTTGCAGTATTTTATCTTATTTGGAAATGACCTAGATCTTTAATGAATTTAACTTATCACTTAACCTAACTCAGCAAAACTTTAAGGTGTTGGGTTACCAAAAAGATTTGGGAGACTATTTAAAGTTTACCTGAAAATTATTTTATTTTATTTACACCTGTTTAATTTACTTGTTATTAACAATTATGCTTAGATTACCCCTAAGAACTTGATAAGTTAGTCGTTTTCCCAAGCTTTTAAAAATACTTTTTTCTTTTGTAACGGAGATCATATCAACTTATTTAACTGAAGTAAACCCAAGCAGAATAAAAGTCTTAATTTTGAGGGCGCCTGGGTGGCTCAGTTGGTTGAGCAACTGCCTTTGGCTCAGGTCATGATCCTTGAGTTCTGGGATTGAGTCCCACATCAGGCTCCCAGCTCCACGGGGAGTCTGCTTCTTCCTCTAACCTTCTCTCCTCTCCTGCTCTCTCTCACTTTCTCTCTCACAAATAAATAAATAAATAAATAAATAAATAAATAAATCTTAAAAAAAATAAAATAAAAGTCTTAATTTTAATGCTGATAACTCTGAAGACATGGCTATTTTTTTAAGTTTATTTATTTTTTAAATAATTTCTACACCCAGTATGGGGCTCAAACTCAGGACCCCAAGATCAAGCACGCTTCACGGACTGAACCAGCCAGGTGCCCCAAGACATGTCTATTTCCCATAAACAAGCAATGGAAGGTTTTCCCAGATTAGATGACCTTGAAAAAAAAAAGGGGGGGCGGTTAGCTTCTATCTTTCTGAGAGTTTTAGAATGCCCAATCCTTACAAGTGCTTACTTTCAAACTTACTAAATAGGGCTTTTCTACAAATTAATGTTAGCAGTGTCACCCAGAAGTAGAATAGTATCTCACATTTACAGCACACACATAAACACACAGATGTAAAGACCTTACAGTTACTTAGATTCGTTTAGAGGATTTTTGAAATTAGTATTTGTCCCTGGAATTAATCTTTTTTTTTTTAATTTTTTTTTTTAAGGTTTTTTATTTATTCATTTAACAGAGAGAGAACACAAGCAGGCAGAGAGGCAGGCAGAGGCAAAGAGAGGAGCAGGCTCCCCGCGGAGCAAGGAGCCCGATGCGGGACTCGATCCCAAGATGCCGGGATCATGACCTGAGCCAAAGGCAGCTGCTTAACCAACTGAGCCACCCAGGCGTCCCTCGCTGGAATTAATCTTAAAGAAGCTATCGAAGAGTTTGGGTACTAGAAGCCCTTTTAGCAATTCGTATTTTAAAAAAGCCTCCGCCCTCGGGGCACCTGGGTGGCTCAGTTGTTGGGCAACTGCCTTTGGCTCAGGTCATGGTCCTGGAGTCCCAGGATCGAGTCCCGCATCGGGCTCCCTCCTCAGTGGGGAGTCTGCTTCTCCATCTGACCTCTCATTCTCTCTTTCTCTCTCAAATAAATAAATAAAATCTTTAAAAAAAAAAAGCCTCCGCCCGCCCCACCCCCTTCTTTTCCTTGGTCTCAGCTGGTTGTGGGCTCTGTTCACATTTCAAAGACAAGATAACATGTGTAACTTCAAGGACCAACAAAGAATGCAAATGTTTCTAAGAAGGACTTTGGTTTTTTCTAAAGCCAGTAATTTACAAGCTGTTTAACATACACAGGGAAAGTTTAGTGACTGGTAAAAGAAGAGGAAAACTTTAAACTTGCCAGCAGAGCTGCATTTCCGGGCTTGTAAAGATCTGTAAAACGTGGAAAGTTGCTTTCCAATTCCTCAAAGAATTGCTCTGTAACTTCAGTGCCCTCCCCGGTTGATCCACCTCTCCAGCTCCCTTACCCTCAACTTGCTTCTGTCTGTGTGAGTACGTAGTGGTCATTTTAAATCTCTCTGGCAGTGTTGAATAATTCCCCTTGGTCCCCAAAGAAGGTGCAAAGAATATTACCTTTCCAAAATACCAAGTCACTTCCAGTGAGAGCCCAAAGGAGAACCAGCCACCTGTCTGCCCTGGCAGGCAGAAAGCCCAGCCCAGTGACAAGGACACAATGCAAGAAGACAGTAGCTATCTCTGGCCCAGAAAGGATCAATCACCAGTGGGTCCGGATTCGGAAAGGAAGGGACAACGTGAAATTCTGTTTTCCTCTCTCGGACGAGCACTACAGACAGATTCAGAAGAGGTGATTCTGGTAAGAATTTTCACCCTTTGCTGGCTCCTGACGGTTTTTCCCTGGTCCCCACCCCCCCACACCCCGCCCCCAGGCTCTGGTGGGGTTTTGCCCTTGGCTGTTTAAGGAAATAATGTAGCAATATACCAGAGAATCCCTTCCGTTCTGAGGACTCTACAGGTAGATGGGGGGGGGGGCAGGGAGGATGTGGGGGGGGGGAGGGGGCGGTTCACTGTAAGTCCATTAACTTGGTAGATGTTTGTTTAGGGTGAATAGTCATTTCTAAGCGGAAAAACCATTCAGAGAAGGGATTGGTAGAAGGAGCATTCAAAGGAGGGCGGCGGGGGGAGGGGTTGCCTGGGTGGCTCAAGTCCTTTCTCTTCTGCCTTTGGCTCAGGTCCTGATCCCAACCTGGGATCAAACCCCGTATGGGGCTCCCCGCTCCCCGTTCCTTCTCTCACTGTCTTTCTGTCAAATAAATAAATAAAATGTTAAAAACAAAAACAAAAACAAAAACAAAAATCAAGGAGGACTGGAGGGAGCAGGGAGATACATCAGTCTTCAGATTTTTGTCTTAGACACCTCTTTCATCTTTAATTCTTTATTAGCCTTTTGCACTAAATCTCTTCGTGAAACTACTTTGGAATTTTGAAAGCTTTTGGAAGCTTCTGCTTGCCAATTAAAATAGGGTTTCCATTTTGACTTGGGAACCCTTGCTTTCAAGGGCACTTCTTAAATGATCTTACTTAATTGGAACACTCTCCATAATGGCTGTTGTGTTTCCGGGTTGTAATTCCCCTGGAGGATCACGGCAGTCTGGTAGGACTCTGGCCCCAAGGGAAGCAAGCCCACATTTCTGCCCAGCCCTATCTAGCTGCAAATGGGGGTGCAACTCACATATTTTCTGGTTTTATTTTGGGGCCCCAGCCAGATGGCTACCAAGCCAAGTTCCTTAGGACACAAACAAGCTTTGTAACATTTTGCCATTTTTGCTGGATGTCTATAACTTCCAGAGTATAGTTCTTAGACACAAAATAAGCAGGTATGCGGGAAGGTGGCACGCTTGACTCTAGAATTTAAGGATCCCATTAGCTAAGTCTTTGGGTTTCTCAGAGCTGAACTATTACCTAAAAAGGATATGCTGAGGAGTTGTGGATTGTGTGTGTTTCACAATGTACCTTATTGCCCAGAAATTTTCTTGAGATTGGCAGGTAACCTAGTGGCCACCGAACTCATTCTGTGACCAACTTATTCTACCACAAAGTCTTGAAGTGGTGAGCCCTCTAGCAGCCCTTAAATGCTTAGTCGGTACCTGCCAGTTTCTTTTCCCCCCTTTTTTCCTTTTCTTTTTTCTTTTAGGGCTCTTTGGCTTCTGAGATACCCTTTAACAATAGCCTTTGCCAGGGCACCTACGTGGCTCAGTGGGTTAAGCCTCTGCCTTCGGCTCAGGTCGTGATCTCAGGGTTCTGGGATCGAGCCCCATGTCGGGCTCTCTGCTCGGCGGGCAGCCTGCTTCCTCCTCTCTCTCTGCCTGCCTCTCTGCCTGCTTGTGACCTCTCTCTGTGTGTCAAATAAATAAACAAAATCTTTTTTAAAAAACACACACAATAGCCTTTATCTACACAAAACAAGACCAACAAATGTGCCCCTTAATTACCAGCAGTAACCAACAGGCATTACTGCGTCCGGGCCTTTGAGAGGCCACTTGTCATTTCTACCAGTCTCACCTGCTCCAAACATTAGCATGCTGGTCCCCCCTTTCATATGTTCCACCCGTTCTCCACCTGCAACTACATATGGGGGCCCCAGTGGACACCCCCCACCAAGCTTTCAGCCCAACAGCCAGCCTCCGATGCCAGGGTGCCCCTGTGGACGTCTGTCCCTGTCAAGCCTTCCCAGATGGCAGCCTCGGCCACCATCTGACCTCATAAAGAACCCGAGCAAGAACCACTCAGCTGATCCAAGTCAACCTGCAGGACCATGAGAAATAATAATAAATTGTTTTAAGCTGCTGAGTTTTGGGGCGGCTCTGGACACACCAGCGGAAGATAAGAACAGTGGTAAGTTCGATGAATACGGTGTCTGCCCTTGTGGAGCCTACTCTCTAGTGAAAAAAAACAAAGCAAATAAATTAGTAAATGGAAAATACCATTGCCGCCGTGGATCAACGCCGTGAAGAAAATAAAGCAAGGCCGTGTGACTGTAAATTGGGGTTGGGAGAAACAGGGGACGGGCTCTCTGAGCAGGTAACATTTGGAGTGATACCTGAACGATGAGTGAGATCCATCCGTACGGTCATCTGGGGGCTGCGTGCTGAGGCAAAGAAAGGAAGAACAAAAGGTTAAACTCCTGACGGTTGTCTCGGTGTAGAAGACAGTCCTCTTTCGCAGATCTAGACCTTTTCAGAAGTGGTGGAAATAGGCCGCTGGGGTACTTTTGGTCTACACTGATATTCAACGCAGCCCAGATAAAATGCAGAATATTATATCGTTGTACTTGATAAATGATGGTTAAATGGAACGATTCAAGCCATTTTTATAGTCGCGATGTACGATACAACTTCAATAAGGACTCTGTCAAAGTATTCCTTCCGTAAAATATGTATAGTTGACTGTGATGAGCAAAAACTGATTTGTCACTGGGCAGATTCGAATGCTTAGGGATGAAATTCAGCGCTCGTCTCATGTCAGCTCACTCTCACCAGCGCTGTGTTACACTTGCAGAGTGAGTCACACGCCGGGAACGTGAACATCGGAACCGCTCCCCAGTCTGCCTCACCCTTCGCCTGTTCACCGATATTTATTTACCAACGATTTTCTAAGGACTTACGGAATAGGAAAATGAAGGGGTTCGTTCATCATTTACTAAGGGGTTGTAAACTCGAGTTTTTCAACAACATAAATTGCAATGGTTAAAAGGAAAAAAAAAACCTAAAGCAAGTCCAAAGGCCCTAAGGCAGGAGGAACAAGCCTGGTGAGCGCCGAGAAGAGTAAAACGCTAGCGTGGATGGAGCCCAGCGAAAGAGCTGGAAGAGGCGAAATCCAAGAGCTCGGCAGGGACGAGATCGTGCAGGGCCTGCAATGCGGGATGCCTTCTCAGCGGGATGGGAGTCATGGGCCAGTTTGAGCTGGGAGGTAGGGGCGTGAAATCGTCTGATTTATTATTTTGGAAAATCACTCCAGCTACTCTAAAAGAATGGATTGTAAGAGAGCAGCCGTGGAAACTGGAGACACAGCAAGGAGAGTTTTTCGCAGTTGACCCGGCGAAGGCTCAATGGTGACAGTCCCTTATATTGAGCAGAAGATCATGAATCACTTGGTGTTGGTCAGCCCATCACATCCAGAAGGCAGGGCCGACTTAGTAGACTTGTCACCCAAAGGAAGATCATGTCACAGAGAGGGGCTGTGTGGTTACTGATTCATCATGCAGTTTCTACCTTTTGTACTGGAAGTTTCTACTGGAACACTAGCTCTTGGAGCTTTGAGCCTCCATGGATGAGGTTTGACTAGCCTGCGGCTGCCGTGTTATAAAGACCCCCGAGGTACATGGAGAGGCCGCAGTGTAAGCAGTCTGGGCCACAATCCCAGCTAACCCAGCCTTTCAGGAATCCCAGCCCAGACAGGAGACTGAAGAAGCCACTAGATGATTCCAACCCCAGATGGAGTCCCCTTAAACTCTTTGAGTTTTCCCAGCTGAGGACCGAGACTTTATGGAACAGAGACACACCGTTCTCATTGTGCCCTGTCCGAAATCCTGACCCATGGAATCCATGAGCATAATAAAGTGATTGCCATTTTACACTAGCTGGAGCAGGTGAAAAAGTTGGCAGGGTTTTTTATAATCCTATTGGCCTCATGAGTGAACTTGGTAGAATTAGAATAGGCTCCCTATCCATTACTGAGGTGCCCACAGGAATGTTTCTGCAGCAGAAGTGAAGAAGAACCCCCAGCCAGTCGTTTCATTATTTACAAATGGCCGCTCCACCCCATCCCACAAGAGTAGTTAAGGGTCAACCATTTGGAGTCCAGAAGATCTGATTTGAAGCCCAGATCTACCGCTTCCTAGCTCTGCGACCTTGGGCAACATCTCAGAGCCTCCGTTCCTTCATTTACAGGGTGAAAATCGTACTTCTAACCTCATAAGGGCAACATGGATCAAGAGAGAGTTTTTCACAAAGCCATCAAGAAAGTGCCCGTGTGCAAGCAATAGCTATTGTCAAAATGACGCGTGGGGCCCTGTGGCCCAACACCCCTGGCCCTACGCCGTCCCACTGGGCTCCAGGACGTCACCTCCCTTCAGGCGCAGGCAGCCTCAGGTTCTGGCCCGAAGATGCGTTGTTGCAAGCGCTCTGCACCAGGTCAAGACGCCCAAAGATTGTTTGCCTTTGCAACATCCACGACGTGAAGTAGAAAGAGAGGAAGAAGGAAACCCTTCCTCCCCTCCCCTCAACATCCTTTCCTGGCGTTTATCTAACCTTATGCTCCATGCCTTCCTGGGAGGTGGGCAGGGCAATTTTACCCCTCCCTCTGCTCCCAGGGAAAGAACGAAAGAGGACTTTAGCATCTTTGGCATCTCGGGTTCAGGCAGCCTGTCCCGGGTCCTGAGGGGAAACCTGCGTGCCCAGCCGTACCCCCGGAACTGATGTGGAAGGCTTCCCAGGATCGTCTCTCCCCCCTGAGAAATCTATCAGTAAAGCTCGTACCTCCTCACCATCTCCTCCCAGGCCATTCTCTTCTGCCATCTAGACAATTGTCAGGACCCCATACGACAGGCCCTACCCCTCCTCCCCATCCAGCCACCAGGTTCTAAGATGCCCAGGTCCTTCCTCTGGCCTTCAGAGAAAGCCCCAGACTCTTAGGTTGGCTGTCAAGGTCCTGGGGTCTTGTCCCTACTTTTATACCCACGACCATCTCATCCCCTCCTCCCGCTCGTTCTGAGTGTCTTCTCTTCCTTAAGCCATCTCTGGCTTTCCCGTGTGCTTACAGCACTCTTCCCCTCCTTCTGCCGAGTAACTCTTCCTCACCCCTTGGGTCTCAGCTGCATAAATTCACCTCCGTAGGGCATCCCTCCCATTTACCACCACCGCCGCCTCCACCCTTGGCCAGGTCCTTTGCTAACCTTCCCATCACACCTTGTACTTCCTCTCCACGAACAGTCACCACATGCAGCGTTAAGCCCTTGTTCCATGTCTCATGGCATTTCCTGCTAGAGGGTGAAGTCCGTGAGAGCAGCGATTGTATCTGTCCTGTGTACAGATGCACAATAAGTATTTTATACTAATTATTTCTATTATTTTATGATCTGTGAACTTATTTCCTATACAAAGAAGGAAAAAAAAGTTTTTTTTTAAAAGCAAATACCAAAAGAAGTGAATCTTCCTTGTCATAGGGGAGGAGTGTGTGCCGATTCAGGGGGAGGTGACACTTCCCCCTGCTGCCACCAGGGGGCAGGCAGAGCTTTCCTTAAAGGGCGATTCCGACAGGCTGAAGAAGAGGCGTCCTTGATCTCAAAGAAAACCAGCCCTGTCACCCACTTCCTGTGCACGCTTTTGAGACGCCCGAAAGTCAAATAAAGGGCAAGGAGGGGTGGGACTTGGAATGGACCAGCGGGAGGCTTTGCTCTCAGGAAAGCAATAGGACTTTAAGTTACTTCTAGAAAAGACTGAGACCCATTTGGAAGAGAGATTGTGACACTCCTCGGGCAGTGGAGGGACTTTCCAGGGACAGACTTTTGGGAGGTGACCACCACACAAAAAAATGCTGTTTGTTCCCTTCTTTAATGCAGTCGACAGCACATTTTTTAAAAACACCCAGGAGCCAAGGAAACTAAAAATCTACGTGCTTTTAGAAAAGTTGCTTTGGTCTACGGTGTTCAAAGCACTTCAGCACCATAACCACTGTAGTCCTCAAAAGTCCCCACACTCAGGAGTTTCTTCAGGCTGCTATCATCTCCCTATTTTACCCGGAAAGAAACTGTGGCTCAGAGAGGTAACGCGACTTGCCCAAGGTCACAGAGCAATATCCAGAGCTACTTCTCATTACTACCAAATCTGTTTTTTATTACACTGTTCTAAATTAATAATTAAATGATATATTTATTAAGAGCATTACTATTGCTGTTATCAGAGCTGTCATTCGCCGAGGGGGTCACTCCACCAGCCAGTTGAACAAGGCATTTTACAAATGTCACATCATTTTCATAATTCTGTGAGATGGCTGTGAGACAGAGAAAAGCAGCCCTGGACTGCTGGGAGCTGACGACCCTGGGAAGCCTTCCACACCAGTTCCGGGGGTACGGCTGGGCACGCAGCCCACTCCCAGCGGGCCTTTGCTGTTCTGGATGTAAACAGTTTCACAGAACATCAGCGTCCGACAAGGCCATCCTGTGCTTGTGGTGGATCAAGACAAAAACATGACCTTCCGTGATCTTGTTTGAACCCAGACGAAACATGAGTCTTGCACAAGCCGCACAAGTGAGCCAGCATCCCCTGTCTTGGCCAATCTGAGGGACTGCTGCCTCTTTACCCAATACAGTTTTAACCCCTACCTGGGGCTCCTTTCTTGTTGTTGAGACCAAGATACCCAATCAGAGAATTGCCCCGCTTCCGGAGAGCATCCGATCCAGAACAAAGACAGCTTCCCTAAACCCGTCCCCAAATCACCCCACGAAAGCCCAAATCCCCTAAGTCCTTTCTAACATCTTCTTAATGAGATGCACATGGTTCCCCAAGGTGTAGGTTCTCCCCTGCTGCAATGAGTAATAAACCCGACTCATTCAAGTAGAAACGGGAGTGTTTCTAGTGGCATTCGGCTGGAGTTATTAACGGGCATTTATTACCCTTATTTTATAAATGAATAAAGTGGAGCTCGGAAAGGTTGAGAAATTTGCCCAAGACAACAAGGCCGGGTGTGACAGAACCAGCTGTGTCTAGGTTTTCTTTTGTTTAACGATCCCTGCTGTCTGAATACTCTGTGCCTCCATTTCCTCATCTGTAGTGAGGCTGCTAGACTGCTCTCCAGAGGTCCCTCCAGTTCACGTCTTCCCAGAGCAAGAGTGTGAGAGCTTTGTCAAGGGCGTCTGCTGGGGAGAGCTGGGAATTCTGGCTGGGGACCCCCTGGATTCTCAATGAGTCATTCCCACAGTGCCTTGTCCCTGGGAAGATGTCACGATGAACTGAAGAGTGGTGCATCCTGGGAAATATCTCCGTGGACTTGGACTCCTGCCCATTACCTACCTCGTACCCCCCTCTCTCCAGCGATCCTCTTTCAGTTGTTCCTATTTTCCCATGACCTGATTGCCCCTCTCTTGCCCAGCTGGGGGTAGCAAGTCAGAAGGGTGGTTCGGGAGCCCTTACCTTACAGACCATCCTCCTGTTCTTACGCTAACCTCTCTCCCCCAACATAATAAGGGGACATCCTAGCCGTCTCTGCATAAATTCTAGGGAGCTGAAAAAAGAAGGATTCCTCCCAATTCGAGTCCCGAGAATCTGAAAGCCGATGGAGGGGACTTAGCAAAATGTTGCACGGGAACCTAAGAGACACTTTATGGGAGATGGGAGTACTTCCTTGATGGTCATCTCCCAGTCTCTGTGTAATTCTCTTAGGACGAAGATAGCAGACTTGGTCGGCAAGTTTCTTGGGAGTAGACTTAGGACCAATGTGGAAGGGCAGGGCTGGGGGGAGAGAGACACTTTTGGATTCAAAGAGAAAAAGAGTGTTGTAAAGAGAGCGTCTGAGTCGCTCATTCTCCAGCAAAGGACAGTACCATGGAGTCCACATTAATCCTAGCAAACATTTCAATTGCACAAATTACACGCCAGGCTCTCTGGTTTAAGGGCTCAGCATGTTTTAAGTCATTGAGCCTCACAGTGACCCCATGTAGGGAGAAGACAGCTACAGAGCGGTTAAATAACAGTTCAAAGCCACATACACAGTGTAGCAGAAGATATGTGCCCTACCCTTACCTCTGGGAGCTGCCACGTTCGGTGCCGCTGGCTGACTTCCAAGGGCCAGTTTCTGCCCCTCTTTGCCTAAGGGTTTTCTTGGAAGCCACACAAAGGAAGCCTGTGCACAGAGCAAGCCAGAAGTCCTCAACCAATGGCTAACAGGGAGTTGGCCTGTAAACACCTTTCCCTTTCTTCTTGGGGGAGGTCACTGCAGGGAAGGTGTTCTCCCCACTGCCTTCTCGAATCTCTGTGGGATTAAGCACCAGCCACAGGCCAAGCCGTGATTGTGGCTTTGATAACTCAGTGTTTATTGGCTGCCTTTCCTTCCCTTTCTCACGCATCTCCACCTTACCCAATAAGCTGCCTGCCCTCTGCTTCTCAGAAGCCCTGAATTAAGACAGACCCAGATTTTTGGTTCCCTGTAGCCGGGCTGGAGAGGCTGGGCCCTTAACTTCCACATTCTTTCTCCTTCCAAAGGACACAGGCATTGGGCCAGGCAGATAGTTCCCCATTCTGCCATTCCTCTGCTATTATGGTTTGAATCGTCTCTCCCCCCAAAAAGATATGTTGAAGTTCTAACCCCAAGTACCTCTGAATGGGGCCTTATTTGGAAATAGGGTCTTCACAGAGGTCAGCAAGTTCAGATGAGGTCATTAGGGTGGCCCTAATCCACCAGGACTGGGGTCCTTATAAAAAGGGGAAATCAGGTTGCAGAGAGAATGCTGGGTGAGGACTGGATTTATGCTGCCACAAGCCAAGGGGCTTCAGGAACTGGGAGAGAGGCCTGGGACACATCCTTCTCAGGTGCCTTCAGAGGGCCCATAGCCCTGCAGACAGCCTGCTCTCAGGCTTCTGGCCTCCAGAGCGGTGACAGAATGAACAGCTGCTGTTGAAGCCACCTGGTTTGTGGTACTTCATTATAGCAGCCCCTGGAAATTAATTTGCCAGCTATGAGACATCCCCAAGCCCCCATTTCCTTCCCCACGGGGTTCTTAGGATGATTGCCTCAAATAATGCATGGAACGTGCTCCGCACGGAGCCGCTGCATGGAGAGGGCTCACTGGGTGGATGGCTGCTCTTGTAACCGAAACAGCGAGCCCCTCCCCTGCCACACACACAGCGGTGGGGAAGGGGGTCCTTGGACATGCTCCTTCCGTTCTTCGGGGTCCAGAACAGCCTGGCCCCACGTCCGACTTGGCCCGAAAAAGTAAAGAACAACGGTTTCGTGTCGAAGCGGCGTGAAAGTCACCCAGGTTTTGGGGTAGCTTGGGGAAGCCACTAAGAGGTCGATGACCCTGTCACGGGTTTCCTTCCCTTATGGGTCCGGCCTGGCTGTTTTCCTTTCCTCCGCAGCCACTGCAAGCAAAGGCCAACGGTGGTGCCAAAGAACCACTGGATCCTCGGGACCCTGCAGCAACCCGGGTAGGGACGCTCCAGAAAGAAGGCCACAGGCCTGCTGGGCGCTGCTCGGGGTCAGTGAAGGTCTCAGCACAGCTCGGTCTGCACGGGACACAACTGAAACAGCCGGCCTGCCTCCAGATAGAGAGTGGTAGGGGGTGGGGAGGGTGAAGCGTGCAACCTCCATTCGGTGGCCTGCTTTCGAGGGCATTATAATTGATTTTGTTAGATGTCACAATGACATGGCGATCATGTAAAAAATGCGATCATGGCGATCATGCATCCTTGATGAGGTATTTATGAATTCATTGGTGTGACGCCTGAGATTAGTTTCAAAATACTCCAGGGAAAAAAAGGACACACATAAGCAATATTCTCCCTATGTTGATAGTTGCTGAAGCTGGATGATGGGTATGCGGGGATTTATTATACTATTCTGTGTATTTCTGTGTATGTTTGAAAGCTTTCACTGTGAAAAAAAAGTTTTAAAAGAATCCACTGTAATGAAGAAAAGCATGGAAGAAAGCATACCAGTGTGTTAACTGCGGCTGCCCCAAGGGGATAGGAATAATGGGACATCGTGGGGGTGTGACATTGTGATTTATAAGAAATACATATTTGATCTTCCTCCTTTTCCTGGCACAAAGATCCTAAAACTCTTGGAATCCTGTAAATGATGGAGCCATAAAAGTGTCTTTCGTTACCTTAGTGAGGTGACTTTTGGAAAGCCCCTAGCTAACCAGGAGAGAAGGATTCCCCTGGCAACAGTGTGAGGGGAACCCACAGTGTGATTTAGGGTTAGACATGTCAGCCTCTTCCCCTGCCTTAGAGGAGGGGAAAGAGGCTGGATATTGGTTGAATCACCAATGGCCAATGATTTCAACAATCATGCCATTGTGCTGAGATTTTTATTTAAAAAACCCCAAAAGGATGGAGTTCCAAAAGCTTCAGGGTTAGTGAACACACGAAGGTTTGGGAGAGTGGCACCCTTGGAGAAAACATGGGAGCTTTGCACCCTTTCCCATGACCTTGCCGGATACATCTCTTCTATCTGGCTGTTCCTGAGTTACATCCTTTTGTGATATGACCTGTAAGCTACTGAGTAAAATGTTTCTCTGATCCTCTAGCAAATTAATCAAACCCAAAGAAGGAATCATGGGAACCTCCCATCTGTAAGTAAGAATTGGTAAGAAACACAGGTAACAATCTGGACTTGCAATTGGCATCTGAAGTGAGAGGGGGAAAGCATGCAGTTTTATAGGACTGAGCCTTTACCTGTGGAATCTGCCACCATTTCCAGGCAGATAGTGTTAGAGTTGAGTTAAATGATAGGACACCCAGTCAGTATCCACTGAGAAATGGAGAATTATTTGGTGGTGTTGGAAAAAACAAACACTTACCAGTGAAGGGGTTCGGAAAAAGCCTTCCCAAAATGTGCCACCTTTGCATGTGGTCTGTTTTAAGCCAAAGGCAACTAAGACCCTGTGGGCTCAAGAGAAATTTTTATACCTCCCTTAACCACCTAGAAGAATCTAAATTGAGGGTCTTCTACAGAGTAAGAGTTAATACTAGAGATAGATGTTATCTGACTGACTCATCTGTATGGCAACACAAACATCTAATTACCAAACATCTGCCCTTCTTCATATTGCCCTGTGACTTGCCCTCCTCCCTCCTGAAGCCCCAGGCACCTGTCCCATTCCTTAGCCCAGGAGGGCCTACAGACCTCATTTTACCTTTTTGTCTTTGAACTGTTCATGGATGTGGGGTTCCTGTAAATACAAAATTAAATTTTATTTTCTCCTGTTAATCTGTTTCATGTCAATTTAATTCTTCGGCCAGCCAGAAGAACCTATGAAGGACAGAGGAAAATTTTTCTCCCCAACACTGGAGGGGGAGTCTTAAAACTTTATTTACACATCTTTATGGCCTTCCACTAGTTATAATAAGCATATATGACTTTTGTGATTCAAAAATAAAGAAATATTTAAAATAAATATGCCACAGTTTTTGCAACAAACAAGTAATATTGTGGAAGAATATTGACATTGGGAAATGGCTGCAGGATATTGTGGGGCAAGAAAGCATTGTGTCCAGTGACATCCTGGCATTGTAAAGAATAGAATATGTGCTATGAGGATGTGGATGCCAATTCTTTTTTTGTAGCAGATCCCTTCTTTCAAATGAAATCTTACTGAAAGAAATCTATCTGGTAGATACGTGGGTGTGGGGCCTGGAGTCCTATCCTCAGTCCTCTCAGTGTCCCTGGACTTCCTGCCCCTTTCTATCCCAGTACCCCCAAGGCTCAAGGAGCCTCTTGTGCAAATTAGACTTCATTTTCTTTAAGTTCTTAGTGATTCTATTCACTGTCTGTGTGATTTTAGGTTAGAAAATTAAGCATTCTGAGGCACGGCGGCCTAGTCAGTGAAGTGAGCAACCTCACAGATTTGTTGAGAGGATTAGAGATGATGCCTATAAAATAAGTGACAATGAAGCAATATTCAATAAGTGTTACTTATTTGAGTAGATAGTAGATGAACTTGATAAATTCTAATCTAATGCTCCTGGTCAATATTCAAGCTATAAATAACCTGGGACAAAATTGTCCATGAAAAGCCCTTAAACTTCACCCCAACCTATCAAAGCACAATAGACTCATCCCCTGTGACCCTCCACCCTGGAGACCAGCACAGCCAGGTTTTCCAATGGTAGCATAATGGCAGGATGCTTCTTTTTTTCAGCAGATTAAGTGAATGGCTTTCTTTTAAGGATTCTTGTGTGTGTGTGTGTAATATTTTAATAATAAATATATAAAATAAACACATAAATATATTTATAAAATAATATATATTATTTTATATATAATAAAAGATTACATATTTATATATAATAAATATATATACAAATATATTTAAAACACACACACATATTGTATGCCAGCTTAAGTTTTAAAATGTATTATCTATCCAGGAATCAGAAAAATAATTATTATATATTTTAGGTCTGAGTTGTCAAAATGTAAAATATCTTGATGAATATTAAGTCTTAAGTCTCTGCATTATTCAATGTGTTTATTCAGCCACAGACTTCTTAACCCTTTCAATAACCTATCAAGTAAATAGGGGGGAAAATTCCCCCTAGGCGAGGTGGCTCTGCCTCGCGCTGCTACTGTCCCCTTTTGATGAGTGAATCAATTCAATGACGCACATTAAGAACTCAAAGTAGAATGGTTTACCTGTGATCTTTAGGTTGTAGGATTTGGAAATCTTTATTTTTTTTCATGCTTTTATTTATCTTCTAAGTTTTCTGTAATGAACACGTTACTGCATTTATTTTCAGAAAACAGAAAAGGAAAGACGTTTAATTACTCACTTGAGGAACAGAATCATTCCCAACAAAGCAAGGTGTTTTGTTTTATTCAAGAGAACTGGATAGACCGAGGGGGCCATGTATGTCCACATTCCATGACTGTTTGCCTGGACTTTTGCAGTACCCTGTCCACCAGTCCCTCTGTCTCTGCCCTTCGCCCCCTAGAGGCCACTCTCCACTGCAGTCAGAGGGATCTTGTTAGCACTTTAGGACAATTGCATTGCTCCTACATCCACATGCTTAGCAACTCCCTGTCTCTCTCTTAGAGCCAAAGTCTGAGTTCCTATAAGGTCCGACAAGGCTCTGCACGACCTGCCCACAGGTCTTCTCTGGCCTCATCACGTTCCGCTCTCCCACCCCACCCACTCAGCTCCACCCTGACCCCCTCACTGTTGCTCAAACACACCAGGCAAGTTCTTCCCGCCCAGTCCTTTTCCTGCACTGCTCTTCCACGAGCTGGTCCCCTGGCACTCTCTCATTTCCTCCAAGCTCTTCTCAAACATCTTTTCACAGAGGGTTTCCTTGACCAGACTATAGAACCGGCATGGCCTTCATTAGCCCCAACACTCCCTATCAGCAAACCACTAGTCATAACCTGCCATAACCCCCTCTCTCTATTGTCTGTCTCCCTCCTGCACGGCAGGGTCTTTGTTGTGCTTGGCTTACAGCTGTGTCCCCACACCAAGAACGATGCCTCGGAGGTACTTGATAAATATTTGTCAGAGGAATTCATCTCCCATCCCACGGGTACACAGCCACTGAACAGAATGAATGTAATGAGGTTCCTGTTAATAAAATGTCTGTTTGATCATGGGGCACCTCTGTATAATTAGGAAGCTATTTCTAACATTCTGTCAAATTGCCTTAAACATTTTTATCAGTTTTGGGTATAAGGACGTGATCCAAACTGACTGCTGACAGCCTGTGGTACAATAAGTCACCCACTGAGTACTCCGGGCTCACTGTTCCTCTCATGGTTGCTGAGGACCATGGGTATGTCGCTCTCAGATTCACATATGCACATGTAGATATTGTTCCCAGAAAGATGCAGGATCCTGGAACAGTTACAGGACCATTATATTGACAGTCCGCACGGGTAACAGCCATTAGAGAATTCGCAAAGCCTTGAGGTAAGTCTACAGCATAAACTGCTGGGGAACTTGGGTTAATAAATTAAGATAAGAAATTCTGACTGCTTTGACCAATGGCACATCAAATTCTAAGTGGGCACAAGCCATTAAAAGCCAGTAGGGCAATTTCCACTTTAAAGAAATCTTCCTGTGCAAGGAATAACAGATCAGTTGCAGATGGGAATCTCCGAAGTCAAAGCTGCAAAGTTGGTGGGCATTGGTCAAGCACCTTAGAGCTATGAGAATGCTCACCACCCAAATCCAAGATTCCTGTGCCAGGCCAAGTTGGTCATATGCCCATGGGACTGATCACAATAAAAACCCTAGACACTCGGTCTTCGGCGAGCTTCCCTGATGGGCAACACTTCAAATGTGTTGGGCTGGGGGGATGCAACACATCCCGTACAACTAGACTGGGGGAGGGACGCTTGTGTCTGGTTTCCTCCATTCTTCCCGCCCTATGCTTTTCTTCTTTGTTGATTTTAATTTGTATCCATTTGCCATAAACTTAAGTACAACGACTTCTGAGTCCCATGAGTCCTTTTCGTGAGCTGAATCTGCGAATGGTCTTGGGGACTCCAAACACGGGGAGTTTCCACTCTTATCTCCAAATAGAAACTACAGTCCAGAGGGGTTAAAGAGATTGGCAGAGGTAGCACAGAATGTGAATGGAAAAGCTGACGTTTACATGCGTCTGTCTTCAGTGGCTGTACTTTTAACAATACTAGAGGACAAGAGAAGATAATCTGACACAATTTATGCCTCTCAAGTAGAAAACTCACCAGCTGGGACAGAAAACTTATTCAAAGCATAATCGAAGAAAATTCCCCCCTCCAAAAAAAAATCTGTATGGCACCTGCGTGGCTCAGAATGTTGACTTAATTTCACCTCAGGTCTTGATCTCAGGGTGAGATCCAGCCCCGCATCAGGCTCCACGCCCAGCGCAGAGTCTACTTGTCTCTTTCCCCCTGCTCCTCTCCCTACCTCATGCTCTTTTTCTCTCTCTCAAATAAATAAATAAATAAATAAATAAATAAATAAATAAATAAACTTTTTTAAAAAAACTGTAGATTTTAGCACTCCATGTCCCATTTAAAAAAAAAAAAAAGATGAAGGGATGCCTGGGTGGTTCAGTGGGTTAAGCGTCCATCTCCGGCTCAGGTCATGATCCTGGCATCCTAGGATCAAGTCCTGCATCGAGCTCCTTGCTCAGCTGGAAGCCTGCTTCTCCCTCTGTCTGCCTCTCCCCATGCTTGTGCTTGCTTTCTCTCTCCCTCTCTGACAAATAAATAAATAAAATCTTAAAAAAAAAAAAAAAGATGTTGGGGCACCTCGGTGGCTCAGTCATTGGGTGTTTGCTTTCGGCTCAGGTCTATTGACCCCAGGGTCCTGGGATCGGGCCCCACTTTGGGCTCCCTGCTCAGTGGGGAGCCTGCTTCTCCCACTCCCACTCCTCCTGCTTGTGTTCCCTCTTTCCCTCTCTCTCTCAAATAAATAAATAAAATCTTCCAAAAAAAAAGATACAGAATGATACCAAAATAACCTTTTTAATTTCCTGGATCTCAAAGAGAAGTGAAGAAGTCTTTAAGCATTCAGGTAGGAAAAAAGTAACCCCTAAGGGAGAAAAACTTTCAGGCCACTTCTTATGTTCAGCCAATGTTCCACGGCAGAATTCAGTGGAGTCAGGTCTGCCTAGGTCCTAAGTTCTGGGAGAAGAAAACATAACCCAGGATTGTTGACCCCGTTTTTTTACCCCAAATTGTCTTTCAAGTATTAAGGCAATATGCAAAAATTATTGGAAAATAATATCTGCAAACTCTAATAGTTCCTAATAGCTACTTTATGTGGTGGAAGTTCATTGTCCAGTATGGTCGTCACCAGCCACGTGTGGCTGCTGAGCAGGTAACAAAAGGCTAGTATGAATCATGAGGTGCCACAAATGTGAAATACATACCGGATTTCAAAAGCTTCGTATGAAGAAAAGTAAAAGATGGCATTAATATTTTTATTACATGTTGATCATATGTTGAAATGGCAATATTTTGGACATGTTAAGTTAAATGAACTATTATTAAAAGTAGTCTTGGGGTGCCTGGGTGGTTCAGTTGGTTGAGTGTCTGACTTACGATTTCCACTCAGGTTGTGATCTCAGGGTCGTGAGATCAAGCTCCACATCAGGTTCTGTGCTCAGTGGGGAGTCTTTGAAATTCTCTCTCTCTCTCTCTCTGTCTCCCACTGCCTCTCCCCACACACACTCTGTCTCCCTAAAATAAGTAAAGCTTTTTTAAAAGTCTAGTCTTACTTTTCTTTTTACTTATTTATTCTGTTTAATTTTTTAATATTTTATTTATTTATTTGATATATATAGAGAGATCACAAGTAGGCAGAGAGGCAGGCAGAGAGGGAGAGGAGGAAGCAGGCTCCCTGCTGAGCAGAGAGCCCGATGCGGGGCTCCATCCCAGGACCCTGAGATCATGACCTGAGCCGAAGAGAGCAGCTTAACCCACTGAGCCACCCAGGCACCCCATCTTTTCACTTTTTTAAATGCAGATACTAGAAAATTATACTGTAATGTATTTCATTATATTTCTGTTGCACAGGATGAGAGTAGAATTTGGGGAGGGATTTGCTTCTTTTTACTATTCAGTATAGCTTGATCCTTTAAAAATAAGTATGTTGATTTATATAAAACAATAAACTCATTTTTCCTAAATTAAATAAATAAAACAATGAACAAAGAGCTATGTTTTCTCTCCTGGGATGTTGAGACAACTAGCTGGAAGGATCTGGATGGGAACCAGTAATAATAGAATGGAAAACAGCTAAGCTTGTTTCTTAGGGACCGTGTTGTCCAACTCCCTTATTTTTTTTTTTTTAAAGATTTTATTTATTTATTAGAGAGAGAGAGACTGAGAATGAGAGGGGAGAAGGTCAGAGGGAGAAGCAGACTTCCTGCAGAGCCGGGAGTCCGATATGGGACTCGATCCCGGGACTCCGGGATCATGACCCGAGCCGAAGGCAGTAGCTTAACCAACTGAGCCACCCAGGTACCCCAACTCCCTTATTTTACAGATAGGGAAACTGAGGCCACCTAAAGTCACTTACCAGTCCAAGGTCACAGGAACTCAAGTCTGCAGTAGCTGAGGCTGGGGACTGGCATTCCAGATGCTGCAGAAACACTGACTCAGGGCAATTGCCCAATAGCCTCCAAGAAGCCCTCCGAGCCAAGTAGCAATGCCCCCAGCTAGACATCCACTTCCTCTGGGCCCACAGTCCTTGCCCAAGGTGCTTCCTCTTCCAGGTAATGAAAAGCCAGATACTTGCCTCAACTCAGAGGAATGGGGCCCTTCTGCTTCAGCTGCAAGTATAACTTTAGCCTCCGGCCCCAGCCTAGAACACTCGGCTACTGGCACCATGGAGTTCAGACCGTTCCTTATCTTCTATGTCCTCCTCTGCCTGGTGGGCATCGCCGGCTCAAGGGAGCTGAAAGGTTAAAAAAGATGATCCCTGAGACCCACAGCCTGCGACTGGGGTAGGGGAGGTCCAGGGTGGGGCTGGCTCCACAGGCCCACCTGGTCACTTCTACCTCAGCAGGAAACCAGGGCCCAGGCTCGGGAAGAGGCTTGTCTATCTGGGGCCAGACCTCACAGATGTCTATTTGATTGAACTCAATCCTCAGCAAGTTTAATTTTTATTACGAAGCAATACATGAGCTGATCTTAAAAAGACAAACAATATGGAAATGTGTGAAGTTAAAAAATGGATCCCCTATTTTACAGAGCCCAAATTATCCTTCTTTTTTTTTTTTTCCCCAAATAATCTTTCTCTCCAGAATCCTACTCCCAGGATTCTTATGAGAGAAAATAAATCTTCATGCTACTTTAAAAAGGGGATCAGGTTCTCAAACTTGGCAGCACTCTGGAGTCACCTGGGGGCTACCTGGGTCCCATGTTCCCAGATTCTGATTTAATTAGTCTTGGGTAAAGCCTGGGCATTGAGTTGGATTCTAATGTTCCACCAAGATTGAGAACTGCAGTCCTAATGAAAGACCTTGAATTCCCTTCCTAGAATGGTTTCTTCCCTATTCTAGCTTCGGGTTCTCACAGAATATGCAGCATGTCATATTAATTGAGGATTCCCAAAATGATACCATGGAGCAGGGTTGACCCATGAACTCAGTGTCTGAAGGATGCTCTTTTTGTCAGGGAGTGTACATA
Organism: Nasua narica; assembly: GCA_028533885.1. Taxonomy (NCBI): domain Eukaryota; kingdom Metazoa; phylum Chordata; class Mammalia; order Carnivora; family Procyonidae; genus Nasua; species Nasua narica. The sequence goes on along the minus strand of CM052811.1, from coordinate 108,091,022 downwards.
TCAAAGCAGGGTGTATTGTATCCCATGAAAAGATACATTGGGATCCACAGCCAATTAGTAGGTAAAGGGGTGTGTGTGTGTGTGTGTGTGTGTGTGTGTGTGTGTGTGTACACACGTTAGATACATCACTTGTGATAACCAGAGCTAGATGTGAAAGGAGTTAAAATAAAAGGTGATTTGGTAAAATACATCCATTTCTTTATTTTTTCATTATTCATGGTACTGAAGATTTTTGAGTGTAAATATCTTTTTCCTAGCTATAAAAAACTATACTTGTTCATTGACATTTAGATGACACTAAAAATAATTAGAATATAAAAATCACTTGAAATTCCACCACCCAGGAAAATTACTACAAATACAGTGGGGAACAACCTTCTAGTCACCCCTGCATGGGTTCATAGGTATAGTGCACATCAACAGGACCATTCTAGATCTTGTCTTTTGAAATTCGATTTTTGTTCCACAAAATTATGAACCTCTCTCCAGGTTGATGCATATCGATCAGCACCATGCTTATCAATGACTGCATGTAACCTATCGATCCCTTGTTGATGAACAATGATATTTTCCCCAAATTGTGTGTTTTTTTGCAATCATAAACAAAGCTACCTCAACTCTCTTGAGTCAAGTTATGAGAAGCTGTAGCAGGCAGGGCCTGGGATTTGAAATTGGAACTGGGTTTATAAACCCCAGGCCTTAATGATTGGTTTTATGATTTTTGAAAGATGACCAAACCTCTCTGAACCTGTTTCTTCATTTGTGGGAAAAGGACAGTAATATCTGCTCCATACGGTCATTTAAACCATGCAAAAAGTGGCAAGCCCCTAGCAGGGTGCTTGGTGTAGAAGATGTGCTTATGAGCAAAAAAATGAAAAGCATGTATCAGTTCTTTCGAAGTGACAATACAGGTCCTTCCTCACCCCTGCAGCCCATCTCAAGCAAGGGGCTCCCTGGGAGCTGTCCCCAACTCCGGCTGGCCTGTGCCGGCTCCTGTCAGGGCAATGCCAACAATTTTGAGACCACGGAGATCTGCGTGAGGATCTGCAAGCCCCCTGGTGAGGCCTCTTGTAGAAACAGGAGAAGCAACGCTGGTGATCGGGGTGGGGTGGGGGGGTGTGGTCGTGGGAAGGGAAACCGCGAGGTGGAGGATGGTGGTCATGCCACAATGATGTTGCTGTGAGAGGTAATGGGGACGGAAATAATCAGATGTGTCACCGAGAGGTGTGGGAGTGTTTGATGATGGGGGCGCTGGGGAGGAGACAGCAAGGCTGTGGTTGATGGTGGTTTGGATGGTGAAGATGAAAGCAGTTTTGGTGAGGAGTGAGGCTTTTCGTGTAAGTGGTGGCGCAGGCCAAGGGGAAGATAGTCGTGTGACCTTCACGGGGGTGTTGACAGAGACGATGACGGTGTTGGTGGCGGTGAGCAAGGTGGGAGGTGAGAGAGCTGAGGAGGCCCCCGGGATGGTGGCTGTTGAAGGGGGTGGCTAAGGAGTCCAGCTGATGGCTCTGGCGCTAGGTCACCAACATGCCAGCCAAGAAAGAAACTGACCGTCATCTCCATTACAGAGACGAGGTAAAGAGCAACTGAAGACCATGCCTGCATCCTCCCGCCTTGTCTGAAAGCTGCCTGGGCCTCCCTTCCCGCGCTTGGTCCCTGGCTGGAACCCATCCTGTCGCCCTCCAGGCCTGGGTCAATACAACACTGAAAGTCAGCGTGGCCTGAAGCTTTCCTACGCAGGCCCTGGGCCTATCCCCATGAATTGCTCTCAGCCATCAGCTCTCAAGGGTGATCAAACCTGCCCCACCCCACCCCTACCCCCTCAGGCCCTCATTGGCCTGTGCCCTCAGAAGAAGGATAAGGACTGGGGTGGCTGTGTGGCTCAATTGGTTAAGTGTCCAACCCTTGGTTTCAGCTCAGGTCGTGATCTCAGGGTCCTGGGATCAAGCCCCACACTGGGCTCTGTGCTCAGTGTGAAGTCAGCTGAGATTAACTTCCTCTCCCTCTGCTCCTTCCCTACTCAGGCGTGCTCTCTCTTTCTCACTAGAATAAATTTTACTTTTTTATTTTATTTTATTTTATTTTATTTTATTTAAGATTTTATTTACTTGACAGAGAGAGAGACAACGAGAGAGGAACACAAGCAGGGGGAGTGGGAGAGGGACAAGCAGGTTTCCCACTGAGCAGGGAGCCCATTGTGGGGCTCAATGTGGGGCTCGATCCCAGGACCCTGGGATAGTGACCTGAGCTGAAGGCAGACACCTAACGACTGAGCCACCCAGGCGCCCCATTAGAAAATATTTTTTTAAAAAGAAGAAGAAAAAGAAGGATAAGGACAAAGGACACAAGTTTCCTATCACCAGGGAGGCCTCCTCATGGAAGCCAGACTGAATGCAAATTTGGGGACCTTGCACATCTGTCCCCAAATCCCAGCCACCTGCTCTTTGCTGCCTGGGGCTCTGCTAATAGTTCTACTTCTACTCTTCCAGCAGAAGCTATGTACTAGGGGGCGGAAAATGCTAGAAAATCAGGGAATCTTGGTCACCCAGGTGGGAATTTCCCTCCATGCAGAGGGATCTCAGAAAAATGAGGATTTTATATATTTTTTAATTATAGTAAAATATATACAACATAAAACGCCCCATTTTGCCCATTTATAAGTGTACAATGGAGTGGTCTTAAGTATACTCGCATTGCTGTGCAAGTATTGTGACCATCCAGTTCCAGAACATTTTCAGCTTCCTGCACTGAAACTTTGTGCCCATTGGAACTAACTCCCCCTTCTCCTTCCCCAGGCCCGGGTCACGGCCATTCTACCTTCAGTGTCGATGAATTGACTGCTCCAAGTACCTCGTTTGAGAGGAACCACACAATAGTTGTCCTTTTGTGCCTGGCTTATTCTAGTTGGCATAATATTTTCAAGGTCGAGGGACACCTGGGTGGCTCAGTGGGTTAAAGCCTCTGCCTTCGGCTCAGGTCATGATATCAGGGTCCTGGGATCCAGCCCCACATCGGGCTCTCAGCTCAGCGGGGAGCCTGCTTTCTCCTCTCTCTCTGTTTGCCTCTCTGCCTACTTGTAATCTCTCTCTCTGTCAAATAAATAAATGAAATCTTTAAAAAAAAAATATTTTCAAGGTCTATGCTTGTGGCAGCCTCTGTCAGGATTTCTTTCTTTTTTGAGACTAAAGAATATTCTAGGGGAAAAAAAAAGAATATTCCATTGCTACATAATTTCAGGATGCTGGATGGCTTCCACCCTGACCGTCGCTGCCACCTGCCCCACAACCCTCTCCTGCTGCCCTACGTGTGGTCCAGCCACTGAAAGAGACACTGCTGCCCAGGACCGAACAGCAATACTAGAATCTAGGACCTCGGATTCCCGGACTAGACCCCCTGCACCTTGGTGGTGTCATTCGTGTCGTTGGTGTGCCCGTCCCAAATATATCTTTATTTGAGAGAAAGGGTGTTTCCCCTTTAATTTCCCCCGTTCTCTTTCACGTTCTTAACTATCTGAGAGATTCAGCTCTGGAAGATTCTTTGAGGACACCCTTTGACTGGTGTTTGCAGTTGTGTCTATGCCCTGAAACTCATACATTTAAAAATATGATTATCCGGGGGCCCCTGGGTGGTGCAGTTGGTTGAGCGACTGCCTTCAGCTCAGGTCATGATCCCGGAGTCCCGGGATCGAGTCCCACATCGGGCTCCCAGCTCCATGGGGAGTCCACTTCTCACTCTGACCTTCTCCCTTCTCATGCTCTCTCTCTCTCTCTTTCCTAATAAATAAATAAATAAAATCTTTTTAAAAAATATGATTATCCAAAATAATTTTAAAGTAAAAAATACGCAACTCAGGAATTTAATCAGTTGCTCAGATCGAGTCATGAGATGGGACAGTGGCTGAGTATCTTTGTGTGAGTCGTCATTAACCATCCTCTTCTCTCCCTTCTCTGGGTTTTCTGCATCCCAGCACTATTCCAGAGTGTTTTAAGTGTTTATTTCTCTCTGCCTCTGGGCTGTGGGCAGTGCAGGGACTGTGCAGAATGGATGTTTTGTGAAGAAATGAACATATAGTAGTAAGCAGTTACCAGTAAGCACTGAATGAGTCAATAATTTGTGACTTCATTCTTGATTGCATGGGTTTGTAGAATCCACACCACACCCAATCCAGTAGTCTGTCCTGGGGCTTTTCCTGCAGACTGTATCCCAGACTCAACCACCTTCTCCCCGATCCCGCGATCAGCCCAGTCTGTTCTTCCTGATACTCTCTCCCCTCCTCGCCGGCTCCCAGTGTGCATTCTTACCTCCTACAGTCTGTTCTCCCCGAAGCTGCCGGAGTCATCTTTTAAGCATCAAATCCTTCGCTACCACGTGCTAGGTTTCCTGGTGGATGGTAGGTTCATGGGTCCTTACTGCACCGAAATACATGCATAAGTATGTAAGTAATACACAAAAAGGGCCACACGTGGACCAACGATGAGAGAATTATGAAGCAAGAATTATTAACCTAACGTGCATCAGAAGGCCCAAAAAAGTACATAAGCAAATGCAAACCTAATCCCATTACCCTTCAGCTTCCCATCACATGTGAAATAAAACCTAGAGTCCTTGCCTCCAGGGCTCTCTTCCTCCTGCCGCTGCCAACTGTCCAAACTCACTCCCTGCCGCTCCCTACCCCCAGCACCAGCCACCGGGACTTTCTGGCTTTGCAGACACACTAAGTAAGCTCTTGCTACAGGATGGCTGCTCTTGCACCGGGTTTCATGTGATTTTCCCCTTGCTTGGGTCCCTGATCATTCATCACCTTCTCAGAGGCCTTGACCATCCATTTCATGTTCCCGCTGCTTTCCTTTTCTTCAAGGACATAGCGCTCCAAGGCCATAGTGCGATTGCACTATATACCTGTCAATGCGGCCAAGCTTTTGTCTGTCTTCCTGGCTAAACTGCGAGCACCGCAAGGCATTTCCTTTCTTGTTCACTAGTGCCTAGAACAGTACCGGGCACAGGACCGGTACCGGCCGCGTATTTGCCCAATGAGTAGACAGATGGATTATAACAGAGGTGCCGGACAGACAGGTCAGAGGTTAGGTGAGCAAATGAATGGATGAGCGAATGCATGAGCATACAGCCTCAGTGTGGAAGGGAGACTGGTCACACAAGGCTTCACGGAAGGAGCTCGAGGCCAGGGACAAAGGCAGGGAGGCATGAAAGGGAGGCAGGGAAGCCGGAAAATGCGAAGCTGATGGACTTTGCCTCCTTCTCCCGCTTCCCAGCACTCCCAGCTCAGGGCGAGGGCTCTGCCTCTCAACCCGGTTCTCAGTGTGTGAACAGCATTCCTATCCCACTGCGGGTCCAGAAGGCTGAGGCCTTCCTGACACCTTTCCAGATCCTGGTCACTGGGGATTGGGGGTCGGGATCTGGGTGCCCCACGGCTCCTCCCTGAGCCCTCTAAACACACGGGGCAGGCATGCCGTAAAGCTCCCTGGGGCCGCTGTTGCCAAAGCCTGCCTGACCCCAGACAGCTGTCTCCCACCCTTCGTCTGCGAGGGCCGGCCCTGCCGTGTCCCAGCAGTCTCCCAATACGTGTGCGGTGACTGAGTGTGAGTAACCGTAATAGTCGGTGTTGAAGGAAGACCAGGGAAGGAGACTCGTTCTTCTGGGCAGTTCTGCTAGTGCAAATCTCCTTCATCTACTCGCTCGCTCACTGTTTTTCCCAGGGGAGCCCTCAGGACAGAAGTCCCCCTCTTCCCCCAGTGCTATGCCCAGGGCGGCGCCACAGACAGCCCCAGCCACGTGAGGGGAAAGCAGACTCACAATGCCCTGGGGTCCTGACTGGCCTGGCCTCCAGCACCTCTGGCCCTTCTCGCCCGATGCCACTGTCCCGCGGCAACCCTCTTGGAGAGGGCCATGGCCTGGCTTACACTTGAGAACCGCCGACAGATCATAACTGGAAATGCCCAGGCCCTGAGTGCACAGACGAGAGAAGATGGTCCAGGTGCGGGCACAGCAAGAAGTTCAAGACTCAGAGCCCAGATGTTTGGGTGACCTGGCTTGCTTAGCGGTAAAACCAGCACGTGATACCTGTGCATTCAGGCACTCGCTCACTCGGCAATTATTGGAATGCAGAGCGCATGCCAGGCTCCGTTCCAGACACTGAAGGCACAAAAGACAAAAATCCTCGTCCTTATGGGGCTTAATAATGAATAAACAAGATAAGTAAGACACGTTGCACCTCGGTGGCGGGGAGAGTCATCGAGGAAAGACAAGGGCAAAGGAGGAAGCTTGTAGGGGTGCAGCGATTTAAACAGGTGTGACCGGGAAGCCCTCATCCATAGACGGCACAGGAGTGGGGCTGGTGAGAAAGGAGCCGGCTTCTGGATTTACTGGGAAGGTAGAGCAGAGCTGTTAACAGAGCAAGCCTCAAGGCCGGCTCTACGGTTTTTGGGCTGGGCAGCCGGGAAGATGGCCCGAACACCCATGCGCATGTTGAGGGCCGTGGGGGAGAGGATGCGGACGCTTGCTTTGGGAGATACTAAGTCTAAGATGCCGTTAGATGTCCCAGTGCAGCCGGCAGGTAGGCAGTGGGGTAAATGAACTCGGAATTCAGGGAGGGGCATGAGATGTAGTGTTGCCGGGGCACAGATTACGTATGACGTGGCAGCAGAGGTGATCCCAGTGCAGACCTGGCTGCGGGTATAAGGTGCAGCCGGGCCACAACTCCACGCTCCCCGGACGTGGCAGGCATCCCGCTCCGCGAAGGAGCCTCGGATATCCACCCGCCCACCCGCACCCTCATCTCATTTACACCCCGCCTATTTGCTGCCTGGAAGAGAAACAAGCGGAAGCATCTTGACCAAGTTGCCTTTGCCTGTGGTCTAGATGAGCTCATCACCTCCTTCCTACACACACCTCGCTCGTACATTCTGGGAGCTCTTGGAAAACCCTCAGAGGCAACCTACCAACCCCGTCTATGCTGGCTGTTCAGATGCCACCAGTACTATCGTGCCCAAGACTCTGCCCTCACACTCGCGGTGTTTCTTGGTGCCCCTAGCCCTTCCCATCCCTACCCTTGAACCCCACGTCCCAGGACAGAATAGCCTATACCCAGTCATACATACATAATGTCCTGAGCTGGATCGGGTCCAGACAGAAGACAGCCCTTGCGCTTCCAGGGAGCTGATAGTTTAACGGAAATTAAAGAACAAGAACAACCAGGGTGAGAGGAACCTGTAAAGATTAAGTCCAGGGAGCCCTGGGAACAGAGGGAAGGGGAACCTACAGCAGCTTGGTGTATCAGGGAAGACTTCCTGGAGGAAAAAACTCTCTGGTTTTTAAGACTGGTTTTAAGAGTGATCTAGGCAGTAGAGGACAGTGTGTGGTTGTGGGAACAGGGCATTCTAAGCCAAATTGTTACAGTGGGAGAGCTGGGGAAGGGACGGGCAGATGGCAAATACTTACACAGTCAATGCCAAGTGTGCCAGAGGCAGAGACAGGAGACAGGTGGGGCACCTGCCTAAGGACCTAGTACAGGAACCAGGGTTACATAACCAGAAGGGGAGGTGGGGAGGGGCAGGCCTTGATCCAACGGACCTGGCTTCAAAGCTTGTGGGAGGTCTAAGGAACCACCCAGATCACAAGCTCATGAGGAGCCTGACGGAAATTCCAAGGCTGGGCTACACTCTGACCACCTGAATTCACAGTCTGGATCCCAGGAATCTGCATGTTTTCACAAGCACCTCAGGGGATTCCAGGGCACCACACAGAAAACCAACCCACGGAGCTCTTCCCGCTCCCCAGCTCTACCCCTGGTGAGAGGCCACTGGTTCTCAGGGCGCCTGAGAGGCCAAGGATGGTTCGTGGTCATGGCCACGGATACATTTCTAGAAATACTCCTGGCCAAACCCAGGGAGTTCCGGAAATCACCGATGAAGAGGAAGGAAGAAAGAAGAAGGAATTTTTAGCAGGAGGAAGAGCTTTGTCTGTTGGGGTTTTGGGGGGCAGTGTAGAAGTCTTCTGCAGGTACCCAGGAAACAAGCCCTAGCCCCCTCTTCCTGGGCCTCAAGGACAGGAGGCGAAGAACCGAGGAAGCCACTTTTTATTCCACAACCGCTAAGTTGCAGCTACCACATAGTGATACAAGTTCTTCACAGCATATCCAGGCCAGTGCTGTCCTAGAGCTTTCTGCCGTGATGGAAACGTTGGGCAACACTGTCCAAGAGAGCAGCCACGAACCACTTCTTGTTACTGAGCACTTGAAATGTGGCTGGGACAGCAGAGGAAATGAATTTTTAACTTAAATTCATTTAAATTCAAAAGCCACATCCAGCTCAGGGCTACTGAACTGGACAGCGCGGCTGTGCCCCAGCCTCGGCCAGGGCCAGTTTGGTTTAAAAGCCTACTCTGGAGAGAGCAAGTGCCAGAAAGAGCCCCTGGGGTCAGCAGCACCCTTCCCCGGAAAGTAAGAGCAGCCCTGCCATGCAGGGGGCAAATCTCAGAGCGGGGGGACACCACGGGCACGCCGGATAAGGTTGGCCAGCCGCTTGGCCAGGCCGCCCGTACTGGGCTCCTCGATGTGGAAGGTTCTGGTGAGGAGATTGTAGAAGGAGCCATAGCACACGGCCACCACGGTGCACGTGAGGCAGATGACGTTGTAGGGCATGCTGAAGTCTGGCGTGGGCAGGTTCACCAGCAGCGGCTCCGTGTAGAGGCGCACGAAGTAGCTAGAGCTGTCGGAGACCGGGTACCTGGGAGTCAGGAAGGAGAGGTAAGCGAGGCAGGCCGGATGCTCCACCCCCCAGCCCACCCCGTCACCTCTCCTGGCTGCACCGGGCCCGTACCCTGTGGGAAGGGTATGCAAAGGCTTCTCAGCCTCAAAACCTTTTTGACAGAAGACATCTCAGGTCAGCACAGAAACATAAGACGACAGGTAAACCTGATCGGAGGAGAGCTGCCTTGCGCTGAAGGGAGGGACGGGGCCCTGCCTTTGCTCGGTGCTTCTTCCTTAGCCTCTGGTCTCCGCCTTGAGGCTGTCTCCTCAGAGAAGCCCCCCTGGATAAGGCCCTAGATTCCTTCCAGCTCCCCTGACCCCATTACTCTAGACCAAAATCTCCCCTCCAGCCTCTTGACACGAGCAGGACAGAGGCGAAGCCGTTCTGCATCCTGCTCTACACCCGGTGCTCTCTGAAGGACCCGGAACGCGATAAGCACTCAATGAAACGCTCTGTGACAAGAAACGATGAGTACACGCAGACTCTAAGTACAGCTCTTCTCACCTCTTTCTTCTTCTAGAAGCACTTCAGAATCATTTCCTAGAGTCCGGACAAATATTACAGACTGCTAGGATTTTTACTGGGATTGAGTTAACTCGGCACAGTGCTTTGGAAGGGGCGACACCCCGGCCCGACCTGGCCGCCCATGTGGCTGCCCCACCCCGAAGCCGGCGGCGGAGGTCACACTTACAGGGACCTGAAGAGGGGGCTTTCCTCCCAGTCCACGGGCTTGGCTGCCACCATGCTGGGCACGAGGGCACTGAGGACAGACGGGCTGCAGAGAGACAGACGGGCATTCGGTGTGTGTGGCTCCCCCGCCGGGGCGGGTGGCAGGGCAGCTGGCTGGGAGGCCGGGGGCGGACTGTGGGGGGGCCCACCTGACGTAGAAGCCGTGGTTGGGGTCCGGGGTGTACTCAGTCCACTTGAGCAGTGCCCGCTCAAACTGAATGGAGACCTTGGTGGCCGAGTTGGGTGGCAGCTGGATCAGCATCTCCAGGAGGTGCGGCTGGAGCCGGTCCCGCGCCGGCTGGTAGTGCACGTAACCTGGGGACAGACAAGGGTCACCCACCCCTCTCTGCGGCGGTCACGCGACTCGTACCCTTGCCCCTACCCCTCGAGGCCTGAGGCTCTGGGTCGCAGGAGCCAGGCAGGTTCAGGGAGGGGAGCAGGGTCTCGGGAACGGGAAGAGGTGTTTCCGGGGCAGCTGTCCCAAGGGCCTGCCCAAGCCCGTTAATCCTTCCATCACGGAAACTGGGGTGCCCGCCATCAGGCGCCTCACGTGATGCAACGGGAAGTTCACAGAACCACCTGGAAGTTTCCTGGCCAAAATGTGAAACCTGAATCTAATCAAGTTTCTCAATCTAACCACCAACACACAAGAAATGCAGGAGAGGGAAGGGCACGTTAACCACAAGCCCCAGGAGAGATTCAGGGTGTAGAACATTCCATACAACAAATGACCAAGTTTCTCCACAAACAGATTTAAAAAAAAAAAAGAGAGAGAGAGAGAGTGGGAACTGTTAGAGATTATGACTTAAGAGCAAACACCCCAATGCAAGAGGTTAGTCGTGGGAACCTGAGTGGCAGGAGAGGGAAGCGTACACGGAACTCTGCGCTTTCTGTTCAGTTTTTCTCTAGACCTAAAACTGCCCTGAGAAAATGAAGTCTGTTAACTCACAAGATCAAGCAAATGCAATACGAGGACCCTATTTAGATTCTAACTCGAATAAACCGACTATCAAGTGTTATTGTTCCCTGGGGTGAACGGGCGTGAGAAGGACTGGCAGTATTTTGGGGAGGCCCTCTCCCCATTAGAGACGTAGACTGAAGCAGTGAGAGGTGGATCTGACGTCTAGGATCAAAAGAAACTAGCAGAAAAATACCAAAACCGAGAAACCCATCACAGGCAGAGATGGAACACGGAGCGGGGGAGCCAGAGGCTGCCGGTGCCGCGAGCCGGCCGCGTGGGAGCGTGACACACCTGCTCACGTGGGTGTGTGCTTGACACTTTCCAGAGCAAAAGGTTAAAAAACAAAACAGAAAAGCCTACAAAATACCGGGGTAAATGTTCAAAGAAGAGATTCTGAAGGGGACACAAACAGTGGTGCTGAAGGTAAGGAGAACAGCCCGGGTCGGAAAGTGCAGGCGTCGACGGGGGGCGGTCACAGACAGCAAGTCTGGGTGTTTGGAATGTGCCAGAACCTCTTCCTGAGAAGTCTTCTGTGTTAGGTCTCCCTCCACTCCGAACCACAAGGGCTTTAGCGCTATGCCTGCCACCTGACAGAAAGCACGCAGTAAATATTAACTCCTCTTCAGAAAAAGCATGGCAAATAAAAATAAAATGTTAAAACAACACCTCTTTGCCCCTCTCAAACAGGCCAAAACCACTTACTCCGGCTTTATCTTTTTGGTTTCCAATACCATTTTCCTTGCCGCTAACCCATTCTCCACCGCAAGCCTAAGAATTCGCACAAAAGGACGCGCCCAGGGAACCAAAGAAGAAGGAGCAAGAACTAAAAAAGATCCGGAAAGCGTTGCTCTCGTGAAGTCCTCCTAAGAGGACTGCGTGTTTTAATTATCTCTGCCTTATAAACTACTTCCACGTCTGGCCCGGCGAGGCTACCCTCCCTCTCCGTGTTTCAAACTCTTCCAAACTGTGCCTGTGTGGTTTTTCCGGGGTACGGGGGAATCACTGCCGAGAAAGGGGGTCTGGGGGACCCGGAGGGAGAGCGAGACGGGGCGGGGAGGGGCTCTCACTCGGTTTGTTCTCCTTGCCCTTGGAGGTGATGCTGAGGGTGTGCACGTAGAGCCGCAGGTACCAGGGCACGGTGTCCAGCAGCAGCACGGGGAAGGCGCGGTACGGGTGGGCGTTGTACAGCAGTGTGTTCAGCTCCCCGCTCTGCAGCCCGTAGCCACTCACGTATCGCTGGGCGTGCAGGAACGGCGCCGGAGGGGCCCCTGCGAAGACGAGGCCACAGCTAAGAGCTTCTAAAGGAAAGGGCCACTCCTCACCCCCTCTTCCCTGGTCACGTCCAGAGTCTCACAGCCAGGGGAGCGACGGGGAGGAGCGTGGCCACCAGGCCCGGGAAGTGTGCACCCCGCAATCATCCCTGTCTTCCCCGGCCCATGGCATGACAGAATCACTCTGCTGTACCAAGTACTCATACGTGCCAAGCCCTGTGCCCCTCCAACCCAAACCAGGTGCCCTCATCATAGTCCTCACTTGGCCTCGGGAACACTGAATGCGATAATTATTTCAGACCTGCTCAATCAACAGACATTACGTCTCTTGAGTGCAGAGTATCTTCACTCTTCAAAAAATATTTGCTAATAATTAAATGAACATATGAACAAACTGTGTTTTACATTAATTATATCATCCAATCTGCTGGGTAATTATGTCCCCATTTTCTAGATGAGGCAGCGGGTTAGGAACCTGCCCAAGGTCGCAGAGCTTAGAAGATGTGTTAGAATCAAGACATCGACTCAGAACCTGGGTCTAACCACACGCCTCCTATCCCACGGTAGGAGTCTTCCCCGAGAGAGAAAGCCCTGTAGCCCAGGGCCCTGGCGGTCCATCGGCGCCCACCATTCTCGGGAGGGCTCTTCCACTTGAGCTGGAGGTTGAGGTTCCGGGAGTTGTTGATCACGGCTGTGTCAAGCAAGTCGTAGACGGCGTAGGTCTTCCGGGTACCGAGGGTGACGTCCTGGTATGTGGTGGTTGGGGGCGGACTCACCTCCAACGTCTGGTTGTCCTGGGGGCACAAGGGCAGGGCTGCGAAGTGAGCAGAGACGCAGGCTGGCCTTGGGGGGAGGGGGACGACAGTGACAGGAGTCGCGGGTACCTGGTTGTAGCTGGTGACGTCCACATACACTCGGCTCTCCGAAGCCAGGGGACAGGGCTCTGTGAGGGTTCGGGAGAACATCCGGAAGAGGGACCAGTCTGGGGAGCAGAGAGGAGGGTGGAGCGGGGGTGAGACTAGGCCTGGCCGGCAGACACGGGGGGTGGGACCAGTGATGGTGGGTAGCCAGGGAGTGGCCGAGGCAGCCTACCTTTCTTTCCCTGTCCTGTGACGAAGGCATCGTACACCACGGAAAGGGTCTGCCTCAGCTCCCAGGAGACGCTGGTACAGCGCGCGTTCTACCACAAGGGCGGGACAGCAGCGGTCGGACGCAGCCCTCCCCACCCCCACCCCGCGCACTGCCGCGGGGCCTCCCACCTGGGCTCCGTCCCTTGCCGGTCGTGTACCCTCCCACCTGCCCCTTTGCTTCCGGTCACTACTGAGCGTGCGGCCCTGGGCCGGCGGCGGGACGTGTACCAGCCGGACGAACCGCCAGGGACACCCACAGACACCGAGACTCCCGTTATTCTCACTTGACAGCGGAGGAAATCGGGCTCAGGGAAACGAAACGATCTGCTCGAGGTCATGCCCGCTGAGTGACCGGGCCGGCCGCCGCACACACAGCTACCGCCCTCCACCACGACGCCCCACGGCACGGACTTACTGAACGCTTGCCAGGCGGCCACTCCGTTTCCCTGGTGTGTGGCCAATGCCCCAAATAAGTGGCATCCCGGCTAACACTTACTACTGGCACGGCCCACAAAACACACAGGGCCACGTGCTTCATCTGCACGCTCCCTCGGAGCCGCGATTGGCCCCCGCCCCCGCTCCCCGAGACGTACTCGGCACACAGGACGGATGTGCACCGCCTGGGAGTGGTAGCTGGCGTGGAACAAGCGGTCCGCCTTCAGCAGCACAGACAGGCCTGCCTGGAGGAAGCCGGAAGAGAGGAAAAGTCAGTGCCCTTCACCGTGGGACAGCCGCGCAGCGGCCCCGCGGTCGCGCAGGGAAGGGGCGGGCGCGCCGCGCACATTCGGAGCGCTGGGCCTCACCTTGGAGCTACAGGGCAAGAGCTTCTTCCACGGGGTGAGGTTCTCGGTGCAGACGACCTCCCGTGGCAGCGCAGCGTAGCGCAGGAAAGAATGATCAGTGCCTGAGGGAAACGCAGGCCGTCTGGGGTGGGCCCTGTGGCCCAACACTTTAGGACCCACACTCCAAAGACTGGGGTGGGGGAACGACATGACGGACCCCCTCCTGCTTGCCACGCAACTGTCCAGTACCACCACCCTAATGGTGCCGGCCGGGGGTGGGACCCCTCCTCTCCTTGGGAGAAGGCAAGGCAGAGACAGCATGGTCTCAGGAAGCCCTCCTCCGGGGTCTGCACACCCAGGGGATTTAGGATCCCGTCCAGCTAACGGAGGAGGAAGCTGAAGATAAAAGGAGGCAAAAGTTCGGGGGAGAGGGAGAAGGAAAGGGCCACGGGGCTATCTCACCATTGGCCAGCCCCAGGGGTTTGAAGGAGGCAGTGGGAGTGACCGTGTTGGTAGAGTCGATGAAGTTCAGAGAGGCACAGAAGATCCCTGAGAGGACATTGCTGAGCTCCTTCCAAGATTTATCCACGCTGGTTGGAGACACAAACCCACTCACTGGTGCGGGGCTCCCTCCCTCCAAGCCTACACTTGACAGACCCGCTAGCCCATGGAGCAGCCACGGCCCCACCGCCCTGCTCAGCTGCCCCGTGGGTCTCGCCCTACCCGCCCCTCCCTCCTCACTCTCTTCTGGACATCCCGGCATCCCCACCGGTCTCTGCTCAGGCGATTCCTTCTCCTGCCTGGCAAAGCCCTACTCGCCCCTCTCCACCCACCGTCAAAGAGGCTCCCTCCTCCAGAAAGCCTTTCCTGCCCTCCACACCCACAGCCTCCTCCTGAGCTGCCATCTGACTATCTGAGCCTCTCCTGAGGTCCCTCCTGGGACATGCGAGGGAGCGGCAGCCTCTTGTTCTAAGCATCCCTTCTCCTCAACTAGGCTATGAGCAACCTGGGGACGGGGAACCAGTCTGGGTCACCTATGTATATCCCACAACACCATGTAAAGTGCCCACATGTTCAGAGGCTGAGATTAGCCCGCTGATCCACTCTGAGGTTGCCCAGCTGGGCAAAAATGACAGCCTCCCCAGTGAACACCCTGGGCATGAAAGTAAGTCCTGCCTCCACTCTCAGAGCAGAAAGTCCTACATCCATAAATGCTCACTGAACAAGGGAAAACCACCATTCTACTACCCTACAAAAATATCAAATTAAATTAGAAAAATATCACAATAGATTTGCTCCCCATATTAAGAACAGAAAACACAAAACCAAAATTCTGAACACCAGCTCCACGTTAGAAGCAATTATGAGCTGAGGGGAGACAGTGACAGCCAGGCAGATGGGGGTGGGGGTGGGAGGAGGTGGTGGGGGGAGACCAAGGAGTTAGAGTTCAGGCAAAAAAGAAAGACTTGGCAAATCTGGAAGTCACTGCTTGCACCCCATTTGATATCATCATAGTGTTGTCCTGGGGTTTTTCAATAATCTTCTGTTCAGAGCTTTTCAATTGCTCCAATCGTTAAGCCTCATGTAAAGACTGCAAAGTTGAAGCCTGAAAGCTCTACTCAATTCATAATCATGTTTTATGTACATTATGTACATCGGTGTGCACAACACCGATCCACATAGCATTTCTTACATTTTGAAATTACTTACTGATATTTAAATTTGCCAATTTTCACACTAAAATCCAGATTTCTAGCATCTCTTGAAAATGAGATTACCTGATGACAGTAAGCCTCTATTCCCAGATGGCCACAATCCATGGGGGGTGAGTGGCAGCTGTCCTCTCAAGCTCTCTAGCCTGCTACAGTCCCCACCACTCCCTATTAATCCCCCTTTTAAATTCATGTTTGTGCTACAGATTTCTCATAGTGGATTAAGAGGAAATTGTGGTACAACAGTGGTACCTAAACCTGTCCCTCTCTCAAACAAAAGCTAGTCCTCTAATGCCGAGATCTGGGACCCTGTAGGTCAATTCTAAGCCACAATGTTTTATTTGGCCCTCATGGTATCATCATCATCATCATCATCATTACTATGTAAATGTCTTTTAAAAGGTTATCCTGTTTGCCACAGACTTCTACTGCCTTACATCCAAGTAAGTTTCAAATCATTTGTCACCTGTCTCTGTAGGTACATGCATGTGCTACCGCAGGTCTCAAAGCATCAGGGGAAGTGAAAAATATCAAAGAACGCCACTCAGTAATATAGTAATATCATTTCTTACTTCCGATGCCACTTTTACCCCCCAAAGAACTGCTATCTGGGGAAACTGTTGTCCCCCCAGAGCAGTGGCACCATGACAACACCAGCCACTGCCACATTCCATCCACGGCCTGCGACAGGACTCAGGGTGGGCACTCACTCAGTGACGGTGTCCTGGAACCAGACCCAGAGTTCTGCACCTGATGGGGCCTGCAGGAAAGGTGGCCCCCAGTATCGAGTCCTCCAGAAGCCTTGTGTGAATGACAAGTG
The DNA here is from genome assembly GCA_028533885.1 of Nasua narica. Lineage (NCBI taxonomy): Eukaryota > Metazoa > Chordata > Mammalia > Carnivora > Procyonidae > Nasua > Nasua narica. The sequence goes on along the minus strand of CM052811.1, from coordinate 108,074,852 downwards.
CAGCTCTCGTAGAGAATACTTGGAGATCAACTGCCCCAGGGCTTTGGGAAAGAGCCTATAATGAGACACTGGAAAAGGAGAGTAGGTGAGTGATGATCCTGGAGGACGGGTTCTCAGCCACCCCAAAGCAGCTATAGACCCCAAGCTCTGAGGCCGGAGAGCTCTGAATGTAGGACGAAACTGCCACTCACTAGCGATGTGATCTTAACCAAGTGCCTTTATCTCTCTACATCTCCAACTCCTTCCTCACAATCTCTTACAGAACTCAGCTCTGTGCCTAGCACGCAGGCTAACAGTCAATGGCATCATCATCGGCGTTGTAGACAGACGGCTCTAACTAAAGGATTAGAGTGGCAGCCTGGGCCTGAGGAAAGAGCACCTGGTCTAGGAGTCTGGAGGAGTCAGTGCCCCTCTCCAGGCCTTAGTTTCACCACCAGTACAATGGGGTTCTTCAATAACTATCCCATCTTCCCCCAAAGAGCCAGTTTATCGAGTCCCGCGCCCAGGCGCCAGAACTCCGCCGAGGGACCAGGCTCCGCCCTCGGGGGCTTGCCTCTACGCCCCCTCCCAGCCGGTGCCACAGCTGTCTTTCTCCAGTCTCATCCTCTCACCTTCTTCCCGCTGCAAGTCCGTATCCCAGCGCGTGCGGAACTGGAACGTGGCGGCTACGTCCCCAGAAGGCAGCGGGGTGATAACGAGCTCCTCCCGCAGGGTGTCGCGTGGGGGCTCTGCATGGCCCCTGCCCACCGGCCCGAGGAGCAGCAGCACAAGCACGGCAAGCGGCAAAGCCGCGGCCATGCCTGCGGCTGCTTCCGCCTCCCAGCCGTGCCCGCCCCCACGAAAGCCGGCCTCCAATAGGAAGAGCGGTAGAGAAATGACTTCCGGTACCGTCCCGGAAACCAAGACGGGGTTACCAGAGAGACGGCCGGGCTAGGTCTTTAAAGGCGGGTGGGTTAGAGGGAGACAGGGGGAGAGAGGGAGGACGCGAAGGGTGGTGGACGTCTGGCACGACTGGGGGCTGGATTGAGGACCCCCCCACCACCACTTTAGAGTATTTGTGTCCATTAAGATGTGCTTAATAATACCGAGCGCCGCCACTGCCGCTGTGCCTATGTGATAGTTGAGGAAACAGACTGAAAAAGTCTTTTGCGACGCTCACATGCAGGGCTCCTGCGCGGCTTCCTCGGCTTCTGGGTGTGTCCATTTGCTCAGTCCTAAGCCGGGTGCAGAGCTTTCCTGTAAAACCCCCAAATAACTGGCCCCTTTATTATGAGAAATGTCAAACATCAGCAAAGTTGAAAGAATGACCACCAATTTCCCTATCACCTAGACTCCTCCATTAACATTTTACTATATTGGCTTTATCACATTTTGGTCTATAAGCCCCTCAGTTCCTCTTAAGTTTTCATACATGTCAAGGTAAACTGCAGACATAATTAAACTTCTCCCCTAAATATTTCGGCATGCATATCTATTTGTTTACATTTTGGTGTAGAATTTACACAATGAAATGCACAACTCTGAAGTGCACATTCAGTGCGTCTGACAAAAGCATACACCTGTGTAAACCACTCCTATCAAGATACAGAACATTCCTAAAAACCCAGAAAGTTGGTTAATGGCCCTTGCCAGCCAATCCCTGCCCCCTCCTACCTTCCAGAGGCAACCACTATTGATTTTTCTCCACAAAATAGATTAATCTATTCTAGAGGTTCATGTAAGTGAAACCATCATATAGAATGTATATTTTGTGTTAAGAGTTCTTTCACAGGAAGAATGTTTCTGAGAATCATCATGTTCTTGCTTGTATCAGCAGTTTCTTTTTATTGCTGTGTGGTTTCACATTGTACGAATATACCTTAGTTTATCCATTTTCCTGATAATCAACACCTGAATTCTTTCAAGTCTTAAGCGGTTATGAAGTTGCTGTATATATTATTTTGTAGACATATGTTTATTTCCTTTGGGTAAATATTTAGGAGTAGTCAAAGGTCATAAGCAATGTTTAACTTTTTAAGTAACTGCCAGAACTTTTTCCAAAATGTATCATTTTATTCTTGCACCAACCATATATGAGTTTTGGCTGATCCACATCCTCCTCAACTTTTGTTTTTAATTTGGAGGGACTTTTTAGCTTTAGCCACATGGAATATGTAGTGGTATATATATATATATATATATATATATATATATATATATATATATGTAGTGGTATATTACTGTGGTCTTATTTTGCATTTCCCTGGTACCTAATGATGTTGAGCATCTTTTCACATGCTTATTGGCCGCACATAGATCTTCTCTTGTGAAGAGTTAAAATCTTTTTGTATCCCCCAGCTTTTATATTGGCTTGTTTGCCTTGTTATTGAGTTGTTGGAGTTCCGATGTTAAATTCTTGCTTTGGTTTTTCCAGCTGCCCTACGAGGAACACATTCATGAAGGATTTTGCTCATAGTCTCTTGGTAAAATTCACATCTATACTTCTACAAAGAGTCAAATTTGGTTTTGGACAGGTCTGCCGAGATATACCCCAACCAAATGAAGAGGAAATGTCAAAAAGATGTCTTTCTGTCATTGTGCCCGCATTCTACTTCCATCTAGTTCTGCTCCCACCAGACATGGAATAAAGGCCATAGGCTTCGATGTCAGACAAATCCCTAGACCAGCTTTTAATTCACAGGAGCATGAGCAATCTGAGGGTCACTTTCCTTCTTCCGTAAAATGAATAAACCTCCTTTCAGGGTTGTTGTAAGGATTAGAAATTATGTATATGTAGGACCTAGAATGCAGTAAGTGCTTAATAATATTGACCATCATTGACTCAAACAATTCTTAGATGTAGGGTCTGCGATCTCCATTTTACAGATGAGAAAACAGGTACAGAAACTGAGATATTGTCAGTCATGAAGCCTGGACTAGAGTTTACACCATCAACCTCAAACAAAACAAAACAAAGCAAAAAACAAAAGAGGAGCTGCCATCATTATGATTATTTTATATTTCAATGCTTTGTCTTCCTTTAAAATTGCCTGTCCCCATCATTGAAGAGCCAGTAGCCTCCAGACTTACCTTGTCCCTTCCTAGTGTGCCCTTTTGCTACAGCCTGTGTTCCCTTTCCATTATCTGTGGCCACATCTGCTACTGGAAGAGCTCCTGGCTACCTTAGTAGTCCTGTTGCCTAAGCAAGGAAGCTGGCACATACTAGGTCCTCAACAGTGTCTGAACAAACAAGTCACAGCATAGTTCATACTGTCCCCACTCTGCTGTGCTGTTCACAGTGTCAGGTTCTGTGCATTCTTTAGGGACTGCTAGTGTGCACCTTCCAGGGAATCTTCTCCCAAGTTCTGGCCCCTCCTACTTCCTCCACAGCATAGGGTTCTACAGGATGAGTGTGTCTTCTTCCCTCCTCCCCAGAGTCTGTGACAAGTCTGCAATAGACAGAGGAAGCCACACTGTGGCTTGGAGACTGAAAGCTGGGCTGCTTGCCTCGGAGCTGGCTCCAGGTCAGCCTCTCCTCTCCGGGGCACGGCATGGCCTCAAGAAACAGTCAGCTGGAGCTGCTGGCTCTGAAGGCTAGCCAAGCCCCTGTGGTTTGGCAGCAGAAGAGATCATTGTCCAAGCAGGAAGTGGTCCCGGGGTCTCAGCTGACCCTAGACATTTCCAGGCATGGCTGCGGCTCATGGCAGCTGACCTGGAAGCTCCCTAGAGGCTCACACACAATTCTGCTTCTCCAGAAGCCTGGAGATCCCTGTCCCCAGGCAGGCACCCTGCCCCAAACCTCAAAGATCTCGGCATCACGTGCCCGGAGTACTAAGAGATTTGTTGACATATTGACAGCAACCAAGCTAGTCTAGCTTCCCATTATGTGCCTCGGAGGCCAGTAGGGTGATCCTGGGAGCTGAGAAGCCCCGTCGAGCAGAAGCATGGAGCTCATCGGCTGCAGCCCAGAGAAGCTGTCACAGTCAGACAGGTGGCTGAGCTTTGCTACTCTGAAGGCAGGGAGAGGACACAAGCACGGAGCCATGCCTTTTGTGTGCAGCAAAGTCATAAGCAACCCAGAAAAACAGCAAAGTTTCACACAAGACAGCCCCAGCCCAGTTTAGTAGATGATCTCAACTTGGACACAGAGGCTTTTAGACAAAAGGAGCACAAAACTCCCACAAGTTTCTCACCAGCGCTAGGAAAAGCACTTAAGAGCTGTCACTTACGATGGCCTCCTGCAGGGGTGGAAGCAGGCTGGGACTATGGGAAGACTGCAGGCCTGTCACTCACTCAGCCTGGGTGGCACAAAGAACTTTGGGACTTAGGCTAAAGGCCATTGATCCCATGGGTGGTATTTGATGTACAAAGGGAGGTGGAATGATTTCTTTCTTCTGATGTGAGAAATGACTCGATGCCCCTTACGGCTGGGTCCTAGAACCCTCCTTTCTCCTCCCACTCCCCCTCCCTCCCTGGGCGCGCCCACACTCTCTCACTTACCACCTACATACTGGTTGCTCCGTCTATTTATTTTCCCGGCCTAATCCTCTCTAAATCCAATGCTCACGGGTCTGAGTGCCTACCCAACATGTCTTCCTGCAGGTCTCAAAAGCACCTCGAGCTCGCCATGGCCAAAACCAAATTTGTGACCTTCTTCCCAAACTTGGTTCTCCCCTCCACTCCCCATCTAGGAGAATAACTCTCCACATCATCCTGTTGCACAAGGGAGAAACAATGGTGGCGTCCTTGACCTCTTCCTCTCTCTCACCTACCTGTCAAATCTTTTGGAACCTGTCCCCTAAATCTCTCTCTTCATTCCTTCCACCTTTCTACATCCTGTACCTCCATGCTAGTCCATTACCCTCGCTATGTAGCCGGCTGCCATCCCTTCCTGGTTCCCAGGCATCCAGGCTAGTGCTCTCCAGTCAACACTCCCATGAGGAGCCTCCCCCCACCCCACCCACCTCCTTCGCTGACTCCTTATCCTTCAGGGCTCAGCTCAGATGCTACTTCCTCAAGGGAAATGCCCCCATGACTGCTCTTTTTTTTTTTTTTTAAAGATTTTATTTATTTATTTGACAGTCAGAGAGAAAGAGAGTAGAAGCAGGGGAGTGGCAGGCAGAGGGAGGAGCATACTCCCTGCTGAGCAGGGAGCCCAATGCGGGACTCCCCTGAGATCATGACCTGAGCCAAAGGCAGAGGCTTTAACCCACTGAGCCACCCAGGCGCCCCACCGTGACTGCTCTTAGTAGGTTATTATTTCCTTCCTCGCATCGGTCGTAGTTGCAGTTTTGCATTTGGGCCCCCACTCAACTAGACTCCCATAAAAGCAGCAGTGTTTTTTTTTTCCTTTCCACTCTACATTCTTTGCTCGGTGTCTTACAGATGTTTAACACTGACATTTAACTTAATAAATATTTATTGAACGAATGTCATTATTTTGTATACCCTGCCTCAACCCTGTCAAGCGGATCATTACCATTATCTCTTGTGTGGAGGATCATGTTAGGTGTCGGGCCTGAGCCGTCCTCCTCCAGCATATTCCCTACACTGTGGCCAGAATTACCTTTTTCATAAGCAAATGCGACCACTTGTAACCCTCTTTACTTCCCATAAAGTTCAGATTCATGAACGTGGCCTCTAACATGTAAAGTGCCGGTTACCTATCCAAACACTGTTGTCCTCTTGTTCCTTAGAAACACAACCCTGATTTTATCAAGACAGCGGTGTGCTCTACTAAAGGCCTATCCCGACCTCTCCAGTAGCCACGGGGCTTCTGAGAGGTTTGAAAGGTAGTATGGAAATCAGATGCACTGACTTGAAAAGGTTGTCTTTCCAAAGGCCAGAAAGACAGGTAATGCTGTGTCCCTATAAAACATCTGTCAGTGAAACATTGCTCGGGCTAGCAAGCTCTGGTCAGTGGGATGAAAGTGGACACCACTGGTTAGAACTTCCAAGGACTCGTCCTGAAGTGGAAATAGACAGCAGGCTGTGCTCTGCCTGTCCCCAGTTTCTCTCCCACTTCATGCCAGCTTCAAGGACATGATGGGCAAAGCTTTAACCGCTGTCTCAGACGGATCTCAGACGGAGGCCGGCCGTCAGTGGGAATTCGAGCCCCGGGGCTGGGACGGCTGAGCCAAAAGAGCCAAACAGGACCTGGGAGCAGCCAGGTAGCCCTGCACTTTGGACTTCTTTTATGTGAGGAAATAAATTTGCATCTTAAGCCTCTGACCTTTTACTGGCAGCCAAATTGAAACTTGAGGCTTCCAAGTATTTCGTGAATGACCCTGGTCAGTCTTACCTCTCTCACCTACCTCTCGTCCCCAAATTCAACAGTTCAGCCCAGCTGAATGTTTCTCAGTTCCTCAGAGCTATTTCTCTCCATTTACCGTCTTCCCAAGCTGCTCTTCCTGCTTGGATTACAGCCCCCACTTGGCAAACTCCTACTCAGCCTCTGGATCTCAGCTCAAAAATCAGCTCTCCGCTGGCCGCACGAGCTATTTTCGGATACCGGAGTTGTTCTTCATCATGCTACTGATTACACCGTGAACCGTGGTTATTTACTTGGTTTTCTCCTCCAGAGACAGTCAAGTACCGAAGGCAGGGATGCAGCCTGTCTTGTTCAGAATAGTTTTCCAGATGCCCGGCACGCGTATTCAACAACTAGTTCCTGAAGAGATGGAGCACGTGAGAGATGGGGGGATGGTGCTGGTTAGACAGAGTGGGCCGAGATCTCCGCAACGTGACACATGAAGGGAAGTGGTTGGCAGATTATTCTTTATTATTTGTACTGTGATTATTGTTTATCATTTATACCGTGCCATGTTCCTGAACAGGACGCAGGGCAGCAGGACGGCCGGAGTACCACTACTCGGGGAGCGCTAAGGGACTCACGTCCACCTAGAGACGCTCTATCAGAAGCCGGCAGGAGAGTCTGGGGGAGGGACGGGGGCTAGGAAAAGCAGCAGCATCTTGTCCTGCCTCATCTCCCATCTCGCCTGTAAGCCCTACCTCGGGGGAAGGCAAAAACTGGTGGGAGGGTTGTAGCAGGAGAGATTAGCAGTAAAGCAGGAGGGTTAATTCCCGGAGAGGTGCGCCATCCCACTGTCCTTGCCTCCCGCGGTGCCTACTGCAAGTACAGTCTGGCCTTCTGTGAAGGGCCCTGGGCCTAGAGTCTCCTGTGGAGAGGAGCCGGCTCGGTCAGTCTGTAGGTGGAGGCTCAGCGCTAGCTGCAAGCTCCAGGCTCTGCCCCTCCTTCAGCCCCATCCTCTTCCTCATCGGACTGTGCCAAGGGCGTGTCTGCCCCGCCGTCACTGGGATTTGGGCTGCGTAGGTTGGTGGAGTCGTCAGAAGATGAGGAGGACGTGCGGGACGCCGTCCTGTCTGGTGTCGGCACAGAAAGGCCCAACTCCTCTGGGTGCTCATCCAGCCCTGCCCAGAAAGAAGAGTTGGTCAGGGCCGCAAACGGGGCTTCAGGGACTCCCGGAGATGGGCTGGCCAGGAGCGGCCGAAGCCCAGAGAAGGGCAGGGGAGACCAGCCGCTGAGCCAGTCCACAGAGAGCCAGGTCTCGTGACTCCCAGTTCCTTCCACTTCACGACACCGTGTCCGGGCCCTAGAGTCAGGTCAATCAATTCAGGAGTTCGAGCTCTACCTACGTCACCTACTTGCCACTGAGGGGCTTTGGGCAAGTCATTTCCCCCCTCAAAGACTGAATCTTCTCTAAAAATGGGATATGTGCCTACATTCCAGAAGAGTTTTGAGGATAAAAATCAAAGAATGAGTATAAAATAACTGGCATCCAACAGGCCATCAATAAATAGCAGCTTTAAATAAGAGAATATCTACAAGCTAACCATATGGGCTCTGGACTGACACAGCCATGGTCTGAACCCAGCTTTTCCACTTTCTGGCTGTGTGACAACTTCTGAGTCTAATTACTTCCTTTATAAAATTGGGATAATACCGCCTGCCCTAATAGGACATTGTAAGGATTGAGCTAATGGACTACTTTATTAGCAACCTAAAAAAAAGTGCTCAGTAAATACTCATACAAAGAGGACTAAAATGGCTTAAGTTATCTAATATAAAAATGTATATTTTATATTATTTTAATTACATGAATTAATTACATGAATTTCACAAACGTGAAATTAACAAAGCCTAAGTGGGGCTGGGGCATTCCCAGAAATTTTAGATTGGAGATCTGTCACCCAGTTCTCCTCGGGGTCAGCTTCCCTAAAATCGGAACAGATAGCTGTTCCACTGGTAGAAACACCCATTTCCAGCCCCTACAAGTACACTTCCCCAGCCCTGCCCTGCAGCCTCACTCCAGAGCCTGCCGCCCCTTTCTGGCCAACTGCTGCCCAAGTCCCCAAAGCCAAGGGCCATACCAGATGTCTGGGAGGCTGGTGGAGGGTCCTCACAAGGCAAGAACACATCTGCTCCATCCTGGTCTCCAAGGTCAATAAGTTCTACCTGCTCCAGTGCATCCACGTTCACTTCCATGGAGGAGATACTACCTATGGGGGCTGCAGATCAAGAAGGGGGCTAGTCAGGAGGACGTAGGCCAGAGCCCCAAGGACGGTCAAAGATATGTGTCAGGTCCAGAGACAGAAGTTTTGAGGGCCGAAAAAACAAGGGGAAGAGGCTCCTATGATTCAGGAACCATGAGACCTACCCCCGCCCCAACCCCAGTCCCTCTCCCCCGGACTCAGAGCTTACGTCTCTGCGACTCGAGATGCAGGTGGGACAGGGGGAAGACAAACTCTGTCTCCGGCTGTAAAATTTCCTCAAAGAATTTCTGCCGCTCGCGAAGGCGGAGCTGCTGGCGCTCCAGGGCTGCCCGAGGATTTGGGTCCATGTCAGCTCCTGGAAGGTGGAAGAGCGTGTGCAGCTATGAAGTTGAGAGGGAAAACAACGGGGGCCTGGGCTTGGGGAACCCCTCTGCAGCCAGCATCCCGGCGTTACAGCCTGGACACCACCGGACTTGGCCACCTCCTTCCCTTCCTTGAAACAAAGTCCACTATGACAAACTTCAAGTCTCAGAGAGAAGCAGGGCTGAGCCTGGCTCCACAAAGGGGATGCTGGTTCCAGGCACCGCCAAAGAAGCTCCTCTGTATTCAGGGAACCGGGCCAATAGCGGAGGCTCACTATCGTGCCCTTGTGAGAGGGGTTGGTGGGATTGGTCCAGCCCAAAAGAGGGAGGCACTTCTAATGGACCCAGCCTCCCCTCAGAGGGCCATGGAAGATGGTCAGATGGGGATCTCAGGGTGCTCAAGTGCTGCAACTCTGGTTCATGCCCAGCCTTCCAAACCCAGAGACTAAAGCACCCCTTCTCCCACACACACGCCATCACCACCATCCCTCCCAAACACTGCTCGGAAGTCACAGATCTGACTTCCAGACTTGGCTCTGTCCCTAGGGAAATTATCTTTCCAGCCTCAGTCTTCCCATCCGAAAATGACTTAATAGTCCTACCTGCTTCAAACACAACCCAGCGGTTGCTGGAGCAGGTGGTCTGTAAAATGTAAAGCGGGCACACTGTGCTATTTAGAGTCCCCTCCCCCCCCATCTCTTTCTTCTCCCTACTCCCCAGCCCTTTATTTGAGCACCTCTCCTCTGACACATCTCAGGCTTCTACCCGCACTAGTCAGTGAGTAGCAATTGGAAGGGCGGGTCCTGGGTCCAATTCTGACCAGGCCCGGGGATCCCCAGTGGCGGAGAGCTTTCCAGAACACCAGAGCTCTGGGCCAGCCCAGGCCCTATGCATCCACTCGCATTCACTCCATCTCCTTCCGGCAGCGCGCTCTAAGCCCATCACCGGAGGCAAGGGAGTATCTGGCTTGAGGACCAGCTCGTCATCCTCTGTAGCCTGCCTCCCTCGCTTCATCTGGACTCAGTGTCGGAGACCCCGGCCAGCTCCACAGGCGCTGCTGCGGGCCGCGAGGGGCTCAAACCCAAGTGGGCCAGCCAGGGCCAAAGGCAGTGTGCGGAGACCCGGTGGCTGCCGGCTGGCAGCGCGGGGGAGGGAGGTGCTGACGCCGATTCCTGGGAAAGGCTCTCCGAGCTGCCGCCCAGGTCACAGCGCTAAAAATACCCGGGGCCCCTGGGGCCGTCTGCTCCTGCGGCCGGGCGGGGGAGGGAGAGAAGTAGGGTGGGGGCGCCCACGGGCCGGGGGTGCCAGGACGCCCCCTCTCCCCCTCCCCCTATCCATCTCCTGAGACCTGAGGGTCTGTCCCCAGGAGGCAGCGGGGCCGGGGCCAGGGAAAGGAAGGGAGTTGTTTACGCGACGAAAGGTGCTGAGAGAAGGGAGACGAGGTCTAGGGAGCCCAGGGAGCCCCAGAAATGCAGAGCGCCCTGCCGGTCTCCGCCCCACCCGCCCTGGAGTCCGCGGGAGCGAGAAAATTCCCTAAAAAGGGCTGGGGCGCGCCCGCGCGGGTGGGGAGAGGAGGCGGCTGAGGGCTCCCGGGCGTCCGGCTAGTGTGGCCGGCCCCTGGCCCTGGCCCGCCCGCCCGCCGCGGCCCCGCCGCCGAGCCCCTACCTGCAGCGCCCCGCGCCCCCGCTGCCTCGGTCGATCGGCTCAGGCTAGACGGCGGCGGGGGCGTGGGAGCGAGCCGCGCCGGCCGGGGTGGGGCTGCGCCGCCGGGGCTCCCGCGGGACGGCCGGGCCCTAGGAGCCGGGAACGAGGAAGCGGCGGGCGGCGGAAGTGGGGGAGGGGCGGCGGCGGGCACCCGCGCTCGCCTCCCTCCCGGCGGCCTCGGGGAGCCCCCTCGGGCGCGGCCGCTCGCACTTCCAGGCCCGGCGAAAAGTTCCCGGCGCGCATCCTTGCCCCGCAGCTGGCCGCGCTCGTCCGCACTCAGCCCGCCGCGGGGGCGCTCGGCTCCGCACGCTCAGATCCACTTGCTGCACCGCGCTCAGAGGCGCAGCCCCGCCGCGGGGACACGCGCGGGCTCTCGACCCACGCGCACTTGCTGCTCGCTACTCCCGGGCAGCCCCGCCGCAAAGGACCCGGACCCGCACCCTGGGCGAGAAGGCGCGGCGCAGAAGGGGACCCGCTGGAGCGGGGAGGGCACTGACCCGGTGCCGCCCATCAGGGCAGGTGCGCCGCGGCGGAGGGCCCCCCTGACCTTGGGACTCACCCGGCAGCCCCGGGTTCCAGCTCCGGGACCGCACCGAATCGCCGCCCAGCCTTCCAGAGCACTGGGTGGGGTGGGCTCCCGGACGGGGCGGATCAGGGCTGCAGGGGTGGGCCGCTGCGCCGCACCCCAAGACGCTGGCGCGGAGCCAAGTCCTCCAGGGCGCGAACGGGGGCGCCGCGCGTCCCGGGTGGCGGGGGTGGAGGGGCGAAGCGCAAACTGCAGGCGGACAAAGGAAACTCTTGCCCCCTCTCCGCGCCTCCTGCTCAAACCAGTGGCAAAAGTGTCCAATCTGGCAGCTACTGTACTGAGATTCTGTGCCCATTATTTTCCTCCTCCCTCCCACCCATCCTCTTGTGCTCACAGCTCCAGAAGCCGCGGGAACAGGACGGGGTCGGGGGTTTCTGTCGGGAATACTTCTTCCATGGGGTCATTCGTTCATTCACTCAACAAACATCCGCGAGCAAGGCAGGAACTAGGATTCCTTCTTAGCACCTCCCTGTCCTGTGCTAAATACTCCTTCATTCCCTGCCGATTCTCTTCCCTAAATAACTTTTCAACCCACCATTCCTCTCCGTTTCCACTACCATCTCTCCCTGGGCTCCTCCGGCAGCCTTCAACCTGGTTTTCCCGTGCTTGCTCTGGCCCTGCTACACTCCACCCGCCCCCCCCCCCCAACAAACAGCAGTCAGTCACCATTTCAAAACGCAAGTCTGTGTTGAAAACGCCACCCCCTGCTTAAATCTCTCCATTGTTAGAATAAAATCTAAGTGCTGATATCTGAGCCGCGTCTTGAAGAAATGAGTTCAACCAGCAGAGAAGAGGGGGGATGGGCATGTGCAAAGGGATGGAGCTGCGACACATTAAGGTTTCCCTGTCAGGGGACCAGCCCTGTGCAAATACCCAAGGCGCTGCTTCTTCTGTTGTTAGGGATCTCAAAACAACCCCGTGAGAGAAATACGGCGAGCAGCGTGCCCACTCTTTTACAAGCAAGGAAACTAATTTGTGGGAGGCAAGTGGTTAAGAGCACAGGCGTGGCAGTGCTACCGTCCAGAATTGCAAACCTAGCTCTGCATCTAGCCAGCTGTGTAAACACTTAATTTCTTGGTTCCTTGATTTCCTTACTTATTAGGTAGGAATAATTAATCCCTACCCCTTATGAGATAATTCATATAAAATTCTTAGTACAGGATGTGGGCACTTTGGAGATGCTCAATAAACATTAGGTGTTTTGACTGTAATGGGTTCTGAGAAAGGGAGGAAAGTGTTTTCTTCCGTGAATTTCTGAAATTGTAGGAAGTATACCCTACTAGTTCATACTTCTTCAGAGCTTGTTATATATATCTGTGGCTATTATAAGTGCTTTGCATATATTAACTCTTTTAATCCTCTTAACAATCTTGTGAGGTAAATACCATTATTATCTCCATTTTACAGATCCAGAAACTGAGAGACGGAGAGGTGAAGGGACTTGTCCAAGGCCATACAGCAAATAAGTGATGGAATTCAAATCCACATAGGCTGCTTCCAGAGACTGTGCTTGTAACCACTGCTCCCCGACTGGTCCCCTTCTGTCCTGTTGCAGTTTTCATCTCCCAAGAAACGTTTTAGTCAGTTTGATTCTTATTCCTCATTAATGGATGAAGCAGATACTTGGTCCCACTTCCTAGCACAGAAGTATGAGGCCAGCTCAGGAGTATGGTGGGTGAGAGCTCAGCTCCCAAAGCCACTTCCCTCCTGTTCCAGGCTTATCCCTAGGAACAGAACTCCATGGCTTGTTTTGACCTGTCCCCAAGATGGTGACAGATTTGGAACCTCCATCCCTTCTCTTTGCCTGATAGTTCCCACATGAAGGGGTACAGAGGGAAAAGCATCCAAGCCAGAGATAATTCAGAGGGCTAAGCTGGAAGGGTGTCAAGCAAGAGAAAGACCCAGGTAGCAGCCTCCAGAGCAGATGGCAAAGGAGGGGAAGGAGCCATGGAAAAGTAGGTGGCTGAGACTTCTGGCTTCCATCCAGGATGCAGAAAGCTGGGAAGAGCATCATTACTATACTAATCACAATTCTTAAAAATTGTTAGGTAGTCTATAAAATTACAACTTTTGTCAAACCCATCAGAGAGCTGAGGTTGCAGAGCAACCAATTAACCTGAATTCCAAAGGACAGAAGCCTCCAAGAAGAAATGGGACGCAGGCACTGGCACACTCGTGAGGTGGGAGGAAGACCGGGCCTCCATGCAGAAGGGTAAGAAGAGTTCATTTCCTTATGTAGATCCAGGTTTATCTCTGGTATGACATTCTTTTTGCCTCTAGAAAGATCTACATAAAGAAGTTAAGATCTCGGGAAATGGGCAGAATAAAGGTAAATAGAAGAGACATTTTTCTGTTTTTAATCCCCTTATAAAACAACTATCTAAAGCAAAAGAATGGCAATACACTGCTCTTTCACTTTAGAAGTCACAGGGGATGGAAAGTGCAGCATAGGGAATATAGTCAATAACTTTATGTGGTGACAGATGGTAAGTACATTTATCACAGTGAGCATTTGGTAATGTATAGAATTGTCGAATGACTATGTTGTACATCTAAAACTAATGTAAAGTTGTATGTCATCATACTTCAATTTTAAAAAGTAGCAATACATTGTGGATAGATAGCATATATTAAAGTAAAATGTATAACAATAACAATAATCAAAATGATGGGACAAGTAACTGGAAATATACTTTTGGAGGTTCCTCTGCTTTATAAGGAGTAGTATAACATTATTTGAAGATTGACTTTGATTAATTGAAGATATATATTGTAAAATCCAAGAGTAACCACTAAAAAAAATTTTTTTAAGAAGTATAAATAACAAACCAATATGGAGACAAAGTGGGCCAATAAAAACACTGGGAGGCATTCTCTCTGAGCCTTCTTGTGTTCAGCGTGTCTTGCTGACTATGTCAAGATTGCAAGGATCTGACGTCTCTTTCACCTGGGCCCGTGCCCAGGATTGTTGATTGGTAATAGAACTTGAGAGATCAAATCATGTCTTTCTTGGGCGCCTGGGTGGCTCAGTTGGTTGAGCAACTGCCTTCGGCTCGGGTCATGATCCCGGAGTCCCGGGATCGAGTCCCATATCGGACTCCCGGCTCTGCGGGAAGTCTGCTTCTCTCTCTGACCTTCTCCCCTCTCATTCTCAGTCTCTCTCTCTCTAATAAATAAATAAAAATCTTTAAAAAAAACAAACAAACAAAAAAAATCATGTCTTTCTCAAATCAAGGCAGGCTTGCTTACTGCTTGCTCTAAAAGTTCTGGGCCTGGCTCCCAGCCAGAGGGTAAACCCACTGTGTCTGTGCTGTGCATCTGGGACCACCGTATCAGTTGTTGGACTTAGGGCCGAAGGAACCAACAAACGCACAACCGTGCTGCTGTTGTTGTTTGGTGCGCTATGAGTCATCAACTGTTTTGCCCAAATGCAATAAGTCTTATTATCTATTTTTGGTACCCAATAGATGGATGTTTTTCCCTGAAAAAATGTAATTAATCCAAAGTAAGAAAGAAAAAGAGAAAATATGAGAAAAAACAAGATGTAAACTATAAAACAAATAGAAGGACATATGATTTTAATCCAACTGTCAATGAAAGACAACCAATTAAAAGACAGACTAGTAGAGTGGGAAGTAAAGCAAAAGGCAATAATGTACAGTCTAGAAGAAACCCAGTTTAACTATATAGAAATGTATGGGTTAAAAGTAAGTGAATGGAATGAGATATACCATACAAGCAGTAATTAAAGCAAATTGGAGTGGCAATATTAATACCAGATAAATATAAACTTCAAAAAGACTATTACCAATGATGACGAGGGATATTCATAACAATAAATGGTTCAATTCACCAAGAAGACTCCACTATTATACATGTGACTACATCTAATAACAGAGTCTCAAAAATAGATGAAAAACCAATAGACCTAAAATAGAAAGAGAAAAATCTATATTTCAGTTAGAGAATTCAATACTGCTCTCTCAGTAATCAATAAAACAAGTAGGCAGGACAAGAAGGGAGGATAATAGAAAGCCTGAACACTATCAACTGACTTCTTCCAACTGACACTTTTATAACACTTTACCAACAACAGTAAACATTCTTTTCAGCTGCATGTAAAACATTCACCAAGATACATCATGGTTTAGGCCACCAAACAAACTTCAACACATTTCAAAGAATTTAAATCATGTAAAATGTTGAGATGACTATACGAGAATTGAAATATAATTATATAACTAATAAAGACATCTAGGAAACACCCCCAATACTTGGAAATAAAACACAACACTTCACAATAGCTCATGAGTCAAAAACAAAGTCCAAAAGGAAATTAGAAAAATATCCTGAATTGAATAAAATTGCAATGCAGCAGCCACCCAAATAGCCCCCAGCGCTCGGTGCCTTTCGTTGGTCTTACCTTTGTGTAGTCCTCTGCTACCCTGGATCAAGGTTACTCTGTGTGACCAGTAAGAAATGATGGTGGATCCTGTCCAAAATTAGGATTAAAAAAAACAAAAGACCATGTCTTCCATATTGGGCGTGTGTCCTCTATTGCTTGGATCACTCACTCTGGGGGAAGCGAGCTCCTATGCTGTCAACTGCCATGCAGAGAGGCCCACGTGGCAAGCAAGAGAAGATTCCAGCCAACAGCCAGGAAGAGCAGAGGCCTGCCAGCAAGCCGCATGAGTGAGCGGGGAAACAGAGCCACAGCCCTGGAAGCGCCTTGGGAGGACGGCAGTCCTGGCCAGCAGCTTGCCTGCAACCTCATGAGAGACTGAGGCAGAACCATTTCAGGGAGAGTGTTCCTGCATTCCTGCTGCCCAAAGCCTTTGCAGTACTAAATACTTGTATCAGACTGCTAAGGTGGATTGGCATGTGGCAATAGGTACCGCGTAGAGACGCTGGTACTGGGGTAGAGTGCTGCCGTGTCAGCCCAGAGCGTGGCAGTGGCATCAGAACCGGCCACAAATGGAGAAGAGCATTGTCAAAGGGCCTTGGAAAAGCTGCTGATAGAAGCCTCAGGCCTTTGATAAGGCTGCAGCCAGCGCAGCCGGGAAAGAGGGTACATGCTACTGGAAACTACGGGAAGAGGAAGCTCGTTCTGTCAGGAATGGAGGTTAGCAGCCCCGTGGCCTGCAGTAAAGAGGACAGCAGAGAGTATGCCAAATGAACTAGGTGATCTAGCTGCGGACATTTGCCAAGCAAGGTGGTGAAGGTGCCACTTGGTCTCTTCTCCCTGCTGACAGTAAAATGCTGGCAGGGAGGGGGAATAAAGCAGCAGTTCCCAACCGATGGTGAGGCTACCTCCCGGGGGGACATTTGTTCCCTGGGGGCAATGTCTGGAGATGTTTTGGGTTGTCACTGAACACTATCAACTGACTTGTCCCCACTGACACTTTTATAACACTTTACCAACAACAGTAGAGTAAACATTCTTTTCGGCTGCACATAAAACATTCATCAAGATACATCATGGTTTAGGTCAGAGAGGTTGCTCTTAGCATCTAGTTCATAGAGGCCAGAGATACTGCTAATACCCTCTAGTGCACAAGACAGACCCCTCTCACCGCCGCTCTCTAACACAAGCACTCATCCTGCCCAGAGTTCCAGCAGTGCTGAGGCAGAGAAACCCTGAGCTAAAAGGAAGCATTATTAAATTTGAGGGAATTGGGACTTCATGCTAGGAAATTCTCAGCCTCTCCAAATGCTGAATGATCATAACATTAAGAAGTGGCTTCCTAGCAAACCTCAAATCCAGGGCATGGAAAACATCCAAAACAACATGGTCCAAAAATGAAACTGAGAGGGGCGCCTGGATGGCTCGGTTGGTTACGCATCTAACCTTAACCTTAAGGATCTTAAGTTTAACCTTCAGCTTAGATCATGATCCCGGGGTCCTGGGATGGAGGCCCCCTGCTCGGCAGGGGAGTCTGCTTCTCCCTTTCCCTCGGCCCCTCCCTCCACTTGTGTTTTCTCTTTCACTCTCCCTCTCAAGTAAATAAATAAAATCTTTTTTTAAAAAAAATGAACCAGACTATGGCTACAAAATCTTGAGTTTACATCTCAGGAAGATTAAAGGCAATGCCTCAGAGTACTATTCAGTCAGATAAAAGATCTCTAAAGAAATTATAGGTGTGCCTCAGAAATCCTCTGAATCAAACAATAGTGATTCTAGAAAGCTTGGGGTGTTGTCCTTTAGCCATTTCAGCAGAAGCCTAATGCAGAGAGGGTTTATCTCAAAGAAATTGTGTGCATGGCTTTTGTCTATTAGAGTGCCCTAATTTGTTTATTAGAGTGCTCTAAATAAGATTCAGAATGACCTACAAGTTCTTAAAAGGATAGTATATCGAGAAACATCTCCAGCTTGGATGTACAGGGATAAAGAGAGTACAAAATAAAAACGGGATTTTTGGTTCTGAACAAAATGGAGTAGATACATTCCTTTCTATCCCTCCCCCTAAGTATAGCTTAAAATGCTGGTCATTATATCTCAAACAAACATAAGAAGGCAGATCAACCAGAAACCCTAGTAGGTTTTCTTTTTGCTAGGGTCTGCGGAAGACCGCAACCTGGAAATGCCAAACAGGCACAGAGAAAAATTGTCCCCATGAAAAGCCTGTTTTCTCTTGTCAAAGGACGGAGAAAGGGGCACCCTAGCAGGACAGAAATCTTCTGACATTAAATGTCCCACTCTAGCAATACTAGAGGGAAAACCGTTCCCAGCCTCGGCTAACAAAAACAGAGGGGAAAGCCAGACTTCAATCTTTGTCCTGTAACAAAGGTAACAGGTGGCCTTCCCCACTTCACCCCCAGGTGGTGTGAGAGCTTGGAGACGGGATGGGAGCCTGGGCTTCATCATTGGCCAGCGGTAACAAGCACCCCTCCCCAAGAATCCCTGCCCATTTCCATGGTGTCAGACTAGGTGACGTGGGGAGCCACACTGCCATCCCCATGGAGCAATAATGAGACAATACTCCCTTCCCCCAGTGTAAAGGAGGCCAAGTGTAGAGCCTAGATGTCCATCTCTGCCCAGCAGTAATGCGATAACCCTGCCCTTGCCCTACGGGGTGGTATGAATGGGGTCACGCACCTAGCCTCGATTTTCACTCTCACCTGATGGTAAAGAGTTGGTGCCCACCCCCCCACCGTCGTCTCACTGGCCCAGGTCATCCGAGCCTGCTAAAACAGAAGATTTAAATGAGATCCAGAGTCTCATAACATAACCTCCAAAATGTCTAGGTTATAACTGAAAAGAATTCATGAAACCTAGAACCAGGAAAATCTCAATTTGGATAAGAAAAGACGACAGGCCAACACATCACAGTGCTGCTGGCTTTATCTGACTCTGATTTTAAGACAATCACTACAAAAATGCTTCAGCAAATATTCTTGAAATAAATTAAAAAATAAAAAATCTCAGGGAAAGGGCACCTGAGTGGCTCAGTTGATTAAGCAACTGCCTTCAGCTCAGGTCATGATCCTGGAGTCCCGGGATCGAGTCCCACATCGGGCTCCCTGCTCTGCGGGGAGCCTGCTTCTCCCTCTGACCTCTCCCCTCTCGTGCTCTCTCTCTCTCGTCTCAAATAAATAAAAAATAAATCTTTAAAAAAAATCTCGGGGGAAAAAAAAGACATAAAGAAAATAGAAATCTTAGAACTGAAGAAAATATTACTGTGCTGGGTTGAGTAGCGTTCTCTAAAAATTCATGTCTACTCAGTACTACAGACTGTATCCTTATTTGGAAACAGAGTCTTTGCAGAGATAATTAGTTAAAATGAGGTCATGCTGGATTAGTTTGAGCACTAAATCCAATAACTAGTATCCTTTATAAGAAGACTATGTGAAAACACAGAAAGATACCCAAAGGAGCCCACCATGTGAGATGGAGGCAAATAGCAGGATGATAGGTCTATAAGCCAAGGAACACCAAGGATTGCTGGCAATCACCAGAAGCTTCCTGGGCATGGGGCAGATTCTCCCTTAGAGCTTCCAGAAGGAATTAACACCTTGATTTTTGGACTCTTGGCCTCCAGTACTGTACGAAAATAAACTTCTAGAGTTTTAAGCCATCAAGCCAGTTGCTACAGCAGGCAGGTCTAGGAAATTAATACATAAACCAAAATTGAAAACGATGACGAAAACAAAAACCTGACTGGAGAGGCTCAGTAGAAGACCGGAGATAATATATGAAAGGATCTGTGAATTTGAAGAGTGAACAGTAGAAATGATCCAATCTGAAAAAGGAGAGAAAATTATATTAAGAACGAAAGAACGAATGAACAGAGCCTCAGGAACCTGTGAGACAGCAACAAAAGATTTAACATTTGTGTCACTGGAGTCCCAGGTGGAGAGGAAAAGGAAGTGAGGCTAAGAAAACATTCAAGAAAATAATGGCTGAGATTTCTCCCCAATTCAACAAAGACCTAAACCTACACGTTCATGAAGCTGACTGAATCTCCAACATAAACCCAAATAAATCCATGATAAGACACACCATAATCAAACTTCTGAAAACTCAAGTCAAAGAAGGAATCTTGCAGGCAGTTCGGGAAATGCTATCTTACTGAGAGGAGAACCACGGTTCAGTTGCAGCAGGTTCTCACGATCCATGGCGGCCCGAGCAATAGTAGCGCAACATTTTTAAGTAGTGAAGGAAAACACAGTCAATCCAGAGTGCTTGACAAAGACTGTCTCCTTGACCAAACTCTACCCCGGCTCCTCTGAGCCCTCTTTTTGACCAGGCCTTAACCTTGGTCTATAAAGACCTGAACAAACACTAACATAGTTTCTAACAGCTCAAGGCTTAATCCCTAGGATGACCCCAGACGCCTTAAAATGGCTGCCTTGGAAAATGCCAGACTGCCAAATGAATTCACTATTCCAGCCAACCCCTAAAGATAGGACCCCTGTCTCCCAACAGCAAGATACACATCTTCCGCGGGAGGGTAGGAGCCTAACTAACATCAGTAGTGCCAGTTAGCAAACCTAGGCGGGTTTCACATGGGCTGATGTCCCCTTTCTGCTTTCTGTAAAATTTCACTTCCTTAACTCTACAGAACACCCCCCTCACCCCCTCCCTATTCCCAAATTCCTTTAAGATGCTGAGTCATCTCTGTACGAATCAAATCAGTTCACACTGGGTTCTTTTCCCTATTACAACAGTGTATTACTGATCAAAATCTGTCCTTCTTACTTTAAATAATTTGTTTATCTCTGACATGCTATACCCAGTGAGAAGACTTTTTAGGAATGAGAAATCAAGGCATTCTCAAACGGAAGAAATACTAAGAGAATTTGCTGTCTGAAGACCTACCTTAAAAAAATGACCAAAGAGGGCCTTTGGCCGGCTCAATCAGTGGAGCATGCAACTCTTGATTTTAGGGTTTGTGAGTTTAAGCCCCACATTGGGTGTAGAGATTACTTTAAAAAATAAAATCTTAGGGCGCCTGGGTGGCTCAGTAGGTTAAAGCCTCTGCCTTTGGCTCAGGTCATGATCTCACGGTCCTGGGATTGAGCCCCGCATCGGGCTCTCTGCTTAGTGAGGAGCCCGCTCCCCCTCTCTCTCTGCCTGCCTCTCTACCTACTTGTGATCTCTTTCTCTCTGTCAAATAAATAAATAAAATCTTTTAAAAAAATTTAAAAAATAAAATCTGAAAGAAAGAAAGAAAGAAAGAAAGAAAGAAAGAAAGAAAGAAAGAAAGAAAACAACATAGAAATAAAAACTAGAATCCTAAAAAATGTTCAAGTAACACAGGAAGGGTGGAAAAATGGAACAAAGGAATGAAAAACAGAGGAAACAATAAAATGGCAAATGGAAGCACTAAGACACAAATGATTACATGAATAGGAAGTGGCCTAAATATATCATTTAAAAATAAGACCTGCAAAATAGAATATGAAAAAAGTGACCCAAATAAAAGCTGTCAACAAGAAATTCACTTCAAGTACAATGACATAGGTAGGTTGGAAGTAAAAGGATTAAAAGATATGCCAGACAAACATTAATCAAAAGACAGCAGAATCTGCCATCTTAAAATCAGATAAAAGAAAATCACCAGGGATAAGGGGTTACATTACATAATGACAACAGGGTCAAACCATGAGGAAGACAAAGCAATCCTAAATGTATAGGCACCAAATTGATAGAACCGAAAGGAGAAACAGACGAATCCACTACCAGAGTTGGAAACTTTAACACATCTCTAAAATACTCTAAAATCGACTGGGTGGCTCAGTCGATTAAGCATCTGTCTTCAATCAGGTCATGATCTCAGGGTCCTGGAATGGAGCCCTGCCTGCATCAGTCTCCCTACTCAGCAGAGAGCATGCTTCTCCCTCTCCCTCTGCTGCTCCCCTGCTTGTGCTCTCTCTTTCTGTCAAATAACTAAATAAAATCTTAAAAAATAAAATAAAATAAAGTGGGGCGCCTGGGTGGCTCAGTTGGTTGAGCAACTGCCTTAGGCTCAGGTCATGATCCTTGGTTTTGGGATCGAGTCCCGCATCCGGCTCCCAGCTCCACGGGGAGTCTGCTTCTTCCTCTAACCTTCTCTCATTCTCTCTCTCACTTTTTCTGTCTCTCAAATAAATAAAATCTTTAAAAAAAAAAAAGTACAAACTGCCAAAACTCACCCAACATGAAATAGATCATAAAAATAGCTGTATAACTATTAAAGAAATTGAATTTGTAGTCAATGCAAAACACACACACATACACACACACACACACACACATATCCCTCTTGAAAAAGCAATAGTTAGCACCAGATAGTGTCACTGGAGAAATCCACCCAATATTTATTAGAAGGATTAATTAGGAGAATTAATACCAATTCTATACAATCTCTTTCAGAAAATAGCATAGGAAGGAACACTTCTCAATGTAATTTTGAGAGGTTAGTATTACCAAGCCCAGACAAAGACAGTACCAAAATAAAACAAAACACAACACAATAGACACATTTCATCTAAGTTATCAAATTTGAGGGCATGGAGTTATTCATGATATTCCTTTATTATTCTTTTGATGTCCCTAAGATCAGTAGTGGTGGCCTCTCTTAAATTTATGATATTGGTAATTTGTGTCTTCTTTGTTTTTTTCTTGGTTAGGTTGGCTAGAGTTCTGTTGATTTTATTTACTTATTCAAAAAACAACTTGTGGGGTTCATTGATTTTCTCTATTGTGTTTCCGTTTTCAATTTCATTGATTTCTACTCTAATTTTTATTATTTTTCTTTTGCTTGCTTTAGACTTAAATTGCCCTTCTTTCTCTAGTTTTATAAGGTGAAAGCTTAGATTAATTTCTGATCTTTCCTCTTTTCCAATACATGCACTAGGGCTATAAATTTCCCTCTAAGCATTGTTTTCATTGCACCCTACACTTCAGGTAAGTTGTATTTTCACTTTCATTTAGTTCAAACAATTTTTTAAGATTTTATTTACTTATTTTCAGAGAGAGAGAGAGACCACAAAAGGGAGGGGTAGGGGGTAGGAGAGGCAGAGGGAGAGAGAGAATTTCAAGCAGACTCCCTGCTGACAGTAGAGCCCTACATGGGGCTCCATCTCATGATGTCAAGATCATGACCTGAGCTGAAATCAAGAGCTGGACATTTAACTGGCTGAGTCACCCAGATGCCCCTAGTTCAAAATATATTTAAGTTTTTCTTGAGATTTCTTCTGTGATTCATGTGCTATTTAGTAGTGTATTGTTCAATCTCCAAATAGCTCAGACTTTTCTAGCTATGTGTTATTGGTCTCTAATTTAATTCCACTGTGGTTTGAGAACATACTTTGTATGATTTCTATTCTTTCAAATCTGTTTGGGTGTGTTTTAGGGCCCAGAATGTGGTCTATCATGAATGTTCCATATGAGCTTGAGAAGAATGCATATTCTGCTGTTTGGTGGATGAAGTATGCTATAAATGCCAATTAGATCAAGTTCACTGCTGGTGATGTTCAACTCTACACTTACTGATTTTCTGCATATTTGATTTATAAATATTGAAAGAAAAGTGTTGAAGTCTCCAACTATAATAGTGGATTTGTCTATTTCTCCTTGGAGTTCTACCAATTTTTGCCTCACATATTTTGACACGTTATTGTTAGGGGCATATGTATTAAAGATTATTGTGTCTTCTTGGATTATGGACCCCTTTATTATTATTTAATGATCCTCTTTATCCCTGATAATGTTTCTTGTTCTGAAGTCTGCTTTACCTGATATGGCTACCTAATATGGCTACTCCAGGTTTCCTTTGATTAGTGTTAGGATGGTATGTCTTTTTCTATCCCTTTAATTTTAAAATATCTTTGGATTTATATTTAAAGTGGGGTTCTTTTAGACAACATAAAATTAGGTTTTCATTTTTTGTTTACTCTGACAGTTCTAGTCTCTTAATTAGAACATATTTAGGCCATTCACATTTAAAGTGATTATTGATTGATATAACTGCTGTAATACTGATCATGTTTATAACTGTTTTCTATTTGTTGTACTTATTCTTTATTATTTTTTTAAGATTTAATTTATTTATTTGAGAGAGAGAGAGACAGCAAGAGAGGGAACATAAGCAGGGGGAGTGGGAGAATCAGGCTGCCCACTGAGCAGGGAGCCCGACGTGGAGCTCGATCCCAGGACCCTGAGATCATGACCTTGAGATCATGACCTGAGTCAAAGGCAAATGCCCAATGACTGAGCCACACAGGCATCCCTATTTCTTTTTCTTTCTTCCCCTCTTTTTCTGCTTTCTTTTGTTTTGAGCATTTTATGTGATTCTATTTTTCTCTCCTTTTTTAGCCAATCAATTACACTTCTTTTAGAAACAATTTAGTCATTTCCCTAGAGTCTATAATATATATTTAAACTATTTTAAGTCTTACTCTCAAACAACACTATACTAGTTCAAGGGTAATCCAGGTACTATGTACAAAGGACCCAGAGCCCTTACAAAAATAGGACAAATATCTTCAACAAAATATTAGCAAAAATTCAATCCAAAAGTATATAAAAAGAATTAAACACCAAAACCAAGTGGGATTTAGGGTGCCTGAGTTGCTCAGACGGTTAAGCATCTGCCTTCAGCTTGGGTCATGATCCCAGGGTCCTGGGATGGGAGCCTGAGCAGGGAGCCTGCTTCTCCCTCCCCATCTGCTTCTCCCCCTATTCATGCTCTGTCTCTCTCATAAATAAAAATTAAAAATAAAAAACCAGTGGGATTTATTCAGGCAATGCAGGCATAGTTCAACATTCAAATATCAATATAATCTACTGCTAGTTCATTACTACCTGTAATGAACTAAAGAAGAAAAATCACATGACCATATCAACTGATGCAGATAAACATTAGGCAAAATCCAATCTCCATTATTATAAAAACTTTTAACAAACTAGGAATAGAGGGTAACTTTGAACTTGATAAAGAGCATCTACAGAAAACGTACAGCTAACATCATATTTACTGATAAAAAATAAGATCAAGAACAAGCCAAGGATGACTGCTCTCATCACCTTCGTGCAACATGGTACTGGAAGTCCTAGTCAGCAAAATAAGACCAGGAGAGGAAATTAAAGGCATATAGATAGGAAAAATATTTCAAATCACATATATTACAAAGGACTCAAATCTAAAATATATAAAGAACTCTCAAAACTCAACAGCAAACAAATAATCCAATTAGAAAATGGGCAAAAGACAGTTCTTTCTCTTTTTTTTAAGATTTTTTTTATTTATTTGTCAGAGAGAGAGAGCGAGAGCACAGGCAGGCAGAGTGGTAGGCAGAGGCAGAGGGAGAAGCAGACTCCCCACTGAGCAGGGAGCCCGATGCGGGACACGATCCCAGGACCCTGGGATCATGACCTGAGCCAAAGAGAGCTGCCTAACCAACTGAGCCCCCCAGGCGTCCCAAAAGACAGTTATTTCATCAAAGACAATAGAGCGGTGGCAAACAACACATTAAAATATGTTCAACATCAATAACCATTTGGGAAATACAAATTAAAACCATGATGAAATATCATTACACACTTACTAGAATAGTTTTAAAAAACAGTGGCCATACCAAAAGCAGGTCAGGGTGCAGAGAAAACAGATCACCCATATGTTGCTGGTGCGAATGTAAAATAATATAGTCACTGTAGAAAATAGTTTGTGTCTTCTTAGAAAATTAAGCAGACACTATATGATCTCGTGATTGTATTCCTCGGCACTTATTACAGAGAAATGAAAACTATGTCCATACAAAAACCCATACGTGAACGTTCACAGCATCTTCACTTGTAATAGCTCTAAATTAGCAACAATTCAAATGTTGTTCAATGAGTGAACAGTTAAACAAATTGTGGTACATTCCATACTGTGGAATCAAACTCAGCAAAAAAAAAAAAAAAGGCAACAAATTACTGACACATGCAACAACTGGTTGGATATTGAGGGCATTACTCTGAGTGAAGAAAAGCCAAACGTAATGTTACATACTGTAAGATTCCATTTATACAACATTCTCGAAATAACAAAATTATAGAAATGAAGAGGAGTTGCCAGAGGGTAGGGTGGGAGGAAAGAGGGGTAGGTATAGCTGCAAAGAGCATGAAGAACCCTTAGGATGATATAACAGTTCTGTGTCTTGATTGTGGTGGTGGTTACATGAATCAACAAGTGGTTTTGAAATTATAATGTAGTTGCAAAAGATGTTACCATTGGGAGAAAATGAAAGGTCATAGGACCTCCATGCATATATCTTTTTGGAATTTTCTGTGAATCTATAGTGATTTTTTGTTTGTAAAAGGAACCATTGATACAACAACAACCTGGACGGATCTCAAGAGCATTACGCTGACTGAAAAAAGCCCTTCTCCAAAGGTCACATACTGTATGATTCTATTCACATAACATTCTTGAGATGACAAAATTATAGAGATGGAAAACAAATTAGTGGTTTCTAAGGATTAGGGATGGGATGGCAGAGAGAAGGGCAGATAGCCCAAGGGAGATCTTAGTGGTGATAGAACATACACACACAAGTGAATGCATGTAAAACTGCTAAAATCTGATTCAGGTCTGTGGATTGTACAATATCAATTTCCTGGTTTTCATAGTGCATATATTGTAATGGGCTACCCCTGGAGGAAACTGTACTACTTTTGCAACTCCCTACAGATCTATAATCATTTCAGAATTTACAAAAATAATTGAGAAAAATTAAAAGAGGCCTTTGAACCTCAAAACTTACTGGCAGGAAGCATGTTGAGAAAATGACTCAAATAAAATGGCACAACTCAATGTGCCCAAAAAAGAAAGGATAACTCAGAACAAAAAGTCTAAGGAACACAGTCAAAATCTTAGTAGGATTTTGTGTAGAAATCAACAAGCTGATTTTAAAATTCATAAGGAAAGACAAATGAAGCATGATAGCCAAAACAATTTTGAAAAGAACAGACGGGGTGCCTGGCTGGCTCAGTCAGAAGACTATGCCACTCTTGCTGAGTGTAGAGATTACTTAAATAAATAAACTTAAAAAAAAAAAAAAAAGAACAGTAAAGTTGGAGAACTCAGTATGTAATTTTGACTGTTACTATAAAGTGCTATAGTAATCAAGACAGATTAGAAGACTTACTGTAACGGAATCCAGATGGTATGATATTGGCAAAAGGATAGATATATAAATCAAACAAACAGAAATCTAGAAATAGATCCATATATAGACGGTCAATTGACTGTTGAGAAAAGTGCAAAGGAATTCAAAGGAAAGAGGACAGTCTTTTCAACAAATCATGTAGGAATAACTGGATATCCATATAGAAGAATCTTGATCCATACCTTACACTATATATAAAAATTAATGCAAAATAAACATCCAAGGGATGCCTAGGTGGCTCAGTCAGTTAAGCATCTGCCTTTGGGTCAGGTCATGATCCCAGGGTCCTGGGATTAAGTTCTGCAACTGGCTTCTGGCTCATTTAGGGAGTCTGCCTCTCCCTCTGCCTGCTGCTCCCCCTGCTTTTGCTCTCTCTCTCTCTCTGTCAAATAAATAAATATATATATTTTTAAAGATTCCATTTATTTATTTGACAGAGTGAGAGAGATCACAAGTAGACAGAGAGGCAGGCAGAGAGAGAGGGGGAAGCAGGCTCCGTGCTGAGCAGAGAGCCCCATGCGGGGCTCGATCCCAGGATCCCAAGATCATGACCAGAGTCGAAGGCAGAGGCCCTAACCCACTGAGCTACCCAGGCACCCCAATAAATAAAATATTTTTTAAAAATTAATGCAAATGAGTCATTGATCTAAATATACAAACCTGAAACTACAAAATTTTGAGGAGAAAACAAATGAGTAAGCCTTAGTGCTTTGGGGATAAACAAATATTTCTTAGATATGACACCAAAAACATAATCTGTTAAAAAAAATGATAAATTGGACTTCATCAAAATTAAGAATCTGCTCTTCAAAAGACAGTTAAGAAAATGAAAAGATAAACCAGAGACTGCAGAAAATACTTGTAAATCATCTGTCTGACAAAGGGATCCAGAATTTACAAAGAACTCTCAAACATAATAGTATGAAAAACAATTTTTATTATTTTTAAAAGTAGGCTCCATACCTAGTGTAGAGCCCAACATGGGGCTCAAGCCCATGACTCCAAGATCAATACCCCAGCCAGGATCGAGAGGTAGGCATCCAAATGACTGAGCCACCCAGTCACCTCAAAAACAACCCAGTTTTTTTAAAATGGGCAAAAGACTTGAACAAACACTTCACCAGAGGATATAAATAGATGGCAAATTAGCACATGAAAAGATGCTCAAGATTATTAGTCATTAGTGAAACTTCAATTAACACTACTATGAGGTACCTCTATATACCTACTAGAATGGCTTTTTGAAAAACACAACCTGGGGCACCTGGGGGGCTCAGTCAGTTGAGCAGCTGACTCTTGGTTTCGGCTCAGGTCATAATCTTACTGTGGAGAGATCAAGCCCTGCATCGGGCTCTACACCCAGTGCGGAGTCTGCTTCTGATTCTCTCTCTCTCTCTATTTCCTACCTATGATCTCTCTCTCTCTCAAATAAGTTAATTAATTAATTAATTTAAAAAACACAACCTAACAATACCAAGTGCTGCCCAGGATGTGCAGCAAGTAGACCTGTCCCACATTGCTGGCAGGAACATAAAAAAGAATGACTACTTTGGAAAACTGTTGGGCAGTTTCTTTTTAAGTTAAACATACAATTACCATATGATCCAGTGGTCCCACTCCTAGGTATTTACTCAAGTGAAATAAAAACTTATATTCCCACGAAAACCTGTACACAAATGCTTTTGGAAACCTTATTCTTAACTGTAAAACCCAGTCCAGATGTCCTTTCATGATTAGGTAACACACAGTAGTGTACTCATCAGTGAAATACTACTCAGCAATGAAAAGAAACAAACTACTGCTACCCCGTGAGATGTGCTCATCTCAGATGCATTGTGTGAAGGGAAAGAATTCTAGATTCAAAAGGCTCTGCACTGCAAGATTCCATTTATATGATGGTCTGGAAAAGGCAAAGCTGTAGGGACCGAAAATACATCAGCTGTTGCCAGGGCCAGGAAGGGGAGGGGGTTAACTGCAAAGAGATTGCATAGGGGGAACTTGAGGGGGTTATAAAACATTCTGTATGTTGATTGTCATGGTTTGCACTTGTCAAAACTCATGGAACTGTTCACTAAAAAGGACCAATTTTACTGTATTAAAATATATCTCAAAAAACCTGACTTTAAAGAATCTAAGGCACAAACTATGAGAGGAAACAAAACAAGAGTGGAACCTCACACCCTATGGATGGCTGCCATCTGAGGAAGAAGAAAGAGGAGGAAGAAGGAGAGGAAGAAGAAGGAGGCGGAGGAGGA
>CM052811.1:108029373-108045716 GCA_028533885.1 Nasua narica | reverse complement strand
AAAAAAAAAGAGTCCATAGATAGATGAATAAACAAAATATGGTATACAATAGAATATCATTCTGCCTCAAAAACGGAAGAAAATTCTGACAAAGGCTATGACATGGATGGGCCTTGAAGACACCTATGCTAAGTGAAATAAGCCAGACACAAAAAGACAACTATTGTATGATTCCACTTACAAGAGGTACTTAGAGTAGTCACATTCCTAGAGGCAGAAAGCAGAAGGGCGACTGACGGGGGGAGGGGAAAGTAGGGAGTTGATGTTTTCATTGAGCTTCATTTTCGCAAGATGACTAAGAGTTCTGGGGATGGATGGTGGGGACGGTTGCCTAATGATGGGAATGTGCTTAACTCTGCTGAACTGTACACTTAAAAATGGTGAAGTTGGTAAATTTTATGTGTATTTTACCAAGGAGAAAAAGAGTGGTGGTTTTCCACTCAAGAGCCTTGGAGTTGGCCCACAAGGCCGTGTGTCATTGGATAAGTCTCCCTCCCCACCAGTGTGTTTCCTGTATAAGCTGAAGGACCAAACAAGATGGAACATGGAAAACGGCTGTGGGAATCTCTGCTGAAGTACAGTCTGGGCATGGAGAACTCCCTGTCCCGTGGGGGTGAATTCTGAGGGAGGTGAGCACATGAGGGGGAAAGCACGGACTAGAACAGAGTGGCAGCGCTAGCCGGGCTGGGCCCCCAGCACCAAATCTAGCCTCCTTGCCTTGGCTGCCGGGGCCCTTCCAGGGGGTCCTTGGACCCTCAGGACAAACTCTAAGCAGCCTGATGGTAAAGCCCCGAACACTCAGCCCCGGCACTCTTGGCCCCTCCTTTCTACTCTAGCAACATATAACTGTTCATAATTCTTTTCCACACCTATGTTTTCAAAATTCCCTCCTTTGAGGATGCGCAGCCTACCTCACACCCCTTTGCCTGGCCAACTTCTACTGCTTCATTCCTCATCACCATATCTATGAAGACTTGTCTAACCTCCTCGGGCTGGTCCTCTGTAGTCCAACAGCCCCTGGGATTACCTTTGTCATTGATAATGCTGTTTACTTCACTTTTTCCAAAAATACTTATTGTGACCTACCAGGGTCTAGGGGTTTATCGATGAATAGGACAGACAAAACTCTCAGCCCTTGAAGAGCCCCCATTCTAGCGGTACCTCTCCCCAGGCCCGTGACCTTCTTGCTCTGCCTGTAACGTCGATGCCCTGAGTTGAGCACACAGGGGGTCCCCCGGCCCTCGGCCCCCGGGGGCTGAGGGGCCGCTGTAGATGACCCTGAGACAGCCCACCCGAGTCCCAGTGGTTGAACTGAGGGCTGAACTCGTGCCGGCAAGAAGAGTGGTACTGAGCAGGACAAGGAGCCAGGAGTAGTGGGTTGGACCGAAGGGAGACGGGGAGAGGGAGTGTCCCCCACGGCTTTCCTCTCGAGTCACCTGCAGGTTTCTTCCCTGGGTCACAGCAAGTTAACTGCCCCCCTTCGGCCTAATAATAAAGGACGCTGACAAGGACAAAGCTGTTCTGTAGCCTAAGCTTGCTCTGTCACCCCTAAAAGGCAGAGCTAAGCAGCCCCTATGCCCGCACACCCCTCTGCCCTGAAGGTGGTATGGTGGAGAGTAGTGCTGGCCGGGCTGACTGGGGTGCGGCCGGCCAGGAAGCTGTCTTCCACAGGTTCCTCCAGTTACCGATGCGGCCAGCAAGGCCGGTCCTTCGGGGCAGCCCTGCTCTGCCCCAGCCCTTCACCGCAACCCCTCCCTGCCCTCATCTCCGGCCGCCTCCAGTCTGCCTTGGGGTCCCTGCTCAGATCTCATCTGGCGGGCCAACGCTGCGCATTCCCCCCTTTTTAATAACAGCAAACCTTCCACCTTTGCTCTCCCTCGGCCCTCTGCCCTGTTTGCTTTTCTCCCCACACTCATTGCCCTCTGACATGACAGGGGCATGCTGGGACTGACTCATAGGGCTTGCACAAGCCTAGTCTGCTCCCACGAACTCCGCTGACTGGTCACTAAGCATAGCGATCATTAAAACTCAAATGATACAAACTTAATTAAATTAATGATGTTAAAAACAAAGATGAAAAATGCTCAAACTCGGCCCTTTCCAATTGCTTGCTACCTTTTGCTACTGTCTCTGTTCCTGAGAGTGTTCACATTTGCAGAACGAGAGTAGACATGGTGGTGGGCTGCTGTGTGTTTCCATTCAACTCTGCGTTTAGGGACATCACACTGGTAGCTTGAAATCAGCCCCAGAGACACAGGTACTTGTTATAAAGTGGGTTTTGATTTATTACTTTGTTGGCTGTCTATACCAGGGGTGGATCATGGGCCCAATCCAGTCCAACTATTTTTGCAAATAAAGTTTCATTGCAGCACAGCCACACCCCCCCATTTGCCTAGCATCTGTGGCGGCTTCCACACTCAGCAGCGGAGGAGAGCGGCCGCGACGGCACGGTCTGTGGAGCCTGACATATTTATCATCTTGCCCTTTACAGACGGAATTTGCGGACCCCTGGTCGAGCCTTAAGAAACTAACAGAGGAGACGTTAATCATGCAATTAAGTGTAGACACATATGTCCCGTCTATAGCTAGCACATTGTGGAGGGCGCACCACGAAAAAAAATCTGAGAAAATATGCTCTCGGTATTTGAAAACTCTGATCCGATATAGCAGATAAGTCAATATGTCACTGATGAATGTGTGAAATTCAACCATTTTTATGCTTTGACTTCTGCACTTTTTTCTTCCCCTTTAGTGGGAGTGAAAATGTCAACATTTATGTTGGAGTTCCACTTGTTCATCCTCTGCAACCATAGGTCGGCTATGGATAGGAGTTAGGCAAAATCCAAGAAAAGTGTACTTTAAGAGTGAACTGGCTCTTTGGAAGTTACAACAAAGAGTATTGTAGAATTTTATTATTTTAGGTTTCTTTCAGTAAAATTCATAATAAACACACACACACAGATAAACACATGTTGTCTCAGCCAAATGTTAACAGTCACAAGCACACACACTATTTTGTTTTCCCTCCACTCGAATGTACGTTCCTGGAAGAACTTTTATTTCAGTGTTTAGAATAACAAGGGTAGCAGGCACACGGTCAACACGTGACATGAATGAACAGATGGGCATCGTTGGGAACGCCTGGTTTCACGCATTGACTGCCAGACCTGAAACTTCCAGTTCCACCACTATCCAGCTGTGTGGCCTTGAGTAAATTATTTAAACTCTCTGAACCTTGGTTTCTTTATTTAAAAAGGGGAGATGATTCTCCTACTTCCAGGGAGGTGTTGACAGTGTACGCCTCGGTCTGGTACCTACTAGGTTTTTCCACAGATGGGAGTTTCCTCCTCACCCTCCACCCCTGCCACACACATACTCCTTGGAGACGCAGCCCTGCCGCTGTCACAAATTTCAGTGATGTCACAGCTCCCCCAGCTGGAAGCTCCAGCAGAGCCCCCTGACGGCCAGCCTGAGTGCTGGCCCAACTGAGAGGGGCAGGGAGCAGGTGGTGCCTGGTACCAGTCTTGCTCCGTCTGTCTTTGAGGTCTCACAGCCCCAGTATGAGTCCATCAGCAAAGAAGAGGCCCAAGAATAGAATGGTTTCCAAGGTTGGACTTGGGAGTGGACATGGAGGGGGTTGGACCACACACAACGCAGGGGCCATCCAGCCTCGGTGGGGTGGGGGCGGGGGAGAGGTGAAGGGTGAAGGGAGGTCAGGAGAGTTAGAATGGTCTCCCCATTTCTGACCTCAAACCAAGGTGACAAAACTCTCAAAGGTTGGTCAATCTATGCTCAGCCAAATGGAGAAGCATCATGGAGGCGTTCGGGGGATTCCTCGCACGTTAGCGCACTCTATCCCTCTGTCTCTCAGATACAAGATGAAGAACCACAGGACAAGATACCGCAACCTGTTAGCAAAGTCATCGGGCGGAACCGACTTAAGATGGTGAGACGCCCCATTTTGGTCCTGCCTGGTTGCCAAGCTTGTAGTGACCTAGGAGTCACCAGGCCCAGCACTGCAGAGTTGAGCCAAAGTCTAGGTGGATGTGGGAGGCTACCCCAAGAAAGCTGAAGCTTCTGTTTTCCTGGTTTCTCAACTCTGGCAGGTATTAAAAAACTTGTCGCTCTTGAAGCTGCTCAAGAGCTCGAATCCCCGGATCCAAGAACTGCATAACCTGGCCAAAAGATGTTGGAATTCACTGCTCAGAGTTCCAAAGATCCTTGGGATCTCCACTGGGTAAGCTTGGCATCCCAATGGCCCCCAACACAGACTCATTGGCTATCTTTACTGGGAACGGGCGCTGTCTTATCTATGCTGACAAATTTAGAAAACCTAATTTTCACCTAATTTCGCTCTATGACAAAGGTATTTACTAGCCCTATTTTACTGGTGGGGTGCTGAGACTCAATAGGCGCAGTGACTCGTCCCAGCTAACTAAACCGGTTAAGTTGCAGAGCTAGGATTTGAAGCCATTCCTGTGTGATATCAGAGCTGTGATCCTGGCCATGGTCACAATCATCCAATTATGGGACTAACCACTAACCGGGCACCACCCAAGCGAGAGGGGCCACTCCACCTTCTCCTGCTCCTCCTCCTCACCCTCAAATCCACACAACCCAGAGATTCACCTGCAGACCATCTCGCTAAGGCTCGGCTTCCTCATAAAACATGTCAGAATATTTAAAAAGTTGACATTTATTAGGCACCTGCTAAGTACTTCACAAGCATTTCCCATTTAGTTAATTCTTCACAGCCGTCCCATCAGGTAGACAGAAATAGCCCAGTTTGACAGATGAGGAAATTAATTTGAGAGGTGAAATCTCTTGCCCCAAATCAGGCAGACAGGAAGAGGCACAAGCAAATTTGAACCCCAGGTTGTCGGTCTTGAAAGCCTGTGCTCGCCAAGCCACTCAGCCCCTTCACTGCCTGCGACTTCACAGGGCTGGTGTGAGGGTCCCAGGCCTGATGCACCGCAGACCCTCAATGGTGGCAATTATCATCGGTACTGGCATTATGTTGACTCAGCTAGGACAATGCTGCCACTTTACAGAGGACTCAGTCTATTACACACACCCTTGGGGCAAGTCTCCTTCTAGCACTGGAAGGCGAACGCCCCCTCTCAAAGCTCCTCTCTCCGAGCTGGTCTCCTAGGCGCAGGCAGTCAGTTAACACTGGGCTGGAAGGGTCAGGCCTCTCTCGTCCCATAGTTTCCCAACCTGTTTAAAGCAGCAGACCCTCTCTTGGAGTATCCTTCCTCAGGCCTCAATTGTGTTGGGCAGAAAGGGATCCTGCCCTCCCCCTCCCCCTTCCCCAGGGTGGGGAGGGCATTTGAGAGGTCTCCTCAGAAACTTAAGGTTTCTTGTAGCGCAGTTTGAAAACACTGGACTAGTTCGCCCCATCAACTGCAGTCCAGAGAGGCAGAACCTTGGCCAGCAGCCCACGCAGACATCATCTAGTCCTAGGTGTCCTAACCACGGGTCACTGTCTCTCGCCTCCCCAGCCTTCTCCTGGCCCTTCGCCAGGCCGTAGCACCTCCTCCGCCTCCAGGCACAAGGCCTCCGGTGGTGAAGTTGGCTTTCCGGTACTCTCTAGCTTTCTCCCCTGAGCTGGTCGCATAGCAACAGTCTCAGGGCTGCTGGAGGACCAGGGCCTTCGTCCTGCTCTGCTGACTGACTGCCTTCCCTCCCTGTGCCAGGAGCAGCAATGTCTGCAATCGAGAGGAACAAGGTAACGAAGAGCTCCAAGAGGCTGGGTGCCCCAAGAAGATACTGGAATCCAAGAAATTAGAGTCCACAGGGGAGCCCACGGTGGGGTTGGGGGAGAAGAACAAGGCCCAGCAGTCACCCGCAGCAATGTACCAGGGCAAGGAGCGGGTGGAGCCCGAGCTCCCAAGGACATCGAAGGATCATGGCCTGACCGCTTGCCCCGGAGCTCAGGGGAGGCAATCACCCACTGGGGACCCCCGCATCGTCTTCCTGAAGACCTACCAGCACAGAACTCCCATGGGGGACAAGAAGCAGCTGGAAGCAGCTGACCAGTGGATCTGGTTTGAGGGGTTGCCCACCCGAATCCACCTCCCAGGGCCTCGGGTGATGTGCAGATCATCGACCCTGCGCTGGGTCAAGCGCTGCTGTACCCGCTTCTGCTCTGCGTCACTTGAGCTACCTATGTGCCATCCATACAGGGTGTGACACCACCACGGCCCTGCCAGGGTGAGACACAGGCCCCGAGCCAGGCGTGGAGCTGGGCCCCAGGGTCAGAGGCTCAGGATCCAGACTCTTGGGGGCTGTGGCTACCTAGCAGGGCCAGGGGGACCCCTCCGTCATGCCCAGAGAGGGGCAAACCATTGATGGAGGCCGTGCGCCGCAGGGTGGTGGCTAGGCTGGGGCCTCTCAAGACCCAAATAGGGGCTCTGGGTCTGGAAGTGGGGATTCTGAGGGGCATTGTCTCACTGCCTAGAGGCCTCAGGAGGGTCCACAACTGCTAAGGCTCGGAATCTCAGTCAAGAGTGTGAGTAAGGGAGTTCAGGGATTTCCAAATGTTGGCAGAAGGGGGAGCAGTCAAGTAGAACTCTGCCATATCCCATCCCCTCTTAGACCAAATCACCACCACACATTTGTTTCATTTATTTATGCTTCAAGTAAGATTTACCCTGAACAAAAAGTTCCTTAGCAAAAAAAGAAGAACGAAAACAAAATACTCCACCCTTCCATGAGAGAACTGAGGTTCCAAGAGAGGGAGGGATGGAGGGCTTGGGGGTCCAGCTGAAAGGAAGGTCTCCCCTTCACAAAACCCAGATCCCCAACCTGCGGGACTTCCCGGGGCCCTGGTCCCTGAGCCCTGTCCCCGGACGGCAGCGCCCCCTGGCGGCCTTCTTAGCTCCTAACACCGAGGTCTCTGCTCACAGGCGGCGCGACCTTGGACGGGAGCCAGAGGTGTGAGGCGAAGGTGGAGATGGCGCCATCATCTGAGCGGGAGGGATGGGCGGGCAAATTCATGAGTCTACAAATAAAATCTCCCATTGGGAACTGAAGAATACTACAGCCGACTCTGCCTGTTTGGGGCTGGAAAGGATGGAGGAAAAAGGCCTCGACCGAGGTGGGAGGTAAAAATGTGCATCACGATTTTAGGTTTCTTCCAACCCATTCCCAGGCCCCTAAGGTCTGCCAGAACGTGGCACACAGAAGCCAGCAAGCTGCAACCCTCCTCACCCCTGCGAGCTGGCCTCCCCACAAGGGCACTCTATGAGGTCATAGAAGGGACTTTCTGGGTCATTTGTCAGGTACTTTCCCGGTCCCAGATGCTTCACAACGGCCCCGCAAGCCAACGAGATGACAGACCGTGGCACCAAGGCAGAAGGTGACTTGGCCAGGCTCACACGACTAGAAAGTAGCAGGGCCAGAACTCTAATCTGGAACTGCTGGCTGCTCCCCATTCGATTTTCCGAAGAAGGAAAAAGGCACAAGAGAGCACACACCCAGCCCGTCATTCAGGTGCATTGCGCCCCAGTTACTGCAGCGTCGGGTGTCCACAAACAGGTGTCAGCTGGGCCTCAAAATGTGTCCCGCCTGGGTCAGGCAAAGCACCCAGTCAGGCCCAGCAGCATGACTTGGGCTCCCCTGGGACACGCCACGCCACGCCCACCTCCCAACCCCAAGCCCTGGTTGACCCCATCCAGTCAGGGTCGCTCTCAGTCGGCAAGAGCCATAGACCTAAACCTGGAGTTGGGGAGAAGGAAAATCCAGGGAACCCGGGCTTTCTGGGACCTTCCCCTGCAGGCAGGCTGTGCGGAGTGGCGCCCTCAAGAAAGCAGCACAGCGATCAAGGGGCGCAGAGCCCTCCCGGGAGGACCCCAGGCGGTGGTGGAGATGCCTGGTGCGGGAGGGAGGAAGATGGGAGGAGTTTCCCCTGAACCCACCCGCCTGCACCCTCCTCCGCCCCGGCGCTTTCTGCTCTGAGACTGCGCCTCGCGGGCCGCTGCGGGCCCGAAACACACCGCGTTAGCCCTGGGCGATGCTGCCAGCCTGAGCCTGCCGGCACCGGGCCTCTCCGTGCCGCCCTGGCCCGCTGCTCTCCTGCCAGCCTCCGCGCGCCTCCCCCGCGCCGCTTCCCACGCCGCCTCCACCGGCTCCCAGCTGTCTTCCCGCTTGGATCGCACTCGGCCCACCTCCAGGGGAGTCACCGTTTTGGTTTCCTTGGTGGACATTATCAATCCCACCAGTCTTTGAAAATCACCCGTACTCCCTCTTTCACCCCCAGCACCCTCCATTCCATCAACCTTTGCGAGAACCCAAACACACTGAACCGGCGAACCCCTACACTAGTCTTCCTGGGAGCCTGTCCGGGGGAGTCCCAAGGGGGGACCTGAAAGGCGGGGGCCTAGGTAAGATTGGCAGCTTCCGCTTTGCGGCAAAGGAAGCCAGAGTTGGGCCCAAGGACAGCAGTTGGATGGGCCGTGCCTGTGTGCTGAGGCTGGTGAGGCGGGGATCCCCGAGTCCCGGACACCGCGGCGGGGAGCGGCAAGGGTGAATGACTGCAGTGTGAATGACTCCCAGCAGTGCACTCTTTCCAGCCTTACCCCAACCTAGGCTGGCACCTGCGCCTCACCCAGCCCGTCCCCCACAATCCCCCAGCTGGGGTCCTCCCGTTACCACCTTCCCTGTGCCTGACTACTTCAATCTGAGGCTCAGATCCTGCCTTGGGCAGGAGGCTGCAACGGAACTCCAGGATCAGAGGACGCCACCCCCAGAAACGGCTCCCTACCAGTTAATTGGGGATAGGGAGAAATTAAAGTGTTTGATTCAGAGCGACTTTTAGAGGTCATATGACCTCTCCGAGCCTATTTCATCAGTTTATAAAACAGGGATACTAATATCCATTCCACGGGGCTTCGAGCAAATCAGGCTTGATATCGTGGAAGCCAGTCTGTGGGGTGTTGAACAAATGTCTGTCCTTTCTGTCCTGCCTCCTCCTGGCCCTGTGCCACAATAATGCCCCTTGTTTCTCACTCATGAGCACCCGTCTAACTGCTCACCTTTACAGGAATTAGCTGCTTGTTAAAAAGCCAATCTTACGTTCCCATTCACAGCCTTTTGTTACAATGACATCTGGATTCCAGAGACGGTCCCTCTCCTATTCTGGATCACCTACCACTAAACATGATTGGAACGTGTGAGGATGAGGCTGTTGAGGCAGACAGGCCCAGCTTCTCATCAGCTGTGTGATTTGGGGGCAAGTTTACTCCTCATCTTCAGTTTCTGTCTGAAAAATGGGAAAATAATGGGTGTCCATCCCATTGGATTAAGTGACAATAAACAGAAATCACTCTGCAGTGGATGGGTGCATGGGTGTCTCCTCTGTGAAACGAGAGATGGGGCGGTGGCCCAGAAACTATAACTGCTTAGATATCTGGATCACTTCCTACACGCCAGACATGGAGCTAAGAGCTTTACACGAGGAATCTCATTGAATCCTCACAACACAGGGAAGTGCTAGCTTATCCTCATTTTACAAACAAGGAAACCAAGGTAAGGGGAAGTCAAGCAGCTTATCTAAGGCCTGACAGCTAGTAATGGGACACAGAATCTAACCTGCACTCTCGAGTCCTATAGCCTTGGGGCCCTGCAATTTTTTTTTTTTTTTAAAGAAGGCACCACACCCCCAGCATGGAGCCCAACACAGGGCTTGAACTCATAACCGTGAGGTCAAGACCTGAGCTGAGATCAAGAGTTGGATAATTAGCCGACCAAGTCACCCAGGTGCCCCAGGCCCCTACAATTTTGTCTTGCCCGAAGAGTTGCAGGACAGCGATCCAAACTCTCAGCAACCTCTACCCATTCCTGTCTCATTGCTATTTTCACCACCACTTGCTACTTTCCTGCAGAAAAGCCCAAGCAAGGCTTTAATTCCCTCCTTCACAGAGGGCCTCTCTTGTGCCCTGAATCTGCCCATACCGCGCCTGCCCCTGAAGCTCTGTGCTCCCTGGGTCCAGATACAGGGAGGAGATCATGTCTGTGAACGGACTGCCAAAGGAAGCTCCTCTGAGCTGGGAAGTCACTAAGCAGCCAAAGTGCTTCCAGGGGAGCTTGTCTGAGCTATGCACCCCACAGGATTCATGGCAGCCCCATGAAACTCCACCCCCTGGCATCTGCTGGCTGCCATCCCAGCCCCCATTTGGCTCTGATCTGGATAGAGCTGCCTAGAACTGGCAGCTAGGGCCCCGCCCCTGAGCTAGACATCCCTTTCTCCCTTCCCATCTTTCCCCGGGGTCACAAACTGTTTTGAGCACCAGCTATGCACTAGTCTCCCCTTCTCTCTCCAAATGGAAGCTGACGTAGTAGGGGCTTAGGGGGTGGGGAATTAAAGGAAGTCCAGGTTTTAGACCCCCTAGAAAGTTAAGAGAAACACCAACTCAGTGGCAGGGTGGAGGTAACTTTCCCTTATCCTTTGGAAATAAAAACATTTCCTACATTCATCCGTTCACTTGGGAATCTGTGGCCGTATTTAATACAGTCTACCAGTTTCTCTTAGAAAGCTCAGTGTTTACAAAGCACTATATACTCTTTGTATTTAAAAAAAATACAATGGAGACGCCTGGGTGCAGTCAGTTGAGCCGCTGCCTTCGGCTCGGGTCATGATCCCAGGGTCTGGGATCGAGCCCTGCATCGGGCTCCCTGCTCGGCGGGGAGCCTGCTTCTCTCTCTGCCTGCCGCTCCCCCTGCTTGTGCTCGCTTTCTATCTCTGACAAATAAATAATAAAAATCTTTAAAAAAAAATACAATGGAAGGCGAAGGTGACAGACTGTAAGACTAATAAAAGAACTCGCACATCCTGTAATGTTCTCAGAATGAATTTGTCGGAACCAGAGCCCAAAGCCTGGGTCTGAGCTCCTAACATGTGACCCTGGGCAGATGCCTTCGTTTCCGCATCTGCAAGATACAGATGCTATTTCCTACTTCTGAGGGTTGTTCTGAAGTTTAAGAAAACAACATGTAAAGCACTTAGCCTACTGCCGGACATCTATTAAGCACAGCTAATTATTGCTAAAATGATAAATAGGGGCGCCTGGGTGGTACAGCTGGTTGGGCATCCAGACTCTTGGTTTCAGCTTGGACTGTGATCTCAGGTCATGAGATTGAGCCCCACATCAGGTTCGGCACTCAGCAGAGTCTGCTTGGAATTCTCTCTCCCTCTCCCTCCCTCTCTCCCTAAAATAAATAAATAAATAAATCTTTAAAAATATATATATATTAAAAAAATAAACAAAATGACAAACATGTCCCTGCCACTGTCCAGTTCTCTCTGGAACTTGCCTCTAGACACCGCTTTTACTGTTATTTTAGAAAATCACAATTCCAGGGCAGCCGGGTGGCTCAGTTGTTAAGCATCTGCCTTAGGCTCAGATCATGACCCCGGGGGCCTGGGATTGAGCCCCACATCAGGCTCCCTGCTCAGCAGGGAGTCTGCTTCTCCCTCTGCCTCTCCCCCTGGCTTGTGCTCTCTCTCTCTCTCTCAAATAAATTTAAAAAATATTTTTAAAAAAATCATAATTTCATTAAGGTCACACATTTT
This sequence comes from Nasua narica, assembly GCA_028533885.1. Taxonomy (NCBI): domain Eukaryota; kingdom Metazoa; phylum Chordata; class Mammalia; order Carnivora; family Procyonidae; genus Nasua; species Nasua narica. The sequence continues at coordinate 108,034,144 of CM052811.1, read as the reverse complement.
TCACTCCCCACTGTCATCCGGCTCTGACACTGTATTGTTGGAGGAAAAAAATTGGCTCCCCTGACTTCTGGCAGTTTCTAAAATCCAAATTACCACTCAAGGATCAAAGATTTGTCATTACAGAAGATATGCAGAACAGGCACAGGCCTCTGAAGGAAACCCCCAAAGATGTGTGCCAACCCAGCTGGAGCAACCAGACCCCAGCTGACCAAAGGAGACAGGAGCCACATGACGTGCTCTCGTGACCTTCCCCACATAACATTAGCCACCTGCCTTAATGGTTTGTGGCGTCTCGGGGAATCCACCAACCCAGGGGAAGTCACCTCAGCTGGTCTTATCTGCTGAACTGTGCAGAGTCCATTCAAGTCTCATTAACGAGCTGCTTCCTTCCAGCTTGGCCAGAGCACCGGGTTACTGAAGTACCTCACCCTAGCACCTTCCCTGTCTCCAGCAGGCGTTCACTCTTAAACCTGCAGCCTGCCGGCCTCACCTCCCTATACTCTGCAGTGCTGGGAGCCAGGAAGCTAGAAGGGCTTCGTGGGCAGAGAGCAAAACTCATCTGTGAAGCCCTAACCCTGTAAAGCTGAAAGCTGACCACGCTCTTGGCAGATTCCAGAGGACCCGAAGAGGAACACCGATGGTGTCAGTACAGAAGCGGGTCTAGACCAAGTGTATTCCACCGGACACATTCAATCACCGGCCAGGAAAAGGAAACTCAGTCACGGCACTTCTGAGGCAGAGCAGAGGTGGCCGCAGATAGAGGGGGTAGGACACAGGAATTCCCCACACTTCATACTTTAACCAAAAAGAAGAACAATCTGGGGTCTAGAAGAGGAGGAAGTGGCCTAATCATTCTTTCTAGCTTCCCCGTCTGGGTGTGCAGGTCTCACACCGGCCCAACCACGGCAGTACAAAGTAAGCACAGGCAGAACCGTGGAAAATACTGTATTTATGTACACAGGAGGGACAGCTGCAAGCCCCTCACAGAGGACATGCCACCCCAAAGAGAAATCTTAGCAGCAGATTCCTAGCTCCTTCAGCACTATCAGCACAACCCAAGTTGGAAGGCTGGGCCTCCTGGCTCGGGGCACCCATCATACCCTTCCCGCTGCAGAATTCCCAGGAAGGCAGGAAAAAGGAACTATTGCCAGAAGTGAGGTCCGGTGGGAGCTGGGGTGCCTAGTCATTCCTAGAGAAGAGGCAGTGACTCTATCGTGAAGGGTGGACCAGGAGCGATGCCGGGACTCTTCTCTGGGTCCTGTGGCCTGCTCTGTTGAAAGCTGGCAGCAGGTGGGGACCCAGTAGAGAGAACTGGAAGAAAGTTAGTCATGGGTTCATGGATGTGCGCACACATGCGTGTAGCAGGACACAGGTTGTGCATTTCCTTGTGCTTGATGCCTCCATCTGCTGTCCTCTCCCCGACAGCAGCCTAATACTTTGCACCTCTGTCTCTTTCTGTGGCTATGGATCCAGAAACCGAGTGTTTCTCCAAACAGAATAGCTGCAGTTCAGCAACCTGGCAAAGGTAACAGCTGTCCCGGGAAGGTAAGACAGATGACTAGAAGAGTGGTTTGCTCCAATCAGATATCCTTGATTTGGTTCTTTTTTAAAATAACAGGCTGGTGACAGGTATGGTGGCTCAAGAATGACATGGTTCCAATTCTGTTATTACCCTGACAGAGGTCCCCTTGCTGACCTCCCAGACAGCCAGGCTTCGGCAGACAGAGGCCATTCTTGCAGCTGTGGTCCTGACTGCTACCTGCCTTCTTGACGGGGCCTCACTATCTCTCCCACACCAGCAGAGACTTCACATTTCCAGGGTTCCCCTCAGACCTGGGCTGGACCTCGTCTGGAGGGTCTGAGCAGCCCAAGGTATTGGGGGTGGGGTGGGAGGATGCGGCCAAGTGCCCAGCCGGGTGTCCAAAGGACCCGATTCTAGACATTGGATTTAGGGGCTGAGTTGAGGGGAATCTCCTTGAGCTCCGTCCGCATGCACAGGTACTCCCCGATGACAGCCATGAGCGCAATGCACACGGCTTGGACCAGCCACCAGGTCAGCGCCGAGGGGAAACGGGAGCTGTAGAACCAGCAGCCCAGGAGGTGAAAGAAATGGACAGTGACAGTGAAATCCAGACACTGCTTCCCTCGCCGGATGAAGTACAGCAAGCCCAGGGCACTGTGGGGAGAGGACAGCAGTGAGTTGTCACTGGGTTGTCCTGGCCTTAGATCATTTGGGGAGTAGAGACAATTAGGATAACAGCATAGTAGTCAGAAGCAAGCAAGAGAAGTGTGAAGCAAGGGTTACATTATTAGATGCCTGGAGAGAGCTGCCAGGTAATGCTGGGACGGAATCAAGCTGGGTAGAAGAAACACAAAAGTACAAGCTTGATGAGAAATAGTAACCATCACTCAGGGGAATCCTAGGGACTGGTGGGGATTGCGGCACCCTGAAGCATACACGGGTCACTGAGAGTGGGGACAACAAGCTACTTGCAGCTGGGCAAATCCTCACGTTGGAAGGTTGGCCTGGAATCAAATGATCTTCCTGTTTTTCAAGAGAAGCCAGAAATCTGGATTTTTTTTTTAATATATAAAACATCCTGACTTTCAACTAAATGAAAAAATGTTTTAAACACTACTTGTGGGATGCCAAATGGAACATTATCTAGGAGCCAAATTTAGGTCATGGTCAGCCCACCAATTTTCAATCTCCAGTGTAAAGTCAAGAACAGTAATGTGCAAGGTGTTGTTCCAAGTACTTTCCATGAATGAATTCATTCAACCCGTATAACTATGAGACGGGTAATATCATTGTCTCAGGTTACTGATGAGGAAACCGGGGCCTAGATAGATCACCTTGTCCGAAGTCACTAAACTAGTGGGAAAGCTGAGATTCAAAGACAGTGAGTCTGCCTTCAGAGCCTGAGATCTTAAACAGAATGCTAAACTGCCTCATAAGGGACAGGCAATGGTCACAAGTGGCCTTAAATGTTACGAGTCAAACCCCTCAGGTACACCGACGAGGAGCCCGAGGCCTAGAGAGGAGGGAAGTAATTTAGCCAATGGCACACGGACCAAGAACAGAACCGACTTCTCCTGACTACCGGTCCAATCCCTTCCTCACCTCGTGTCACAACAGGGAAGTGATCTGAGATGGAAGCTATCCCACAGGCAGCATGCAGAGTGATGTAAGAGCTTTCCAGCTAAGGCAAAATCATGATGGAAGGAGCCCTAGAATGGAGCCAGTCCCAGAACTGGTCTTTGCCACCCTCTTTAGTCCACCACTCCCCAGGAACAAGTGCCAGCCTGTCTCGTGTCCGAATTTAGGAAGTTAGTTCCAGTGCTAGGACCCCAAAAGCTGGAAAGTAAAACTGGTGATACTCACCAGGTGAGGGCGTTGAGGATGAAGGACATCATGGAGAGCCGGCCTGGAGGGGTGGAAAAGCCCAGGATCTGAGGGGGAATCACAAATGGAAATATGCTGGAAAAGTGACTTGGCTTAGCAGAGCTCCAGGCTCCAGGACCTCCCAAGAAAGAAGCATTCTTCCCAGAGCACAGAAGACAATAGGGCCCTGCATCTGTATGGCAGCCTATTTCCAACAAGGTGCTTTCGCAGACATCCACTATGATATCTCATCTGACCCCAAACAGCAGCCAGGAAGAGACTTACAAAGGAAAAGCAAAAGTTCAGAGACCTTAAGTAACTTGCCCAAAGTGAAACACTAAGTAAACAGCAAGAGTGAGGACTAAGACCAGGTTTGGCAAACTGAGGCCCCACCAGTCAGACACCTAGTTTTGTAAATAAGGTCTTAGGGAAACACCACACCTATTTGCTTAAGTAGTACTGTCTCAGTCTCCTTTTGCACCACAATGGTGGGGTCCAGGAGTTGTGACCTAAAACCTTTACTATCTTGCCCTTTAAGGTCCGCCAACCCCTGGTCTAGAATCCAGATGTTCGTGTGCATGAGATGGCTCTTCAACAAAGCCCAGGATTCCCAAAGGCCCTTCCCAGGATGACAGAGGCTCCTAACAGGCTACTACTGGGCACCCAGTGTGGTGCAACTTCCACTACATCTGCCCGGCACTGTCAGCTTACAAAGGCCTCAGACTTTGATAATCTCCTGTTATCCTCACAACAACCTCACAAAGCTATTATCATTACTGTTACCTCTTTTCAGATAGTACCTTGCCCAAGGGCCACACAGAGAATGTGTGGGCAGAAGCAAAGATTGCATTCCCAATCTCCTGGCTCCGAGAGCTGTGCTCATTACCATACACCACAGCTGCCTCTCAGATGCAATCATCTCATGGCCCTCTATTACTTGATAAAGCACCTTCATCTTCCTAGGTACCTCTGGGGTCTCTGGGCCTCACAACATATTGCTGAGAATTAATCTGTCCAGTTTCCAGGAAAGAAAACAGGCTCAGAAAGGTGAAGCAACATGCCCAAAGTCCCATGGCTAGTATATTTAGACCTAGAGTGGACGCTGAACCTTTTCGAATCCAAAGTACAGGCTCTTTGTATTGCAATCCACGAGCTCTGCCATGATTTTGCAGACAGGAAAACGGAAGTTCAGAGGGGACAACACTTGCCCCACATCACACAGGTGGTAAGAGGAATTTAAACTGAGGCCCAATTCCAAAGTCTAGGCAGTTTCCATAATACCTCAATGAATGCTCGTTCATCCACCCATACTCTCCAATTTGGCACCTGAGAATCTGGGCCCAGGGAAGTGAAGTCACTTTCTCAGAGTGTCAGAAAGGAGACGCA
>CM052811.1:107984677-108029273 GCA_028533885.1 Nasua narica | reverse complement strand
AGGTCAGACCCACAAAGCACACCCCATGAGGCCGAGACAGCCCGCGCGGACCAGGGGACCCTACCTCGGCGTCGAACATCTGGTCCAGCGAGGGGCTGCTGCGCACCAGCCCGTCCACCAGCGCCAGCCACAGGCCCAGGGAGCCGTAATAGACGGTCTGCATGAGGACGATCTGCGACAGGATCAACAACGGGTCCCACACGTAGCTGCGGAACTGGCCCGCCATGCCGGCCCTCGGGGCCCGGCCGCCACCCGGGGCCTGGGTCAGCGCTGCCGCGCCATGGCCCCTGGGCCGCCCTGGCACCTGCGAGGACACACGCCGGGCCTCAGCCCAGCCGGCCGTCACCATGGCAATTCCGGGAGGAGGGACTGGGACTGGGACGGAGGGGACGAGCCCATTCCGGGAGGGGGGGTAAGGGCGGGGCGGACAGACCCATTCCCAGAGTGAGGGAAAGTACTGCCCATTCCAGCTGCTCGGGCCCGCCCGTCCGCAGGCTCCTTTGGGGTTCACTCACCGGTGACGGACTCGAGGGTCGAAGCGTCCGAGCGCGGCCCAGCCTCACCGGCTGGTTCCCCAAACACGGCTGACAGACAGGACCATGGAGGAGAAGCCCTACCCGCCTAGAGAGGCAAAGGTCCAGCGACGACGGCGGCAGCAGCAGCGACGGCGTAGGAAGGAAGCGTTTCCGGGGACGGCGGGGGCGGGGGCGGGGCCGAGAGTGCGCAGGCGTAGTGGATGCAATCTTTGGCCGAGCCACCTCCACCGGTGTACGGGCCGCCGGGAAGCGAAGAGTGCACATGCGCAAGACGAAGAGTGAAGGCGAACGGAAGTTTGGCACGGGAGCGGTAGAGCTTGCGTGCCCTCTACAGGGTAATGTTGAAGAAAACGGCGGGGCAACCTGGAGAGTAGCGAGAGGGGTGGGCAAGAGCCAGGGAAAGATATTTAGGAATTAATGAGTCTCTAAATGGAGATTCTGTTTTCTTTCTCCTGGTAAAAGTCTGGGATAACTTTAAATGAACCGACCAGCTCTCCCACACAGGACTTCGCCACTGTTTCCTTTTTACAGATGACTAAAGGTCGGAGGAGGAAAGTAACACACTGCCTCAAAGACAGAGTTAGTGGCAGTCAGGAGTAGAATTCACGTGCCAACATCGCAGCACTGATTTCGAGCCACTGGGTACCAGGAAGTTTTGGACACATACGACTGGGACAATCTCTGCTCTCTGACACAACCTAATTATTAGGAGGCCAAGTAGTGGGTGCTTTATATATAACATGGGTGTCCATTTATATGTATATATACATATATGTTTAAAATAGAAAAAAGGGACAGGTTCTGAAGTCATACCTGGAAGCAGATTCGGACCCTGCCTGCCACCGTAACTGTTTTCTCTCCGCCTTCTCTGAGTCCACATAGTGTACGCAGTCAGTAAATATTTGCTGAATGAGTCAAAACAGAAAGAGTAACAGCAAATTGATGAATCACTTTATTCCTGTCCCAGCTGACCCAGACCCCTCAACTTCACTGAGCCTACATCCCCCTTCTCCAGAATGGAAAGAAGGGAAGTAACCGATTCCAGGGAAAGAATGTGGGTTTTAGAGCCAGCTCTACTAGCTGCGTGACCAGCAAGCCACTTCCCTCTTAAACCCCAGCTTCCCTGATTATGAAATGAGGAGTTAGACAAGATTAACATTTGCCAACATTTAGTCTACCCTCCACTAATTAGTTCTCCATTAAAAAAAAAAAAAACAAATCAAAGACACATATAACTGCCAATCAGTACTCTGAACAGCATGTGATAATCATATTATCACCTTGGGTTGATACAATTCCAGACAAAAGTAAAGAAACGTGAGACTTAATCGAGAGTAAGTATGTGGTTTCCCTTATCGTTTAGAAATACTGTAAACAGTTCCCTTGGACTTCAGTTTAGAAGTCGTTATGGTCCAAAGATTTCTGAGGTGATTTCCAGCTCAACCATTCTTTAAGGGGCTTCAATTCAGATCAACAAAAATATATTCAAATCCCTCTGGTCCACTGATTATCCATATGATCTAATGTTTCTGAGAAAACATCTGTTTTTCAAATATGTACGTGGTCTTGTTTCATCCTCACAATCAGAGAAAGTGGGTATTACCCATCTTTTAATTTAAAAGTGAAGAAACAGAGGCTTAGAAAGGGAGTGTGACTCTACATAGGTAAGGCAGCTCATAAGAAACTGAACAGGGATCTGAATCCAAGACACCGCACTCCAAAACCCAAATAACCACTCCCTTTGGGGGAAAAAAAAGGGGGGGAAGGGGGAAAAAAAGAGTGAAATAAGTGGTGGAGTAGGGAGAAGCTCAGGAAAAGTGCTTGAGAGGTTTGACTCAGTTCCCGCAAGCAGCTTGGTCTTCCTTCCAGGTGCTGGAATGTTTGGCTCCTCCTGAGTCAGGCCCCCACTCCCCCTTCACATCACAGCTGGGCCCTTTCCACCCGTCACCTCCCCCGGACAGAACACTCTCCCTACCCGTTCTCTGGCAATAGAAAACACAGGTATCCTGAGGCGTTAGGGCACTGAATAGCTGGGGTCTGACGTCATTCCTGGAGCCTGGAGCTCGCCTCTGGGAAAGCCCCACCGGCCTGCAGGACAGCCTGTTGCAGTTTCCTTTCACCTAAAGGATTTCAGCCCTCGAATTCCCATCTTTCCAAGCTGGGGAAATGGGGAACCATCCTCTGTTTTAATTTGGGTATGACAGGGAAACCAAGAGCTGGGGAAAACCACAGTAACTCCCTTAGCCAACCTCCTTGGCCCATTTTAAGAATCTGACCACAGGAAGCCTAGAGAAGAATGATCACAAAGCCTGAACTAGGGTCCCATGACCTGCCATGAGAGCTTGGGCAAGACTGATCTTAGTATGCCAAAGTATAAAATGAAGGAGGAGAATTGGACTCCAACTTCCAAATGCAGTCCTTGGCCTTGTGCCATCTGAATCAGACGAGGAACATACTATAATGTCAGATTCCCAGGCCCTGTTGCAAACTGAAATCTGAATCTCCAGAAGCAGAATGCAGAACTCTGGATGTTTAAAGAGCTCCCAAAGTGATTCAGAGGTACAGCCTCTGAACATTTGGTAATTACAGAACAAGATGATCTGTAATTGACCTCAAACCAAATCCTCCTTCTAACAGAAAATTGCTCTGTGACCTTGCCATGTCCGTGGCTCTTTTTAGGCCTCGGGGTTTTTTCCCATCTGTAATCTGAGGGGGTTGGACTAGAATAGCTGATCTCCAAGGGCCCTTCCCACACTGCTGGGTTTGTGGTTCCAAACTTATGAATGAAATTTTAAACTTTAGGTCAGAGACCGAATGACAAACAGTCGCAGGCTGGGACAAATCGTCCTCTGAGTGCAGAGAAGAGGAGTGGCTCTGGTTACTTGGTCACTTACGTCACTTCCACACTGACCTCCCACTGTGGGTTTATAAGGTCAGTTCTTGTTGGGATCACTTTCCAGATCTACCCTGCCCCCCATAAATCCCTTGGGGGATGTCCTCATGCAGGTCTGTGGGCTTTGAGCCCCGCTTATATTCGAATCCTGGCCCTATTACTAGCTTGCTGGGTGACCTTGGGGAAGCTACTTCATTTCTGAGCCTCAGTCTCCTTCTCTATACAAATGACGACAAGAATAGTACCCATGACTTGGGCTGTCCAGAAGATCAAATATGTGCTCGCCCTACTACTACCTGATGGGCAGTCAGCATTCGGTAAACATTGGCAATATTAATTATTGTTATTTCTTCCCTTGGAATGTGGGAGTGGTAACACCTGATCTCTCAGATTTACAGGAAAGATCTAAGTGGATGTCAGACAGAGTGAGCCCAGTGCCTGGCACAGAGTAGGAGCCCAGGAAATGTAGTACCTTCTTTTCTTAACCCCATCCACCTGCAGGGTTCTCCAACTCCTTCTCTTTTCTCCTTCCCTAGGCCGCCCGCTCACGTGACCCCTTTCAGGGAATGTTTGATGAAAACACTGCAGGAGAGACACGTCTCAGGGACAGGTTATGCAACTCTGCGCTCACACTTTTCGGAAACCCCATGTGGGAGGTTGCATTTGGCCGCCTGTCCTTGCGTGGGTTCTGGCCAGAGATTACTTCTCTCTGAAGAGAAACTGGGGAGAAAGAACTCATCGTTGTCTGTTTTCTCCTTCACACTAAGAATGCTGTTACTCAGAGTATTTTTTTAAGAGAGAGAGAGTGGGAGCGGGAGGGGAGGAGGGGAGAGAGAGAGAGAGAGAGAATCTTAAGCAGGCTTCACGCCCAGTGCAGAGCCTGATGCGGGGCTCGATCTCATGACCCTGAGATCATGACCTGAGCCGGTATCAAGAGTTGGACACTTAACTGACTGAGCCACCTGGGATATTTCAAGCGCTGTGTGTGCCTCTGAGGAACATTTGCTGAGGTACCTGCTGTGTGCCACACACTTACATGATCTCACTTGATTCTTACTGAATTTCCAAACAAGTTTGAAAATTGTCGATACAAGTCAGAGTCCCACTTAACACATAAGGAAGCCAGGGTTCAGAGAAAGGACACCACTTACCCAAGGCCACACGGCCAGTGAGTAGTAGAGCAGGAACCCCACCCCAGGCCCACCTGACTCCACTTGCTGCCTCTTCTCAATGCCTAGTAAGAAGTGCACTGGATATTAGTTTACACAGGGCTTTCACCTACATGATCTTCCTGTCATCCCAACAGCCCTGGGGGGGAGGTATGTACACTTTCCCCATTTCACAGATGAGGAAACTGAAGCTTCGAGGAGGAAGTTCAATGGTCAGTGCTTTCCTGAAAATCATCTCTCTATGGAGGGCGAATGCTGCCAGGGATACCAGCATGTGACTAGGCCTCCAGGGGTATTGTTTCTCTCTCTCTCTCTTCTCTCTCTCTCTTCTCTCTCTCTCTCTCTCTAAAAGATTTATTCATTTAACAGAGAGAAAGAAAAATAGAGAGCCCAAGAAGGGGGAGAGTGAGGGAGAAGCAGGCTCCCCACTGAGCGGGTAGCCCGATGCTGGGGCTCCATCCCAAGACTCTAGGACCATGACCTGAGCCGAAGGCAGACGCTTAACCGGCTGAGCCACCCAGGAGCCCCAGTATTGTTTCTCTTGAATAAAAAACTCTTTTCCAGGGGTTGGTTAACAGGTCTAAGACACTCCCGGAGAAAGAGAAGTGAGATTTTCTGAAAACAGTTGCTCCACTCCCCAGGCTTCCTGACCTTACCAGGTACTATACTCTCTGCTCCTCCCTAGAAATCATTTCTGGCTCTGATGTGAAGAATTCAGGGCTTTATTTTAAAAAGAAAAGCTGTTTTCTTCACCTCCCTTTTCATCAGTCAATCATTCAATAAATATTCACTGAGTATTTACTATGTGTCAGAACTGAACACAGTAAAGAAAAACTCTGACCTCATAGAGTGTATATTCTCACGGAGGAGACAGACAATAAATAAATCAACCAACAGTGTAAAACTTACCATCTAGTCGTGAGAAGAGCGATGAAAATGGGGGTAAGGGCATGAGAACAATGGATGAGGGAGACTGAGAGGGATTACTTCAGAAACAGCAGTCAGCAAAGACTTCCCTGAAGAGGCAGCACACGAGCAGAGATGTGATGGAAGCGAAGGATGAAGCCAACTGGTATCTGGAAAGACCATTCCAGAGAGAGGGCATCCAAATGCAAAGCCCTGAGGCAGGAATGAGATTGGTATATTCTCCAAATAGCAAGACCGCTGTGGCAGGGACAGGGAGCAGCGGAGGCCACGGCCTTTCACCCTTGCCCGAGAATGTCCAGCTTACAGTTCATCATCACCTTACCCCACCCCTGGGAGCTGTGTGGGGCGGTGGGTGGGGGTGGGCAGGAGGGATGAGAGGAGGAAAGCAGAATCATTCATTCCCTCATTCAACAAATATATACCAAATACTGACTATGTAGCAGGCCCTCTGCTGGAAAACAAATCCAGAAAACAGAATCGTAATGAAGTTACAGTGAATGCTGGGAAGGAAGGGACGTCAAAGAAGTTGGGCAGGAAGACGATCTGGCCTGGGGGAAGGTTTCTCTGAGGAAGTGGTCAATGTAGTAGACCGTAAAGATGAGCGGAGTTAGCCGTGGCAAAGGTGTGCTGGGGAAGGAGACGTGTTGGTTACAGCGCCGTCATCATGGGAGGATTCTCGTTTACTGCAAGAGGAAACAGTGGCGTGGGTGGACTGCCCATGTCATAAGTCAAATAGCTGAGGAGGCTTTAGCTGACAAACTTTACCTCACTGCCCCGTTTCTGCTGCACCCACAGCTTTTGCTGTTTGCAAAGAGCAGATTCTGATTTCTGTGGCATCTAGAAAATAGTTGCATTGTCTCCACCTTGACTGGATATTGGATGAAGGCTGGAGGAAAAGACCTTGAGGGAGGGGAGCAGAGAAAGCTAAGAGGAACGGGGAAAACTCAGCTGGATGTTGGTAAAGTGAGGTTCAAAGCGTCCTGTTCTGCCCCCCCACACTCCAGCCCCTGGGCTTCGGCATGTGTGTCCCACGGTGCTATGCCTCCCACAGGGGAGCGCTCAGATGATGGTCTCTGTCAAGGACGCAGAGGAAGTGGGGTGTATGGAAGGAGTTCAGAGCTAGAAACCAAGGGATCCAGGTTTAGATGAAGCTGTCTAACCTGGACAACTCACTTCACCTCTCTGAGTTTTATTTCCTCAACTCTAAACTGATTGTAATAACACCAACCCTGGCTACCCTCTGGAATGGTTTGAGGTATGTAAACGCAATAACTGAGACAAAATCCCTTTGAAGAACTGTCTAGTACTCTGTGAATGGTTGGGATTTTTATAATCTGTGCTTTTCTCCAGCTGTCAGAGTCAGGGACTGTGGGGGAAGCTCAAATTTAGCATGCAGGAGGTTCTCAGGGACACATATCTCAATCACTTTTCCAGCATTTTCCTCTCTGCTCCTGGGGACGAACACCTCAAAATGTTTTTGTGGGGACAATGAGATACCACCTCACACCAGTCAGAATGGCTGAAATTAATAAGTTGGGAAATGACAGATGCTGGCAAGGATGCGGAGAAAGGGAAACCCTCCTACACTGTGGTGGGAATGCAAGCTGGTGCAACCACTCTGGAAAACAGGATGCAGGTTCCTCAGAAAGTTGAAAATAGAGCCAACCTATGACCCAGCAATGGCACTATTGGATATTTACCCCAAAGATACAAAGGTAGTGATCCGAAGGGGCACATGCACCCCAATGTTTATAGCAGCAATGCCCACAATAGCCAAACTATGCAAAGAGCCTAGATGTCCATCAACAGATGAATGGATAAAAAGATGTGGTATATACATACAATGGGATATTATGCAGCCATCAGGAAAAAACCAAAAATGAAATCTTGCTATTTGCAATGAGGTGGGTGGAACTAAAGGGTATTATGCTAAACGAAATAAATCAATCAGAGAAATACAAGTATCGTATGATCTCTCTGATATGAGGGCTTTGAGAAACAAGACAGAGGATCATAGGGGAAGGGAGGGAAAGATGAAACCAGAGAGGGAGACAAACCATAAGAGACTCTTAATCTCAGGAAACAAACTGAGGGTTGCTGGAGGGGAGGGCGAATGGGGAGATGGGGTGACTGGGTGATGGACACTGGGGAGGGTATGTGCTGTAATGAGCACTGAGTATTAGATAAGACTGATGAATCACAGACCTGTACCCCTGAAACAAATAATACATTATATGTTAATTAACCAAATTTCAATTTAAAAAATGTTTTTGTGGGGAAAAGAGGAATCAGAGCTATCAACGCAGTGGGACAACATAGTGAGACTGAATGGGAGACACCTCTCACACAGCAGATGTTCATTAAATGTTTATTGGATAGATGAGCAAATGAGTGAATGCTTGTGTCTGAATCTCTAAGGACAAACATCCAAATGGCACTCATTCATTTATCTATATGACAAACCTTTACTGGACCCGGACTTGGGCCAGATCTGGGGCGGGATGCTAGGGATCCATCCACACACAAGACCATGTGCCCCGCTCTCATGGAGCTTACATCTGTGGGGAAACACGATAAACAAGGAAAAGGATAAAGACATGATGTCAGGTGAGGAAAATGTTAGGACAAAAAAGTAAATAAAACAAAGCAAGGAGAAAGTGAATGGAAGGGGTGGGGCTATTTTTAGAATTCTTTACCATCCTTCCAGTGGGTGCTGTGTCTCACCATGTGGGCCTTGGTTTGCCTGTCTCACAATGGGGGTGCTGTTGGGGTGAACGGTCTGGGAGGGCCCTTCCCTGTCCAGTGTTCCCAGGTTCTGTGGTTATGCAAGGCAGTGGCTGGACATTCCACCGCCTTTGGAAACTCCAGCCTGTCATTATCTGGAGCTGGAGAGAGATTTGCATGGACTGAGGAAGACCAAAGAGGGCTGGTACCATTCTGGGAGAGGGAGCCCCACGCCCACTCTCTCAGCTGTTCTGAAAATAGCGACATGATTACTTGTTATTTACTTTGTGTGAGGAGCTTCTGGCAAGAAAGCTCCCCAACTCAAAAGACTCTTGGAGAACTCTGTGATCATAAAAACGGGTATCATTTTTGTGGTAGGTGTTGTGCTAAGTACCATCCTCTCAACACGCATGGCTCCCAAGTCACTAAAGAAAAACTGAGGCACAGAGAGGTAAAGCGTCTTGTCCTGGGTCACACAGCGAGGATTATAGCCCAGATCTCTCTGACCCTGGAGCCTGTGCCCTTAATCTCCAACATAAAAAAGAAAGGCATGTTTTCCCAAGGAGAGGGCCAGATGGAGTGACAGGGGTCTCGGGGAAGGAGAGAGGAGAGCTAGAAGGAAAAGGTGAGAAGGTTTTTTTTGAAGATTTTATTTATTTATTTGACAGAGAGAGATCATGAGCAGGCAGAGAAAGAGGGGGAAGCAGGCTCCCCACCAAGCAGAGAGTCCGACTCAGGGCTTGATCCCAGGACCCCGAGATGATGACCGGAGCTGAAGGCAGAGGCTTTAACCCACTGAGCCACCCAGGCACCCCAAAGGTGAGAAGGTTTTGAGAAGCCTTTTAGGAGAGGAGGCACCTGAGCTGAGCCATTAAGGAGAGGATCAGCTGCAGTTTCTTGGGCTGGAGATCTCTGGAAGCTCCAAGGGTACCCAACCTCACTTACCGCTAGCCTGAGGAAGGGGCAGGTTTACCCCAGTTATAGGCCAGATCTCAGGCGCCTGCTGCCTATCGACTCCCTGAATCACTTCTCTTTGCTTGAAAGGAAGCTGGCAGGAGGATCTGTGTATGGCCCATGCCATTCCCTAGACCTCCTCCACCTCAGGGGTAGAAAATAAGGAAGTGCCATAATGTAGAGGCCATGGCCTCGGGAACCAGCCCTTCACCTTATTTTGTCCTCCTAAGTATCCCAAGAGGTAGGTCTTTAATCCCTCATGTCACTGAGGTGCAAAGGGACTTTCAAACTTTCCTCTAACTGGTAAGTGCCGGAAACACAATTTTAATCGAGAACTTCTGGCCCTAATACCAGGGAGGGTTTTGTTTGCTTGGTTGGCTTTTTGTTTTGTTGAGTTGTGTTTTACTTCAGTCCCAAGTAGAGAATTGGGGACTTCAGTTCAGTTCACTAAACCTTTGACTACTGCATTTTGTTTTATGGGAGTCAAAGAAGAACCCATTAAGACATCTTAAAAGGCCTCAGGGTCTGTTCAAATTATTTTTAACCTCTTGGGGATCAGGAAGAGAGAATTTGAAGTTTCTTGCACCAAGAAATTTGCATAGAGATACATACCTTATGGAAGTAGTGAACATCCATGTTCCTCCTTACCCCCAATCCAAGAAGCACAAGTTAAAACCCCACAAATCTACCAATAACCATATTCAAATTTGTTTCATGCCTTCAGAGAGATTCTCAGAATTCAGAGAAGGGGAAATGAATGCTTTCATTTCAGGAGGTTGGGATGGTTTTATGGAAGAGCTTCTGCTGTCTAAACTGTCAATATTGTCTTTTTTGTTAGTGTGTTTCCCAAATGATTACTGAACAACTATGTACTTTCTGGGACATTTTTTAGGTGACAGCTAACCTTTTACCATCAAGAGTTTAAATAGTTGCAAAGGCTGCAATTTCTGACATATTGTAAATTCATACACTCAAAAATAAATGTTTATGTCATTCTTTTAAACATAAAATGTTTATGTCAGTTGAATTAAATATCCTAGCAATTTGATACCTACAATCATCCATTTAAAAAAATACATAAACAAGGGCACCTGGCTGGCTTAGTGGGTAGAACATGAGACTCTTGATCTTTGGGTCATGAGTTTGAGCCCCATGTTGGGTGTAGAGATTACTAAAATCAATCAATCAATCAATCAATCAATCAATCATGAATAGGCTCTTCCCTAATGGAAATATCACATCATTTGTTTTTCTATTCAAACTTAAATTTCCACCCCATGTTTCACCACATTAAAATTTTACCATGATGTATTTTTTTTAATTTTAAGTAGCCTCCATGCCCAATATGGGGGGCATGAACTCATAATTAAAAGTCACATCCTCTACTGACTGAGCCAGCCAGGCATCCCACCAATAATGCATTTTTTAATGCTTAAATAGCTTATTGATAGCACTATCATATTTCTTTGCCTAAAAATATGTATATGTCAATGGAGTCATTATTTTACCTTCTACGACCATAAGACTAACTTTAAAATTTTCAGTCATTGCAATTATCACAAAAATGCAATTGATCAAAGCAGTGTAAATACATTCCAATTTTTTGAAGTCCTAAAAGCATTTTTAATGGTTTTTTGGAGTTATAACTGAAATAAACTACACATATTTAAAGTGTGCAATCTGGGGTGACTGGGTGGCTCAGTGGGTTAAGCCTCTGCCTTCGGCTCAGGTCATGATCTCAGGGTCCTGGGATTGAGCCCCACATCAAGCCCCACATGGAGCCCTCTGCTCAGTGGGGAGCCTGCTTCCCCCTCTCCCTCTGCCTGCCTTTCTGCCTACTTGTGATCTCTTTCTTTCTGTTAAATAAATAAAATCTTAAAAAAAAAAATAAAGTGTGTGATCTGACATGTCTACACTGGTGAAACCAGTTTTACAAATTTCGATAAATAATTATTAAGCAATAATAGTAAAACTGGGGGTGCTTGGGGGGCTCAGTGGGTTAAAGCCTCTGCCTTCAGCTAGGGGCATGGTCTTGGGGTCCTGGGATCGAGCCCCGCATCAGGCTCTCTGCTCAGCGGGGAGCCTGCTTCCTCCTCTCTCTCTGCCTGCCTCTCTGCCTACTTGTGATCTCTATCAAATAAATAAATAAAATCTTAAAAAGAAAAACAGCTAAAACTGGGTAATGTTTCCTTCCCCATTAGTCCACGTGTCCCTGGAGGGCTATTGCTTGTGCAAGAATGAGACAAGTTTTAGCAATATTATTCCTACTTTTGATTGTTTATAGCTGTCAAGCAGTGGTGTACCAGAGTCAGATTGTACTGGTTCAATTTTTAGGGAATTTGTGGGTGGTTTAGGTACCCACAGGGGCTAGGCACCTTAGGGAACATGACCATTACTAAAAGTTAAATTATGTCAACTTACAGTTAAGTATATTAAAAACAAAGGAAATATTTTGTACTCAAGACTCATTACTTCCTAATTATTTCACCATCTTATTGTTATCTATGCTCTTGATATTATTTGCCCTATTATTTTGCACTCTACATGGTAGAAATATTGCTCATCTCTAACCAACTCCATGTTCAATGACATCACACTGGGATCTTGAAATCAACTAAGTGGGAGTATTTATACCACAGACATTGGCAAATGGTACAAATTAGCACTTCCTGCCTCCCCCAACTTATCGTTAAACATTTACCAGCAAACCACTGACTCTAAGAAGTTGGTGGGAAGAAAAGGAGTTTTGTTATAGCGATGTGTTGACAGATGACCAAAATCGCATAGTGATCTATCATCAAAAATTATTTTAATGATCGGGCCCCTGGGTGGCGCAGTTGGTTGAGCGACTGCCTTCGGCTCAGGTCATGATCCCGGAGTCCCGGGATCGAGTCCCACATCGGGCTCCCAGCTCCATGGGGAGTCCGCTTCTCGCTCTGACCTTCTCTCTCTCTTTCCTAATAAATAAATAAATAAATAAATAAATAAAATCTTTAAAAAAAATTATTTTAATGATCTATGTACTGACAACTAGATTAGGCCCTCCTTCAATTGTGTGGCAAGCAAAGATTGCAAAAACCATCTGACTTACGAAAGGATTTCTTATTCTGACATGAAATTCACTTATTTTCTGAGTTTATTTCTCAATCCTAAGGGAGTAGCTGAAAAAAATTGCTTACCTTTAAATCCGTGGGGAAAACTATGATCGGCATTTGAAGCTTGCTTTACTGTCCGGATCTCTGCAGCATGAGATTTTCGACCTTTGATAATAATTAAGGGAGGGAAGAGGAGAGATCACTCCCAACTGTCTACTCCACAAAGTGTATGAATTCACAGTTGGCCAACAGAGGCCAAAATACTCTGGTTATGAAACCGTGCCCCTGCCTTAGAAAGATACACATGGAAATCAATCAGGGTGAGAGGTAAGTCTAGGCACCTTTGGTACTTTGATTATTATAAGATGCTTCCCCCTAATAATTTGAACAGTACCTATACCTGGGAGCCCCCAGAGGCTTCCCACCTCCAGCCCTTCCCTACTACTTGGGAGGCTACAGAGGTTAGGCAGACACACAACTTTCTTTCACAAAGGGTGGAAGCAGATCTGAGACAGACTTGCAGACTAGTTCTCAGAGATCAAACTTTTTTCTGAAGTTCAAAATCTGGACAAAGAATCCCTTAACACAGAGGTCAGCCATCCTAAGACCAAAAAGTCTGCCCATGGGTTGGTTTTCCTCAGCCTGCTGCTAAGAATGGCTTTTACGTTTTTAAATGATTGGGAGGGAAAAAATCAAAACAAGGATGATATTTCGTGACACGTTAAAATTATATGAAATACAAATTTCAGTGTTCCATAAATAGTGTTTTATTAGAACACAGCCACATTCTTTCGAGTATTTATAGCTGCTTTCGAGCTGTGATGCTGGAGTTTGAGTCAAAGTATTTTAAGAGATTGAATGGCCCGCAAAGACGAAAACATTTAGCTCATTAAAGAAAAAGTTTGCTGACCCCTTAAGGCTATGCACGTTCACGTCCCATTTGGAATGTGTTCAGTACCCTCAGAGGGGAGCGTACCGGTTTTGACGAGCGGGGGTCTAAAAACTGAAGACCCAGGGCAAGTCCGTGTCTTCTATTTCCCCAGGTATAAAACGGGGTTAGACGCAGTGATCTCTGGGGCCCTGCCTGGCAGGACGTCAAAGAAATAAAGGGGACAGGGACTCGAGGTAGATCGCGAGCTGGCGGGCGCGCGCCGGGCGGGTCCCTTGGGGTTTCCAGCCGCGTGGGCGGGCGCAGCGCCCCAAGGCCCAGCTTTTGCAGGGGAATTCCGGGCGGGGTGCGGCGGAGGGGCGGGGCCGGGGCGGGGCCGCCCACCGCTATAAGAGGGGGCCACACGCCCTCCCGGACCATTCGCCTGCGCGCCCTCTGCGGACCGCGTACCATGGCCCCAGCTCGCCTGCTCGCGCTGCTGCTGCTCCTCGTGGGCGCCCCTGCCGCCGCTGCCGAATCGGTAGGTGCTTGGGGATCCCCGTGGGGGCGGCTTGGTTCCTCCTTTGTTCCTGGGGGCCTGGGATAGGGGAGCTCGGGGTAGGGGAGCTCGGAGGGCCTCGCCTCCCCCAACTAGACGCCGAGGCCGGGGAAACTTTGCTGGAAACTTGGCTCTGGGGTCACGAGGAGGCGCCGGGGCGGCGTGGCTCCCCCGCGCGAAAGTGCGCCCTAGCCTGTTGCTCTTCCCGCCTCCCCTGGCTTCGGCCCCGCCGCGCGCGCTCCAGGCTCGGACGTGACTAAGACGGTGTCACCTTTTCTCCTCCAACACTCGCGCCCTTTCCTGGTGATCCTAGGGCAGGCTCCGAGTCCTGGATCCCCCTGCTCGCCCTCCGTAAGCGGTCAGAGCGGCGGGGCCTGGGGACCAGGGGGCTGCGTGTACGCGGAAGGGGGGTGGCGCTATTGCGGGGCCTTGTTTCACACACCGGGGGGTGAAGAACTGAGCCCTGACCTCAGATCTGGCCCCAGCCCTGCCACTGGCTTGTGACAGGGCAAGGCCCTGCCCCTTCTGAGTGTCAGTTTCCCCATCTGCACAGGGCTTGGAGAGCGCAGCTGGAGATGACCTGTGCTTCCTTAGGGTCCACTCTGATCCTTCAAGGGCGCACGGGAGGGGAGGGATGGTTTGGGCTCAGCACTTCACCAAGAGTTGAACCTCAGCTTTCTCCAAGAATACTGTTTATTTCTGCTGACCTGCACACGGGAAATCGGGAGTATGTACCTTGAGTGGGGTAAAGGGGGATGGGGGAGAGAAGGCCTCAGTGAGCTCAAAGAAGCTCTCCTTCTAACTGCTCGCTGGTCCCTGTCCTAGTTTACAAAGCCCTAGGCCACCAGAAGCTCCATTCATCCCAGCAGCCAGCGGGGGAGGAGGGTAGCAGTCTCATCTGGGAAGTTGGGGAAGCAGGAATTGATGGGAGAGGCTATCTGCCCCCCAAGAATCCTGGCTCTGTGCCCCCTTCATGCCCTAAGTCCCACTTTTTGGGGAGGAGCAAGTCTGTGGAGTTTAATCATTGTCAATTTTTTATGGCGCTTCTTTTTCTATGGGCTTTGGGGAAAGTCCTTTCTGCCTGGCAGGCTTCTGTTGAGGAATGAGTGAGACCCTGAGAATAACCCGCCAGCATGATTACAGGCAGACAGTGATGATAGCAAACATTTAGCACTTATGGTGTGCCTTATGGTGTTCTAATAGCTTTCTAATGGCTGTTCTAATGGTCTGTTAACTAGCTTAATTCTGACAACCCCGAAGTTTACTGTTCTTAAATGGGTCCTGAGACTTGAGGAGGTTAGCTAACTTACCCGAAGTCGTCGCACAGCTAATAAGGGGCTGAGTCACTCAAATTTAGGCAGCCAGGCTTCCGAGTTCCTGCTGTTATGATGAGCTGCAGTCTGATGCTTTCTGAGTGGCTGCCCTTGTGTCCCATCCTCAGGTAAAAGAGTTTAGAATCAAGATTTGGGGCTGGCCAGCCTCAAGGAATTCCGAGGTGGAAGGGAACAGGGGCCCAGAGTGAGGTGGTGACTTCCCCAAATGAAGGGCCACCTGACCGGAAGATGAGAGATGTGTTGGGGTCGAGCAGCTGGGGAGACCGCTGAAGGCATGCCGGGTTGGGTCCAGTCACAGGGCCGACCCGATTCAGGGGCTGCTGGGCCAGCAGGTGCTTCAGGGCCGGCAGGTGCTTCAGGGTGAGGAGCAGACAGCTGCGTCCGGGGGGCTGTCGGAAGGATACGGTTTGGGGGAGTGCAGCTGTGTCAGCCCTGCACGTGGTGACCATCAGCTGGGGAGAAGTGGGCCCCGAGCAGCTGCTTCCTGCTCTCCGGAGAGAGGTGTCCCGTCTCTCATCCCGACCTCAGCGCTCCCCTTCCTGGCGAATGTCACAGACCTTCCACCTCTAATTGGGTCACAGGGCTTCCCCTTTTGCTTCCCCTGTCCCCTTCCTGCCAAGGCTGTGGCTGGAAAAATCAGATCTAGTCATAGCTGAGTAAATAAGGATGGAGAGGCCTGCCTTCTTTTTGCAGGTGGAGAAAATGGGCCCAGGGAGAAGGGATTTGCGGATTGCAGTTGGGATTTGTTGAGTGCTTTCCAAATGCCAGGTCTGGTCCATTTTATCCTCATGAAAAGCTCAGCGTGTGGGGAATGTATTATACCTACTTTACAGGTGAGGGAACTGAGGTCCTCCTCCAATAGTGCTATTGAGGCCCCTCCCCAAGTTTTAGGTTTAACCAAAGGCCTGCCCTCCCCTTGAGTGGTACCCTACCCCCACCCCGAGGGCTTGGTGCGCTTTTGGGAACGGAACCCAGTCTGAGCAGCCAGCCTCTTCCCTGGCGGGGCTTTCTATCCGAAACCAGTTCTTCCTGTCCAGCTGGGAGCATTCCCCTGGACTGCCTTCCTGCCACTCCTTCCCCAGCCAATTAAAGACAGCCTTGTTTTGGGAGCTGGACTCCCCCCGCCAGGTGTTGCTGCCCAGGGGCACAGCCTGATGCTGTGGCACCAGGCCCAGTGGGTTCTGGGGAAGTATATTTTAGCTTAGAGAGGTTTCTGGTCTCCTTGAGAATTCTCTCCCTTGACTGCACCAAGGTAGGAGTGGGGCAGAAGCCCAGGGGCTCTGGGACCCTTGAGTGGCCAGTGAGAGCTCTTTGGAATTCTTAGAAGCCCAGAGAGCCACTGAAAAGGATATTTGGGCCATGGTTTAGAGGGTTCTGTAAGATTGACATTCCCCCATCTGTAAAATGGGGTTTGGAACAAATGACCTTGAATGCCCTTTTCAGCTCAAGTATTGCCCCCATCCCCACCACACATACCACTTCCAGCCATGGGGGACGGATTTCTGCCCTGTTCATCTTCAGTGAAATACTTGTCGCTTAGAACTCCGGAAATGTTTGTATGAATGAATGAATGCATGTATGTATGAATGAATTCAGGCATGTAACTTCATTCTAAAAGGTGCATTGAGGTTATTTATCACTAATAGGAAGATCTTCCAGGGATACTGTGAAGTAGGTTTTATTACCTACGTTTTTACAAGAAACTGATGCTCAGAGGAGGCTAGTGGCTTGCCAAGGTCAGAACCAGGTCTCTCTGATAATACAAGGCGTCTGGTTTGAGCATCTTCAGAGAACATTCCATATGAGGAAATCGGTGGGTTTGAAGGCAGATACCTTGAGTTCTGCTTCTGAACTGCAAGGTGACCTTGAGCAAATGAGCCCTATCTTTAGGTCTCCATGTCCCCAACTCTATAATAAGCCCACCTTGGACTAAAGCCCTCCAAGGCTCCTTTCTGCCCTGAAAACACCGGTGGGGGAAGGGGAGCTTTCTTGGCCCCCTTGGTAAAGATCCTAAACAAGAGAAACTGGGGGGCAGAGACAGAGACATTCAGCTCCTGCCATCCCCAGCTCTTGGAAACAGAGGGCTTTTCCAAGGACTTGGAGTACTGGGCCGTCCTGAATGAGGAGCTGGGAGAGCCAGGCTGGGCTTCCCGCCCCACTTCCCCCTTGGGAGGAATTGGCTCCTAGTTGTTCTCAGCCTCCTGGACTGGTGGGTGTGATTTCCCAACGACCATTTAAAATTGGGGGAGGAGGCTGGACAGGGCCTGTGAGTCACTGGAGGAGAGCGGTGGCCGGCCTGAGTCACCCATTTCCTGGCAACCTCTTGGCTAGTAGTAGGATGACTCTGGTGGGGGTGTTGGAATGGGCTCCAGAGCTTTACCTTGTCCTCTGAGAGCCTATTCGAGATAGTGTCTGAGCGCCCTGGGCTTTGAGGGGCTGGACGGGAAATGCCGGTCCTAAGCCTCAGGCCTTCCCAGTGCCTTGTCCGTGGGCGGCCTCTGACAGGGTGCGAAGCCAGTCCTCAGAATTGGGCTTGGGACCTGTGCGGAGCAGGTAGAGCTTTGTTTCCCTGAAAGCTTTGAGCTCGTGCAGTTCCAGCTATGATGACGGCCCCCCCAGGAGGCTCTGATTTTTCTGACACCCTCTCCTCGCTTCCTGGAACTGGCTGGAGAGCCCTGGAATGGTGGTTTGGGGCTGGGCTGACCTATCTTACAAGGGTGTGAAGTCCACCTCTTACGAGCTACAGGACTGTGGGCATGTCAGCCAGTCTCCCTGGCCTCCGCTTCCTGAGGCTGCAGGAAGATCGCCCAGTTTGAGCCTGGTAGGGGTCCTGTACCTTCGAGGATCCCACTCCCAGGGCCCCTGGAACACTCTCTTCCCTCCCCCCCCCCCCCAACAGCTGCTAGGTGGGAAGGGAGGAGTCCAGGGTGGGGTGGATGGAGTTCAAATCTCCTGTTTGTTTATTCTAGAAGTGGGCTGTTTGCTAATTATCCCATGGGTTTATATTTAAACAAGAACCAGTTCTCAGCCCCACCCCTCCTGCTGGGATCTGTAGGAAGCCAACCTGGAGGGTGATGGGGGTTTGCTAAGGGTACAGCCTCGAACGGGGTCCTCCCCAGTTGGAGGGGCAGAATTTCTAGGCCTACGGAGGCTGAGTAACTTGCAAGAAGTGCTCTTGCCTTGGAGAAGGGGTTTGAGGGTGGAGGGGAAGGTACGGTGACTGAAAAGCCAGTAGGTTTTCCGTGCACAGCGCCTGGAGAGGGAGGAGAAGGCCTGTGTCAACAGTTGGGGCCTGATTTAACCCTAGAAGTACTGGAAGCCTGACTTCTGGTTAGTTATTAACTCACTGGTGACCTTCAGGCGCGTCCCTGCACCTGGCCAGGCGCTGTGGCCCTGTCTTCTGGAGGCAGCCAGAAAACCCTGAGTCACCGTCCCATCTCTGCTGCTCACCTCGGGACAGGCAGTTAGTTAATAAGTCACTTCACCGATGTGTTCTCGGTGAAACACCCGGTGGGTCACTCAAGAGTCATAATCAGTGTTTGGCAAACTTGTAAAGTGCTGGCTTGATCTTAGTTTACTGTGCGCGGCTAGACAAGGGTTCTTCCCTGGGCCAGATGTTGGCTTCAGGGAGGTGGCATCTGAGTGCACACCGAAAATGTAAACCGATAGTTACAGTTCTTGGGGTTCAAAACTTACTCTCCTTTCCAGAGGGCTCCAGGAGTCCCTGCGAGATCACTTTGCGATTTGAACAGTTCTTCCCAGCTTTGGCCTTCTACAGTCCCCCCACCTGTCCCTGCCACTTCTCACTGCGTCTGCGCCCCCAGTTCTCACCACCCCCACCCCCTGGCCAGTCCCTCCTACTCAGCCCCTCCCCCCGCTCCCCTTTAGTCCGCCTCTCCCCTCCCCCACCCTGCAGGCCGGGAGCTCCGCTGCCCCAGTTTTCTCTGGCACAGTAGAAGAGGCTGGCTAGTCAGGTGACACCTGGGGTAATGGAAAGGGGAGGCAGGGAGAGGCTGGTATGTGTGGAAACAGTGACTTGGTGGGGCCCGCTAGTGGCCGCCAGGCCTGCAGGATTGGCTGTACCACTCGGACCTCAGGCCATGGGGGCAGAGATGACCTGTGGCCGGTCACGGGGAGCGGGGACACTCCTTGCCCCGGGAAAGACCGGCTGGGAGACGTCTGTGGGACAGACTGACCCGGTCTGGAGCAGTGGTTTCCCCACGTGGGTGTTTTGGGGGGGGCTGGGAAGGGGCACGAAGCCAGCACCCAGGGCTGATCTAATCAACCGAGACAAGGCTATTGACTCTGCTCTTGAGAACACGGGAGGCTTGTTTACCTCCCGCCCAAAGATCCAGCAGGGACTTCGGATCTGCTGCCTAGATTACAAACCCCAGCTTCAATACACTTCTGTCTCTGCGGCCCTCGGGGAGCCAGCCCCCTCCCGGCTGTCTCCGGTGGTAATCGGAGCAGTGCCCAGCTTGGTTACCAGGCCCTGAGACAGAGGAAGGCTTGTCTCTTTGAGAACCGTCTTTTACAGGTGGGCAGACTGAGGGACAGTGGGGAAAATCTCCATCACCTGTTGGCAGGGGGATGTCCCCATCCCTGTTCCTAGCTGGCACCCCAGGATCCTGGAGCCCTTGCTTTGGAATGGATTGCCCTGGGGGGGGTTGGTGAGAAGTTGGCTGCTGGCAGTGCCAGGCCTGGCTTCTCTCCTGAGTGATTGTGTTCAGAGTAACCCGACCTTGGAGTGGGTAGAGCTGACATTCGAACCCCCACCCCAGCCCCACCCCCACCCCCAGACCTGGCTTAACCCTTCTGGTACCAGAGCACCAGGCTGTGGATTGGTGTGTGGTTTCTTTCTGCCTTTTGGATATTTTTTTTGTCGCCAAGGCAGGTCAGAAATACCCCGGGGGTACAAGTCCCCTTGTAGAATGTCAGGTGTCTCTGGTCACTGCCATTTGCTCCTTTTGGAAAAATACCACTGAGTTTCCTCTGCTTCTGTCTTCTTAGAATGGGAGCTCCAAGTTGTGTGGTCTCTGCCCATCTCTGGGTTTTTTGCAGTTTCAAGGGACCTGGTTGATCGTCAAAGTCTGTGGTCCCAGAAGCAAAGTAAAGACCCATTATAGATATTTACTCATGATTTGCGAAGCACACTTCCCCTAACCCCCATCCACTGACCACTTTTTTTTCTAGCAATGGAACTGCTTCCACAGCTTTTCCCGGGTGTCTCTGACCCTTTGAGCACTAATCCCTTTAGCCCGAAGGAAGGCCGGTGGGGATTAATAGTAGCTGTGACTCATTGAGCACCTGCTATGTGCCAGGCCCAGTGCTGGGTCCCTTGCACACATGGATGCATTGCACTTAATTCTCATCATCCTGCAGGGTGCTCCTAGCCCTGGTTACTGAGAGAGAAAGCTGAGGGTTCAAGATAGGACGGATACCCCAAGACTCCGGGAGTTAGGAAGCGGCCAGACTGTGCTTTGCTTGTGGGTAGCCACTCTGCTGGCAGATCCTTCATTTCTGCTGGGTGTAGAGCTCTGACTGTGGCTTCCAGGTTTGCTCATTCCAGGGGTGGTGGTGGGGGGGGGGAGTATCTGACCCTTCAGAAAGGGGGATGGGGCAAGACAGTGATTGTACCAGTGGGTTCAGTAGTCGGAGCCCAGTGTCCTCGCTCCCCCTCACCTTGAATTTGGCTTGCACAGTTGTCCGTCTGGTCTGGTCTCACCTCCCGAAAGAAAGGTCAAGTGTGTCCTTGACCCTACCTCTGCTGGGGAAGGAGCCTGAGGGCAGAGGTGGAGGAGGGTGGGGGGATGGGGGAGGCTCTCCTCCCTCTTTTCCTCCCACCCGCAAACCAGGCCTTGACCCTGAACTTCTCCCTGGTGCCCCAGCCAAGTTTTTGTTCTTTTGTTTAAGCAATATCACTTTCACCTTTGTTTGCTCCCTGGTGGAGCCTGGCCTGGCAACGTGGGGTTGCGGTGGAGAGGTGACGGTGGAGAGGTGACGCGTGGGTGGCAGTGAGAAATCTGGTTGTGGCTGAGGCATGGTCTTGAGAAAGATCTAGGTTCACTGCGTCTGTGCCCCCAGGTACTCACCACCCCCACCCCCTGGCCAGTCCCTCCTACTCAGCCCCCTTCCATGCCAGCTCCGTTGCTTTCTAGTGGTGTGACTTTGGATAAATGGCTCTGTTGCACCCGAGTTTCCTGCAAAATGGCCAGAGCACGTTTCAAGACTATTGGGCTGGACAAATGAGCTCATCGAGGGAAGAATCCAGCTTGGGGCCCGGCACGTGGTGGGTACTTGAGCTAGTCACCCCGGCCCCTGCTCTTTTCCCTGAGGACTGAAGCTGTAGGACTTTGGGATTGGGTTGGTGACCTTTTCCTGGCTTCGTGGCTGTCGTGTAAGGACTGGATGCTGAAATGTCCGGAGTGACAGCTGCGGCCTGTGGGTTTGTGGAGACCTTGGTTTTGATCCTTAAAGAGGGTGGGGCAGACAACTCCAGCCTCAAGCCCGGAGACCTAGGTTTTGAAGTCCAGTTCTGCTGCCAAATGCTTGGGTGACCTTGGCAAAGTCCCTTGTCTTTTAATATGTCCCTTGTCTTTTAATATGTTTGCCGGGTTATAAAATGAGACCGTTGGGCTCCGTGGCCTTGGTTACCTTCTGGTGGCAGGTGTTCATTCCTTTAGAACAAAAGTACGCCTCTCCCCTCTTCTGTGACTAATCTGGGGAGACATCCAGCATCTCGACCCCCGAGGCACCAACCCCAGGTGCCCACCAGCTCCGGGGCAGGCAGTGCCTATGGGACCCGGGCCCACTGCTGAGTGGCCTGGTTCTTCAAATGTGCCCCAGACTGAATGGGCCTTGTCTGCAAAGCGGAGGCAAGGGCGGGCTGCTGGCATGGCCCCCTCTCCCTTACACACAAAGGGATGCTTGCTTCTGGAGTGGAAGAAGGATTTGCTTTCCTGTGCCCTCCCATGAGCACGCCGCACAGAGCTTCTAGGCCCTGGGACTTGCTGGAGGAAGGCACATTGGCTCCTCTAATGCATCCTTGGAGCCTTGGGATAGGTGTCTGACCGGGTCTGCTCCTGCCTGTGCCGCTGACCCCTGGTGTGGCCTTAGCCAAGCCGTCTGTCTGCTCCAGGAACCTGGTATAGAAAGGAAAGGGGAGGGATCACCAGGCAACCGCTAAGAGGGCTGACCTGCCAGTGAATCTGGGTTTCAGCTTTGGTTCGGACACCGCCATACCTGCCTCCTCTCTTAGTCTCCGTCTGGCTAATGAAAAACGGAGCTGGTGACTCTCAGCCAATCAGCATGCTGATCCTGTGGGTTGTTTTGAAACACCCCTTAGAGCTTTCACTTAGTAAAAGAAGGGCAGGACATGTAAACGGCATTCCAGGGCTCCAGGGGATGGGAACCCAACCCAGTGGGCAAGGTCTCCCACCTGAAACTGCCCGGCGTTGGGACCCCAGCCCCGGTCTTGAGGACTTGGAGCTGTGGCTCCCACAGGTGGTCTGATCTCCAGGCCAGGTCGACTTGTGGCCAAAGTACCTTCTTTCCCTCCTGGGCTGGATTTGACCTCCACTGGCTAGAGCTCCCCCCTGGCTTGGGTGGCCGGCGCTCTGTGTGCACGTGTGTTCACGCAGGTGTCCGTGTACATGTGGTTAAAGGCTCAGGTGACCCGTGCCTGGTTCTGTCCAGCGTGGCCACTTTATGCCAGTGTGACCTTGGCCAAGCCACTTAACCTTCCTGAGGCCCCCGTTCCACTTCTGCGCAAGATTTATCGGGAGGATGTACTTCATTTGCTAAGGGCTTGAGAGGTCCTGCTCTTTCAGATTCAGGGCCTCGGGGAATTTGCGGCAGGAGATGGGGGCAGGAGCACAGGGACCTCACCCTAGGGACAGTTTCGCAACTGCCGCTGCGGAGGAGCCTTTCTCCCGAGCTGCCAAACCGAAGCCACAGGCACGGGGCTGTGTGCGGGGGCTGGAATTCCAACACCAGCAGCTCAGCGGCTCCTGATTCCCGAGTCATGAAGTCATCCCCAACCGGGCCTTAACCCCTTCTGGCTCCCCACCCCCACGTGTGCCCAGTGTTCAGCAGAGGTCATCCCATCCCGTGGAAGAGGGCTGCGTGCCCACCGCCTTCCCCCAGCCTGACCCTCCTCCCTTCCGGGAATCCAGCATCTGAGCCCCGCGGGGGTGGAAGAGGGCGCTGGAGTCAGGTCCTGCCCACCTCTCCCCGGAAGCCAGTGGAGGAAGTGGAGGACGAGCCTGGGCCTCTCCTGCAATGCATACCTTGTTCTAGGAACAGATACTCCTTTTCCGGCTCCCCCCTGTGTCACTGGCAGTCTCAGCCGGCTGAAGGACAGCCTGGGGCGGTCAAAAAGACACCTGGCCTCTCCACTCTTGAGCTGCCTGGCTGACTCAGTTCTGTGACTTAGGCAAGTCACTGCCCTGTCCAGAGCTCAGATTCTCTCCGATTCTGTGAAATGAGAGGACGGGGCCTCCCTGGCCTCGGTAGCTGGTATTCTGGCGGATCTGAGCAGAGCCCCTATCTCCTACAGTTAGAGTTTCTGGAAAAGAAGAGGAGAATGTTTAGAGGAGGGGTGTGTATCGAACTTCCTCGAAACCCTAACTCTTTTGGCAAATAGTAGGCACTTCAGTATTTGAGTTAATCAGGGGGGAAAAATGAACTTTGCTCAAGGCTTTTGTTCTTTGGGAAGCCTTAGCCCCAGAGCTAAGAGGAAGGTGATGAGCATTCTGAGTGTTTCCTACCCTTGTGAGCTCTGAGGATGGGAACAGAGTAGCTGATGGACTTGATCGGGCCTTGGGGAAGTCCGCCTCCCTGGGCCTTGATACTTTTCCCTTTGAAAGCTTCTTGGTGGAAGTGGGCTTAAGATTCTGCTGTGATGTGACCCCCGTGAGCCCCCGGAGGACATTTGTGGGTGCTGGAGGGGATGGTCCATGCACAGGGTGCCTCTCTATGCCCTCTCCCGGGCTGGTACAGAACAGATCTGTGGGAGATGCTGGAGAGCTGAGTAGAAGAGTGTGCTTCTGGACTCCTGAGTCACCAGGTCTGCACAGCGCCTGGCCTGAGGCCGCCCTAGGGCTGTGCATGAGCCAGCCCTGTCTGTCCCAGCCCAGTCTGAGTCAGCTGGGAAGGGTGTCCTGGACTGGGCAAGACCAGGGCCAGCAGCCCTCTCCCCGCCTCGGGTGAATCAGCTGACTTCATCAGCATCCTGGAACCCTGGAGTGCCGTACCCTCCAGCCCTTGTGGCTCTGCGGTCGGGCAGCTGGGTGCTCAATCCTCACGCTTCCATCTGCTGCAGGTGCAGAAGGAAATGCCCAGTTTACTCGGTTGTAAAATGAGGTTAAAGACATGCCTTTGGTGTTAAGAACAGGAACCGACACATAGTAATTGTTTGGTCCGCGGTAACTAGTAATATTTAATGTTTTGATTATTACCAACTTAATGAGTTTTATCAGCGCAGGATGGGAAAGAGATTTGCCTAAGGTCACACAACAAGTTGGGGACCAGGAGGGGTGGTTTCCAGGTTCTGGCCTGATTACCTTCCAACACCCCGGGTTATCTTACTGAATGCCCAGTTCACTGCCTTTTGGGGCTGGGGGTGGGCCTTGGGGACTGCTACAGAGCACGGGGGTGGTGGGGGAGGCACTACTGATGTGGCTCATGTGACTCCTTTTCGCTCTAGATCCGAGAGACCGAAGTCATTGACCCCCAAGACCTCCTAGAAGGCCGATACTTTTCTGGAGCCCTACCGGACGACGAGGATGTCGGGGGGCCTGGGCAGGAACCCGATGACTTTGAGCTGTCTGGCTCTGGAGATCTGGGTATGGAGGGTGTGTGGTGGGCAGGCCTGGGGTCGCGGGGCTGGAGGGAAAGTGGCCTCGCCCAGCACAGGGTATTGAGCTTGCCTGGAGACTTGGATTTGGTGGGGGGAGGCGGTTTCCTACTGTGCTCCTCCCCTCTCAAAAAAAAAGGAAACAAAAGTAACTATCAACCTTTTCCATCCCTGGCAACCCTCCTTGGGCGAGTTATTTGTTGCTTGGAGGTCGTTTTGTAGCTCTAGGTTTCCCAAGCACCCGCCTGGACCTTTCTGCCTGTGGCTGGGGGCCTAGTGGGGGTGGGGCCGGAAAGAACTGATAGTGTTTTCTTCTTAAGAAAAGAAGGACCAGCTCAAAAGCTTGGTGGGAGCAAGTATGGGCAGAGGTGTGGGTGGGGACCCAGGAACAAGCTCTTGCTTCAGAGGGAGGAGTGGGTGAAGGGGCCCAGGCTTCTGGGGGCTGGACTGGGGGGGCGGGCTAGGGCTGTTCCCGGGCTTCTGTGACCCTGGCTCTGGCTCCAGAAGCATCCCTCCTGGGGGCAGAGCGGTGTGAAAGATTGGAAGTTTGAGCTTTGGAGTCACATAGTCTTGGGTTCACACTGTTTCTCGGGGACCTCTGAGCCTTGGATTCCAAATCTGTAAACGGTGTGAAAGATATTCTAATATTTAATATTACAGTCTAGAGTCTTCTCAAAGGAATCCATTGGGGATCTTGTGAAAACACAGACTCTGATTCAGTGGGCCCTGGAATTCTGCATTTCAGACCGGCTCCCCGGGGGAGGCTCTCTGGGTCCCTGGATCCGTACATTACGGAGCAGGGGTTTGGAGCTCACAGAGCACCTGCTCAGCTCCCTGCCCAGCATTCTTGTGACAGAACCAGGGAGTTCAGTGTTTGGAGCCCCCTTTTACAGATGAGGTAACCGAAGCTGCGGCGGCGGGAAGGGCCCCTCGCTGTACCTTGAGCATTCGCGGGCTGGTTGTGCATTAGGACTCCCACCAGCCGTGGCTGAGAAAGGGGGAGGTCCTTTATCTAAGGGGCAGTGATCTCACACTCACACAGCCTTTCTGACCTTCCAGATGACTCCGAGGACCCCCAGATCTTTCCTGAAGTAATCCAACCCCTGGTGAGTAATTTACGCTTTTGCCTGTCCCCCGTGCCCCTCTACAACACTGGTCGGGAGGGGCCCATAAGTGAGGGTCTAACCTCACTCTGCCAGAAAGCTCTCGTTTGTGGCCCTGGCTCCCTAGGGGCAGGCACAACGGTGGGTCGTGTGTGGGGCCATCCTTCCTGCAGGGATAATCACTGTCGACACTTAGATGTGTTTCCCACCTCCTTTCTAGGCATTTCTAGGTATCTCCCAACATTAATGTCAAATTGTAGATAATGGGTTTGTGTGCTGCATTTTTCACTTACAGTGCTCAGGAGTTTTTGAGTTTATTTCCTCACATAATTAAATGTGCTCCCTATGCATTTTTATAGGCCACATAATCCTAGTTCACTGTTTTTCCCTTATTGATGAAAATGTTATTTATGATTTTTTGACTTTCTAAAATTATAACACTAAGCAGGCATCTTTTTTTTTAAGATTTTATTTATTTATTTGACAGAGAGAGATCACACTTAGGCAGAGAGGCAGACAGAGAGAGAGGGGGAGGCAGGCTCCCTGCTGAGCAGAGAGCCCAATGCCGGGGCTTGATCCCAGGATCCTGGGATCGTGACCTGAGCCAAAGGCAGAAGCTTTAATCTGCTGAGCCACCTAGGAGCCCCTAAGCAGGCATCTTTCACTCAAATCTCTGAGTTAGCTCCTTGGGACAGAGTCCCAGAGGCAAAGTTACTGCCTTAAAGGGCCAGCAGTTTCTGCAGCTTTGCCACACTGCCTTCCGGGTGGTGAGTCTCAAATACCCACTAAGCATGAGTGAGTGGGGACACGTGCTTCCCAGCACCCTTGGTCACATTATTCATTCCCCATTTGGGACAGATCTGGAAAGGTTGAGGGTGAGCACTCGATGGCATAATGGTTGAGCAGTTGGTTGGTGCTGCTTTCTGAAGTCCCAGGCCCACCTGGTTCAGACGGCAGAAGCAGACTCCCTCCTTGGCCGAATGTTCCTGTCCCCTGCC
This sequence comes from Nasua narica, assembly GCA_028533885.1. Classification (NCBI taxonomy): domain Eukaryota; kingdom Metazoa; phylum Chordata; class Mammalia; order Carnivora; family Procyonidae; genus Nasua; species Nasua narica. The sequence goes on along the minus strand of CM052811.1, from coordinate 108,002,257 downwards.
CTGGGTTCGTCCCGGGGGCCACGCTGAGTGTTTGTCTCTCCTCCTTCCACCCCATCCAGGTGCCTCTAGATAACCATATCCCTGAGAGGGCAGGGCCTGGGAGCTGGGTCCCCACCGAACACAAGGAATTGGAGGAGAACGAGATTATCCCCAAAAGGATCTCGCCCTTTGAAGGGGACGAGGACGTGTCTAACAAAGTGTCCATGTCCAGCACTGCGCAGGGCACCAGCATCTTCGAGAGGACAGAGGTTCTGGCAGGTAAGGTCCTCACCAGAGGCTTTTTTTTTTTTTTTTAAGATTTTATTTATTTATTTGACAGACCGGAAGAGATCACAAGTAGGCAGAGGCGGGGGTGGGGGGTGGGGGGTGGGAGTGGGGGGTGGGAGAGGTGGAGGTCCGGGAGGCAGGCTGCCTGCTGAGCAGAGAGCTCTATGTGGGGCTCGATTCCTGAGATCATGACCTGAGCCGTTTCCTGAGATCATGACCTGAGCAGAAGGCAGAGGCTTTAACCCACTGAGCCACCCAGGCGCCCCCTCACCAGAGACTTTGAAGGGGGAGAGGACTCAGAGGGAGCTAGTGCTGCAGACATGGATGCCTTGGGCTCCTTGGTACTCCTTCCTTCCCACCACAGGGTACCCTGGAGACTCAAGGACTACCTCTCCCTAGGGGTAGCCTGCTGGAGGGGGAGGAAGAATTGCATATCAAAGGCTTCTGAAGAACAGCCTGAGAGTTGGTCACTTGCCTTAAGTCTAAGTCATTCTGTCTTGTTTTCAAACATTTGCACAACCCGGGTGGTACTTGGGGAGTTAATTATTAAACATTAACTTCCCTTGAAAGCCCTAAGACTCCTTTGAATTGGGCTGTCTCCCCATCCCCTTGCTTTGTCACTTCCCGGCCTCTTGACCTTGGCTGGGAAGCTTTCCAACCCCATCAGAGGAGGTGAGCCTCAGTTTCCTCTTATGTAAGTGGGTACGATGGTGCCCCTTGGGTTGGTTGTCATAACTCCGTGAAAATTAGAATCTGAGATAATCTGGACAACTGGAAAGCACTTTTCTGATGTTTTGGTATAACCTGTCATTGAGTCTCACTGACTCTAAATACTAGGTGGCGTATCGGGGTTCTTCCTATGACAGATTAAGGCGCCGAGGCCTGGAGAGAGAGGTCTAGGGTTTGGCCCTGACGCGGGAGCCACGGGGTTCTTGACTGATGAGCTATCAGGGAAGCTCTGCCCCAGGGAGGGGCTTCGGGTGTGGCCCTCATCTGGGGTGGGACCTGCCCCCCTTTCCCCTCCCTGGCAGCTGTGGGACCCCCGAGGCTGGGGGGCGGGTTGTCAGACGGGCCGGTCTTTCTGTCCAAGTTTTATAGGCCAAGGGCCTGTCTGCGTTAACCAGCCTGGTGAGTGGGCGCCCCGGGCCCATGCTTGGTTACTCCTGTCTCCGGGCAGCCAACTGGGCCAGCACCTCCCAGGAGGCTTGAGGTATAAGGAAAGAGCCCTATGCCCTGCGTTTTGCAGATAAGGCTCCTGGGAGAATATGACCCCAGATGGCCTTGGGCCCAGCTCAGCCCCGACCCCGGCCTCCTTGTGCCCGAGCTGGTGTTCTTTCTCCTTTTCCTTCACTACTTGCTGTGCCGTGTGAGAAGGGTACTGGGTGCTGTTGGAACCAGAGGGGCCCTTAGAGACCTTTTTTGTCTTCTAAGCCTCAGAATATTTGGTAAAACCTCCCCCATCTTTTTCAACCACAGAGTTTCGCTTTTAGCTGGCATATGTGGGATCAGCGTAGGGTTTTGCTTTCACCAACTAAGGGTTTTGCTGCTTTTAAAGAAAAATGCTAAAACCACGGATCTAGTCCAAGCATGCATGCGTGTCTTATAAATGGAGAGACTGAGGCCCAGAGAAAGCAAACCGTTCGCCTGGGTCACACAGCAAGAGACAGAACCAAAGCCAGGTTATCACCTCTGAAACCTTCCGCTTGAGAATTAGCCAAGCGTTAAGATCTTCATGTGAGAAGTGATGCAACTGTTGCACTAGTTGGGGTGAGACCCTCCATTCAGTAGCAGCTCAGTGGCACCTGGGAGTTTCTCAAGTGCTTGCTAGATGCTGTCTGATACACTTGCTGCCCCACCCCCTCCAGCTGGGTCCCCGCAGCCCGATCAGACAGGTACAGTTCGCTATGTTGAGGCTCAAGAGAAGCCAAATCACACGTCCAAAGTCACAAAATTAGCCCCCCGGTATTTGAACCTAGGACCACCGTCACTTTTGAGACTGTCCTTGAACCTTAACCTAGTGGAGAGGCCCAGCACAGACCAAGGTTCTGATAAGAGGACGTGGGTGGGGGGGGGGGTCGTTATCAGCGGGGAAAGATGATAAAAACAGTCATGGAGTTGATATACCTCATTCCATGTGCTTTTTGTGTATTTCCTGGAGTCACTTTGTTGTTGCTTTTTTGTAGAGTTTTAGCCAAGAAAGAACCTTCCCGGGCTCCTCTGTGCCGCTGTGCCCCCGTTCTGTGCATAGATTTGGAGTATGTGCAGGGATGGAAAATTAATCTCCTTAGCTCTAGTAAGCCTGAATTAGGGGACTCAGTCTGCCCCAGCAAGGATTCTGCCCCCTCAACAAACAGGATAGAGCCCTTCAGGCAGCCTGGCATAGTGCAAAACATCTGTTCGTGGGAGGTCAGCAGCGCACGTGTGCCGGAGTCCGGCGGGCACCGTTGGCCAGTGCTCTGCTCTGAGCTCAAACGGGAGGGCCATCTCTTAAGCACATAACTGTCGTGCTGGCCCAGTTCAGGGTGCTGGGGACACGTGTAAGCCACCAGAGTTGACAGTTAGTGAGTACTGAGCCTCTGCCATGCATTGTTGTGAGCACTTTGGGTGGGTTAATTTATTGAATCCTTAGGCCCGATGTGTGAGAAAGGTCCTCCTATTTCCATTTTGCAATGAGAGAGAGAGGAAGGCGCTCGCCTGATCTCACAGCCAGCGAGGAGTAACGGGAGTGGGTCGTAGGCCTCGGCCCCCGAGCCACACAGGGGAACCCACAGTATGTCATCGCCTGTGACACAGCAGCGTGGCTGTGCTCGCATGCCTGAGCTGTGTTTGCCAGCGTGCCCCCGTGTGGGCCCGTGTACCCGTCTGTGCAGGTGTGCGCACATACGGGTGCCCCGTGCTCAGGCCTACGGGCCGAGTGTGTAAGGCGGGTTGTCGCAGCCTGGGGGTTTGCTGGCTCCTGGCCCAGTTAGTGCTAAGCTGTGGCAGGGGCGCGGCTGGCTGTGGGCTCCAGCAGGTGTGGGTTGGAATGGTGGCTCTGCCGCCCTGGCCTGTGGCCTTCGGTGACTTAACAGTGACCGCCCCCCGCCTTGTGAATGAGGTCCTGCCGAGCACAGGCGACTGCAAGGGGGGAGCTGTCTAGCTGTGAGACAGCCGACTGGGGGGAGTTGGCAGTGTGCTCAGGGTCCTGACCCGCAGCTCTCCCCATTCTTCCCCTGCAGCTCTGATCGTGGGCGGCAGCGTGGGCATCCTCTTCGCCGTCTTCCTGGTGCTGCTGCTGGTGTACCGCATGAAGAAGAAGGACGAAGGCACCTATGACCTGGGCAAGAAACCCATCTACAAGAAAGCCCCCACCAACGAGTTCTATGCCTGAGGCGCCCGCCCGGGCACTGGCTTGGACCTCCGTGGGGAGGGAGCCGAAGGATTTGGAAGGGTGGACGTTAGGGTCGGGGGAGGGCAACCTAATACTGACCTGTCGGCCTCTCCAGCTCTGATTATGTTTCAGACATCGGAAGAGACATCATCTTCTGTTCCTGCCTGCCTCTTCTTGATTCTCTGGGCCTCGGTTGTCCCAGCAGAGAAATAGGGTTACCCCTGGCCTTGCCGAAGGCAGGTGTGGGATTGGATCCTTTCTTAATCTTAAAGTTAAAATGTGGGCCCAGCTTCTAACCTGTTCTGAACCTGCCTCACCCAGAAGCCCTCTGAAGCTGGGACGGGAGTCCTCCCAGCGGCCCTCGCCCTCCCTCTTGTGAAAAGGGGCCGGGAGAAGGAGCTAGAACCACCTGCACCTTGAGACGTGTCCATCAAAGGGCACTTGTGACCACACTACAGGAGTCTGTGGTATACCTTGGGCCATTCTCGGCTCTTTCAAGTTGACTTTTTGGAAATCAACCTTTTTTATTTGGGGGAGGGCGTGGGGAAGGAGGGAGGGTGGGGAGAAGAACTAAAGTTTGTACTGAAATGGATTTGCAGAGTATTTGCAAATCTACCTTAAGCGGGGTATTTTTTTCTGAATGGTTCATTCCTTGGTGTAGGGCCTCTGCCTGGGCAAGAGTGTGCCGATGCCGAGACGTTCTCTGCTTTCGCACTTTCCACAATACCTGCTAAGTTTGTATTTAATGGCTTTTTTATTTTTGTTTCTCGAAAATGAGAGAAGAGACGGAGATATGATTTTTATTAATTTTTTTTTTTACTATTTATAGCTTCAGACAGGGCCCTCTTTCCTCCTTTTCTTTAAAGTTCCTCCCCATTTTTTTTTTTTAATACCTAACACTCTCCCCGCCGATGACCTTGGCCCTTTCTGAAGCTGCTTCTTCTAAGTAGCTTTTGCTGAAACAGGTTTCTAGCAGATCCCAAAATATAATGTCGGGGATGGTGGGATATTTGTGTCTCTTTTCTTGTAATATATTATTACTCTTCCTTGGTTCTAGAAAAATAGATAAATATATTTTTTCAGGAAATAGTGTGATATGTCCCGTTTGAAGTTGGCTGGATGGTTGAGTGAGGATTTTTGTGTGGCTGAGTGGGTTTTTGCCTCTCTCTTTCTCCTTTCTCTCTCTGTCTCTGTTCCTGGTGCCTTCTCCTGATTGGGCTGGCGTAGTCAAGGGTAGGCAGTTCTACCTTCTTTCTAGCTTCTGCTTTGAGCCCAACTGGTGTTCCTTTGTTTGCTCTCTCCAGATTTCCGAGAGAATTGGAGAGAATTGGAGAGCTGTGCTGTCCACTGCAGTGGCCACTGGCCACACGTGGCTATTCACATCAGTGAAAATCGCACGCAGTGAAAAATCCGTTCCTCATTTACACTAACCACATTTCAAGTGCTCATTTGCCACATGTGGCCCATGGCTGCTTTAGTGAACACGCAGGTAGAGACCATGTCCACCTGTGGAACCACAGTGCTAGAGAACTAAACTGGCTTAACAAGTCCCAGCCCCAGCCTTGCGGGGGTGACCTTATCTCGCTGGGGAAGGGGGGAATGGGGGAGGGCTGATTGGGCCTTGGCTCTGGAGCTTGTTATTGGTGACCCTCCCTCTCCACAAAGAAGAGGCCTGGTGGCCTAGCCTGGGCAGGCCGCCTCTTCTGACCCCACTGGCTGGGGTACAGGGGAGTCGCCCTTGCCTCCTGCATCCTTCACCGCCACAACCCCGGGTCCCAGCTGGCTGGGTCCTGTGCACTGCCCTCCTCCCCCTCCCCCTCGCCGTGTTCTTTCCCTAAGGCTATGTTGGGAGTGAGCACCTCTTTTAGCCACCTCACACTGTTGTCTGTTACTTAGTGTTTTTTTTTGATAAGATAATAAAACCTGGTACTTTCTAGATTGCCTGTCTCTGTTATTTTTTTTTTCCTGTCATTTTTAAAGTTTGTAAGAAGTCACCCTTTCTGGGTTCTGTATCCCTTGATAGCAGTGGAGCCTGAGAATTGCCTGACAAGATCCCCTTTGTGGGGCCAGACACCGAAGGCAGAGGCGAAGGAAGCCAAGGAAGGGCCAGCCTGTGGGCTCGTCAAGCCTGCTGTGGTGTTTTGTTTAGATGGTACCTTGTTTCAACAACAAAAGTCCTTGGATTAAGTGCCAACTGTAGAAATGAGGATGTTCCCCATATAAATCCAGATTCCCCACTTCTCTGGGGGGAAAAACTCCAGATTTGGCTCCTCCGGCCACATGGCCACGATTGGAAGTTTGTCCACAGGCAGGACGTGGGTTCTCTGCCTTGCCACAGTCTCTGTCCACCTGCTGTCACTCAGGTCGCCCGCGTGGCCTTGCAGGCATTGCGGTAGGCAGGTCTGGACAGACCCTATTGATGCCTCTCTCGATCCTATAAGAGCCTTTTTACCAAGGGGGAAACCTGCCCTTGGCTTGTCTACAGAGTTAAGCCTTAATTCCAGGGCCTTGGGCTTTGGTGGTCTGACCTTGGTGCCGCGTCTCCCAGGGCTTGGCTGGGGTCAGGGAAGGATACAGAGGAACCCAGTAGAAGCAAACCCTCGTGTCACACACGTGCGCGCCACAACCCACTCTGTGCTTCACGCCAGAGCCCGCTTCATCAGGCCACAAAGTGGGTGCTGTCCGTGTTCCCATCACACAGATGGGGACACTGCAGCTAAGAGGTTAGAGGACACGTCTGAAGCGACCCAGCTCACGAACAGTAGAGGTGGGATTTGAACCCGGGCCTCTGGGCTCTGGACTCCACCCACAACCACACTGCCCATCAGAGCGTTTACGTGGCCCAAGGCCCCTTCACTGGAGGCTGCCTGGGACTGTTAACCCCCCTGAAGCGGCGAGTCTGGCCTCGAGTCCCTTCCGAGGCCCGTGGGGCTTGAGTGGATCCCTGTTGCTCATAACCGGGTTCTCGAAGTGCATCACGTCTGTGAGCCCTGGGCTCTCCCACGCGGTAGCTGTTGGCCTCATGGTTATCTCAATTTGAAGTAATTTTTAAAAACGAAAAACAGTTCCTCAGTTGCCCCAGCCCCATCTCAAGGGGTCAACAGCCACGGGCAGCTGCTGCCCCTCCAGGCCGTGCAGACACAGGCAGAGCGTTTCCGCCGTCTCAGAAATCCCTGTCAGGCCTGTGTCAGGTGATGTGAGACGGTGGCTCTCGGGACCTCTGGACTTGGGTTTCAGCTTTTAGCAGCTGTTACCTTGCGCGCCAACAGCCTGCAGCCGGCAAGGTCAGAGCCCGGGGACCAGAAGGTGCCCAACAAAAGGCACTCTATTCTCCCCATCAGCACCATCTTTGGGGTGAACTTAGCTCCAGCAGGCCCCTCTATGACCTATCGCTGTGCAAAATTACCCCCAAATGTAGGAGCTTAGGACCACTATCTCACAGAGCTTCTCCAGACCAGGAATGTGGGAGCCACTGAGCTAGGGGATGGTGGGGTCTCACAAAGTAGTCAGAATGCTGACTAGGGCGGCAGGAATGCCTTCAGGAGACAAGACCCCTTAGAAGCCATCTTAAAGGCTGGTTACCATAAAGCCTGGCTGCTGGTCAACTCTGGACTGATCTTAATTTCCCTAAGTGCTAATTCTGAGGGCAACTTGGGATAATATTATTTCTGAGAACTTGGCACAGGATGCAAAGTAGATTTTAGACAATATGGAGCCATTTTGTTCATGATCTTGCCATTTTCCTGAAGCAGGAGAAGCATGGACTCCTGTAGGGGGCAATGCCCCCATGGGGCATGGGGAGGCCTAAAGGCCAAAAAAATTCCCCCTTGCCAGGAATTTGCTATGTAGTTTTGGGGGTGGGAGAGTCAGAATTCTAATGGCCCCAATAATTCTGCCCCCTGTTGTAGACATCTGTATATTCTTTCCCCTTGAACATGGGCAGGACCTGTGAACATGACGGAGGCCACTTCTATGAGTAGGTTACATTAGATAGGAAAGGCAAAGGGGTTTTGCAGAGGTAATTGAGGTCCCAAATTAGTTGATTTTTGAATTAGTAAAAAGGGAGAGTACCGTGGGTGGGCCAGGCTTAACCGTTTGAAAGCACGGATAAGAGGGTATGGAACCTTCCTGATAAGAGAAATGCTCTCCTGTTGGCCTTGACAAAGAGAGTTTCCATGAATTCTACAGCTACAAGGACATGAGTTTTGCCAACAACTGTGAGCTTGGAATAGGACCCTTCGCCTCAGAGATTGCCCTGTAAGCTTCGGCTCCCACCTTGATTATGGTCTTGGGAGACCATTCACAGAAGACCCCGCTAAGTGGTGCTTGGACTCCCAATCCATGGAAACTGTGGGACAATAAACAGGTGTTACTTTAACCTGCTGTGTTTGTGGTGGTTTGTTACACAACATAGAACACTAATACAGGAAGGTCACTTAGCTCCTCTGGGCCATCAGTTTCCCCACCCGTGAAATGGAGGGGAGCACAATGTCTGGATCACCTCCAAATGTGTTTCTGGAGTAATGACAACGACAGCAAGGGCCCCATATAAAGTGACAGTGGGCCAGGTCTTGTTAAAAGTGCTTTACATATATCGGTTATTTTATCCCTCATGATGTCTTGTGAAACAAACACTTCCCCTTTACAGAAGGAGCATCGAGGGTTTAAGTGACTTGAACTCGCCCAACCTGCCCGGCTTCAACATACAACTTTGCCTCCAAGATGGCTGTTGTCTGACAAGCCACCGTGTGTATTCCTTGATTTTAAGGTGATCCCTTTGAAGATACATACGAGTAACTAGTGTGAGAAGGGAATCTATATATATGTATATCAGGACAATATGAGCCAAGCCCAGCCTTGCCAGGATGAGGCGTGGATGGCACCCTTTCAGACACCAGCCGGGGTTGGGGAGGAGAGGAGGACATTTTGAACCAGATGGAGGCTGGGGGATGAGCTCCTTCGAGTAGGCTCCCCTTTAGCCCTCTATAATCAAAGCGAATCCATAAAGAACTTGGTCACAAGGCTCTGCCTTCCCCTAGAATTTTGCCTGCCTCAGGGGCCAGCAGCCAGCTGGAGCAGGTGTTTACAGCTTCGGCCTCTGAAAGTATTATTGTGCCACTACTGCCCCACCTGCCTTTGTCCCCTGGGGTTGGGAAGAGAGCCAAGCCTGCCTGGAGGGCCTTTTTTTGGTGAGTATGGTCCGAGATGACTCTTGTAGAACCAATATTCTAATTGGTTTCATTCCCCGTAAAGCTATTTCCTCCCTCGCTCGCTGTCTTCACAGTCTGTGCCTTAAGCAGTCTACAGTCTTCCCCAGGGAGGAAGGTGTCTGAGAGTTCTACCCACACTGTGGTTATAACAGTTCCTCTTTGAGAAAACCCCACTCGAAAGAAACAAAAGAGAGAAACCCAAAAGTGTTTAACCCTGTAGACCATCTTGTTCATGGTGGAACCTCAGGCAACATGAGCTGGTAAGCTAGGAGATTTTAGAACCGAGATTTTGACTTTATTCTCACTCTGAGAGCCCCACAGTCCCAGGTTTAGCATCAGGAGTATAGGATTTAAATTAGGCTCTGCCATCGGCCTGTTCTTGGAGCTTCGTGGGCCTTCTCTCCGAGCCTGTTTCCTCGTCTGTAAAATGAGGAGGAAGTATGGACTAGAGCAAGGACTCTCAACCCTGGGGTTCTGATCCTGACAGGGTGAAAATGTTAAGATTGTCTTTTAAGACCCGACCGGTTCTTCAACGAGGAATAAATGAAAATTTAATCTTGGCAGGAAACAGTGCCACCTGCTGGCCTTACTTTGCACTTGCAAATAACCTAATTGTCAATGCAATGCATGGCTTTTGGTATTTATTGAGCCTCACTCAAAGTTCAAAGTATGCTCATGCGCCCTCTAGGACGCAGCTATAAGCCTCTTTCCCCAGGAGCTCACAGTCTAGAGGGGACAATTGACATGTATATGAAGCCCTTTGATCCAGGGTAGGTGAAGGGTCCCAATGAAGTTCTAGGGGAACACAGGGTGGGGGGCGGCCAGGGTATGTGAATTGTGCCGTCACTCAAGGCTCCGTACTTAGAAAGGCCTGTCTTGATTTTATGCTCCAGGGTCACTGTCTTGAAATTCTTAATTTTTGAACAAGCTGTCATACATTTTCATTTTCTCCTTCTTTTTTTTCCCCATACGTTTTCGTTTTGCACTGAGTCCCACCCATAAGGTATGTAGCTAGCTGGTCCTCCCCGGGGGAAATCTTGGAAGAGGTGACATTTGAGGGGGCTGCATGTCAGAGGGATTCAGGTTCCAGGCTAGGAGGACCTCCAAGCACAGAACAGCAGCTGGAACTCAGAAGAGAGGCCAGGGCTGGAGCTGTGAGGTCACCGACTTCCAGGTGGGCGCACAGGTGGGACCAACAGCCCTACAGTCCCCTGAGGGGAGTGCAAAAGAAGACAGAGCTGCACGGCTGGGCCTGGGCTCTCAGGCCAACCTGGGATCTTGGCTTCCAGGACTCCTGCCTTGTGGAATGGCAGAGGAAGTCCTTGAAGGCAGGGCTGAATGGGCCCTCGTGCTACAGTGCCCTGTGTGGTGTGCTGGGAAACTCAGTCTTCTACAAGCGGTTTCCAGCTTCAACAGCATCACGGGGCCACAAGAGCAAACTTTCGTGAGGCGGGCACTCAAGTGAGGGCCATTTCCCATTCAACTTGTTCCCTGCATTCCTGGGCCAGGGCGTGTTCTCAGAGGCCACGAGGGCCCTTCAGCGAGCTTCTCCTTCCCTGCCATAGCGGGTTTCAGCAGGCTGACGGCAGATGACGGAGCTTCCCCATGACTTTGGGAGGTTTAAAGAGCAAAGGTCACCTCCTCCCCTTGGGAAATGGGTCCTTGCCCACAATTCCAGGAAGGGCCAAGAAGGGTAAGAGCTCCGAACCCGCATTTCAGATCAGTTCTCTCCACGGTTCCGGTCTCTGGGTATATCTATATCCTTGGTTCCAATGGCCAGAGCCAGGACCCTGCCTGGTTTTTCTGCTTCCCCGTAAAGCACAGACTTGGCAGAGAAGGGGCGTGTGGATCAGAATGGACTCTGATTTGGTCCCTGGGCCCCGTGCAGAGTGGCCCGGTTTTTGCCCAGCTGATTCCAGGAGTTCTGCCTGGAGTTGTCCTGTGTTTCATATCCTGTGTTTGCCCCTGGGCCTGAGGAGCATCTTTGCATGGATTTTGGGGGCGAGGAGCATAGCTAGGAGGGTAACTCATCCCCAGAGCCAGCAGGTGGGCCCCGGGACAGGAGCTCGCAATGCTAGCTGCTTCTGAACGCCATTTCCTCTCCAGAAAGGGTCAAATAGGCAGGCTTTCTGTTCCGTCAGACTTGTGGTCCCTTCTTCTGCGTGTGTGAGGGTGTGTGTGGGGGAAGTACACCGAGCACCCCACTCCTTGGAGAGGTGGGTGATGCAGATCAGACTCTGCCTTGGCATGGAGGAATCCCTGAGCTGCAGGACTGCATCCTGCTGGGCCTGCAAGAGAAATGCCTGGGGGACAGTTAAGATGGCAAGACCCGACCACTGTCCCAGGCACCGAAGCCAAAGGCCAGAGAGCAGACACAGGCAAGGGTGCTGCGCCTGGTCCCACCATCGCGAGTAGGAGGAGGGGTAGGTCTCTGGGTTCCAGGGTGGAAGCCAGCACTCCAGGGCAGGACCCTTACGCTCCAGGAAGGGCTCGGTGCTTCCCGGTGCTCCGGATCGGACCTGGTGCTCCCGCAAGCACCCGTACCAGGTGGGACTGGGTGTGCTGGGGAACCCAGTGCTCCAGGTGAGACCCATGCTCTAGGAGAGACCTACTGCTCCGAGCAGACCCCAGCGCTCCAGGCAGTTCCGAGGGGACACGGAGGCCGAAACCATGTACAGGTATAGTGGTCCTGTGGGCAGGACCTGGTGCTAGAGGTAGCTGGCATTTCAGGGCAGGCCTAGCGCTCCAGGAAGGACGTGATGCTCCAGGGCACGTCTCAGGAGCCTGCATTCCATACCTGGTGGGTGACACTTCGTGTCTTCTCTTCAAGAGGAGACACAACTGCGTGGAGGGTAAAGACCCCAGACCTGACCCCTAGGAGCGTGTGAAATCCTAGTGAGACTCGGAGAAACGGAGAGACACAAAGTTGGAGGGATAGGGACACACAAGTAGGGAGCCGTGCAAAGTTGCTGCAGGAGAGAGAGAGAGAGAGAGAGATTGATTGCTTGATTTAAAGAGAGAGTCAGACAAACACGGGAAGAGCCTCACTCGTGTCTGGACCAGACACGTAGCATCACCCAGGTCGTGTCTTGTTGGATGTGTAAAGACGAGTGACAGTTTCTACTGCGACAGCCTCCCCAGACCCAGGCTGTGGCATTCACTTGGCAGCAAAGGGCAGGGGGCAGGGCGTGGGAGCCAGAACACCGGCTGGGGCGGGGACCTAAGTCTGGATGAAGAGGTGGAAGTTGGTGCGCGTGAACTCGTGGTGGATGCTCTCCAGCAGCGCGTCGGCATCGGCGGGGGGCTCGGGGACGCCCGGAGGGCCGGGCCGCGCGCTGTACTCCGGGGTGTAGGTGAAGGAGAAGGCGCTGGGGTAGAAGAGGCCGTCGGCGCGCACCAGGCTCACGGGCACAGTGATGGGTGTGCGCAGCCAGCGCCAGTCGCTGCCGAAGGCGGCTATGTCGGGCACGACGCACACCAGAGACCGCGGGCTCCTGGGGTGGCACCGCGGTTAGAGCTGCAGTGACGCTGATGACGCGCGCCTGCCCCGTCCCCCGCGGCCCAGGGGAGGCGCCCGCTATACCTGTACATGGTTTCGGCCTCCACGTCCCCAAACCACACCTTGAGCCCCGCGTGGAAGTTCTCACCGTGGAGTTCCAGCGTGGCCACGTCGCCGCCACCGCTCAGCTGGGGGAGGAAGGGAGCGGGTGCGGTGGCGGAGAGCCTGCTGGAGGGTCCCTCCACCGCACCCGGAGTCAGATCCCCGCCCGCCAGCGCCCCCCAGCGCCCGCCAGCACCCTGAGTCACCTCCAGGGTGCTGATGAGGGGCACCGGAGTGACCGGCTCCCGCGTCCACGCCAGGCTGGTGCTGAAGGAGAACTCCACCGACTCAGTGCCGATGATGGTCCAGCAAGAGCTGTCGTTGAGCAGCGCCCTGTTTGCCTCCTTGGGGCAGGGGGAAGCCTGGGAGGAGACCGAGGGAATGATGGCCACTGGCATGGGGGAGCTAGCATAGTGCCTGAGCTTTTGCATTCTGGGGTCCAGTCCTAGGCTCTGAGCTTTACCTGCCCTGTGAGCTTGGACAAGACCCTTACGTTCCCAGAGGCAAATAAGTTCGCTGAACTAGTTGGTTCCTAACGGTCTATTTTCTTAGGATTTTAGAATGTTATTTTTTTAAAGATTTGTTTATTTATTTGATAGAGAGAGCACAAGTAGGCAGAGAGGCAGGCAGAGAGAGAGGGAGAAGCAGGTTCCCTGCTGAGCAGAGGGCCCCATGCGGGGCTCGACCCCAGGACCCTGAGATCATGACCTGAGCCGAAAGTAGAGGCTTTAAAACACTGAGCCACCTAGGCACCCCTAGAATGTTATTTTTTAACATTGTGCAATTCTATTCTACATTAAAAAAAACTTTGGGAGGGATTATTGCTTAAAACAATGTGATTTTATAATATTATTTTATCTCAACATTCTATGACAATATTCTTTGGGGAATTGTACTGCTTAATAATAATAATAGTAACAGTAATAATAATAGTAATAATAATTTTCCACATTCTGTAATTCTACAGTTTAACATTTTATGATTCTAACATTCTCTGCACAATAATACTCAATACTATTACTTATTGCCAATTTAAGTTTCCTTCTATAATCTTATCTCCAAACATTCTATGACTCTTAATATTCTCTGGGAAGGAGCATGACTCAATGATATTATTACTATTTTTTCTTCATTCTCGGATTCTGTCCTGATAGTCTGCGATTCCATGGGAGGTGGTGTAGCTCCGTAAGCAGCAGCCCTGATGGAGATGATCTTATGACCTATGGTTCTCTGGGTTCTGGCTTTCTAGGATGCGTGGTGCCAATACTCTACCCTTTACCTGGAATTGCACCACCTTGTCCGTAGCCAGGCATAAGTAAGTGCCCACCCCTCCGGGAGGATCACCAGGAAACTGGAATGCACACTTGTGCAGTTGGGAGATGGGCTCATCCACGTCGAGGAGCGCGCACTGTTTGGCTACTTTGCGGATGATCTACGATGGAAGGGGTGCAGGGCAGTAAGGAGCCTGGGTGGCCAGAGGCTGCCCTCCCAGCTAGCTTCCCGCTGTCCAATAGCCAAGCGGTCACTGATAGGCTCCTCCTACCCCGCCCCATACCCCGCCCACTCTCTACTCCCATCCAGCCCCATAAAGAACTGAATATCCAGAGTGAGAACAGGTGTCCTTAAGATTTGGGCCCTCAGGCTCTAGCCCTGCCCTTGTGGGTCACACTTTCCGCATGCACCTGTGGGGATTCTCCCCTCTCCCCCCCAGGTATGTCCTCCCTTCTCATACCATTGGAGGCAGTGTGATGCCTGTGATAGTGCAGACAAGTTGCACTAGGGAGCCATAGCGGACGTAGCCCTCTCGAGGTGGGAAGTCACCCTGGGAACAGTGTTCATCAGCTGGAGTGCAAAGAGGAAAGGGAAGAAAGGAAGGTTTCAGGGGTTCTGAGCTTCTGCCCCAACCCTGCCCTCCTCGCTTCTAGCTCCAGCCCGCATCACATGTGGGTCTTGTGGGTAGGGTCGGCATGCAGTCCTGGAGGGGTCCTCTGTGACTATCCTGGGAAATGTTCGCTCCTGGGGTGGGGTTTGAGATGAGGGGAGAGGGCTGGACGTTGGAGCCAGAATGGCTTGGACCAGTCACAGACTCACTGGAAGGAGCATGTGGGCAAGCCTTAATTCCATGGGCAAAGTTTACTTTTCTCTAGGGGTTATAGTGAAGATGGAATGAACTCATGCACGCGAAGCGCCCAGCCCCAGGCCTGCTGCTGTGGTTACCCAGGTGGAGCGTGAAGGCAGCCCACTGGCGCGCGCTGGCCACGAAGGCCCCGTCCTCCACAGAGAGGTAGCGCGTGGACACGGTCTGGGAGCGCAGGCGGTTGAAGAGGGAGACCTTTGAGCCCGAGGATATGCACACTGTGAGGGGAGGTGAAATCAGCACCCAAGCCTGGCTTGGTTCCTTGTACTCACCAGACAATTTCTGGTCCTCTGTCCCCTGTGTCAGTCCCCTCATATGCTCACTGGCCTAGACACACTGGGCCGATTTTATGGTCACTTACCTAGCACCTGCGGTAGTCCTGCTTTTGTACTTTCATACTTTTGCCTGTTCTTTTTTGCTGCCTGGGCATCCTTCAGGTCAGCAAGTAACATTATCAAGTGTTCACCAAGTGCCTCCTTTCGGGCGGGCACTGTGCCGTGTACTGGGCACCAAAGGGTGAATTAGACCCAGTTTTGCTCTGGAGGAGTTCACTCTCTCATAGAGGAGGGATAGCAATATAAAATTTCAAAATGATATGGTAAAACTCCTTCCTGGAGGAGGTTATACTCTCAGCTGGGGAGCAGGGAGCAGGCAGGAGTTGCTCAGGGCCTGCATAAGCAAAGACTATTTGGTGTGAAACAGCAGTGTGATGTTTCTAGGGCTTGGCACTGATCTCTTCCTGCTTGATTACACAGACTCAGGGCCAGGGTTTTGTTTTCTGACTGAGCTTTGACCACCTGGGGAGAAAGCACTGGGTCATTTCCCTCTCTCCCCTGCTAGGCATACCGTAGGTACTCAATTTATACTTAGTCCAAGTTCCCGTCCATTCGATAATGGTGATAGCTAACATTTGTTGTGTGTCCAGTACTGTTTTAGATGCTGTATATGTTATACAGCATCTAATATATGTTATATATTAGCTCATGTGATTCTCTCAACAGAGCTCTGGGGCAGACATTATCTCTATTCAAGAGAGCATCACAAGGCTGGCTAGTGAGTAGCGGGGTCAGGACTCGAACCCACCCACCTGGCTTCAGAATCTGCGCTCCTGACCACCACACTATAGCACTTAACTGATATCAAGGGCCACACAGAGCACTGCTTGGGTCTGAGAGGTTCTACCTCTCAGTTTTTTAACAGGCAGAACGTAAGTATGATGTAGGGATAGGAGCTGGGCTCTGGAGGCACACTGATTCAAGTTCGAATCCTGGCCGGGTCTCTTTCTAGTGGGGCAATCTTAGCCAAGTCACCTGGATAGGCCCCAGTGGCTCATTACATGAACGGATGAATGTTCCAGACCTCATTTTCCTCATCCCTGACGTAGGAGCAATGATAGTACACACTTCAGAGGGACACGATGAACATCGACTAGGATGATTCGTGTTACCGTCGGCCAGGAAAGCTCCCCTAGGTCTTCCCCCACCTCCCAGCCAGGGTAGTGGCGGTGTAACCATTTTTATTCAGGCCTGGCCCCCTTCTCAAAGCCCCCAGCCCTGGGATTTGTCACTTGGCACCCAGGGCAGTACTTATTTCAAACTGTGTCTCTTTGATAAGCGACGTGTGTCCTTCTCCCCCGCTAGGCTGTGGGTTCCTTCCGAACACTCGTCCTTACTTTACAGGGACGCGGCAGCGAGCACAGAGCCAGGCCTACGTCATGGACCGAACAGGTACTTTTGACTAAATTTCCGTCACTTTTAATTTGTCTTTAGCTCAGCACCCGCCGGCCTTTTTTGTCTGCTCTGGACGCCCCCTTTCCGCCCCCTTTCCCAGTGTCTGGGCTCGGTCCCCTTTCCTCTCTGCTCTTGCTTCTCTCCTTTCTCATTCTCGGATCTCCCCCCGCACCTGCTCCCCCAGACTCCGCCCCTCTCTCGGCTCAGACTCCACCTTTCCCGCTCTGGCCCCACCCCTCCAGTCTAGGCCTCCGCCCTCCCCAGCTCTGCAGTTCCAGACCTGGTGGCCCCTCCCCGCCCCTCCCGGCGCGCACGCCCCGCTCGGCTCACGGTCGGTGTTTTTCAGCGACTGCTTCTTCTGCGAGGGCTTCGAGATGACCTTGATGAGGCGGCTGTGGAAGGTGCCCAGCTCTCGGCCCCCTCGGTGCACCAGCCGCAGCACCAGCCGGAAGTGCTTCCTCTTGTCTGCGTCCGAGATGTACAGGGTCTTGGCGCAACCGAATTCCTACGGGGTGCGCGGGCGCGGGGCCGTCTCATCCCAGCCCTCCGCCACCGTGTCTGCCTCATCAGACGTGACAGGAAGCAGCACGATCCCAGCTCCCGGGCTCACCCTCGAGGCAGAACCCCGGTCCTCCCGCCTCTCTACCTATCTCTTGGCTTCTTCGGGAATGGGGTGGGTGTAAAGGAGGCCTCCTTGCCGAGAGAGGGGCAAGGATGGGAGCAGGAATCGGACCGTGTCCCGTGCTCTCTCACCCTGGAGTCTGGCTGCTCTTCAAAATTCAATTTTTGCGTCTCGGCGGCGCTGCCGGACGCGCCGTCCAGTCCCATGTAACCGCAGACCGTGGGCCCGGTTTCCCCTGCCTGGTGGGCTGGAAAGGGATGCGAATGGGCTCAGGAAGGACCCAGGTGGCAGGCAAACTGAGTTCTCGCCGCCAGAGGGCGCGGCGACACTGCGCCTGCGACCCGCCCGGCTCCCAGGCCTCACTGCGGCATCCCCAGCAGGGGGAGGCGTCCGGCAGCCCAGGAGTCCGCCCTCACCTTGGCCCTGCACTGGCTTCACCCTCCAGCCGGGACCTGCAAGGTAGACACAGGGCGGGGGGCAGAAGAACCTGCGGAGACATGCAAGCAAGCGCTGGACTCGCACCTCCATCTCCATTCGACCGTATCTAGACATCTCAAAGGCAGCATAAATGGGGCAGGATCCTTGATTGCTCCTCCACCTTTCCCACCTCCGCGGGCTTCTCCCTGCCTGTGGACCCCATTAA
>CM052811.1:107964132-107975093 GCA_028533885.1 Nasua narica | reverse complement strand
AGGACGGGCTCCATTTTTAGCTCTACATACTCAGATTTTTAAAAAAAACAACTGGTAAAAATAAATGCTCTGGGTTAAAAACATTTTTTTGTAATTATAAAAGTAATTCAGGCTCATTGCTTAAAATAAAACTTGAATAGCATAGAGAGTATCAAGTGAAAAAAAAATCTCCTCGCTCTCCTAATCCCATTCCCCAGAGGTAACCACAGGACAACTGTTCCTTGTGATTCTTTCCAGACGTTTCCTGTGCTCACAGAGGCAGCCAGTGCAGGGCTCTGAAGTCAGTCTGCTTGGTTTGGAATCCTAACTTTGTTTCTCGTTTGCCGAATGTGTTGGACTAGTTGTCTTAGTTTCCTCATTCATAAGATGGAGTTAATAATAGTATGACCCTCACAGAGTTGTCTTGAGGATTAAATAAATTAATTCACGTAAACTTTTCAGTGCTCAGCATCCAGGAAGCACTGTGTAAGTGATTTCAGTATGTATTTTTATAAACTTCTTTTGATTTATTTTTGTTTTTTTCCAAGCCAGACTGCATCCAGCTTTATTAAAGATACTTTTCATAAGCAATCATGGTATTTCAGGCAGGACGTGGGCAGACGATCGTCAACAGTAGGCAACAACTTTCAAACTCCCTTCTTCAACGGGCTGCCATGGTAGAACCACTGTGAAACCCGAAGAAGCCTTCACAGGATGCTCTGAACAGGGAAAGTTCAGAGTGAGGGCTGACACTTCACATTTGGCACGTTGTTCAGTAACTTTTCACAAGCCAACCCTGATTTGAAGGAAATGAAATGCAAATGGCGGAACTATCCATCTGAAGATCCAGAAGCAAAAAAGCAAAAAAAAAAAAAAAAGAACTTTCTGGAGGTATATCATCTCCACAGTGACACTCGAATGTCCAGATTACCTGACTGGGAGCCAAGTTTTGGGCTCAGGTTCCAACAGGTCCCTGGGCTTAAAGGAGTCAAGTCTCTGCGGAAGCAGAGAGGGAGAAGAAGACATAAAAAATGAATTTTAGTTTTTCCACACCACAAGACATTTGTGCCAAGGTGGCTTATGTGTGTCAACACCAAGGAATCCTTCCTTCTGGGAACCAAGAGGAAGTTCCTCAAAATTAGAAAGGAGAGGTGAGAGGTGTTTTCCCCCTTGTATTCAGTCTAGCTTTGGAGACATTCTATTCATGACATATGCCCTTTCCCCAAAACAACAATGAATTGTTCAGTGTGCTAATGACGTAGCTTAAAAAAAAGAAAAAGAAAATTCTGCATTTTTATAAAACTTGATAAAAAATGCTATTTCACACTGTACAGTCAGCAAGAGTACACAGGTGCCAACAATGCGCACACTTAACTTGGTATCTCCTATAAACTTCTTAAAAATTGGAATCATGCTCCACACATTAGCTGAAACTGTCCTTTTCACTTACTGCTCTATCTGGGACATATTCCCTAAGGCAGGACATGTACATCTATGTAGAGCATGTTCCCCCCATTAGGAAGGATGGTCCGATACAGGAAGGCAGAAAACGATATTTACAATACACATACCTGACAAGGGGCGCACATAAACTATTAGGATATATATAAAGCATCTACAACTCAATCAAAGACTAAACACACACAAAACCACAAAGACCTGAATTGATATTTCACAAAAGAAGATATATGAATGGCTAAGAACACATTAAAGATGCTCAATGCCATTAATTACCAGAAAAATGGATATTGAAACCACAATGAGATATCATTTCATACGCACTAAAATGGCTAACAACAACAACAAAGCAAGCCTGACAATATCAAGTGTTGGGGAGGATGTGGAATGACCAGAATTTTTTTTTTTTTTGGAGAGAGAGTGTTGTTGGGGGGCGGGGGAAAGGAGGAAGGGGCAGAAGAAGAAGAGAGAGAGAATCATAAGCAGGCTCCATGCTCAGCGCAGAGGGCTCACAACCCTGAGATCGTGACCTGAGCTGATATCGAGAGTCCGATGCTTAACTGACTGAGCCATCCAGGTGCCCCTGGAGTGACCAGAATTCTTATACTCTTCTGGAGAGAATGCAAAATGGTACAAGCACTTAGGAAGCCTGGCCGTTTATAATAAAGTTCAATATACATTTACTCAATGACCAGAAATTCCATTCATAAGTGTTTACTCAAAAGAATATAAAGCAAATATCCATAGGAAGATTTGAAAGAATGTTCACAGCAGTCTGCTTATGATAGCGGGAAAATGGAAACAATGCAAATACCCATCAACAGGAGAATGGATGCACAGATCGTGATTTATCCACAAGACGGAATGCTGTTTAGCAGCGAAGAGGAACAGACGACCCCCACAGGCGACAGCATGGATGAATCTCAAAAACATTATGTTGGACCAAAGGAGCCGGACACAGAAGAGTCCATAAATATGATCCCATATACCTGACGTTCCAGAGCAGATGAAACTGATCTATAGCGAAAGAAGGCAGATCACTGGCTTTCTCGGGCTGGGACCAGGGAGGGTGGTGAAATCGATTATAAAGGACCTCTCTGCGTTGCTGGAAATATCCTGTATCTTGTCGGGGCACTGCTTACCTGTGCACGTGTATCAGACAGTCATTTGCTGTGTGTGCATTTTATTGAATATAAGTTATATCTAAAAAAAAAAAAAAAGATTAAAAATCACAGATGCTATTTTGCAGTTCAGAGAATCCCCCTCTGGCCCAGACCTCTCTAGGGATAATGTCCAGCTTCGGCTGACAGATTCTTAATCTTCAATGATCTCTTCTCAGTCTTGTCAGGGACCTAAATCATTTCCTCGTGGGAGACCACAGCTTCTTCCGTTAGCAATCTGATACACGAAACGCCTTCTTCTGAGCCCTGAAGGATTGCTGGAAATGTCCTGGTGTATCTCTGATGTCTTCACAAATCCTTTCTGAACAGGGTTATTGGAAGGCATTCGAGAAGGCATCCGAGCTCTCCTGGTCTGTTGCTTCTTCTACCACAGAGGTGGACCTTTGTTCCTTTTGCCCCAGAGTCCGGGTCCTGCCTTTCAACACAGACAAGGAAATTCGAGGTTAAGGGATAGAGGCATGCACTAGGTTTCCATGGGTCTTAACCATTTTGGAGTCCAAACCATTTCAGGATTGTGATGAGAGATATAGAGGTATGGACTCACTCCTCTGAAAAGTGCAGAGGCTATTTGCATACCATTTCCTGGGGTTTAGAGACTGTAGACTTAGATAGAGGACAGGACCAGAGGGAGCTGATGGTCACCTGGCCTGAGCAAGGCTGCCCCAGAGAGAAGATCAGAGGGGACAGAAGAGGCTGATCCCCCCCTTCTGAGCTCCAGACGTGCAGGAA
This sequence comes from Nasua narica, assembly GCA_028533885.1. NCBI lineage: Eukaryota > Metazoa > Chordata > Mammalia > Carnivora > Procyonidae > Nasua > Nasua narica. The sequence goes on along the minus strand of CM052811.1, from coordinate 107,971,746 downwards.
GGAAACTGTAATAATAATGAGAGCTGCTGTTTTTGACTCCCTGCCGGCCAGATACTGAGCTGGATGCCTTCGGGCCCTAAATAAGGGATGAACAATGATGTCTATTTTATGTAGGTTCCCGAAAATAGCAGAGGTCTCTTGATCTGCCGAAATCACGCAGGGAACAAGTTGCAGAGTCAGGCTTGGAGTCCAGGCCATTCGGACCCACAGTCCACCTCGGAGCCGCTTTGCATCTACGGGCTTCTTATTCACAATTGCCTCCCCAGCGGGCACAGTACCAGGCACGCGGGCGGCATTTTTGAGGGACTGAATGAGTAAAGAAGATTTAGGAGAAGGTGGTGGAAGCCGGGTGGAGAAGCGGCGGTTGGATTCTGGGAGCCAGAGCCGCTCAGGAGACGTGTGGCAGTACTGACCGGGCTCCGGGAGTGCCATCCACCTGGCAGGTGACCTGGGCAAGGCCCCTCGTCTCAGAGTCTGTTTTCTTTCTCGGAGACATGACTGGTGTGGCCCAGATGAGACCCCTGCCGCTGCTAACAGGCGATGGCTTTAGGATTGAGAACTGATTATAGCCAGGTCAGGGTAGCTCTGAGCAGGGGATACAGAGCTCGGTTCTGGCCTGGAGGGACTTTGCGGGCCCGGGGAAAGTGACCACAAGATCAGGAAGGAGAGGCACAGAGAAGGGAAACATACTTTCCATTGTATGCAAGTTCACACACTAAAATGGGAACCTGTGCACATAAAAATAATACTAGGAGGGGTGCCTGGGTGGCTCAGTCGTTAGGTGTCTGCCTTTGGCTCGGGTCATGATCCCGGGGTCCTGGGATCGAGCCCTGAATCGAGTTCTCTGCTTCGTGGGAAGCCTGCTTCTCTCTCTCCCACTCCCCCTGCTTGTGTTTCCTCCCTCACTATCTCTCTCTCTCTGTCAAATTAAAAAAAAAAATGAAATCTTAAAAAAAATAATACTAGGAAAGCAAATTGGTTTTTGCAGTTGACAGAAGCAAGGGAGACCCTCCATTCTTGAGCTAAGGTTAATTTTGATTAATTTGACACAATCCATGAGGCTGAAAGTTTAGAAAACCAACTTACCCAGAGACTAATTGAATCGTTTTTGTGTTCTTCCCTGAGTCTGTTCCCCAAACAGAGTTCAGTCATCACCATATTTTTTTTTTAAGAGGGAGAGAGCGCGAGAGAGCAGGGGAGGGGAAGAGCAGAGGGAGAGGGAGAGAAGAGAGAAACTCATGCAGACTCTCTCCTGAGCCCGGAGCCTGATGCAGGGCTCAATGTCACAATAACGAGATCGTGACCTGAGCCGAAATCAAGAGTCAGATGCTTAACCGGCTGAGCCACCCAGGGGCCCCTTTATAACTATTTTTAAGAAAGGAGGGGCTCTGTTCCTTTTCTTAACCTCTCTTGATGCACAAATGATTGACTGTGATGAGACTTGTATTCACGGCTACTGCCCTTGAGGCAGATCCTATGGGCACAGCCCTCTCCGCTCACCACCACCAGATCGGCCAGCGGGCCCAGTATTTGCCCAGAGGAACTTCTCGTGGATACTTTGTAATCACTTCATGTTCTAGTTATTCCTACATGTAGGATTTATACTTCTGGAACAAGGATCTTGGTATGATTGCTTAATTGTTACACTCTATTAATTTATTTTTAAATATTTTATTTATTTATTTGAGAGAAGAGAGAAAGAAAGTGAGCATGAGTGGGGGAAGGGGCAGAGAGAGAGGCAGAGGGAGAAGCAGACTTCCCGCTGAGCACGAAACCCCACATGGGGTCCCATCCCAGGACCCCGAGATCATGACCTCAGCTGAAGTCAGACACTTAGCTTAACCGACTGAGCCACCAGGCACCCCCCTATTAATCTATTTTTAAACCAATAGAGAGAAAAGCAGTTTTATTGTGAGTGTTCGAAGATCTCAGACTTGATGATCTCAGGCATTTTGATGAAGGAGCTCTTGAAAAAACAGCCAGCAAATTTAACAATTATGGGATGAGTTCACGAAAGGCAAAATGCAAATAATAGTCTAATCCCCAGAATAACTTTGAAATAAAAATTTTAAGACCCTTGAGAGATAAAAGCAGTAACATTCACGAAAAGACAACAAGAGATTGTAAAATAAAAATTGGAGTATATGAATCAAGAACTAATGGATATGGGAAAAAGAAAGAAAAAAATATGAAAAAACCCCCACATAGCTCAAGTTGTAGAGAGAAAGAAAAGTCAGAAGAGATGATGCAAAGAAGCAATGGGAGAGGATTTTCCAGAATCAAAGGAAGATGTGAGTGTTCACACTGAAAGCATACATCAAGTATGGGGCAAAATGGATAAATTAACTTCTACACAACAAACCACTTGGCTTCGATTACAAGTCTGGAAGCGTTGACTGGAAGCAAATGGAGCAGAAACTGACTAAAGTTATGGGTTGTATCGGCAGGGAAATTACAATATTGGCCAACAGGGGCATTGCCTATCCCAGCAGGCAATCCTTAGTCTCTATTGCACCTATAGGAGGTGGGGAAGACCCATGGTGATGGGGATGACCTGTGGCCTTGCTCTTTCCTGTTGATGAAGGAAGGAAGGAAATACCCACAGGTGAGCATGTGATGCTCGGACCCCACACAGCTGTGAGATGAAAGGCTAGCACTTGCACGGGTGTGTAGGACAGACATAGTTCCCATTGTGAAAGACCCAGAAGCGGCTGGTCTCAGGAAGCCCACTTATGACCACAGCCTTTGGTTCCCTGGGGCCACGGATAAGAGATCATCTGTCCGTTTACCTCTCGGGGAGCACCTGTCTAGCATTTCTATCTTCAACACTTTCTTCCATCACCTCAATAATTTCGCACAAGGGGCTGTGGTGTGCCATGTCAAGTTAAGACTTAATATTATGTGTTGCTTTGACGACGGGTAAGACAGGGAAACCTGGGATGTCCAAACCTCCACCTCTTGTCACCCCCGCTCTGCACCCACGGAGAAAGTCTCTGAGCTAAACAACCCCTTTATCAAAGAACCAGGCACAGTTCCTGCTTACTCTTGAGTAGCCCATTTCAGTTCCCTGCAATTATGGACAGGAATCCCTCCTTCCCCTACAGAATCTCTCCAAGAAGTGCCTCTACCCCAGTCCTCTCTGATCGGGGTTCTGGGAGTGAGGGCTGCTTGGGGCTGGGGAGATGGAGGCCACATCCTAAAGAGCCTTGGATTTGAACCTCAGCTCTGCCATTGACTGGCATCTGATCTCAGGCAAGCCCTGTATCTCTCTTATTGTCGGTATTGGTTAAGGGTTGGTTGCAAAACCAGGAACCTCTCTAGCTAGTTTAAGCAGAGAGTGATTTATTAGCAGAAACTGGTATCCTGCAAAATCTCTCAGAGGGCTGGTGGAGGCTGTAGACTGAGTTTCTGGGAAAATTTTCTCTTCTGAGTCACGCTGCCTTGATGCAGTTCCGGAAACTACCAACTGGAGAACCACACCACCGACCACGGTCTGTGCCCGGTGCTCTGCGTCCCTCCCGACTAAGTTTTGGTTCAATGTTTTAGAGAGTGCATCTGGTTGGTGAAGCCCAAATCAGATCTAGAACCCCAGCTCTGGGGGGTGGGGGTCATGGAAATGTAGCTTTTAACTTTCCGGCCTCTGTGATTTTGAGAGGTATGCCAGAAAGAAAGAGTTTGAAATCGGGGCACCGGGGTGGCTCAGTCGTTCAGCGTCTGCCTTTGGCTCAGGTCATGATCCCAGAGTCCTGGGATCGAGTCCTGCATCAGGAAGCAGGAAGCCTGCTTCTCCTACTCCCCCTGCTTGTGTTCCCTCTCTCGCTGTGTCTCACTCTGCCGAATAAATAAATAAAATCTTAAAAAAAAAATAAAAGAAAGAGATCCAAATGGATGGTGAGTGAGTCAATCCTCAGATTCTGGCTTAGCCTCTCCTCTCCACAGAACGGTGGTTTGCTGGGGTCTCTGAGTGGGCTGGGAATGAGTGTAGCCTTGCTGCCTAGAGTCAAACCCAAACTTGTTTCATAGTCAGTCCCTCTGGAGGTCATCTACATAAGTGCTTTCCAAGCCTATGGATCCAGTGTCCCGCGCCCTTTTAGTAACAAATCTTTTCTCACATCCCCTGAACTAACCTACACGTGTAGTACCAGATATAGGTCACTATCATGCACTAACCACAGTGATAGAAGTGAAGTGAAAAGAAAGTAAAATTTATAGTAAAATGATATGCATTTCAATATCTAAATGCCCCACCAGGGCCACTCAGAGATGTGTGGAAGTTGTCGGGACCCCACATTATATGAGGATGTCCACAAAAGCAGGTGGTTGTATTTACAACTCAAAGATTATGGAAGTGTCCATCTTGGGGACTATCATCGGTAAATGGTCAACAGCTCTCGATAATGTTCTGAACAAAAGATAAACTTCCCTGAACTTAGATGGTGGTTGTGTTCCTGAAAAAACAACAACAGTGGTTATTAAAACTGGACAAAGATGGGGCGCCTGGGTGGCTCAGTGGGTTAAAGCCTCTGCCTTTGGCTTTGATCGTGATCTCAGGATCCTGGGATCGAGCCCCGCATCGGGCTCTCTGCTCAGTGAGGAGCCTGCTCCCCTCCCACCCCGCCTGCCTCTCTGCCTACTTGTGATCTCTCTCTCTCTCTGCCAAATAAATAAATAAAATCTTTAAAAACAAACAAAAAAAATTGGGCAAAGAATATTTTGCGCTTATACATAATGTGAGTTTAGTACTAGGCTCATATAAACATGCTTCACCTTCAAAATGTCCAGTAAGACATTAAAAAAAACTTTTACAATGAACGTAAAATTCATATAACATGAACTCCCTGTTGACCACCCTCAAGGGCACAATTCAGTGACATTTCTGCAGTCACAGTGTTGTGTAACCATCACCTCTGTTTTGTCCTGAGACACCACCCCAAAAGGAAAGCTGTCCCCCCCATTAACCAGTTGCTTCCCATTCCCCCCTCCCCCAAGCCCCTGGGAACAACTAGTCTGCTTTTTGTCTACAGATTTACTTATTCTGGCAGTTTCATACAATGGATTCATAAAAGTAGGTGATCTTTTGTTGTCTGGCTTTTCACTTAGCATAAGTGTTTTTGAGGTTCATCCACATGGCAGCAAGGATCAGGACCTCATTCCTTTTTATGGCTTAATAATATTCCATTGTATGGATGTACCAACACTGTGGGAAACAGTTCAGCCCTTCCTCTAATAGGTAAACCTAGAATTAGCATATGACCCAGAAATTTTGCCCTGGCTATAGACCCAAAAGAATTGAAAACAGTATTTAAACAAATACTTAAACACGAATGTTCACAGCAGCATGACTCACAGTTCTGGGACATTTTGAAAGTCACGCAAGATGTCGACATTTGCTAGGTATGAATGATTATCTGTGCAACGTCTGGTGCCTGCCATCTTCAGCCCTTATCACGAGAGGTAAGTATGCCTCCACAATCATTCTGAGTAAGTGAGTGAGACACCTTTATGACGAGACACCTTTACAAAACCACCTTTATGACGGGTTTTCCAAAGTCCTCTGGAGCTTTGCCACTACCATGAGATCACTGATGGGATCTCAGTGTTCTGTGAATAGGGGGGGCTGCAGCCCAGAGAAGGCTGTTCACACAGAGAGCCGGTTGAAGATGGGGTTAGCACTGGTCCTCTCCAACCCAAGCTAATGGTCTTTCTGTGCTGAGCCTCCATCCATCCCACTGAAACTTAAGGGCGGGAAGAAAACACAGCAGGTCCCCAGTGGTGTTTTGCATCCCCCAAACTTGATACCCACCACCACCAAGAGAGAGAGAGGAAGCTCCCTTATAGAATGACAACTGCTCCCAGTAGGACATAATCTTCTTATTTTCTACAAGGTTCGAGAGGACAGGGACTTAGACTTTTCATTACTTCTGAATTCCCCATGCCAGGAAAGTGCCTGGCACAGGGTTTGTTTTAATATGTATTTGTCGAATGAATGAATGGGTGTGTAGTGTGTAGTCCTGTGGTCCAAAGACTCTCTTTCTCCTCCCTGGATGGAAAAGTAGAAGATTTATCCCTAGTTTGAGCACATTGTTCAAGGAAAACTTTGGACTCCATTCATTCACATGTCCTGAGCACTCAACTCAGGGTCCAGCACACAATGGGTAATGCACACAGTGAATCAGTGTTTTCTGCACATTCAGTTTCTGTCTGGGACAGAAGTCTGGCCTAGGACACGTGGGATGATGGAAGGAGAGGGAAAATTGGGAGAGGTAATGGGATTTGTGGTCTTCCTCTCTCGGCATGAGGAGTGGAAATAACAGAGGGCTGAGTCAGTCAGATCATAGCCTGAGTCATAGTCGTGCGTTATTAGCACTGAATTGCTGAGCCCATGACTTCACCTGTCTGAGCCTCCCTTTCCAGGTACGTAAAATGGTTAATAATACTTGCTTTCTTCTATGGTGGTGGGCATTAAAGATGTTAGGTTTGTGAGATGAGTACACAGTGACCGTAGTCAATAATGGTACATATTTCTCTTCCTTTAGGATGAGGTCCAGGTTCTTCTCTACACCAATGCACACTCGACCTCCGATTAAAAGTGTTAGCAATTGCTATTGACGGTCAGGTTTAGGACTTTCTATTGGGCTTTATTCAGAAATTAAGGTAGCACACACAGGGGTGGGATGTTCCTTGATTTCATTTTTCAGGAGTTGTAACAAGGGTCTGCACTGACCGGCTCTAGTGGGGGCCGGATATAACCAGTCTTTCATCCCTCTTGTCCTTTCTGGGTTCAGGAAGAAATTCACAACCTGAATAAAGTTATCATCGTTAAGGAATTTGAAGTGGTAATTCAATTTCTTCCTTTGTAAAATGAAATAGGTTAAGATATTTCAGTTTGGTGATTAAATTTCTCTCTTCAAGTATGGAAACGATAGGTGGTGCATTAATTTGTTACCAAACTTCTAAGAAAGAGACAATTTCTATCCCCAGCTATTTCAGAGACCAGAACAAAGAAAGCAGGGAGAAAAACTTTGTGGATTTTATTTCTGATACCATATGTTTGATGTTATAATTAAAGTTTGAGAAGAAAATTATAGACTTGTTTTTTTCTTATGAAGATATGGTGGGAAAAATCCTAATTAAAACATCAGGAAATCGTTGATGTTGAGTTCCCTGAAGTCGATGACTGCCTTGTGGTTGGCTATGTAGAAGAATGCCCTTATTCACGGAGAATACATCCTGAAGTATTTATGACTAAACCTAATGTACACAACTTACTCTCAAAGGACAGTATAGAATATTATGTTCTTGCTCACACATGGAGGAAAGAGAATAATAAAACAAATGTGGCAAAACGTTAACATTTAGTGGATCTGTGTGAAAGGAATATGACAGTTCTATGTTCTTTTCTTCCAGTTTTTTCTATGCATTTGAAATTATTTCGAAGCAACAAGCATAACAAGTGTTAGGATAATGAGTGTGCTAAAAAGAAATCCCTCATAAATAAATAGGGTACATCCCAAGAATGCAAGGGTAGTTCAAGAACAGAAAATCTATCTGTGCGATCAAGCAAATTAATAATTTGAAGAAGAGAAGCCAAACGAGCCAATATATTTATAAAAA
>CM052811.1:107928887-107963632 GCA_028533885.1 Nasua narica | reverse complement strand
GTAACCAGCAAGTCACCAGGAAGCAACAAAGGACTCATGCTTAGGAAGTCTGCAGGTTATCCTAGGAAGTCTCCTAGGAGCTGCCTGTGTGGGGTTCCACTGAATGCACCTGCTGGGGGAGCTCCACGGGCGGTGCTTTAACAGCACCCCAACCCAACTGGTCTGAAGGGTTAACTTGCTTCGAGCTTATTATGCACCTGCTGCTTCAGCCAAGTCCCTCCGTCTGTAGCCGAACTAACTTTCCTTGAGATTTCAGACCACTAACCTTGACGAGTGAAGGACCAGACTTTCCCAGAAGATAAGGCTTGACCACATTCAAGAGCAGCTGCCGCCAATGCCAGCAAGTCTGTTCAGGGTCACGTCGACATAGGACTAATCCACCAGGCACCTGGTTTCCCTCCCCTTTCCACACCTTGCCCTCTACAGTCCTCCGGCTCCCCCTGGACGGGGAAGATGGTCTTTGAGATGTTAGTCCACCATCTACCCAGGTTGCCAGCTTCCTGAATAAAGCAACCTTTCCTTTCTCACCATCGCTTATCTCTCAAGTATTGATTTTTGAGTAGCAGGCAGCCGAACCTGAGTTCGGAATCGGTTCTCTGTCCAGTAACACCACCTACACTCCAGGCAGCAGTGTGGAAGCGAGACAAAGGAAAGCACGTTGGCAGCAGAAGAGAAGCCCTTTCCTCTTCCAATGCCTGTCCTGCACCCACTACTGACAAAGATGAACCATGCACCAGCTGGCAAAGGAGAAACATTCCCAAATTCCAAGCCAGCAACAAAGGATGGATTTGCAACTGAGAGTCAATACGTTCGAAAGCATCGAAAACAGAATAGGATAAAAAGCCCCCAAATAGTCCCCTATATATATATATATGCAGGAAGTCGATTTATGTCACAGGTTGTTTTGCAAACCAGTAAGGAAAAGAGAAACTTTTCAATAAATACCACTGGGACAAAAATCCATATTCTGTACTTAAATTTTCGAAATTTAATTTTTTTAAAGTAGGCTCCACATCCAGTATGGAACCCAACTCAGGGCTTGAACTCACGACCCTGAGATCAAAACCTGAGCTGAGATCAAAAGTCAGATGTTTAGCTGATGGAGCCACCCAGGCGCCCCATATCTGTATTTTTAAAAAAGAAAAAGAAGAGAAACCTGATCACTACTCCTCGTCACATGCAAAATCATTTCCAACTGGTTGTAGACTTAATATAAAAAGCAAAACCGTAGGGATGCCTGGGTGGCTCAGTTGTTAAGTGTCTGCCTTTGGCTCGGGTCATGGTTTCGGGGTCCTGGGATCGAGTCCCACATCAGGCTCCTCAGCGGGGAGCCTGCTTATCCCTCTCCCCCTGCTTGTGTTTGTATTCCCTCTCGCTGACTCTCACTGTTAAATAAATAAATAAAACCTTTAAGAAACAAACAAACAAAAAAAGCAAAACCATAAAGATTTTAGAATGTAACAGACGATAATATTTTCACGACTTCATTCTAGAGAAAGATTTTTTATTTCAAATTTTTATTTAAATTCTAAGTAGTTAACATATATGGTAAAATTGGTTTCAGGTGTAGAATTTCGTGATTCATCACTTACAGGTAATACCCAGAGCTCATTACAGCAAGTGCCCTCCTCAGTACCCGTCACTCATCCGGCCCATCCCTCACTCACCTCCCTCCATCAACCCTCACCTTGTTCTCTGTTGTTGAGTCTATTATGGTTTGGTTCCCTCCCTCTCTTTTTTCCCACTTCTCCTATGTTCCTCTGTTTTATTTCCTAAATTCCACATACAAGTGAAATCATATGGTATTTATCTTCCTCTGACTTATTTTGCTTAGCATAATACACTCTAGTTTCATCCACATTGTTGCAAATGGCAAGATTTCATTCTTTTTGATGGCTGAGTAACATTCTATTGTATATATACACCATAGCTTCTTTATCCATTCATTAGCCCAAATGTTGGACATCTAGGCTCTCTCCAGAGTTTGGATATTGTTGCTAATGCTGCCATAAACATCAGGGTACATGCGTCCCAGTTTGGATATTGTTGCTAATGCTGCCATAAACATCAGGGTACATGCGTCCCTTCAAATCTGTATTTTTGTATCCTTTGGATAAATACTTAGCAGTACACTTGCTGCAGAGTAAGGTATTTCTATTTTAAAATTTTTGAGGAATCTCCACACTGTTTTCTGGAGCGACTACACCAGTTTGCATTCCCACCAACAGTGTAAGAGAAAGATTATTTAAAGAGGACACAAAAATACTATATATAAAAAAGGTAAGTTTAACTACAATAAATTAAAATTTCTGTTTAACAAAAGATACTGTTAAGAAAGTGAAAAGGCAAACCACAGGTGGGGGAAGATATTCGCAAGCAGAATATATAGAAAGAATTCCTACAAATAAATGTCAAGAATACTTGGTCTAGTAGAAAGATCTACCAAATACACAAATAGCCTCCTCACACACAAAAATTAAATGCAAATGTCCAATAAACATCCTAGAAGCATGGAACCTCATTTACTCCTCAGGGAAACGCGAATTAGAACCAAAAATGAGACACTACTAAGGATCCACCAAATTGGCCAACACTGAATTGTTTGGCAACACTGAGTTATTTTTTACAAGGATGAGGAACAACTGTGCGGAGAGCATGTACTTTATGTGGCTGAGGTTTGTACCAAGAGGACAAGTGCAGAGTGCATTTGTATCACAGATCTGGATGCTTATAGGCACGCTTGTGCGTCTCTGTATGTAAGTGTGATGTGTCTCTTGTTCAAAGGTGGGCAGCATTTCTTGAGGCCTGACTGTCTGCCCGGTACCCCGGTAAGTTCCTAACACGATCATTTATATCCTCTGCCTCGTTGGATTTTCATAATCCCTGTCTTGTAGGGAGCAGAGGGAATGATTTGTGTTGACAGCCTTAAAAATATCCAAACCTTTTGAGTCAGTACGTTCCACTTCTAGACATCGGTCCTAGCAGAAAAATCTGAAATAAAGAAAAAAAATGATTTACGTACAAAGACTGACATATGCATGTAATCTACAATTGAAACCAAGAACTGGGGACTAAGGATTTGTCTTGTGGGGAGTCACAGAAATGGTGACATAGCCTTGAAATAAGCAACAATGTAGCCGTTAGCTGAGTTCTTCGGAACTGATGAGGGAACAGAAGGCACGCTGGGGACAAAGCGGAAGCTGACCTGCTGCGACCTCCCCCCACTCCCTAGTCCTGGGTGGGACGCGTGTAACATTCTTCCAGGAATCTCGCAACTATGTTAAAGTTAATACCTGGCTAGAGGGGGAAACCCATCTTAACCTGACAATGGCAAGGCCTCTGGTACCTTGTAGGTCCTCTTTAGCATATGAAAGGTCTACTGAAACCTCCCTTTTCCTTCCCTCCCCCCACCCCATCATTTATAACCTGCCATCTCTCACAACCCCAGCCCAGCCTCTCTCTCTGCCCACCGGTCCCGTCCGTGCATTAATAAACCACCATTTTCACCAAAGATGGCTTAAGAATTCTTTCTTGGTCATGGGCTCCAGGCTCCACCCCACTGAACCTCACTTATATTCTAAAACTTCGTCAGAACCATGCTTTTCCTGTCCATCCAAGTGCGTGCTGTGCAAAGGGTTCATAGAGCAGATCGACGTGACCTCCGCTCTCATGAAGATCAAGATATTTATGAAGTTTGTATAACACTGGGAGATTGTGTTATAATGTAAACCAAAAAAAAAAAAAAAAAAAGAAGAAGAAGAAGAAAGATCTAAAATTGTATATCAAGGGCACTTGGGTGGCTCAGCCCATCAAGCATCTAGTTCTTGATTTCGGCTCAGGTCATGATCTCAGGATCATGAGATCGAGCCCTGCATTGGACTCTTGGGCTGGGTGTGGAGTCTACTTGAGATTCTCTCTCTCTCTCTCTCTCTCTCTCTCTCCCTCTGCCCCTCCTGCCTCTAAAAGAATTAAAGAAATATTTGAAATTGTGTATCAGGTGTAATCGCAATCAAAGAAAAAATGCACTTGAATCAGAAAAAACAAGGCACACCCTCCCCCCCAGACAGGAAGCGGGAGGAGGGCTGTACAAATTGTCCTGTAAAAGCCTCGGCTTGTTTTCCATATGAACTGGTTGTGGTTTCCCCATAGATTGCAAGAGTCACAGTTTGAAAGGAACGAAAGGAATGCTTTGTGAAATAACAGGAACACTAGCTCCTTCGTGGAGACAATGGCTTTGCACATTATGGGAAAATTTTTAGGAAAATGTTTCTCTTTCTCTGTGTAGATTTAGACTGTATGTTATTTGCGCATTGTTTATGCTTCGGAGGGGTTGTCGTAGGTCTGTCTGTCTGTCTGTCATCCGGATGCTGGGAAAATAAAGATCACCTGCAAGTCAGAGCAGGTGGAGTGCTCAGAAGGACTAATCACGTCGTTATGTCAGTTCCCCGCTCTGGATCTTTTGGGGAAACTTGGAATGCCAAAGACCTCTTAGACCATCCTGCTGCACCCTGTCTTCACTTCCAGCAGGGTGGTTCCAGGCTGAGGAGCCCAGATGCAGGGAAATACGGTGCCAGGACATACCCGTGCATCACTCCATAGGAGGGGGAGGCTGAGCCCGGAAAGGAGGGAAAGTTCTGGGCTGCACATAGAACACGTGCGGCACAAGTGGTGTTTGGCTCTTCTCCTTGTCTCTCTACTTTTCTTCTCCGATTGCTCAGATAATGATTCCTTTTTTTAAAAAAAAAAAAATGAAACTCTTACCAACAAATTAAAAATATTTTAAAAGTTCAGAAATTATATTTGATTCTCCGAATCATTTTTTTTAAACAGTTTTTTTAAGGGGAGTTTCAGATTCCCAGCAAAATTAAGAGACAGGTACAGAGATTTCCCCTATACTTCCTTCCCCCACACATACACAACTTCCCCCACTATCAATATCTCAATATATCCACCCCCCGGCCCCGGAGTGGTACATTTGTTACAATCCGTGGACCTGGGGTAACATATCACAATCATCCACAGTCCAGAGTTTATAATAGGGTGTTTGCACATTCCATGGGTTTGGACAAATGTATAATGACATATATCAAACATTACGGTATTATACAGAGTAGTTTTGTTGCCCTAAAAATCTTCCACCTATTTATTTCTCCCTCCCCAATCCCTGGCAACCTCTTATCTTTCTACTGTCTCCGTAGTCTTTCCTTTTTTGGAATGTCATATAGTGGGAATCATACAAGATGTAGCCTTTTCAGATTGGCGTCTCTCCCTTAGTAATATGTATTTAAGTTTCTTCCCTGTCTTTCCATGGCTAGATAGCTCATTTCTTCTGAAAAATAGTCCCTCGTCGGGATGCACCACGATTTATTTATCCATTCACCTACTGAAGGACATCTTGGTTGCAAATTTGGGTAATTATGAGTACAGCCGCTGTAAATATCCTTGGGCAGTTCTTTCACGTGGATGTAAGTTTTCTGCTCTTTTGGGTAAAATACCAAGGAGTGTGATTGTTTAATCATATGGTCAAAGTATGTTTAGTTTTGTAAAAAATTGCCAAATCATCTTCCAAAGTGGCTGCACCATTTTGCATTCCCATCAGCGATGCGTGAGAAGTCCTATCGCTCCACATCCTCACCAGCCTTTGCTGTGGTCAGTGTCCCAGATTTCAGCCACTCTAACGGTTGCCTAGAGTATCCTATTGTTCTTATTTGTGTGTCCCTGACGCCATAGGATGCGGAGCGTCTTTTCTTGTGCTTACTTGCCATCTGTATATGGTCTTTGGTGAGGTGTCTGTTTAGGTCTTCAGCCTATTTTTTAATTGAGTTGTTTCCCTGTTGATTTTTAAAGAGTTCTTTGTATATTTTGGGCAAATAAATGTCTTTATCAGATGTGTCTTTTTTATTATCTGCCTTAGGTCAGATGCTCTGGGAAATGGGTCAGAGGCAGTGATTTATGTGCATGAGGTTTCCTGGGGAGTGTTCGGAGAGCAACGGCTGTGAGAAGTGCAAGAAGCCGATTGTGTAGGAGAAGGGGATGCAGGACCAGTTACAACAAAGGCTCAGCCGATCCCACCAGGACCTCGGAGTGGCAAGGACCCTTCAGAGGTGTCCCTAATCGAACTAGGGAGCTCGGGCTTTGTGCCCGAACATCCACCAGTCGGCGGATACAGGTTCCCCAGGTTGCCAGGGAATGGGGTTTAGCCTCAGATGTAGCAGCTCCCTTTGGCTGGGGAAATTCCCAGGGAGGGACTCAGCTGTGAGCGTCAGCCCCCAAGCCTCTCAGCGCCCGAAGGCCTGGGCGCCTCAGTCCTGGGGGGGGGGGGATCCAGACTGCACACCACAGCAACCACTGGATCGTCTGAAAAACATAAACCTGAAAATAAAGAACAAGAATGCAGGGTTTTGAGTCCCACCCCGGACTTGCTAAAGGATCTTGGGCACATTGTCTCTTTGGGCCTCAGTTTCCCCACCTGTACCCTAAGAAGGTGTTACTAGACAGACAGCCTCTGACTCTCTAGCTGTGGCTGACTGGGACGCTCCTGAGTCACTGTCCGCGGGCAAGAAGGTGCTCCGGAAGGTGGCCGCAACCAGTAGAGAAGATGAGGCTGAGGCGAGGCCTCATGGATGGAGGGAGTTCACGGACCTCAGGGAGTTCCTAGAACAAGATGAGGTAGCCTGTCCTTCCAGGGTTTTCCTTCAAAAGTAATCTATGAATCATTAGTTTGGAAAACATCAGAACAAAGTGGGACATTGGAAGTCGGCTGAACCATCCCTTCGTTACACAAACGAGAGGTCATGCCCGATGTCAACACTGAGTCAACAGCCGAGCTGGGAACAACCCCTGTTCCTGAAGCCTGGCCAGGTGATTTCCCAATGCCCTTGCTGCCTGTACTTCAAGAGACTGAGTCAAGGTTTGCTGTGGCTGGAAAAATGAGATACCCCACAAGCTAGCGTCCACAAAGGGAGATCTATTTGAAAAGAATCAGGACGAGAGAAGATTTTCTCCATCCTTTTCTTAAGAATAGGAAAGACCGAGGCACAGGAAAGAAGTGACTTGGGTACAGAGCTGTCAGCCAGTGTAGGTCAAGTTCAAACTGTATCCAGAGTTGGGGAGCGCCAGATGTTCTCTTAACACAGTAAGGTCAGAATGAACAGACCCTATGTAATAAGATGTAATCTGATCATAAGCTCAGATTCACTGAGAGACTTGCAGGGAAAGTTTAATCTTGTGGTCCAGATACTTGAGTTTAGGTAAGCTGCTTGAGCGTGAACTTGAGCCAGGGTGGAAGACTGCCACCTTTTCCCCTTACCCACCCCACGAAAGATTGCTTTCTCTCTCCTCTCTTCCAGACCCTCACCACTCCGACACACGGAATCAACAGACTCTGAAATTGGAGTGCCCCACATCCCCACCAAAAGCCAGAAGTGCAGATAATGTACCAACACACGGTATTCCTGTAGTGAAGGGCTGGTACATTCCAGGAAAAGGGGATGCAGAGGTACAGGGAAGGGAATTACATAAGAAAAGAAAAAGGATTTGAAGAGAAGGGGGAGAGCTAGGAAGGAAGGACCATCTGGGGAATCCTCCAGAGTTCGGGGGATGGCCCACAGGGATACCCCAAAAGGCCTGGCACCCAGAGCAGGGGGCAGGGACATCACCGTTTAGTCTAAGAGAGCAAGGAGGTGAGCCCCAGCCTCTCCTCCAGCAGCTCTGCATCTACAGATGGAAATGCCTGTGTGAGAAGGTCTAACCCTGGTCAGAGTCTCTCGGGCATAAACTTATATCTGGTAAGTTTCTCACCTGCAACTGACAATATGGCCAGAGAGAGGAAAACTTAGGTTTCAGATTCTTCTCCCTTCATTTCCCACCCCCAACCCCACTCAGAGATGGACTAGAAACACTTTCCTAGGGGATCCATGCTGAAATGAGGCATCATGAAGAACTCAAAGGCAGGAACTGGAGCAAGGCCATCAAGTGGGCTGACATCGGACTCCAAATAGTGGTGAGGAACTGTACCATTCATGTCACACACGGATTCCAAATCCCAGTGCCTTAACCCAGTACACGTGGGGGTTTTTTGCTCATGGCATAGTCCCAAGCAAGTGCGGAGGACAGGCTGGGACCCACCCAGAAATTCAGAACCCCGGGCTCCTTCCTCCGGGTCCTTGATGTCCTCTCCACGGCACCTGCAGGTGCTGAGAGAGTCTGATGGGCCAGATCCAGAATGGAACTCATTACTCCCACTCCCATTTCACTGACCAGAGCGTTTAACCAGCTACACTCGGTTGAAAAGGGAGGTGAACAACTCAGCTTAGCCACGCACCCAGGGAAAAGCCGACTCTGTGGGTGGGGGCGATCGCTAGGGTTAGTTATCTTTAGCGCCATCTGTCTTTTGCTGCAGGATCTTTCCTTGGTGTAATTCAGTTTTTCCAGATGAGGATCCTCTCATTCTCTACCTGATGGCTTTACCCTGGACTGGGGGACCCCTGCAGCTAGGTTGGGAGTGAGGGTGTGGTGCCGGGGGACCTCGCCATTCCCGAGCAGCTTTTCACCTCTTCCCGTCACCAGGCGACAGTCGTTGGGCTCCTCATTTCACACGTTATACCCTCTCATCCTCCAACTTCATGGAATTCACATTGCTATTCTCCTCCCCATGTTACAGATAACAAAACTGAGGCTCAGCGGGACAAAGTCCCACAAATTTGTCCCAAATGGCCTGGCTGTGAAATGTTCTCTTTTTTCCACATTCCTAGCTTAGGAGAAAAACCCCACACATGCACACTTGTCATTCTTCACTTCATCCCTCATATCCTAGACTGGATGCAATGAGTCAAGGAAGACGGAAATGCAGAGAAAACCTTGGGTCTTTATTTATTCACTAACGAACCGTCATTTCCTCCTGTGCGCCAAGCCTCGAGTTGGATGCTGAGCATCCGCGGCTACAACAGACCCAGCCTGAGCCCCCTGGAGGTGTTGGTCACGGGGTCACACCTGTATCAACACACTTTCATTTTTCTCAGGCTTGGGGAACAAAGGAATCCTCAGACCACACGTACTGGAAAGTCCTAATCTTGTTGAACCGGCAAGAATACATCTGTGGAAAGAAAATAAAACAGAGCCTCGGCACAGGTACAATCCCAGGGACCCTTACCTTCCTCCCAGCCAGAGGGTCCCCTGTCAGTGGGCCCTCCGTCCCTCAGGATAAGAAGAGAGAGAACACGGGCATGGAATAGTCAAAACAGCACTGGTCTTCGACCCAGGAATCAAGAACAAATCCAGGATGTTTGTGGACTGCTCTCGTCTTCATTCTGGTAAAATCCGGGCATTGGGCTAGGTCATTCCGGAATGGCCTCTCGATCTGGGCATCACCCTGGGGTTTCCTGGGGTTCCAGACAACCTCGCCAATCCAGGCGATCCCCATAGCAACACTCCGCGCACATGGCGCTTCGCTCTCACATTTAGTATCTCGGTGGATAGCCTCATGTCCATTTTACATCTGGGGACACTGAGGCTAAGGAAGATGCGGTCAGTTTCATAGTCACACAGGGGGTCAGAGGCAGAGGTGATACGAAAAGATAAAATTCTCGCCTCTTGTATCATGGCTCCTTTCTTCTGGCTCATTACGAGAAGCCTTTCTTCCCAGGACCCAGCACTAGCAGTCAGTCACACATGAGCCTGGGAACTGCTTGCTTAGGAAACTGTGGGGGAATGGTGTTGAGGGGCAGTGGCTCTACTTTGGGGGGGGCTAGTGGTGCAAAGGGAGATGCCAAGCATCCTCCTCGTTCACACGGCGGGGCACCCGGAGGGGACACTGGGGCTGTGGCTTTATACCAGACCATACCTTCCACTGGTTCGACACATGAATTCCCACACACCCCTCTGCAGCACTTGAGACCGCCCAGGCAGTGGCCGTCATTTAGGCAGATGTCTGTAGGGTTGGGACTCTTGCACTGGCCAGTGACCACTGGACACTTCCCAGAGTTGACCTTAACTGATGAGAATGGGGTTACAACTCAGAGGCTTGCCCCCCTAGACAGCACCCCAGTCCTACCCCATCTCTAACCCACCCTTGCCAATCACTTCCTCTCTACCTTGGCGCCCAAACTGAGGCCTGTTCCACTGAGGGGGCCCCAACCAGTGTTGTAAGTGTCTGACAGATGGAGTGACTCATTAGCTGAATGAGCAGCTAACTCATTGATCGCCAGTTCGTGGACCAACTCCCCGAGAACAGGTGTTGGTCAGCTGTGGCTTGGCCCCACCCTCCAGCCCAGTTCCGGGGAGCCCCTGCCACTTCTCCAAGATGTGTGTCTTCAAGCTAAAAGCTCCCTGGTCCCCTCTTCCCGGGCTGTGTGTCCTCACCGGCCTTTGATTGGTCTACGGGATCCACACATTTGATGCCGCAATATTCACGACAGCATTTCTTCTCCTTTGGACACTCCCAGTCGCTCTGGCACTGAGGGGGTTCAAACACAAGGCACATCACACGAGGCGTGAAGGGGCAGACTCCATGCTTGGCTTTTTCTAAGGGTGAGAACAAGGGAGGAAGACAGAGATGATTCTGAGTCACGACCACAATCCAGGACAAGAAATCAGCTTCCCAGGAGGGGAGAGAAAACGGAACTCGGGCAGCCGGCCCCAAAGGAAGCGAGGGAGCTATCGGGGTTCCAAGTTAAAGGCAGGTGTGGGACGGTGCTGGGCTCAGCCAACCACTCAACCAAGAGGGAGTCAATGGCACAGGGAGGAAAGTATAGATGGTGGAGTGCTGGCAAATGTTTTAAGAGAGGCCTTTGGGCATTTGCCAATTTCCATGGTGTAAATATTGCCACCACGGCTGATTCTAAGCTCCCGATGTGATGTCTGCTGGCTCGAAAAAGTCTTGAGAGTGTGACCTTCAGCTGTTGTGAACGGTATAAGCCAGCTCCAGCACATGGCTGGGCAGAGATCACGGTCAGGGGCTTCTGGCCCGAAGTTGACTGTAAAGGAGGCAGAGAGGGATCTCGGCAGTAGGAGAAGCAACTCATCAGAGCCTGAAGGACAGATTGCAGATCAACTCACAAGTAAATTGAGACAGAGCAACCATTAAAAAGGAAACAGGAAGAGTAAGAGAGAACATTTTAGAAAATGAAACAGACCCAAATAATGTGACAGAGCAAAAGACCAGGGAAGGAGCTGCAGAGAGACAATGACAAGCAGTACAGGGTCTGGGGTCACGGGGTCCATTTGGCAAAAGAGGGGTTTCTGGATGCTCAGAAACTCTTAGCTGAAGTCCTCAGAGAGGCGCCTGAAATTAAAGTCCATGGGTCAGACCATGGGAAAGATGACTTCAAGGTCAGTCCCTGGCCTAGGAGGAAGAGGCTACTGCCATGCTGAGCCATCAGGGACTGTGGTACCTGGATATGGCCAGAGAGACTCCAACTCACCTTTGCTAGCACCTTCCACACTCCAGGACGTGAGGATTTGGAGGGCAAGGAGCACCGTGAAGGAGAGGAGGCTGCCAGGTTTCATAGTGATGGCAGGTGGGGCAGTGGTGGCCAGTGGCAGCCTTTCCCTTTATACCTCCCTCGGAGGGTGTGGTCCCTGTAGAAGTGCCCGGGGCCCTCCTAGTGCCCAGCCCCAGACTGGGGCTGCTCTGTCCTAAGCCGGAAATTCAGGAGAGGACAGTAACTCCCCCACCCAGGGTATTGATGGCAGGAGCCTGAGGCCTAGGAAGAGACACGTGGAACTTGGAGGGGGAGGTGTCTGCAGGCTGGTCAGGAGGCCATTCTGGAAGCACCTGCCTTGGGCCTTTGCAGTGGAGCGGAGGAGGATCCCGGAGGGGAACAACCAGGGCAGAACTGGAGCGTCTCTACGTGCCTTGACCTTCCCACACTCCTGGCCTAGCTGCCCATTACCCAGGGTCACTCCCTTTCCCAGACTTCCGGCGATGCCTTTGCCTGATCACCCCGGACTTGTGTCCACATAATACCGGCAGTTCCGGGCACTCTGCCAGTCCCACGGGAGTGTCCCAAAAAACCTGAGTGGTACGACTGGTAAAGAGGGCAGAGCAACCCAAACCACTTCTGGCCTCCAGCTTCCCAGCTGTGAGGTGGGTGGCCCTACCTGCCTGAGTCGCTGAGCAGGATCGGAGAGAAAGGGGGTGGAAGGGCATTGAACAGAGTGAACACAAAAACAAAACACAGGGCAGCCAGTCCAGACTGGAAAGGGTCACGGGGCTCCAGGAAATTCACCTTCTAGAAGGTGACGTTAACAGCACATTTGGCACCTACGGACACGGGGAGGAGGTTTTGGCAATCCAGTGAAAAGTTTGTGGTTGAAAAGTGATATGTGCATAGAAAACCAAGCAAACACAAAACCTGACAATTTTTCATGTCAAAGAAAATAAAAAGTTGTGCCAGAAAGGAAAAGTAGTTTTGTTTAGGAGCTTATTCAGCTGTGACGATTGTCCACAGAGTCACAGTAAGGTAAATAGCACTGCTGATCTCATCAAATTGTCACATAACTCTCTCTCTCTCTAAAATAAATAAATACTGACTTTTTAAAAAATGGGGCGCCTGGATGTCTCAGTCGGTTGAACATCCAACTCTTGATTTCGGCTCAGGTCACTGGCTCCATGATCGGTGGGGAGTCTGCTTCTCCCTCTCCCTCTGCCCCTCCCCCCACTCAAACTCTGTCTAAAATAAATTAATTAATTAAAGAAAACCTGTCACATAACTAATGGGAGGGAGGGGATGAGAGGGTGAAGCTCATAAGTTGTTTGTCACAAGTTATTGTGAGATTCTGTGACTCTTGAGTTTATCTGTATTTATCACTTTGATTAAAATAAAGATATTTATTTATTTAAAAGATTTTTATTTACTTATTTGACACAGAGAGAGAGAGAGATCACAAGTTGGCAGAGACGGGGGGGGGGGGGGAAGCAGGCTTCCCGCTGAGCAGAGAGCCCGATGCGGGGCTCGATCCCAGGACGCTGAAATCATGACCCGAGCTGAAGGCAGAGGCTCTAACCCACTGAGCCACCCAGGCGCCCCAAGAAAGATATTTAAAAAGAAAGCCTATTATCTCACTTAGTTTACCATGAAGACGTACCATCATCCAGGTAAAGCACTAAGCATTATTCTTCTTTCAATAGGGTCCCTGTGGACATAAGACTCTCTCTCTGAGTTGGGAGCCCCTCCCCTGTTCCCCATCTTGCCCTGCCCTTGCCACTCTCTTCATGATTATCACTGAGAATTGTCAGTGCCCGTTCATGAAGATGCTTCTCCATGAGAACATAAGGTCCTAAATAGGAAAGACTGTGTGTTCATGGTCTGTAAAAGTCAACCAATTTAGTGTGAGGCTCCGAGTTGTCACAAAGGTGTGCAGCCCCACAACTGCCACCGCGACCAAGAGAGAGAACCATTCCATCCTCCTCTTGAAGTTCTCATGTGCCCTTTGGAGTCGATCCCGTGGTCCACCTTCAGCTCCTGGCAACAACTAATGTGTTTCCTGTCCCTCTAAATTCTGCCTTTTTGAAGGTGTCATATGACACCTGTTGAATCTGCCTTCTTACCCTTAGCGGAATGCCTGTATTCCCAGGAGTTTGTTCTATGGCTAAGCAATAAGTTGTGGTGTCTAAATGGGGTTTCTCTTGATCAGACGGGGGCTCCCAAAGGTGGGGTGATAAGCAGGTGGAAGCCGATGGTGGGGGTGGTGAAAGAATTCACCCACAGCTGAACAAAGGAGATAGAAGATTATTGAATTACACCTCGAGGGAGCAGTGGGCAGGTCAGCAGAGAGGCCGTCTGCCACGGGGTAGCAGGTGGGTGCTGCTTTTAAAGGAAGGGGAGACGAGGAAGTATGGCCATATATGGAACTTTCGCTTTTTTGGTAACTGTGCTGGGTTCTAAGTAGCCCATCAGTTAGTCTGGATTCCATTGCTCAAGGCTGTTTGCTTAAAAGGGGTCTCTGCAGAGATGTCCCAGTTTGTTTATGCATTCCCCAGTTGGAGGGTTTGGGAGTTGCTCCCAGTTTTTCATGATTATGAATAAAACTTGTAAGTGTTCATGTACAGGTTTTTGTGTGCGTGTGGTTGACATTTCTCTTGGGTAGTATCTAGAAATAGGATTGATAGGTAATGTGGTAACATATGTTAACTCTAATAAGCTGCCAAATGACGTCCAGAGTAGCTGTACCATTTTGCCTTTCCACCAGCAGGGGATTCTCATCAGAGCTCCAATTGCTTGGCGTTAGTGACAACACTTGGTGTTGACGTTGTGTGTGGTATGTGTGTGTGGTTTTGTCTGTTTGCTTGCTTGGGGCCATCCTAATAAATACATAGTTTCTACATACATAGAAACGATTATTTTCATGTGCTTATTTGCCATCTCTATGTATCCTTCAGTGAATTGTCTGTTCAGATCTTTTACCCATTTTTATAGCGTTGTTTGTTTTCTTATTATTGATTTTTGAAGTTCTTTATATAGTCCATATACAAATACTTTATCAGATCTGCATGTGGCCAATAATTTTCCAATCGGTGGCATGTCCTTATTTTCTTTTTTTTTTTAAAGATTTTATTTATTTATTTATTTATTAGGAAAGAGAGAGAGTGAGAGAGAGTATGAGAAGGCAGAAGGTCAGAATGAGAAGCAGACTCCCCATGGAGCTGGGAGCCCAATGTGGGACTCGATCCCGGGACTCTGGGATCATGACCTGAGCCGAAGGCAGTTGCTCAACCAACTGAGCCACCCAGGTGCCCATGTCCTTATTTTCTTAACAGGGTTTTCAAAGAGCAGTTTTTAATTTTGATGAGATCCCACTCATCATTTTCTTCTTCATCATGTTTCTGGTGTTGTATCTAAGAAATCTTTGCATAACCTAAAGTCACAAAGATTTTCTCTATGTCTCTTTCTATAGTTCTAATTTTTGCAATTATGTCTGTGATCGATTTGGAGTTTGTTTTCATAAATGATGTGAAGTCTGGATCAAGGTTCATATTTTTACATATGGATGTTCAGTTGTTCTGGTATCATTTGTTGAAAAGACAGTTTTTTTCTTCAGTGAATTCTCTTTGTAATTTTGCCAATAGGCCGTTGACTCTATGTGCCTGAATCTTTTTTTGTGAAAAAGAGATTCAGGCACATAGAGTGATCTGTGCAGTGATCTCCCCACTGATCTACCTGTCTGTCCTTTGGTCAATAGCACAATGCCTTCTTTGAAGTACTGCTATGGGCCGAATGTTTGCTTTTCCTCAAAATCCATAAGTCCAAGCACTAATCCCAATTGTGGTGGTATTAGGAAGTGAGGCCTTTGAAAGATGTTTAGATCACGAGGGTGAGGCCTTCATGAATGGTATTAGTGCTGTTACAAGAAGAGATATGAGAGAGATGATCTCTCCCACTCTTTCTCTCTCTGCCACGCGAGGACATAGTACGGAGGTGTCCCTCTACAAATGAGGAGGAAGGCTCTCGCCAGACACAATCAGCCATCAGCCAGTGCTATGATTTTGGACTCCCCAGGCTCCAGAACTGTATGAAATAAATTTCTGTTGCCTTAAGTCACCCAGCTGGTGATATTTTCTTATAGCGCTCTGAGCAGATTAGAGGTTTACAGTTTATAGGTTTAAGATACAGGGGTTTATAGTAAATCTTGATTCCAGCCCAAATTGTTTTGGCTGTGGTTTACCATCAGGCTTGATAGCTGACCCTGGCTGTGCCCTGCCCATAATCTCAGGGCACTCACCATCCCAGTTCCTGCCAGTGGCCTTTAATATAGGCACCTGGGCTACCCTGCCTGAGGATTTTCTCTCAGCCCAAGTCAGGGAAGCCAAATGCCTCAGGGAGCAGAAAACCCAATCAGTGACAGATGGGAGCTGCAGGAAAAATACCCCATTTTTCCACCCTGGATGGGAAATTCCAAGGCAGGTTCTAGTCTACCTTCCAGAATTTTCCAACACTATTGAGCTCCAATTGCCCATACCAGCAACATTCTCAGTACTGTACCCTTTTCAGCTTCCTTCCACCTGGTCTCACAAACCTATTCTCTGAATAGTGTTCCTTCGATCAACTCCCAAATAAATTACTTGTCCTCAAACTATTGCCCCAGGGTCTTGCCTCCAGGGGAACTCAACGAAAAAGATATATTCCAACACCCAGCTCAATGACTGGCACGTGTAGACGGCAACTATCGTCACAGCAAAGACAATATCTCTCTGTTTAGTTCAGGAACTTGACACGGTACATGTTAGATGAATGAAACAAGGAATAATTCACTGAATGAACTAAAGAAGGAAGCCAGGAAGAGCCATTAGCCAAGTTTTGATCCCGCCTTCCCAGTTCACGGTAGTCCTTGGGGACACACATTGATGTCCAGGTTTGTTGTGTTCCTTTCTTATATTTGGAAAAAGTTCTCTGAAATATGCCAGCAATCTCTAAGGGGACTGGGGGATCCCTCCACCATGAGGCAGGCCACTTGAGATGGTGGGCTGGTGCCGACAAGTTGGTGGTGGGTATCAGGACAGAAACCTACTGGACTGAGCCAGAAGACAGAGATTGAGAAATGGGGTAAAAATAACATAGGGTTACTTCAACCACACCCTTCTCTACCAGTGATCTCATGGATAACAGTAGCTGTCAGATCTCCTCCACTAGAAATGAACTTCATGATTGATTCCTTCCTACTGGGGTTTTCCCTATGCGCCTCTTCCTCAATAGATCTTTTGAAACTTATAGAAGGTTTGAATGTTCTCTCAACCATCCTGTTTGTCCAACTCAAATCTGTTGAGTCTGTGGAAATAGACTTGTGTGATGCTATGCCATGGAGACTTTGCAATTGCTTGCTAATGCAGCACTAAGTACATGGATATTAATTATATCATGATTATTTGAGTGCTTGGATATATACTTGGCCTCATACATAATCATGTGTGCAAATTGAAAGAGAACATCAGTTTTCATATAGCAATTGATAAAAGTTTAAGGTCTGGCCATATATTATCATTACTTTTTAAGGCAATAGATATTTTTTTAACTTCTATCTGAGATGCATATATACAGAAATATGGATAGAGATACTTGAATCCCTTAACAGCCTTTTTCCTCTGTGAAAGAGTAAGGCCATGGTGTCCAACAGTCACGAGTGTATTGGACAGAGAACCGGTCTGAACTCAGGTTCGGCTCCTCTGTCACTTGAAAATCGATACCCGAGAGACAATTGATAATGGGAAAGCAAAGGCTGCTTTATCTAGGAAGCTGGCAACCTGAGAAATGGTGGACTAATGTCTCAAAGACCCCCTTCCCAGTCCAGGGGCAGCCGGAGGGTTTTCAAGAGGAAAGCAGGGAAAAAAGGAAGGGGGCTCTGTGCAGGAGAAGCAGGTTCCCCAGGGTCGTTAGTCCCAGGTCACCGTGACCCTGAGCAGACTTGCTGGCATCATCGAGAGCTGTCTTCAAATACAGTCAGGCCTTATCTTCTGGGAAAGTCTGGCCCTTCGCTCCTCAAGGCCAGTGGTCTGCCAATCTCCAGGAAAGCAGGCCAGTTCTGCTAGAGGGTTAGGGTTAGGGTTAGGGTTAGGGTTAGGGTTAGGGTTAGCGTTAGGGTTAGGGCTACTGTGGGACTTCAAGTCTGACCACATATTAATTGAGTCACAGGCAAGCAGAGATTCAGATGCCATTGGAAGGAATGTAAATTGACCCATTCTGTTGGCAGAGTTACTTGACGTTTTCTTAAGAACAATGTAGCCTTGCCAAATGGAAACGCCTAGAAGCTATTTGAATTCTAGGTATCCAGCTTAGGGGGAACACATGCCCAGGGGTATGCGGATTCATGCTGCTCTAGGGAGTCTCTCTGCTCCCAGCGACTCCCAGCCTCCCGGCCAGACTCTGAATCACCCACACCGACGCGGGGTTTGCTGAGAGAAGCGCGTGCCTCTATTCATTCTCTACTCAAAATCCATTTTCAGTGCCCAGCCCTTTTCTGGGTGCTAGGGGTACCCTAAGGACCAGGCACGAAGCAGTGTCCATGGTAGAACCCAGACTTCGGCTTGGCGCACCCAGTACTCCGGTCTAGTTGGGGGAATGGGCCCCCTGGACCCTCACGGTGGGAATCCTCATTGTCGCCCCGCTGTCGACCGTCGTCTTCAGACAGAGCACCAGGTCTGAGCTTCCACCCCTTGGCACAGCCACCTGACCTCCAGCTCCTCCACCTCGAGGGGGACCTCTGGCCACCAAGTTCGAAGGCTACTTGAGGCAGGGAAGAAAGAGCGTGCGGTGGCAATCTTAGCTGCTTACTGACTCAGTTTCCCCCCTCGTAAATGCAGGACACTGGCTGCATGACCTTGGCAAATTCCCCAACGCTGCTGGTCCTGAGGGGCTTTAAGTTCAAGAATAGAGTCAGCTACAAATGGAAATATAATGTGTGATAAATGTGGCATTTCCAGTCACTGGAGAAATATATACTTTGTAAGAAATGATATTAAGAAAGCCATAATAATTTTTTAATGCATGGTAAGAAGAAAAGAAATTATAGTCAAAATCAAAAGAGGAAAAATTGGGAAAAGTATTCTCAGCTAACATCCGAAAAATAGCTCATCTCCCTCATATGTAAAGAGTTTTTTAAAATAAGAAAACTGGGGCACCTGGGTGGCTCAGTGGGTTAAAGCCTCTGCCTTCGGCTCGGGTTGTGATCTCAAGGTCCTGGGATCAAGCCCCGCATCAGGCTCTCTGCTCAGCAGGAAGACTGCTTACCCCTCTCTCTGCCTGCCTCTCTGCCTACTTGTGTTCTCTCTCTTTCTGTCAAATAAATAAATAAATTTTAAAAAATAAAATAAAATAAGAAAACTATCAAAAAGCCAAGAGGAATGTGAGTAAAACACAGGAACAGAAAAATCATAGGAAAAATTTTAAATGGCTCCTGAAATAAGGAAAAAATAAATATCAACCTCTCATATAAGAAAACTGTACATTAAAATTATACTCTAAAAAAAAATTATACTCTGATACCATTTTCTGCCAGACTGGCAAAAATATAAAAGTGTAACAACAAACTCCATTGGCACAGCTGTGAAGAAACAGTCTGTCTCAGACATAGCCAGTAGGAATCCAAAATAGTGTTGTTCCTGGGGATGAGAACTTAGCAGTGTCTAACCAAGCTATGTGTCTACCCTGTCAACAATCACATTCTAGGAATCTATCCTAAGGATATATGTCAACAATCATGCTAACATAATTTGTGATATTTGCAATAGCAAACGATGGTTTATTAATGCAAGATAAGGAAATCAGATAAATAAGCTTAGGACATGTCCACACAATATAATAACATTTTTTAAAAATCGAGTGACAGTCACTACAAACTGAGATGAAGTAATTGTCAGTTATACTCATATGTATATAGTAAGCTATCCTTCACATAAGAAACAAATGCAAATAAGAATATATAATGAAAATGTTAAGAAGGATAAATCAAAAACAAATAAAATTGTTACCTACAAGGGTTGGATGGAAGGGGAGTAAAGAGTATAGGGATGGGAAAAAATGGCTCTAACTATAGCCTTTTATGTAATTTTGATTTTTCACCCCCAGCTTTATTGGGATGTAATTGACACATAATATTGTGTAAGTATAAGGTATACCAGTGGGACGTGGGACGATTGGATACATGTGTATGTTGTTAAATGTTTCCCACAGCATCCTTACTTAAGGCAGCTTTATCTCAAATGGTTACCATTTTGTTGTCATTGTTATAGTGAGAACATTAAAGCTTTACTCTTCTAGCAACTTTCAAGTATATGATACAGTTTTGTGAACTACAGTCACCTTGCTGTATAGTGACCCCTGGGAGTTAGCTCATCTTTTATTTCCAAACTTAGTTATCTTATGGCTGAAGGTCTGTACTCCTTGGCTATCTCCCGTTTCCTCCACTGCTCAGCCTTGGCAACCACCATTCTAATCTCTGTTTCTATGAGTTTGATGTTTTCAGATCCCAGACAGAAGTGAGATCAGGGACGCCTGGGTGGCTCAGTTGGATGAGCAGCTGCCTTCGGCTCAGGTCATGATCCCAGCGTCCTGGGATTGAGTCCCGCATTGGGCTCCTTGCTCGGCAGGGAGCCTGCTCCTCTCTCTCTGCCTCTGCCTGCCTCTCTGCCTGCTTGTGTTCTCTCTCTGTTAAATGAATAAATAAAATCTTAAAAAAAAAAAAAAAAAAAAGAAGTGAGATCGGACAGCGTTTGTCTTTCAATGTGGGGTTTATTCCAGTTAGCATAATGCCCTCAAGGGCCATCCATGTTATCGCACGTGGCAAGATTTCTTTCTCTTTTAATGGCTGAGTAATATTCCATCGTATATATGGACTGCATTTTCTTCCTCCGTTCATCTGTCAGTGGACACTCAGGTTGTTTCCAGATCTTGGCTACAGTGAATAATGCTGCAGTGAACATGGAATGAAGATATCTTTTTGAGATAGTGATTCAATCTTCTTTAGATATATACCCAGAAGTGAGATTGCTGGATCATGGGGTAGTTCTATTTTTAATTCTTTTAGGACCCCTCGTACTGTGCTCCATAGTGGCTGTACCAATTTACATTCCAACCAACAAGAGTACAACAGGGCTCCCTTTGCTCTGCATCTTGCCAATATTTGTTATCTCTTGTTTTTTGCTGATAGCAATTTTATCAGGCGTAAGGTGGTATTTCATTGTGTCTTTGATTTGCATTTCCATGATGGTTAGTGAAGTTGAGTATCTTTTCAGGTACCTGTTGGCCATTTCTATAGTCTTCTTTGGAAAAATGTCTATTCAAGTTGTCTGGATTTCTTTTCTGCTATTGACTTACAGGAATTCTTTATATATTTTGGATATTAACTCCCTTATCAGATATAAGGTTTACAAATATTTTCTCCCATCCTGTAGGTTGCTTTTTCTTCTTGTCGATTGCTGATTCTGCTGCGCAGAAGTGTTTTAGTTTGAGGTAGTCCCACTTGTTGATTTTTGCTTTCGTGTGGTTGGTGTTGTATTCAAAAAACCATTGCCAAGACTGATGTCGAGAAGCTTTTCCCTTATATTTTGTTGCAGTAATTTTAGTTTCAGGTCTTATGTTTAAGATCCATTTCAAGCTAATTTTTGTGAGTGGTGCAGATCAGGGTCCAATTTCATTCTTTTGCATTTGCATATTCAGTTTCCCCAACACCATTCATTAAAAAGATTATCCTCTCCCCACTCATCTTACCTTCCTCTGGGACCACGCTCTGCTTCCTGCGCTTGCCTTTCTCCCACTTCAGGCTGTCTCAGCCCAGAGGCTCTTTTGTGAAAGTTTGGAGGGCTGAGCATCCTACACGTGCCTGTTACCACTGGAGACTTCCCAGGCTTCACCTGAACTGGAGAGACCAGGCCCAGAGCTCAAGAGCATCCTGCTGTCCAGGACTCCAGCCCCGCCTTATGCTGCTGGCTGAACCAGCTCCTACAGGAAGGCCTGATTTCTCTAATCCAGTGCGCCCCCTGGTGGACTGACTGGTGGCTGACCCTCGGTCAAGAGCCACCAATAGGATTCAAAGTTGGCCATGGCCGGGGCCTAGCTTGGCCTGGTCGCCCAGCCAGATTCAGAGGGGGCCCGGTAGCACCCCAACACTCTCCATCCTCAGTCTCAGCCTTTGCCCCTTCCTCGTAGACAGGACCTTCTCACCCAGTTTCGGAATATCTATAGGGTTCCTCACATTATTCAACAGGCGCTAGGCCACCATTGGTCCTTCTCTGAGCTGCTCATCCTGGCGTGAACCTGAGGGCTGATCGACCTGGAGCCAGTCGGGGGGTACAGGGGACCAGACTCTAGCCTCTCTTCCTCTGAAGAGAGACAACATGGACAAGGAAGACGTGCATGTGACAAATGCACAGAGACCATCTTCTCAGGAAAGGAAAGGAGTCCCCAGAAGCCAAAAGGAAGGTGGCGGGTGGGGGAGGAGCTGGCGGAAGTCATGACCCAGACACAGGCGAGGGGAGAGTGCCAGGGACAGCCTGATGGGGGGCAGAGAGAGTCACTGGCTCAGGAGGGAACATGTAGGGCACACGTTCAGGTGTTCCTGGCCCAGGGAAAGACAGATATTGAGGACAAGGACTGACAGAAACAGAGAGAGGAAGAAAATAAAGACGAACATCTGGAAACATTAGGATGAAACAGTTTCACTCAGTTCCAGACAGATTGAGCGTGAGAGAGGAGAGTAAGATGCAGTAATAAAAGTTAAAAGGAGCCAGAATTAAAAGAAATCTAGAGAGCTATTGAGCAGGAACGAGGTGAGGAATAAGGGCACAAGGAGATGTAGAGCAGGAGACTGAGGCGAAGGACAGCAGAAAGCCAGAGGGAATATGGCAGACAGAGCTCTTTAGTCAAGGGATGATTTCCGGTTGTTCAGACATGCTCTCGGACGGAGTCCCCACAAAGAACCTGCCCAGTGTTTGTCTGAGCTCCCTTTCCTGCCAGGCGTAATGGAAGGACTTGACTGAACTCCTGCCTTAGCAAAGGAAGAGGCAGTCACCCCTAAGCTAGCCAGGAGCCCCACCCTCTCTGACCTATTATTCAGAGACATACGGGACTCCTGTGCTGGGTGATGTTCATTCAGGTGTCCCTGTCAGCATGGTTGACACTTTTATATTGCCCTGTCTTCTGAGACTTCCTCCATCCTGCCCTCCTCCTCCACTGGAGGCAGCCTGCCTTGTGGCCTGATGGCTCTCCTTGTCCTCCAGGCATTTCTCCCAATAAACTCTTGATCTAATCTCGTCTTGACATCTGCTTTTCAGAGGCTGCAAAGAACACATGCATCTATTTGTCTAGGCTTGAATTATTCAGGCAGTGAAAGAGAAAGTAGGGAGGCAGAAGAAGTTTTGGAAAAGAACATGTTTTTCTGTGATACATATCACTGTCAAAAGAAGATGGTAATTAGATTCTATTAGAAACATTAAAAAGAGGGCGCCTGGGTGGCTCAGTGGGTTAAAGCCTCTGCCTTCGGCTCAGGTCATGATCCCAGGGTGCTGGATTGAGCCCTGCATCGGGCTCTCTGCTCAGCGGGGAGCCTGCTTCTCCCTCTCCCTCTGTCTGCCTCTCTGCCTACTTGTGTTCTCTTTCTGTCAAATAAATAAATAAAATCTTTTTTTAAAAAAGAAACATTAAAAAGAGTGAGGTCCCCTTTTTATTTAAATTACTATATCCATCATATACCTAAAATTTCAGCACTTGCGACCATGTAAATTATGATGAAAAATATTCAGTGTCAACTTAAAACCTTCTAGGCAATCTAGACTTCACATAAATTGTTTCAGATGTATGTGTCAAGGCAAAATAAAATTTTTGAAGACCCCTCTCCCAGATCTGAAACCCTTGTGTAACCCCCTACTCAAGACTGAATCACATAGCAGAAGGGGAGAAAATGCAAGGCTAAATAACACTTCATTATTAGGTAGACCAGGGGCTAAATGCCCAAACCAACACTCCAGGTAGCTAACCTGGGTCACAGCCTTTCCTTTTCCTGATTGATGATGGGCTTAAAGTTTAGAACCTAAGGTAGCTTAGAGCTAAGGCCTGGCCCACTCCATTTCCAGCCTGAAATTCCAGACCTGGCTCTAGGTCTTCTTACTCCAATAAGTGGAGAAAGGCTGCCAGCAGCAACACCAGAGACAATGTAGCAAAAATGCTTCCTCCCCCATCTCCAGGTAACCCCGGCACCTTTCATAGGATCTGCACGCAGACGATAGGACTTGAAAATGCCACTGGAGTCCCACCAAAAGAAAATCTCAGAGTCAGGAGACATTGAAAGAGAGAAACATCAGAAAAAGAGGAGTGCCGCAACCAGCCACGATGAGCTGTGAAACAGTAATCTCAAACTCTAAAGGATCTCCCCAAAAAAGCTGAAGATAGAGAGATGGGGTAGGTGGATAGTCAACGGTCTTAGATTTTCAGGTAGTTTTAAATATATAACACTTTATTTCTTTGTATTGTTTTCATGTCCAAAGGCATTTAACTCTTGATAAAAGGAAGTGTGGGCAGGGAGGAGAGCAGGGAGGAACTGGGGGTCAGTTATCCAAGTCTGAGCCTGCTGGAGGGATCATCTCAGGTCTGGTTAGAAGGGGTTTTTACCTGGGGAGAGACAAGGGAATCAGAGATGCGGGGAAAGTGCAAACCGTGGGTCCCAAGCCCCCTGTTGGTCTGCATCCCACTGGGTACTGTCCTCCCCGCGGGGCACTGCGATTCGCTGTCCAGGAATCAGGGACACGGCGCAGGGAATTCTAGGAGAGCCATCCTCAGGAATTAGAATCTCATAGAGGAAAGTGACTCATGATTACAAGCTATAAGAAAAAAACAATGGTAATTGAAAATAGCCATAATAAAAGGTCTATAACGGTCGAGGCGCTTGCTGACCATTCTGTCTGGACGGCTCTGTCATCCCGAAGAAAGGAGGGATGCCCGTGACAGGAAATGGAACTGTGCCTCCCTCGCTACGGCCTGACCCGCGAACCAAATGTCAAGGCGGACCCCGGTGGTAAAGCTCCGATCTCAAAGATTTCTCAGGGCACTGCCAGTTCTCGACTCCCTCCGGGACACCTTGTTCTTCTGGAACATTCCCGGGGCACAGCCCAGAGCCGCGGATAGGGAAGAGGGGCTCTCACCTCATTCCAGGCTGAGCCACGGCTCCATACACTGCTGCCTGCAGTTGTAGAGGCAACACTTCTTGTTCCCCTTGCAACCTTCGTCGCGAGCGCACAGAGGTAAGAGGACGAAAGGGCAGCCAAGGAAAAACTCTGGGCAATAACCAGGTTTCTTTACAGCTGCGGAGAAATGCCACAGGGTGAGCCGGGGGCGCCGGAGCGTCGTGGCCACAGGCGGCGCGGCCCGCAGCCCCCACCCCGCCCCGCCCCGGCACCGCCCGGAGGAAAGTTCCCCCACCCCAGCCACGCGTGGGCCCGCCGCGCCCGGGCCCACGCACCCCTCCGCCGCCACCTCTGTCCCGGCTGCGCCGTGTGGAGACCGAGCAGGAGGAGGACGAGGATCGCGACGAGCGCGGAGGGGCCGAGCAGCTTCATGGCGCGGCGGAGTGTGTGCGCAACGTGCGCGGTGATTCTCGGCTTTTATCGCCTCTAGCGGGGGCCCGCCGGCAGGGGGAGCTGTGGTTCCCGGGGTCCGAGGTCACGGTGCCGCCCTCGGAGCTGGAAGTAGGGGTGGTTTCCGTCCCGCCGCCCCCAGGAGAAGCCTGGCAGTAACCCCTCGGCCTGAGTTCCGAGAGAGCCGGCGAGGGCTCCCTCTATTTCAGGGAGGGTCACGGCTGGCCTGGCCCTTAATTCTTCTTGCTTCATGGAGTGGATTTGGGGGCGGTAGGAGGGGACCGGCTTTTCCAGGGCGCTCGTTAGGTCGGACACACGCCGCTCTTCGCACTGTGTAGCCAGAACAGTGTAAAGCAGCAGATTTCAGAAATGGGCACATTGGAAGCGCTTACTCTGAACAAACGAGCGTTTGAAACAGACACAGGCCCAAAGACAAGGCAAGAAAATGAGCTATTGGCTAGATAATATCTAGACTTTCGGAGACTGTCGATGCGTTGGACATCGGAGACAGAACTCGAAGTTGTATCAGTGTTTTCTACTTTAACCGCTGTCTTTATGCCTCCGTGACTTTGTATACACGTCATTCGCTGATCGGGTCTAACTGGAGGTCACTTTGGAACGTGAAACCCAGGCCCGGAGCCCCCGCGAGCTCTCCCTGCCGTCCCATCGAAGTGTGTGTTGTTCCCGCTTGCCTGTGGCGAAGAACACACCCACCCATCTTAAGCAACGGGAGAAACAGCTGTATGGATGCTCGCGGGAGACCGGGTACCAGCCGTGGGAGGCCGGGAGCTGCTGCAAAAGGTCAGTCCCCCAAGGGCAACTCTGCCCACCTGTTCCTTTCTTTCCAGCGCCATCTCGTAGCTGCCTCCTGGCGTTTTCCCGCTGTGCAGCTCCCTCTCTAGCTATAGCTTGGTCTGTTCTCTGTGAAGATCAGTCCAAATTTAGGAAAACAGATCCTTTCCCATGGGTTTTCACAGGGCAGTAACTTCACGTGTCTGCACTTTTATTCTCAAGATTTTTGTTTGCAGTCCCACAGGCCCACTCGTGGTGTTTCTGTTTTTAAAGAACCTTGATATTCACTGGGTTTTATGCTACTAAAACATGACAAAGCCATGACATGCAAGGGAAACTATATGCCACTCTTCCTATAAGGAAGGCAAAAATCCTAAGCACAATATTAGCTAGTGAATTTTGTCATATATAAAAATGGTGATGCATCATGAACAAGTGGGGACTTATTTCCACCATATCTGGTTGCTTTAACATTCAAAAGTCAGCCAGTGGACTACTCCTTACTGAGAAAGAAAGGGAAACTCATATGATCATCTCCACATCAGCAGTAGAATATGTAAAAATTATTTATCCCGAGGCGCCAGGGTAGCTCAGTGGGTTAAAGCCTCTGCTTGGAAAAAAAAAAAAAAAAAAGCCTTTGCTTGGGTTTGGGTCATGATCTCAGGGTGCCAGGATCGAGCCCCGCATCGGGCTCTCTGCTCAGCGGGGAGCCTGCTTCCCCCTCTCCCTCTGCCTGCCTCTCTGCCTACTTGTGAGCTCTCTCTCTGTCAATAAATAAATAAAATCTTTTTAAAAATAAAAAATAAATAAAAAATTATTTATCCATGAATGATAAAAGAATATAATGGCACAAGATTAGAAGTTCACTTAAGTACTTTGATAACAAGCCTCTGTGGAACCCCTACTGCAGAAGTGATCGTTTCCAGAACGGGGGAGGGAGAGCTGCCCCTCCAGACAGGCCGTTAGGATATGAATAAATGTCAAAATCGACCTTTTCGGAACTTTGGAACTTACCAAAGGCGTGCAACAGTCCATTAAGCGTTTATTCACGAAGAACAGGTGCATCTGGGCAGGAGGAGAGAGCTTCGTGGCGACACACTCACCCCACTCACATCCCTTCCTGGCTGGGAGGTAGCCTGGAGGCCAGCGGGCTTGCAGGGCGGGGGCGGGGTTGGGTGGTGGGGGGGGGGGTAAAAACCCGCAGCACAGCACTCACTGAAGTACAGAGCGCATTTGACGCTACTCGAAAGCTCCATCGCCTAAAAATGGTCCCTATTTGACCTGTCTAGCAACTTCATAAAAAAAGCCTCTTTTATTTCATCCAACTCAGAGCTTGCTGTTTGTGGTCAATCCTCTCCCTGGATTTGGACACTATGGCATCTTCAGTGAGACCAGTCGGAGCTAGCGAGAGGCTGACCAAATAACATAAAAAGAAGTGGGGAAGGTCACACACACGTGTGGGGATGTGTCTAGGCCCAGTGCTGTGTACATGCTCTGTGGACACGCCTGCTGCTCTAGTCACATATTGGCCTCATCCTTCATCTTGATTAGGATTTTATGGCTAATTACAATTGATGTCAGGGACTTGCTGTTTGGGTTGGATACAGTCGCTGTCTTGGGATGTATCTTGGGGTCCGCCATGTTGTAGATGACGGAGTGGTTCTCTACCTCGATGTTAGCCTGGCACGTCCCTGCATCTAGGCCACATCCTTGATCTTGATTAGGATAGGTTGTGTCTGACTCTGATCATTGTCATACATTTGCTTTAAAGTAAGGATATAAGAACTCCCTTTGGAGTCAGCCTGGTGTCTGCCTTTTTGTCCAGAAGAGTGTGGACCTTGTTCTCTGTTTGGAAATCTGTATAATCCATCTGGGGACTGATAAATGTTTGGGCTCGATAATCTCCAAAGTTCCCTTCCATGTCCTACCCCTCCCCACCTGCTCCCCACCAACTCCTGATGTTCCCCAAAGGGCTGTGGCTTGGGTTGCAGAGAATTAGTTCCCATCAACAAGAAGAATATGTGCCTGAGTAGGTTCTCTGCTAGCACCCCGAATACCCTAAAAAGGCATTCTCCTTGACAGCATTTCCACAAGCTCACCTCCTCCACTCGTCACTGAGTCCCACCATAGCTACTTGCTTCTCAAAAATGAGGAGCAGAAAAAGGACAAAGATATTGGACTTCATCTTGCCAGGAAAGCCTTGGCTGAGAGCTGAATTGAGTTTCTCACGTCTGCCTTCCTTGACTGTGTGTGCCAGGGGTTGGTTGAAGCTACAAAAGACACTACCCCTTCTTAGCTTATCAATAAATGCCAACTTCCTCAGTCCTGCTCAGTAGGGGACATTGTCAGAGTCCCCAGGGACTGCACAGGGACCCAATGTCAGAGGCCTTTGTTCCCCTATAAACTCCAGAAAATCTTTATCGATACTCATAGGTCATCATGCTAAGCCTTCTGTATTTACAAAAGAAATTCAGTCAGGGGCGCCTGGGTGGCTCAGTGGGTTAAAGCCTCTGCCTTCAGCTCAGGTCATGATCTCAGGGTCCTGGGATCGAGCCCCGCATTGGGCTCCTGCTTAGTGGGGAGCCTGCTTCCCTCTCTCTCTCTGCCTGCCTCTCTGCGTACTTGTGATCTCTCTCTCTCTCTCTGTGTGTGTCCAATAAATAAAATAAAATCTTTAAAAAAAAAAGAAAAGAAATTCAGCCAGAGAGAAGAGACTTACTTCAGGATATAAAACTAGTCCTTCCACAATGCCATCATTTAAATACCCCATCACAAATATAACCCTGTGCTTCTTGTCTCAAAATGGGCTTGAGATAACATCCTATTTTACCTGAGAAGGAATAGTCATAGAAGTAGGAAGACACTGAAGACAATACAACTTTATGGAAGCCAAATAAAGAAGGTTTCAAGAAGCAAACAGTATGCACCAATTACAAAACTGGCTGTGAGCTTCATCATGATAAAGACTGACTTATAAGGGCACTTGGGTGGCTCAGCCAGTAAAGCGTCTGCCTTTGGCTCAGGTCATGAGCCCAGGGTCCTGGGATGGAGCCCTGAGTCGGGCTCCCTAATCAAATGGGGAGCCCACTTCTCCCTCTCCCTCTGCCTCTCCCCTCAATGCTTCTCTCTCTCTCTCCCTCCCTCTTCCGCCTTCTTTCAAATAAATAAATAAAAAAAAAAGGACTGACATGTGCCCAAAGCTTTACTTTCTTCAGCTGCTGCTACTAACTTTAATTACAGAAGATTCATACAGTTGCTATGTTGAGCTGTCAGTTGGAGAATAGAGAACAGAAGTTGTGTTTTCAAGAAGTCTGAATTTGCAGCGGAGCGGGAGTCTGGGCCATGCCTGCGGGCAAGGTGAGCTCCAGAGAGATTTTCAAGGGATGGAAGGAACTTAACATGTTTAATGGTGATGGGAATTAGTGTTGGATAGAGAAGGAAGAGTGGTGATTTCCTTAGTGGGTTCTTTTCAGTTAATCTACCTAAACCACAAGATTAATTATTTAACAAAAAATTTCCTGCATAAATAGTAAATGGCTCTACCCCAACAGTCTGTGAATTAATGTGATATGAATTTCACATCAATGAATTTATTAATATATTGACAGAGGATGCAACGAGAATATTTCCAACTTACCTAGAGAAGTGCAATTCTCTGCAAATGTGAGAAGGTCCTGAATAGTCCAAAGAGCATTCCTTTACTTTGACCCATGAAAATTGGGCTCGTGGGCAGACCGTAGGACCAGTGATGCATCCCAGTAGTGACCTTGTATGCATTCAGAACACCATGGAGTGTGGTTCTGGAGGAAGGTTGGCTTGAAAACATATTTCCAACTACATTACACTAAGATCCTAATCTAATCTGTAGGGAATGCCAAATGTAAGAGAAAAAGGGAAAGATCAACCAAGTTTTGGTGTAAAGAACATAGATTAAAAATTACTAAGTTGTCAGACATAAGGCATGTGAGCTACATGGTTTCACTGAGCCATTCTGAACTCCTACCAAGGTTGTGTGTGTGCCCCAAGGGTGATAATATCAGAAGCTGAGGGGCACTATTTCCCTCAGGCAGAGACCTGAGTAGATTAGGTTGAAATGTTCCCGAGCTATAATTGCCTACAGTGCCTACCATGCTCTAATTACATATGCACTCCTTCCCACCATTCCCTCAAGAAAATACCAGACACCACTCCATCCCAAGCTGACTAGTAGAAGAAAATATCTGACAGTATTAATCCTACTTATGGATCAAAGAACAAAACTGTTGTCTATCCTGTGTGCAGAAGGTAGAGATAAAACTAAGGGACTGAAGATTTGCAAAAACAACCAGACAATTGCAAGCCAAAAAATAGCACAAGATATGGATACTCATATTAGAATAGAATTCAGTGAGATTGGGGGGGGGGGACATTTCAAAATTAAAAATGAATGTATTGATAAAAATGAAAGAAGCAATCAGTGCTTTAAAAAGCAGAAAAATGTATGATTGGTGTCTAAATCCTTGGTATGGTATCTTGATAGGGGAAGGAAAAGCTCCTCCTAGAAAAAAATCAAGAAAAGGTTTGGAAAATATTAAGATGTGTAAAATTTTTTTTTAAGATTTCATTTATTTATTTATTTGACAGAGAGAGAGAGAGAGATCACAACGAGGCAGAGAGGCAGGCAGTGAGAGAGGGGGAAGCAGGCTCCCCGCTGAGCAGAGAGCCAGACGTGGGGCTTGATCCCAGGACCCTGAGATCATGACCTGAGCCGAAGGCAGAGGCTTTAACCCACTGAGCCACCCAGGCGCCCCAGATGTGTAAAATTTCATATGAGAATGTGAAAATAATACGCTCAAAGAATAAAAGGGGAATTTTACAGTGTTTTGCCAATTCAATGCAAAATTACTTGACAACATAGAAAATGTAACAGAATTACCTTGTTGCTTTAAGAATAGATAGAAAACACAAACTGTACAAATATCATGAAAGAAATACAGAACATTGTCTCTCTCTCTTTTTAAAAAAAATTTATTCATTTATTTGACGGAGAGAGAGCACAAGCTGGGAGAGTGGCAGGCAAGGGGAGAGGGAGAAGCAGGTTCACTGAGCAGGGAGCCCAATGCAGGGCTCAATCCCAGGACCCTGGGATCATGACCTGAGCTGAAGGCACAAGCTTAACAACTGAGCCAATCAGGTGCCCCTAACTATCTCTTGCCTTAGTGCCACAAAAGGCTAGGCCCAGACAATTTAATACAAAGCAATAAGATGAGAAAGATCATGGTAGAAATCTCCTGCCGAAATTTCCTTAAGACCATGGAAGAAGAGATGATGGGGAGAAGGGACAAGCCCCACATTAACCCATACGGGAGCAGGATGGGGGACAGGGACGTTCACCAGGGTGATCATTTGGATCAGCTAGTGGAACAAAGTCCACTCCTCTCTATCACTTATATTTGGAGTACTGTTCATTTCCAAGAGTTCTATACCCAGCAAAACTACCCATCAAAAGTGAAGGAGAAATCAAGACACTCCCAGAAAAATAAAAACCGAAGGATTTCATCATTACCAGACATGACCTACAAGAAATACTAAATGGAGTCCTTGAGGAGAACTGACACTTGAGGAGAGCTGAAAGAACACTACATAGTAATTCCAAACCATAAAAAGAAATAAAGAATAACAGTAAAGGTAAATATTTCATCCACGTTCCTTGTTACAGCTGCATAGCACTTCACCCTATATACATATCACCATTAATCCAATCACTTTCCTTCCCATGTGTGGGCACTTAGGTTGTTTCCGATATTTAGCTCTTACAAACAAGGCTGCAATTGATGCATGAACTTTAATTCCACACTTTTGCTTATATTATTCTATCGGTCTGGAATGGCTACTGCAAAAGTAGCAATTGCTCCTGGAAAGTATAACCTATACTTTCATTCGGGGTTAGCATGTCAATGTCAATGTGTCCATAGGTTTTTTGTTTTTGTTTTTGTTTTTAAGACTCTTAAATCCTTCTGCTTTGGCCTAAATCCTATGGAAAGAAAAATGATTTGGAGTCTGAATAGATAGTTCCCATTCCCAGCTCTCCTCCTCACACTGTTCCTATCTGTAAGATGGAGACAGTTTTCTGAGTCCTTCAACAGGGATTTCAACTCCAAACTCAGTGTAAGGTTGTGACTCAGGGCATCTGTTACAAGCCAAAAGAACCTGACTCCTGGGGACAGACACACATGGCTGGCTAGAACAGAGCCTGCAAGGTCCTGGAAAGTGGCTCAAGTGTGCCTGAGCTTACAGTGGCATTCATCGCTCTACACCTGGGGTGCACAAAGACCCCAAAGAGATGGTATCCGGTTCCTTGTCTCAACAACAACTAGGTGGTACTGGAGAATTCTGGTATCTGGTGGAGGGCGGTGTCAAATAATGACCTATTTTCTGGTTCCTTTACTCATAAGCTACACCAAACACTATCTCCAACACAGCTCCATAGACGTAGCTCAGAGATTTTGTCCAGGGTAAGAGGCAGGCTGCAACAACAGAGGCCTCTCTGAAGCTCTCCCCTTAAAAATGGACTTTATTTGGAACAGAGCATGGAAAAGCTCAAGTCTATAGGCACTCCTGAAAACAGTGGAGATTTTGATGGTAAGCAATTAAGAACAAGTTGGTAGCTCCATGAGAGCAAAAAGCTCAACTACAAGCCAAATAGTTTACTAATTTACAACTAGTAATTTCCAGAAAGATTCATAGAAAAAGACAACTAAGGAGAATCCTCCTGGGATTCTGGGGTGGGAAAAAACAAAACAAAACCCAAAGACTACTCTGCAAAGGGACTCGAATAATTAGAAAAAAAACTGCGAGACAATTTTTGCCACAGGGAATGTTTGGAAAAAATAGAACAATCAACTGACAATTTCGTGGGGCCTACAAGCGGGGTATGATGCGGATAGGCACAGAGCTTAACAGACCGGGAAGACTGGTGATAATCTTCCTAAAGGAACACTCAGGCTGAGACATGGGAAAGGACTTAGGCTTCTTGGAAATTTCCAGTATGTGAGTGTTTTTAGTATTTGGAGGGATCCAGTGTTAGGTTCTCAACCAGAGTGATTTTACCCCCCTGAGGATATTGGGCAATGCCTGGAGACATTTAGTCTGGTAGAGGCCAGGAATGCTGCCGAACACCCCAGAGTGCACAGGAAAGCCCTGATCCCCACAAGAAAAGAATGATCTGACCCAAAATGTTAATAGTGCCAAGACTGAAGAATCCTAGGTTGGGTATGATGGACCAGCACTTGTGTTCATCAAGGACAGTTAAGGAAAGGACATGATTGCGTATTGAGTCCTCTCTGAAAGCAGCTGCATCAAGCAGACTTCGATCAGCTGTCCTTCTGCATCTTGGTCTTTATGAGACACTGGTTCTTCCGGTGGCTCTCCTGATCACGACACCTAAGGGTCTCCTAATCCATAGCTTCAGATGCTCAGCAGGAGAACTTCGGCCCTTGGTTTTATTTTGAAGGTCATTTTTTTTTTAATCAGGAGTTTGTTTTGATTTTTAGTTTGTTTACTTTTTAGAGCCCATTGAACATGTTCTGTAACATGCTCGAAATCTTGTAATTGGAATTTCCTACTGCAATTTATTTTTTGGAAACAAATGCCCTATTTCAAGTAGAAGCCTATTTATGAAGGGACGGGACAAGTCCCACTTCACCTGTTCAGTCCATCCACAAAATTGTTGGAAAGTTTTCAGTCTATTTTTAAAGGCTCTTTATCTTTGTTACGCTTTTGATTCTTTGTGCAATCTACCCTTGAGAGAAGGCTTCCGAAATGGCCCTCGTGTGTTTCCTGCTTTTCCAGTGCTCTCAAGGACATTTTAAATAATAAATTACTGTATGCCATAGATTAAGTAACTTTTCTACAATCAATAACCAGTGAGAAAGCATAGTGAAAGAAGATTCCATTCACAAAAACAGACGCGCTATTTCTTATGCTATAAATTTGAGGCATTGTGATGAAATAACCAATAGTTGGTGTTTAGAAATTATTTAAAATTGTTATAAATATCACCTGGTAAAGTAAGCACTTGAGATTCACCAGGAAAAAACTGATGATAAATTATCATGGGAGAAGGAGTTACCCAATGACACCCGCCCCCACAACTGCCCTGTGCTAGGCACTGTCAGGAATTTTTATTTTATTTTTATTGAGGTATAATTGACATGTAACATTATATTAGCTTCAGGTGCACAACTTACAAATCATTATAAATATACACTGTGAAATGATGACCACAGTAAGCCCAATGACACATTTTAATGCAACCAAGATTATCATAAATATATCAACATAATTAGAACATACAGGAATGGTGAGGGAATACACACACATATCAATGGAAGGAAAGAAACTCGGTGCCTATGGTAATTTACAGATGATAAAGGCAGAATTCCACATCACCAGAGAAATGTTGGAAAACTCAGTATCTGA
Organism: Nasua narica; assembly: GCA_028533885.1. Classification (NCBI taxonomy): domain Eukaryota; kingdom Metazoa; phylum Chordata; class Mammalia; order Carnivora; family Procyonidae; genus Nasua; species Nasua narica. The sequence continues at coordinate 107,929,326 of CM052811.1, read as the reverse complement.
TATCAAAACAGATTGCCAGCAATTTGAGGGAAATACTGGATTTCTGTCTCATCCATTAGCTCAAAATAAGTTTTAGGTGATTAAGGATTTAAGCTATAAAAATACTCAAAGAAAACATCTTCATTTTCGTATAATACTGACATGGGGAAGATCTTCTGGAAGCCACTTGATACGGCTAACCAGCTACAAATGAAAAACTTTTGTAAGGCAAAAATCAATCATACGGTGGGAAAAACAATTAGAAATTGGAAAAATATGAGTAAACACATATGATGGGGATATATAATCTGTAATGTACCGAAAGACTGTTTACAATGTAATAAAGAAAACATGCCCAAATAGAACAAAGAGCATGGACCATGAACATATGGTCTACAGAGAAAATAATACAAGTGGATAGTTCATCTATGAAAATAAATAAAACCTCACCCATAGTTAA
>CM052811.1:107911863-107928387 GCA_028533885.1 Nasua narica | reverse complement strand
TGTCTGTAAGTCCACAATGATATAAATGGTTAAGTGAAAAAACAGGGAGGATAGACAAATCTCCCATAGAGATTAATTCCAAATGAGGTCTTGAGCTTCCTCCCGCTCAAGAAGTATCTTTTTAAAAATTTATTTATTTTTTATTTAAATTCAATTAACATATAATGTATTCTTGGTTTCAGAGGTAGACGTCAGTGTTTCATCAGTCTTGTATAATACCCAGTGCCCATTACATCACATGCCCTCTTTAATGTCCATCACCCAGTTATCCCATCCCTCCACCGTTCCAGCAACCCTCAGTTTATTTCCTATGATTAGGAATCTCTTATGGTTTGTCTCCCTCCCTCTGTTTTATTTTTTCCTTTCTTCCCCATATGATCTGCTGTTTTGTTTCTTGAATTCCGCATATCAGCGTCAAGGAGCATCTTAAATGTGGGATATGCACGGTGACTTTCTCCCTGAGAGAAGAGTATGGAAAGAGGGAGGAAGAAGAATAACTTTACAGCATAGAAACCTGACGAACCCCACAGCCTAATGATCAGGTTAGTAGCACCGGTGATAAGTCAGGTTGCTAGTATGTACCCTCGACGTGATGTGATGAGAAGGGCACTCTCCCTCGGTGGTCATCCTCCAATAAAACCATAACCCCATCTAACCATGAGAATAACATCAGGCCTACCCAACTGCCTAATCAGTGCCCTCTAAACTGTCAAGGTCATCACCATGGGGAAGGTCTGAGAAACCGTCCCAGCCAAGAGGAGCCTAAAGACTCCCAATGGCTAAATATAGCACGGTGGACTTTAGTTTACACTAATGCATCAATATTGCTTATTAATCATGACACCTGAGCCAGAGCATCGTAGGGTATTTGTTAATGCTGGGGGGACGGTGTGCTAAGCCACAGGACGCTGTGCTCAACTCAGACACCTTTCTGGTATTTTCACACTTAACGGAGACATTCACTCTGGGAATGATTTTAGTTCAGTCTTAGCTCTCCATTCCTCTCCTCTTCTTGACACAGGTATTTCCGGACCTCACTTTGCTCTCTGAGAAGGGTAGAGGCAAGAGTTCAAGAGATACCTCCTTGAAAATCAAGAGTCTTTTCAGTAAAGGTAATTCAAAGTTTTTACTCTTCCCTGACTTTGGACTATATTGATGTCAGGAGGTTTATGTGGTTTTCTTCTTCTTCTGGTTGAATTCTATAGTTGTGAAAGAATGTACTTGAAGATTTAAATTGATAAGGACACCAGCTACCCTGGAAGTCTGGTGAATTTTTTCCTCCAGCTTTAGTGAGGTACGAACGTCCATTGACAGATGAATGGGTGAAGAAAATGTGGAATATTTTCTGTCACATATTATTCAGTCATATAAAAACAGGAGTTCCTGGATTTTTGACAATATGGCTGGACCTTGATGGCATTTTGCTGAATGAAATCAGCCAGACAGAGAAAGGCAAATCCTATACGATTTCACGTAGGTGGAATCTAAAAATATCAACTCACAGAAACCCAGAGTGAAATGGTGGTGGCTGGGGCTGGGAAGGTGGAAGAAATGGGCTGGTCAAAGGGCACAAACTTTCAGTCACAAGACCAACACATTCTGGGGGATCTACGGTGGAGTGTGGTGAACATAGTCAACAATGTCGTATTATATCCTTGAAAGTTGCTATCAGAGAAGAGCCTTAATTCTCTCACCATAACAACAAAATGGTAATTATGGGAGGTGAAGGATTTGCTAACTTTATCATGATAAACATTTTGCAATATATATGTGAGTCACGCGATCACATGCACACCTTAAATTACACCCTATGTCAATTGTATCACAAAGCTGGGAAAAAAAGTAAATTGAGGAGGTAAGCGTTGGTATCTTCACCATGTCTCTTCCCATTCAGGAGCACAGCATTTACTCAGTAAAGCCTTTTCTAAGGTATCTCATGAACAGTTGTATAGCTTTCTTTTTCAAGGTTCTGCCTGCCTCTTGTTACGTTTATGTAAAGGAATGGTATGATTTTGTTGATATTATAAGTGGGATTTTATTCTATTTTATTTTTTATTTAAATTTTAGTTAGCTAACACACAGTGCGATATGGGTTTCTGGAGTGGAATTCAGTGATTCATCCCTTACATACAACACCCAGTGCTCGTTGCATCAGGTGCCCTCCTTAATGCCCATCCCCCACCCAGCCCATCCCCCACCCACCACCCTCCCTCAACCCTCAGTTTGTTCTCTATCCAGTTCGTTCTCTATCGTTAAGAGTCTTTTACGGTTTGTTCCCCTCTCTCCTTTCTCCCCCTTCCCATAGAGTCATCTGTTTTCTTTTTTAAATTCCACATGTGAATGAGATCATGTGGTACTTGTCTTTCTCTGACTGATGTAAGCGGAATTTAAAAATTTTTATTCAGGTTATTGCTCGTTTAAAAAAAATAGGATCTATCGTGTACTATGTGACCATGGATGGGTACCGAACCTCTCTCTCATGGCTTCAATCTTTTAACAAAATGAAAGACATGAGCTAGTACCCATTGGAGAGGGTTCTTGCGAGAAATAAGACAGTACATATAACACAGTACAGGATCTGAAACAAAGAAGTAGTCAGTACATAAATTAATCTTACTGCCGGTGGTACATCTTGTACTTGTCAGGCCAAAAGTTTGGGCGCGGCTCTTGCCTACTTCCCAGGACGTCCTGGAGTCACGGGTTCAGTGCAGAGCGGCCAGTCCCCTGGAGAATGAACGGAAGCCCTGGCTTGCAGGCTTCTGGAAGGGGCAAAGGACACAGTGCGCCCTGTTCTCTCTCCCTGAGGCTCCGCCCCCCACTTCCGCTCACAGCGGGAACCCAACACAAAAAGGAGAGTTGTCTCAGGGCCACCGTGTCAGGGCTAGACTGTACTTCCCGAATAATTACCTCCAACTCCCTCAAACTGAATAGACAATGGAGGCTCAGAGAGGGAAGGACGTTTGCCTGAGGGCATCCAGCAAGTGGGGAGGCTGGGCTGGGACTCGAACACAGGTCCCCTGACTCCTAAGCCTGTGCTCTTTCAACTCCATCCCCAATTCCCTTTCTGTGAGAGCCTCCTTGTTCAAGGGCAGTGGGGCAGGTGGGTCAACAGCAAAGCCAGGAGGGGGTTTGCCTAACACACCCTCTGCGGTCTGCACCGTTCGAACCTGCCTGTCCCCACCCTGTGCATCTCCAGAGGACACTAGTCACCACCCACACTAAAGGATCGAGGACCTGGTGCATCCTGTCTCCTTCACGTCTTAAAATAGAAAGCCAAGGGGAGGGGAGGGCTTAACCCAAAGGAACGATTTGTTAATGGAGGTGTCTCAGCAGCAACAGGTGAAATGCTTCCACAGCGGGGATTTCCCCTGCTTCTTTCTATGGCCTCTTGTGAGGGTGTGGATCCCAGGAGAACATGAAAGGAAAAGCAGGAGCGAGCTACAGGCTTGGCCACTCAGCTGGGTTGATCACGCCGGGAGGCCTGGAGATAACCAGGTCAGGACATGGGGTTGACGGAAGAGGAAAGAAACTGCCTGCAGTTTGTGCCACATTTTGTTTCTTATTTCCCTGGTCTTAAGCCAAAGGCAGAATTCCCTAGTGAAATGCAGACTCCAGGCCTGGGGGGTCCACTATTGGATTTCTAGTCTTAAGCCCTAGGAATGGGTCTCTTGTTTCCACCTCCGCTCTCCTTCACACCCCACCAGGGAGAGGGAGTCCCAGCTCCGCACCCACCTCCCTGGGGCTTCCGGGAGCGCAGCAGTCATGGGCGCCAGAGGCAAAGGGAGCAGAAAGTCGTCTTTTATTGCAAGGTCAACAAGGGAAGCAACCAAGCCCGGTCTTGGGCATCCTGGGCGGGAGGCAGAATGCCCAGGGAAGGAGAGGGCCGTGGGACAGGGCCCCGGACCAGCAGCCCTGGCGACTCCACAGGTGCAGCAAGGACAGGCTCCGCCTGGCTGGGAGAGAAGAGAACCAGAGACGTGACTCGGCAGCTCAAAGCAGCAGAGGCAGTGGGGGGCAGGGTCATGTCCAGGAGACAGCCCTCTCCCGACTTGGTCACGGGCTCTGAGACCCTCAGTCTCTCAGTGACCTCCCCGCACCCTCTCTCTCACCCAGCCGGGGTCACTCCCCCCTGCTCAGCCTTCTCTGTGCCCTCAGGGTCCCCTCTTCCTCCGCCAGGTTCTCACCTCACTGGGGATCCAAGCAGGCCAGCCCACAAGGGCCCTTGCAGCACTTCTTGGCCCCCGGGCACTCGGTGTCGCTCAGACAGCGGTTCGGGGGGTCCAACATGGCACACTGGATCAGAATGCGGGGGCAGGAGCCAGACTTAGTGGACATGGGAACTTTGGCTTTGACTGGATCTTGACCTCTAACGGGATCTTGTTCTCTGACTGGAACACGACCTTTGTCAGTGCCTTGCCCTTTAGGAGGAACTGTTGAAAGAACAAATGTCTTTTTGTAGAGCCCATGTGTCTGCTTCCCGGGCTGGTGAGACTGGTGTGGCTGGCTTCCCTCCTCGCCCAGCCGCTGCTCACTCAGGTTCCCAAACCGCGGCCTGACATGGGGCAGGTCACCTGGGCGACCTGGGACCTGTGCCCCGGGAAGGCTGTGCCCCGGGCTTTGGGGAGAGGAGCTCTAGGACCACGGTTCCCTTGGGTGTCCATCTCTGCCCCCCACCCTCCACGATAAGTCCTCTCAGGAGGAGAGGCCAGACTGCGGTGACTCCCAGAGGTGAGAAGGACACGGGGTGCTCATGGGGGAGGGGAAGAGCCCGAGACGCCCACCAGGAGACCCGAGCTCCTGGCCGGCTCCGGGGATTGTCTGGACGGAAGATGGGGGTCTTCACACCACGTGCCCTCTGAGGTCTCGTCAGTGTGTGACCTCCTTTTAGAGGCTGATTACCCAGGTGCCTTCGGGGCAGACAGGCAAGGGCCAGACCCCACACCCAGGCCCAGGTTCCTGCGGCTTCTCATTCCGCTGCACATTCTGCCCAGGTATCCACACCTGAGGCCATGACCACGTAGCAACACTCCTTCCAGCAACGTCCTGATCTCTCAGTCCTGGTGTGGAAAGCACCCCGATGCTACTGGACAACTTCCTGCTCTCTCTGGACACAGTGGGAGCAGCCACAGACCAAAGCGTGAGATCCACGAGCGGCTCAGTCGGTTAAGTGACTGCCTTCGGCTCAGGTCGTGATCCCAAGTCCCAGGATCGAGTTCCAAGATCGAGTCCCGCATCGGGCTCCCTGCTCAGTGGGGAGTCTGCTTCTCCCTCTGCCCTTCCCCCCTCTCGTGGTCTCTCTCTCTCTCTCACTCTCTCAAATAAATAAATGAGTTCTAAGAAGTGTGCGATCCAGCCCTGCCTGCTGCCCGGGAGTGCTCCCTGGCAGGGCCCAACCCAGGCCACTTGTCTACTCACCTCCGCTGACGGCTGCCTGTGCCGCCAGAATCCCCAGGAAAAGGAATGCCGCCAGGACCAAGAAGCTGCTGGGTCTCATGTTGCCTCAGGTGTGTGGCTAAGAGCTGAAGCTGACCCGTTTTATGCAGCCCAGCGTGGCCTGGCGCCAGGGGGGTGGGGCTGTGGTTTTCTGTGGGACAAGACCTATGGTTCCTAATTCTATCCGGAGGGACCCACCCCTCTCCTGGGAGGCAGCTTGGGGCTTTCCCCAAGGATTGTTCACAGAGAAAAATGACAGACACTGGCTTACATCACTGCTGGTAAACCCAAAGCTGCTCCACTTTCTCACAGAGAAGCAGGACTGGCTGGTCCGTCCAGTATTCCTGATTTCAAAGCCGAGGAGTTCTCCCATTACTCCCTCTTCCTGCAGGCCCACCCAGGCCTGACCCTAACAGCTCACCCCTCCCCACCCACCCCGGCAGCAGGTTGGGCTTTGCTTTCATGCCCCCTGACCCTGAGGAAAACTCTCAAAGGCAAATTTGCCTTGAAAATCCAATGACGCATCACTACACGGGTCATCTCTGAGATGTGCCAACTAAGTAATCAGGAAGGTAGGATTCTAGATCTTACATAGCAATGCCAATTAAAATAATACTGGGGAAAAATTCAAGTCTCAAGAGAAAATATTTTGAATTTTAGGCTTGTGAATAAGGTTCAAATCTAAGGAACACAACTAGATTGTCTAGGAGTACTTATATATGTGGTACAACTCATTTACTCGGGTGGATGAAAATGAGGAAGCTATCAACGTGAAATCTAGGATAGTGGTTAACTCGAATGAAGGCAAGAAACATTTTGGATGGGTGAGAAGGACCTGGGTTGGTTTAAGTTTTTGGTTCTTGCTAACATTCCAGTACTTGGGCTGATTGGTGATTTCCTTTGGGGTGTGTGTGTGTGTGTGTGTGTGTGTGTGTGTGTGTGTGTGTATTTCCAAGGGGGCAGGGTAAATCATTTATGAATTACCTTCACTTTCCATAAACCCATACTGCTGCTCTCTTGGGTGGTTTTCTGCCTTTCACTATTACAAACTATACCCCACGTGGCTTTTTGCATTAACTTGTAAGCTAGAGTCCCAGAAGTAGGCTTACTGGTACAAAGATTAAACACATTTGAAAATTTTTTTTCAAGTTTATTATGGTATGATTGACAAATGAATTACGTATATATTTAATGTATACAATATGACGTTTTACTATACATTCTCATTATGGAAAGATAGCCACAATCAAGTTAACAAATATACCCATCAACTCATATAGTTACCATCTTTCAAATGCTTTTGAAATTTTTATAGTCTCGTCTTATGTCCCTTGATAAGGGTTGTACCATTTTGAAGTCACACCAGCCGTGGATGAAACCACCTGTGTGCATCTAGGCGCTGGCACAGACATTGTGTCTAATATGGGGTTTTTTATCAACTTGATAGGTGGGAAATTATGCCCTGCTGTTTTTAGTTAACATTTCCCTCATTTTCATTTTTGCATATTTTAGAAGCCACTTACCTTTCTTTTTCTGAAGGCTTCTTTTCCTTTGCTCACTTTTTTATAGATTCATCAGCCTTTTTCTTCTTAATTTTTAAGCACGCTTTATATATAATAGAGAAAGGTCTTTTGTGGTATGGTTTGCAAATAAAAAATTTAACGTCATTCTAAGACCTGCTCAGAACAGTTCGGTGGGGCCTCCTCTCCTCATCTTATTGAACATTACCTCCTGTTGTTTGGTTATTTTGGACATAGTAAGAACATGTTTTTAACGTGATTATATTAAACAAATCTGACTATGTTTTATTAAGAAGGCTGCACATCATATTAATACAGGGTCACTGAAGGTTGATGGAAGGATAGAGGTTAAGAAGGTAGAGGGAGAAAAAAGGCAAATAAAAAGAAACAAAAAAGTATTGCTTCACCAAAAAGCTTATCATGCCTGGTGTGATCCTGTTATATTTATAAATATATTGGAAAAATAATGAATATCCCTAGATCTCTGTGTGCTGAATTCTAGAAATATTCATGAAATCTTCCCAACAGGAAAACAAGTTAGAGGATAATGTATGTGCTTGATAATACTTCAGTAGAAACACATAAAAGTGCTATAAATGCCTTTATTTATGTAGGAAAGAGGAGAAAGGTGTTGAAGGAATACACACTATGCTGTTAACATTGCTTTCATCACGGTGATGGGAATGGGAAAAAAAAACCCAGATGAGTAGGTTTTCCTTTACATGTACTAGTTTCTGATTTTTTCACTTGTCACAACAAAAAGTCACTATTGTGATGTGAAATATCAAAGAAAATTATAATCAGTAACTAGAAAACAGAACTCAAGGAATCATGCGAATGAAGAAAACAGTATAATTGACAGTTATATCTAAATAAACGATGAGATACATGTAACCAGTAGTCCCAGTGTTGAGAAGGAATGCTTAAAATAAAAGTGTCACAATGTAAAAATGTAATAGTGTGTGTCCGGTATGATTCAGATGTCGTCGAAAGAAATCACTCTGGGTAGTTCACACAGTAAAGGAATCCAGCTACCGTATGAGCACGTGTGATTGTAGGAACTTGAATCTCATCTGCAGTCTGGACACGGAAGAGTCTGGGACAGTCACTGGGTTACCAACCGCTGCAAGCAGACGTGCTGGGAGCAACTGAATTCACGTTGATGAAGAAACTGCTCTGAGCGTGCTGCCATCTACTCTTCTGCCGCTGTTCACGCCCCTGATCCAGCCCCTACTTACACTTCCAGACATCAGCAAATATTCGCCTCCCAGAAGGAAAAGTGCCCACCTTGAGCAGGTCTGAGAACAAGAAACGTAGAGCACAAGCGCTGGAAGGTGTAGAGAGAAAAGAAATAAGAAAATGCACAAGGGAAGGGCGCCTGGGTGGCTCAGTGGGTTAAAGCCTCTGTTTCAGCTCAGGTCATGATCTTAGGGTCCTGGGATTGAGCCCTGCATCGGGCTCTCTGATCAGCGGGGATCCTGCTTCCCACCCCCAGCCCCCCCCCCCCGCCTCTCTGCCTACTTGTGATCTCTTTCTCTCTGTCAAATAAATAAATAAAATCTTAAAAAAAAAAGAAAAAAGAAAAGAAAATGCACAAGGGAGAAGGAGGAGGCGTATTTAGGAGAGAGGTTATTTATCATCTTGAAATGTTGTCTTGGGCCGTGGCTAATGGGGGGAGCCCTCTTGTTTCAGAGGAGTAGCTAAGAATCAGGAACAGTCCACATATTTGAGGAACTGCCCATTATTGTAGCAATGGAGGAGGGAGCCCTTGAGCTAAGAAAGTAAGAAACCCATTCTAACTTCCCACCCCTCCTACTCAGGTAAGATACCCTTTCAACAGCTGGTCCATGAAAATCTACTGATTTTAAAATAAGGAAGAAAGGGGCACCCGAGTGGCTCAGTGGGTTAAAGCCTTTGCCTTCAGCTCAGGTCATGATCTCAGGGTCCCGGGATCGAGCCCCGCATCAGACTCTCTGCTCAGCAGGGAGCCTGCTTCCCCCTATCTCTCTCTCTCTGTCTGCCTCTCTGCCTACTTGTAATCTCTCTCTCTCTGTCAAATAAATAAATCAAATATTAAAATAAAAAATAAAATAAGGAAGGAATGTGGAAATCACATAAACCATACAAAAATACTATTTTTTGAAGGCTGAAAAACAGGATTTTTAAAAATCTTCAGTAAAATGACACCACAAACCTGAAAAAAAGTGGATATTCTAAAATGAATGTCTGAAATTACTGAAGTAAATTGAAACTAGGAAGAACCACCATAAAGCAGAAATATAGAAATTCAAAGAAGAAATAGCAAGGTCACAGGAAGATGTGAAGTGAAATCTGACAGTGCTCAGGGAGAAATTGAAAACAGACAAAAACATTGCAGAAATAAAGATCAAGGTAGGACAAAAGAAAAGAAAATAAGAGAAGCAAAGAACCACAAACTTAAAATGAAAAAGAGCTTTAAAATGATCTCAGAGAAAGTCTTCAGTATAAAAAGTCAATAGAGATGCAACAGATACATAAATCAAGTTGCACAAAGAAGAAAACCAAAACACACAAACAAAAGAAGAAAACCAAAACACCAAAATAAAAGAATTATTTAAAACCCTAATCAAGGAAAATATTTCTGAAATAAAAGCAGGCTCCAGTCTACGTATTAGAAGTTGACACAGTGGTAAACACAAGACATATGTGAGTAAAATATTTGGGCTGTAAAGATAGACACAGAAGCTTCCAGGAAGCCAACTTCCCCTCAAAAAACAAAAACAAGAACAAACTTGGAAGAAAGAATCAGATGGAATGACAGCCAGAAAACAGCAGAGTGAAACTTCAAGTCACTCAAGGAAAGAAAGTATACACTGAGGATTTTTTTTTCCCCACAACTAATCTGCTAATCTGACCTGGAAGTAAAAAGGCTACAAGGATCTATTCCTGGACATGCAAGAACTCAAGGGATTTTGTTTCCAAGAGCTTTCTTGAGCAGTTTCTAAAGGATAACATATACCCAACTCAGAAGATTTATGGGAATTACTAAAATGACGACTGTTGAGCACTGGGCATTTTAACTGCGGAACGAAGACTAAGACAACGTAGTAGCAGATAGTATGTAAATATGCCATGCTGTGAAAATGTGGAAACGGTAAAATTTCCATCAAATAGAAGGACAACAGGGAAGGAATTTGGATAAGAGAGTAAGCTCTCTGCTTGCTACATATATAATACTTTCAAATCAAAGGATATTTAAAACAATAAGCTTCAACAGAATTAAGCACTTTTTAAAAAAAGATTTTATCTATTTATTTGACACAGAGAGAGAGAGATCACGAGTAGGCAGAGAGGCAGGCAGGGAGAAGGGGGGAAGCAGGCTCCCCGCTGAGCAGAGAGTCTGATGCGGGGCTCCATCCCAGGACCCTGAGATCATGACCTGAGCTGAAGGCAGAGGCTTTAACTCACTGAGCCACCCAGGTGCCCCAGAATTAAGCACTTTTGTGCATCCAAGGACACTACCAAGATAGTGAGAAGACCACCTGTGGAATGGGGGAAAAGATTTGCAAATCAGGTATCTGATAAGGGCCTAGTATCCAGAATATATAAATGAAGTGAACAATTCAACAATATCAAGATAAACAACCCAATTTTAAAATGGGCAAACCACTTGAATAGCCTTTTCTCTAAAGAAGATACACAAAAAGCCAGTGAGCCCACGAAAAGATGCTCAACATCATCAGCCATTAGGAAAATGCAAACCCAAATCACAAGATACCACTTTGTACCCCTTAGTGTGACTATACAATTTTTTATCTTAATGGAAAAGACAAGCGTTGGCGAGGAAATGGAGAAGTTGGAAGCCTTGTACGCTGCTGTGAGAACATAAATAGTCCCAGACGTCTGCGAGGTAACCTTGGGTCTGACTGACCAATGGGGTTCATCTCCTATGTGAGACTACTCCCTGAGGACAGGGGTAGGAGGGGCGGGGGGGAGGTGGCTGTTTTCTCTAAGGCACAGAAACTAACACAGAGAGCGGAGGACACTGAATGGTGTCCATGGTGACCATGACTCATATTTTTAAACCTTTTCTATGTCTCAGGCTCAGTACCAAATACTGTACGTGCACGATCTCACTTTCCCGTCAGTAGCCTCTAGGGGGCGCTTCCTATTTTCCCCATTCTGCAAACACAGCTTAGACTTCAAGAAGTTAAATGATACCTCTTCCCGCCTCTTTGGGACCTGCCGCGGAAACAAGATGACGAAGGGGACGTCATCGTTTGGAAAGCGTCACAATAAGACGCACTCGTTGTGCCGCCGCTGTGGCTCGAAGGCCTACCATCTTCGGAAGTCCACCTGTGGCAAATGCGGCTATCCTGCCAAGGCAAGAGAAAGTATAACTGGAGTGCCAAGGCTAAAAGACGAAACACCACCGGGACCGGTCGAATGAGGCACCTAAAAATTGTACCCCCCCCCCCAAAAAATTGTATACTGCAGATTCAGGCATGAATTCCGTGAAGGAACAACACCTAAGCCCAAGAGAACAGCTCTTGCAGCATCCAGTTCATCTTAAGGATTTCAACGATTAGTCACACAATAAACTGGTTAAAAAAAAAAAAGAGAGAGAGGTTAAATGATAATAGGACTTCTCTGGGTAAACAAGTCAGATTAACATATTATTAAATACTACCAAGAACTAGTTAGAAAATAGCAAAAAAACCTCCTAGTCAACATTATCAAAATCTATAAAATACCTACAAATAAACTCATCTAGAAATGTACAGAAATTTTCTGGGGGGGAAAAATCTGCAAAACTTTACTACATGACATTGAAAAAAAAAAAGATCTAGATACACTCTGAAATTTTCCATAATAAAAAAAATCTTTAAACATATGCTCTTCCCAAAACATGAAGCCTCCATGAGGTAAAGGTGTCCATGTTGGCCAACATAATTTATATCTTAAATATAATCAGAATCAAATCCTGGTGGTCTTCTGCAACCCCTAACGAAATCATTGATTTGGGCGATGATCATCCACGGCTTCTGAAATTATGAGGTGAATTTTTGACCGGGACCAGGTGTTTATAGGGTGCCTAACCATCGTCCCACAATCTCTCTGCTGTTCGTAAATTGGGAAGCACAACTTCTCAGTGGAATGTTAGAAGACATCTCCTACAATGCACTGACCTACCTTCACCACACTAGAAGTGGTCAGCAAGGACTGTGTTCCTCCTGAGGGATGTGACTGGAAGCAGACAGCATCATCTGGGAAGTATTATTGACAGTCAAACTTGAACTCCATGAAGCCTCTAGAGCTAATGTCCATCTCCGGGAAATACAAAGGACAGAGAAATATGTTGAAAGATACCATGGGAAAGTGACGTGGGACGCACTACAGATCACTTCACCTGTTTTGTTCAACAATAAATAACATGAAGAAGGAGGAAGAGAAAAGGAAGGAAGAGGAGAAACAGGATTCGGAGGGAATGTTCTACATTAAAAGAAACAGGAGACATTACAACCAACGTGACATGTGTACCTTGCTTGCATTCCGATTTAAACAATCATACAAAGTCATTTCTGAGATGATAAGAAAAATAGGATACAAATAGAACATTAGATGTTAAGAAATTACTGTTGATTTTGTTAGGTTTGACAACAGTATCAGCATTATGTGAGAAAATATCTTTATTTTTTTGAGATACATACTCAGGTATTTAAGGGTAAAATGTGAGATGCAGTAGATTTAATTTAAAGGGTTTTTTTGTTTTTGTTTTTGGTTTTGTTTTGTTTTGTTTTAATGAGAGAGAGAGAGAGAGAGAGAGAGAGAGAATACGCTAGCTTGTTCACATGCGCAGAGGAAAAATCTCCAGCAGATTCCCAAAAGAGCAAAGAGCCCGATGAGGGGCCCCACAACCTATGAGATCACGACCTGAACTGAAATCACCAGTTGGAGGCTCAGCCAACAAGGCACCCAGGTGCCCCTCGCATTGGATTTACTTTAAAATATATCAGCCAGAAAAGGGGTGGGAGTATTCAGGAAGGAAGTGTTGGAGAATGTTAATTGTTGGGACTTTCACGTATCAGATGAATACGTTCCAGGGATCTAATGTACAGGATGGTGACAATGGATTTCAATACTGTATTGTATACTTGAAAGTTGCTAAGAGAGTAGAGCTTTTTTTTTTCCCTTGCAGAATTCTGCTCACTCTTCCCTTCCCCCAGTTCTATTGAGATACAATTAGCATGCAGCACAATAGAAGTTTAAGCTTATGGCATAATGATTTAACTTACATACAGCATGAAATGTTGATCACAATAAGTTTAGTTAACACCATCATCTCATCTAGATACAAAAAAAAAAAAAGAGAATTTAATGTTCACACCATAACAACCACCACGAATTGTAATTGTGTGAGTTAGAGGATGTGTTAACTAATCTTTCCATAGTAAACATTTTGCAACATGTATCACATATTGTGATGTATCAAATCACCCACATTGGGCATCTCAAGCTTACACGTGCTATGGGTCCATTACATCTCAATGAGGTGGGGGGAACACGGTCATGGTCGAATCTGGGTGATGAGAAGACAGGGCTTCCTAAAAGTACTTACTGTTCTTTTGTGTAGTTTTGAAAATTTTTATGGTAAAATGTTTAACAGAAAGCAACAAATTTGTTCTTGAAACTTAAAAAAAAAGATCATTAAGTTCATCTGGAAGAGTGGAATCCTCGTGTCAGGGACAACTGGAGATGTAGATTAGCAAGGGGTAATGAACACCACCTGTCTGGAAGATGTGTCGTGAAGCTACAGGTACAAAAGGACTCCTGGCGCAGGAATGAATAGTCGAGGGGAAAGAACAGAAAACCTGGAAAAAGCCCTTGTTACATACAAGACTTCCGTTTTTGATAAAGTTCTGATTTCCAACCAATGGCAAAAGTGTGAATTATTCACTAAATGATACCAAGGCAGCTGCTTAATAACTTAGAAAAAAGGTATTCCCATATGTGACACACAGTGCCAACATAAATGTCAGATGGATTAAAGAAATAACACCTGGGACACCTGGGTGGCTCCGTTGGTCAAACATCAGCCTTTGGCTTGGGTCATGATCCCAGGGTCCTCGGATCGAGTCCTGCATCGGGTTCTTTGCTCAGTGGGGAGCCTGCTTCTCTGTCTGCCTGCTGAGTTTGCTCTCTCTCCTTGCTTGAGTTTGCTCTCTCTCCCTCTGACAAATAAATAAATAAATAAATAAATAAATAAATAAGATCTTTTAAAATAATAATGAAATAAAATGAGACACTTTCCCATTGGCAAAGATTTTATACATTTCTTTTATAAAGATTTTATACTTTTATAAATCTTTTATACAAAGATACGAAATCTTTTATACAAAGATTTTTATACTTTTCTTTTAGTATCCTGTCTTTCTTTAGTGAGTTAGGGATCTTTGGTTGCAAGCAACAACAATAGAATTTTAGACTGTTCTCTTTATAGCATCGCCTCCTCTGTTCAGGATTTGAAGGGGAGCAGGATGGTAAGAGGAGAGTCTAGTTACTCAAGCCTGAGTCAAGTGCCCTCACGGGTGACAGAAGTACTTGATGATTGGCAGCCAACCAGAATCACAGGACTCGGGAGCGATGACTCCGCAAAAGGAAGAGATACCCGGCCAGACAAAGGCAGAGACAAGTGGAGGCTCTCATACACTCATTTACTTCCTTCCTGAAATGCAGTGTGACCGGCTATTCAAAACCTGAAAAGCGATCACTCCTTTTGACCTAGCATTTCCTTTTGTTTATTTGTTTGGGGTTTTATTTGTATTTATTATTTATTTTAAAATGTTTAAAATTAGCACATAGTGGTTTATTTGTTTCATTATTTTTTAAAGATTTTATTTTTGCGGGGCCCCTGGGTGGCGCAGTTGGTTGAGCGACTGCCTTCAGCTCAGGTCATGATCCCGGAGTCCGGGGATCGAGTCCCACATCGGGCTCCCAGCTCCATGGGGAGTCCGCTTCTCACTCTGACCTGCTCTCTCACTCTCTCTCTTTCCTAATAAATAAATAAATAAATAAATAAATAAAATTTTTAAAAAAAAAGATTTTATTTTTGCATAATCTCTCCGCCTAACGTGGGCTTGAACCCACAAAGCCAAGATGGAGAGTCTCACGCTCTACCGACTGAGCCAGCCACATGCCCCTGTTTGGGTTTTTAAAAATTGGTTTTTGGTTTTGAGGTCTCTTATTGAGCTATAATTGACATATAACATTATATTGGTTTCCAGGGTACATATAAGGATTTGATATTTATATTTTCCCACCAAAATAAGCCTGGTTAACATCCATCACCATATATAGTTATAAACCTTTTTCTTGTGATGAGAACTTTCAAGATCTATTCTGTGAGCTCCCTTCAAATACGCAACACAGTGTTACTAACTGTAGTCACCCTGCGGCCCATTGCATCCCCAGGACTTATTTCTTTTATAACTGGAAGTTTGTACCTTTTGACTGACCTAGCATTTCTATTTTGACAAGTTTACCCTAAGAAATAGAGATGTGACCCAAATGTATATCTTTGTCACAGCTTTATTGGAGTGGGGAAAAACGGAAACCTAGGTTGCACAACAGGAAACTATGGATTAGCATATCCGTTCTACAAAATACCACGTAATCATTAAAAATGATGATATTGGAGGATACTTCAAGACACAGGAAAATGTCTACAAAATCATCTTAATTGAAAAAGCATTTATTCAATACACATGTGTAGTTTGTAACCAGGGGGAAAATAGCCCCATGAAACTCTCCTTCTATTCTAAAACAAAAAATTGATCATAGTGTTTTCCTGAGAGCTTAGAAGGCAGCACTAGGGTTCTAGTTAAGCCCAGGGAAGAACTTCCTGGCTGTGAGGGTTGTCCTGGAATGGAATATTCCCTTCCTTTCTTAGGGTCAGATGAAGTGATGCCTGGCTTCCAAGGCCCAGTGACTGATGGGGATCACGGGGAGGCAGTGTCAGAAGTCCCGCCTTAGTTAGGAGCCAACTGTAGGTCCTTGAGCCAGTTCCCTCCCATCTCTGGCCTACTGTTTCCCCATCTTTCAAGTGGGAGGGTGGCGAGGATGGTCTTGACCTGCCCCCGTCCTGGGAAGGTACTATGGTTCAGTGGGGAAGACCTGAGACCCGGAAGACCCTGAGCCCCAGGGCCTCTTCCACCAAATGCAGAAGCCGAGTGATTTGAAATCTAAGGTGCCGTCCTTGGCGGTGATGGTTTTTTGCTCAGGATCTCCCAGGGCCAGGGAAGAGGTCCCAGAAGCCACCTACATCTGCTACGACCAGTCACCTCAGCCAAACAAACCACCCCCCTGACCCCTGAGCCAGTCCCAGGCAGAGGGCGGTTCTACCAGATGCCACTGGATGTGATTCACCTGTAGCAGGGAGGTCTCACTCTCTCCCATCCACAGAAGCCCAGGAGGAGAGGCCTGCCTGGGCCCACGTTCTCCAGCAGGGAGCTCTGACCTTAGCCCTGATTCCTCCTCGGCATCCAGAACCTGCCGCCCCCTCCCTGCCATTCAAAGCTGACTTCTGTCCCCC
>CM052811.1:107878614-107911363 GCA_028533885.1 Nasua narica | reverse complement strand
TGCTGTGGGGGCTCTTGAACCTTTTCTCAGATGCTGAAGTGAAGGCCTGGGACAAGCCTCCACCCTCCCCAGGACTCAGTGGCGGTAGGAGGTCAGAGGACTCGAAGTCCTAGCTCAGGCCCCTGTGGGTCTGGACAATCACTGCCCTTCCAATCCTTGACTTCCTCCTTTAAATGGGAGAAGATACTGATTCAAGCCTTCTGCATGGAATCTGGAAATGGCCCAACATCCTAACAAGAAAAATGGCTAGATCAGCTCTGGGACAGAACATTCTAGAACTTTCAGAGAACCGGGTTCAAAGACCTCAAAGACCAAGTTCATATAGATCCCTGACACAAAGCCACGTGCAACAGGACAAGCCCACAGTACAGGCGTGGCCGATAGCGGCCGGCCATGTGACAATGCACCAGCCTGGTGACAGGTGACAATGCTGGGTCGCACTTCAAAATCCTTTCTTTCGAATGGTTGCTGAGCCGCCAGTGTTTTGCATCAGGGACTGTGCCTCCGCCTGATGGGGAGAGAAGCAGACAGATAGAGGCAGAGTCACAAACTCTGAAGGAAAGAGTGCAGGGTGGGGGCGGGAGGCTGACTTAGTTATTCTGGGGGGCGTGGGGAGTCAGAGAGGGAGGGTCCCCCGAGGATGCGGTGTTTCCACTGGAGGAAAGAGCACCATGCAAAGCGCCCAGCAGAAGCAAGACCCTTCCGAGAGAAGCAGCTGGGAGTAGAGCAAGAGCCCCAGATGGAAAAGGTGTTGAGGTTGAACCCAAGGAGGTGGGCAGCCCCGGGCCAGGCGCAACCCTATTGGCCCAGGCGCAGGTGCTGAACTTCATTTGTTGCCATCCTTCATATCATCTGAGTCTCAGACCAGCCCTGGGAGGAAGGAGTCCAGCTTCCCATTCCACAGACGGAAAACTGAGGCTTGCCGTCAAACAAACAAACAAAATTGCCAGCCATTTGCAATAATGTGGTTGGACCTCGAAGATGTTACACTGAGGGCAATAAATCAGGCAGACAAAGAAAATGCTGTATGATCTCACATTGGAATCAAGAAATCAAAACAAAACAAAAAAACAAGCTCTTAGAGAACAGATTGATGGTTGCCAGGGGGCACGGGGCGGGGTGGGGGGGATGTGGGGGAAGGGAGTCAAAGATACAACCTTCCAATTATAAGATAAATAAGTCATGGGAATGTAATGGGCCGCATGGTGACTACAGCTAGTAACACTGTATTGCATATTTGAAAGTTGCTAAGAGAGATCTTAAAAGTTCTCATCCTAAGAAAAAAGTTTCTAACTATGCATAGGGAGAAATGCTAGCTAGACTTGCTGTGGTGATCATTCCACAATATATACAAATATCAAATCATTTTACTGTACACCTGGAAACTGATTTGTCAATTATACCTCAATAAAAAATTTAAATAAAAAAACAAAAGCAAGTTCACTCCCCACCCCAAAAAGGCCAAACAAAACAACAACAACAACATCAAAAAACTTGCCAAAGGCCAGTCAAGAAATAAGGGGTAGGGAATTCGGATCTCGTGATTCCCAGCTCGGTGCTTATTATGTGACTCGGGGCTGCCTCCAGCTACAAGATTTGGGGGTTCTCTTACAGAGAAATTTGGGGCCTGCCCACCGGACGATGGGCCCTGCCTCCTCTCAGTGCCTGACCACTGCCTGGATGACAGTCAGTGTCCCACAAGGATGAAGTGCTGCTACAAAGCTTGCTTCCGCCAGTGTGTCCCCAGGGTCTCCGGTGAGTGTCCTTCTCCCCCTTGCTGAGCGCCCAAGCCCCGCGGCTGGGCGCAGGCAGGGCTCACCAGGCCCCTGTGTTGCAGTGAAGCCGGGCAGCTGCCCCGAGGACCGCCTGCGCTGCCTCAGCCCCGTGCAGCACCTGTGTAACAAGGACTCCGACTGCGGGGGCTCCAGTCGGTGCTGCCTCGGAGCCTGCGGCCGAGACTGTCGCAACCCCATCTAAGGTACGTTCCTCCGCGCCTGGGGCAGGTTCTTCCCTTCTCTTAGCCCCAGTGTTACACATCCTTCCAGGTCAATAAGCCTAATGGGACACTGACCTCCCCAGGAGCCTGGGGCTGCCCACGTCAGACCTCGGGAAGAGGATGGAGGGGGGAGGGGTACTGTTAGGACCCGTTGGGACCATGGAGGAACCGGCGTGGTTCCAGTTAACTCTGTTCTCTTGCTGATCTCACAGCGGCTCTGATCTTCAGTTGGTCCTTGTGAAGGGCCCCCGGGGCTGGGCTGATGGGGCAGATGGGGGATCCAAGTTTCTAAAGACCCCAGAGTCCTGGAATGGGGGGTGGAACCCTTTCCTTCTCTCTCTCCAGGCTAATTCTGGTTTCGGATCCTCAGGATGGGGTCCCTACTGGGAAGAGATGATGATGGGGGCCTGGGACCCTGCCACCCGGATACCTCTGTCTCTGCTTGCGGCAGTTCCAACCTTCTGATGAATGCTGATCTGCCGTCCCCTCCCTTGCCACCCATCCACCCCTGGTTTCTCCTCCTGGGAGTCAAGGTGCACAGATAGACTCCCCTCATGCTGCACCACCGCCCCATCTCTTTGCGTGTTTCTCCACCTAAAATGCCCAACTCAGGTAGGCCCCTCTTTGTGGGGTCCCGACCCCTCTCTGAGGCAGGCCAGCCTCGAATGCATGTTCTAGCAGAGTTTTCCAAACATTATCTATTTGCATACCCCTTTCCACCAGTTTTGCCACACCTGCAAAATAGCATCGCGATATCTTGCGTACTGCCTATACTACTAGTTATCTAATGTCTTTCTCTGAATGGACTCACTTTGGTATATAAATAAATTTATTTCAAAAGAAAACCTTGACATCATCACTATAAATGGAATACGCAGGATCACTTGCCACAAGTAAAATGTAGTTGTAAAAGCAAATGCAGTGAAAATAGCTAAGGTCCATTAAAGTAAATGTTGTCAGATGAAACAATATTAAATAATAGTATTAAATTCTACCTAGATGCTGCCGCCTGGCAACACTGTGAGCTGGAAGGGAGCTCTCTGTCTCTGGTAATAAACGAAAATTAGCAAGGGTTAAAGACACAGACCTCAAAACTGTGACCTCTTTCGTGGGGGTAATTAGAAGGACTGCGAAGACAACTTTCTCAAGAGTCAGTGTTGTAAAATGTTGCATCCAGGTCCACCCCAAGATCATTTTAAATTGCTCCACATTTGGGGAATGTTGCTTGAACAGCTGGGATGTCATTATTTATGGGAGAGTCTGTCTCCCATTAGATGATACCTCATTCACCTGGATTTCTCAAGGGTCAGTCTGTAGTCCGGGCGTAAGAGTGCGGGTGAGGGGGGGTCAATGAGGGAATGACAACCATCCCAAGGGACACTCCTGGACCCAGAGGGCTGGATTCCTGACAGTCCCAATCACCCAGGACTCACTCTGGGGAGGGGCGGGAAGCAGGCCGATTCCTCCCTGCTCTATCTGCTGGGTTTTCTCTTGTGTCCCAGTGGAATCCGGGGTTGGGCAGTCCACTGTGCAGGGTAAGTTGGGAATCCTGGGTCTTCTTTCCTTGTTCCTGTGACCTGGCAAGGGGTTCCCAGGTGAGTCACCACTCAGGGATTCTGTTTGCCCTGTTGAAAGATGGAAAGACTCCTACTTCTTCGCTGCCATAGTCTGTCTCATGGGGTTCAAGTGGCCGAACTCAAAATCAGCAAATGCTGATTATAGGGATACATCCTGAGGACCAAGAGAGGAGAAGGAGGAGGAGAAGGAGAAGGAGAATAATCTGTGAGTCACTGATGCCCTGTGAGCTTGGATATTTCCTTTTCTTCTGGGCCTCAGTTTTCCCATCTATAAACTCAAGCGGGCGATGCAAATAACAGGGTACATTGTACTGTTTTCCCAGAGGCGCCTCTTCCCTCCTCACCGTTACCATGGCTTCCCTGGGGGAGAGCACACATGCCCCGCCTGGGGATTTAGGGCTTTGCCCTGAGACTGATGGGACATGGGCTCACCAGCCTTCTCGGAGCTTCTGCCCTCTGCCTCATGCCTCAAGCATGAGAAGTGCTTGCCCAGAAGCCGCTGGTCTTGGGACGAAGGATAGCTGAGGCAGGCCTGAAGTTGAGTTATCCTTCAACCTGCAAGAGCAAAATAGGGGTAGGAATAGGATAGGAAGCCAGTGAGATGGGGGAGGGGGGAGGCATTGGTTCACAGCAGGGAGAGCTTGTTGAATTCAGGTAATGATTGTGACTTTTGAGTGAATGCCCATTCCATGCTTCACACTCTAAAACATCGTTTCATTCACCCATCCCGTAACGCTGAGGGAGGTGGGCCTTCTTATTCCCACTTGACGAGAAGAACGTTTGAGTTAAGGGACTTGCCGAAGACTCCCAGTGAAGAGGCAAAGTAGCCAGGATTCAGCCGTATCCTATTCCTCCTCCACTACTAAGAAAATGCGCAACCGCTGAAATGAAAGCACGGGCCCTGCGTTGGGGGTGGTCTTAATCACTTCACACATATATTCTCATTACGTCCTCACAGCCTCACATGAAGGCTTCATCATTTCCCCCATTGCACGTATGAGGACACTGAGGCACAACGAGCTCGGTTTGGCCAAGACTGTATGTACAGCTGCCAAGTAGCGGAGCTGGGATTCAAAGCCCAGCAGCGGGATGCCAAAGCTGACATCCTTACTGACCACACTGGTTACATCCCATCTTCGAGAATTCCTTCCAGCCCTAAAGACTCAGTTTCCACATCTGAGACATGGGGATCACAAAGTGGCCAGCCTCCGTTGCAGGCAGCTGGGACCCAGCGCATTGCCTGGTTTCTTTCCTGGAAGGCGTCAGGAGGAAAATTAGGGGACCCCACGACAAGGATCCCAGGTGAGCGGGTTAGAACGCTGCTGCTTAGGGCCCCAGGGCAGAACTAGGATCCCGGAGCAGCAGGAGGTGGCAAGTCACAGGCCAGGCCTTCTCTGGCTATAGGTGGCAGCATCTACACAGTCTCTCCTAGAGTCTCCTCCTCAGCTTCTTGGCCAACTAGCTACCTGCTCCCTCCAGTCTGGGCGTCGGGCTTGGCAGCGCCGACTCTGTCCTCAAAGCCGAAGTCCAGTCCACCCAGCTCCATCTTCACCGCCCTTCTGGGAAGTGTTCCAGGAGGCTGGACATCTGTGTCCAGGATGCTGGGTCTTCAGCCTCCAATCTTGTTTTCTTCCCTCACTCATTCAAAGTTTGCTGAGCACTGAGTAGAGGCTGTAGGCAGCATCAGCACAGAGCTCATGCACTAAAGGGTAGGACAAAGCCCCAGCTACAGAGTTGCACGAGGTGCTTCCAAGAGAGAGAACCAGGAGACTGTGGGAGGCCAGGGGGGGACTTCGCTCAGCCTCGAGACCGGAGGAGATTTCCTGAAGGAGCTGATATTTGAATATTGAATATCCAAAATTGAATTTAAGCGGGAGTTAGCCAAGCATGATACTGCGAGTCATCCACTCTCCCCTTCTTCCCTACCCGCAGAAATGTCCCCACTTGGAAACATCCAGCCATCCCTCCCCTCCCCCAGCCTACTGGGATGCTGGTGACAGTCTATATTTTGACTGGTGTAGCAGTCACCTGGATGCACAAATTTGTAAAAACTTAATTCATTTGTAACTTAAGATTTACTATAAGAACATTTTACTCTAATTTTAAAAAGTAAAAATTAAGTTTTAAGAAAATTTGTTTCCCTTGCAGCTAGAGATGACCATGGGACCCAGGATTGGCCAATCAGAAGTTTGGGGAAGTCTACCGGGAGGGGCTTCCCAGAAAGCCCTTGTTGTCCCACCAGATGAGACAGATCTGTCTTTTGCCCATCATCCATTTGTACTCTGTCCAGAATTCTAGAACATGGATGCTACAGCTAGAAGAGCTACATGGTGATAGGAAAAGTCAAGGAGCCTGGGTCTTCAGGGCTGGTCCTGGGCGGCTGCACCTGCACTGCGGAAAAAATCACCTCCTCTCCAGATGGGCCACCATGGCTCACTTTGTGCTCTTGTAACTACATTGGCTCTTAGCTGAGATGCTGGGCAAAGGGAGGGGGAAGGGTTTGTTCATGGAGAGGGAACAGCTTGAGCTCCTCCTCGGCACAGCCCTGAAAGGTAGGCGTTGTTCCCATTTTACAGATGAGGAAGATAAAATCCAAGTGGAGACATCACTTGGCTCGCGATCCCACAGCCATTCAGTGGTAAAGGCAGGCTGCAAACCCGGTGTATTCATCATCTGTTCCCGGGTAGCAAATTTACCACGCATGCAGGGGCTTAAAACAACATGCATTTGTTATTTTGTAGTTTCTGTGGGTCAAGAATTCAGGCACAACTTAGCTGGGTCCTCAGCTTCAGGGGCTCCCGAAGCTGAAGTAAAGGTCTGCAGCCAGGACTGGGGTCTTAACTGAGTCTGGACTACAGAAGGATCCATGTTCAAGTTCATGTGGCTGTTGGCGGAATTCCAGTTCCATGAGGGCTACAGGATTGACTTCCTCAGTTTCTAGTTCGTCATTGGCCAGATGTGTCCCTCAGGTCCTTGCCAGGATGGCACTTTGCTTCATGAACCTGACAGGAAGTCAATCTGATGTTACCTAATCCTGGAAGCAACATTCCCTCACCTTTGTCATATTCCGCTCATTAGAGGCAAATCAGGAAATCCTGCCCAGGCTCAAGAGGAAGAGATTACACAAGGGCGTGAATACCAGGAGGGATATGTCGCTGGGACACATTCTAGAAGCTGCCTGTCACACCTAGTGTACTTAATTACAAAAATTTCTGTACTTTATGCAACATCAAGCTTACTCTTTAGGGTAAAACCTCATGGATTCAGATGGCCATTTCTGGCCAGGGATTAAAGGAGATTTGGGGGCATAGCCCATTCATGGCACATAATGGATATAGCTAGCCCCTTTAGCTTCAGAGGTCCATAATGCCCCTCTTCCCATTCCTGTCACTCATGAATTAATGTAACACTCCATGTACTTCCCATGTGATCTGGGGAGGAAACCAGATCCTAGTTTTCATCTCTTCTGCCCTTGGGAAAGAGGTCTTCCTTTTTTCTTTTTGGAAGCTACTGCTCCAACTCTGGGGTGGAGGTACCCCCTAAGTTTTGGGGGGCAGTGAAGGCTACTAGAGAGCACTGGACCAGGAAATGGGAGATCTGCTTCTGCACAGATCGGCTTCAGTTTCTTTATTGAGAAAACAAAGTAATTAGGCAAGATGATTGCAACTGTCCTGCTCTAACTTCTTACTTTGAGGGAAGGACTGAAGTGGAATGGCCCAGAGCTACATGGTCCAATATGGCGGCCATTAGCCACATGAGGCTACTAAGCATGTGAAATGTGATTAATCCAAATGAGATTCACTGTATGTGGACATAGCAGGCAGAATTCTAAGATGATTCCTAGGGACCCTCTCCCTCTCCCCCTGTATGATCTCCTCTTCTTGAGTGTACATGGAACCTGTAAAATGTGTTCTCTGAGGAAAGGGAGACTGTCCTGGGTGGGCCTGTCCTAAGCAGGTGAGTCTTTTAAGAGCAGAGCATTTTCTCTGGCTGATTGCAGAAGAAGAAGACTCCAGGTTGCCTGAAAGGAAGCAAACATCCATGTTGTGAACTGCCCATGGGTCCCCTGGCAAGGAACTGCAGGCAGCCTGTAGAAGCTGAGAATGATCCCCAGCAAAGAGCCAGCAGGAAAAGGTGACCTCGGTCCTGCAATAACAAGGAAATGAATTCCACCAAGAATCTGTGAGCTCAGAAGTGAAACTTCAGAGGAGGAACCACAGCCCTGGCTGACACCTTGACTTTAACGTGGTGGGACTCTGGGTAGAGAATTCAGCGATGCTGTGCTCAGATTTGTGACCTATAGGAACTGTGAGGTATTAAATCTGTATGGTTTTAAGTTGCTAAGTTTGTGGTAATTTGAATATTCTGGATATCCCAGACTTAGTACAAAAAGAAAATGTAAAATACCTCCTTAGTAATGTCTTCATTGATCCCATGTTGAAATGGTATTATTTTAAATATACTGGGTTAAATAAAATATATTATTAAATAAACTAACTTCATCTGTTTCTTTTTATTTATTTGATTTTTTTAATGTTATCAGAAAAATTTAAATCATATATGTGGCTCAAACTCTATCTAGGGGACACTTCTGTTCTAGAGGTCTTAGAAATTGGCTGTGTGACCTTGGGTGAGTCACCTCACCCTCAAAGCCTTGCATTTCTTGTCTTTGAGATTGGAATAATAGCACCTATCCACAGAATATTGGCAGCATAAACGAGATGAGCCCTGTAGGATACTGCCCCCAAGGCAATGTCTCAATAAAATGTTGGTTGTTATTATTATTAATAATAACAATATTTGTGAAGTAGGAATCCTTGCTTGTATCCAGGTCCCAGTCCCCAGCACCTCTCTCCAGCCTGGCACAGAGTAGGCACTCAATAAATGCTTGTGGATTATATAACCTTTTTTTTTTTTTATTTTTAGGTAATCTTTACACCCAAATTGGGGCTGGAACTCACAACCCTGAGATTGCATGCTCCACCTACTGAGTCAGCCAGGCTCCCTGGATTACATAACCTTGACAAAGCTCTTTGGCACAGTTCTCCCTTACCATCCCAACCCACTTGGAAGGCAGAAATCAGGGACCCTTGGCCAGGCGGGGAGACAGAACTTTAGGGGGGCAAAATATCTGCTTTAAGCTTCACAGCCCAGGGGGGCTCTGGGGGAGTGAGGCCACCTCTTCCAACTCCCGGATATGCTGATTCCCGCCTGCAGTCCTGGAGACACTAGTTCCAATCCCAAGTCCACAAGACTAAGCTAAGGCGACTGAGCCCCATCTGTCCCTGCCAAGTTTGTTTCAGGAATAACTTGGATAGGTCACCTGAAGCAGAGTACCTGGCACATACTAAGGACGCAGTTACGGAAGGTATTATTACTGCCGTTGTTGTTTCTTTGTCAGCGTTCCCCCCCCAGACGCTCCGGACTGAAACCCCTCCCTCGCGGGATCCCTTTCCCCTAAATGACCCCTCCTCCCCTGGTCCCTGACTGGGGAGGATGTCCTGGCTCTTGGACCCAGTCTCCAGACACCACCCCCACCCAATCGAGTCAGGAATAGAAATCACCGCCTCCGGCAGCCCGCGGTCTCCCTCCCTCCCCCGGCAGCGATCGATGTGGCCTCCGCTGCGGGGGACAGAGGAAGACAGGGAAGGACGGGGCGGCGGGGCCTCCAGCAGCAGCGAGGCTCCGCGGGGCAGCAGGGGCAGGGACGAGCCCGGTCGGCCAGCGGCTCCCCTGCCTCGGCGGCTTCGCTTTCTCGGACAGACGCGCGGGGCTGTGCGCCCTGGAGGGCTCTTGCAGGTAAGGAACCTCCCCCGGGGAGGGGCGTGGCCCGGGAAGGGGCGGGGGCTGCAGAGCCGGAGGAGGGGGCTGCCGGGGTTCCCGGTCCCGCGCCCCCTTCGTGAGGCCACCCCTCCTACACCCAGGGGGGAGCACTGTGGGGCGGCCAAGCTCTGGGGTCTGTCCTGTTGGTTCATCCGTTAAATGGGATTAGAAAACCTCCCTGGCAGGGTAGGTCTAGGCATTAAACCTAGTGAAGTGTATACGGAAGCCAGCGAAGTGACTAGCACATAGTAGGTGCTCCAGCTAAGTGTGTGGAGAGAGCCTTGAATGGAAAAGCCTAGTTTCCAACCTTAACTGTGCCCTGGACTAGCTGGGTGTTGTTGAGCAGCCCATTTAATCTTTCTTACTGATACTCAGATTCTCGTTGGGGGTTTGTTGAATTAATTATCCCAATTAATAGAGCAGGAGGGTGAGTTCCAGGAAGAGAAAGCGATTTGCCCGCAGTCATGCAGCTAACGGGTGACGCAACTGGGTCAGAAGCTTCATCTTTTGCCACCAGGTTCATGGAGGAGGTGGGAACAGAGCGGCATCCCGTCCATGTCCCAGCTATTTACTGGGCACGGATTCTGTTCCAGGGGCCACCGTCCTGCCCATAAACATCCTACCCTAGTTAATCCTCATACCCTCTCAAGGAAAGTGTGATGTACCCCAGTGTGCAGATGGGGAAACTGAAGCTCAGAATGGATCCCCTCAAGGGTCAACAGTAAATGGTAGACTCAGAATTTGAACCCAGGTCTGACCAGAAGAAAGTGCAAAGGACTGGCGTTTACTGAGCACCTACCGTGTTCTAGGAGCTTCGCACACACACTCACAGTAACCTTCCACCTCAAGTGTTGTGCTCCCTGCTCTATAAATAGAACCAAAGCCCAGAGTGGGAGGAGCCTGGCCTGGGGACGGAAAAGTGACCGAGCTAAGGACACGACTCTTATCCTGACCAGCTTAACTCCAAGCCTAGGGTAAGTGAAGGGCCCCTTGCCTGACTCCCTGCCTGGTACCCGGCCAGCCGCTTGATGTGTACATCTAGTCCCCTGTCCACCCTGGGAAGCAGGCATCACTGGCGGGATGGTGCAGATGGGATTACCCAGGATCAGGAAGTGAGTCACTAGCCCTCAGCTCCGGCAGAGCCTGGAGACGTGGGCAGTGGAAGGATCTAACATTTTCTGGTATCAAAAAGGCGGAGCACTTTCCGCAAGCTACTTTAGTCCTCCAGCCTGCCTTGAGAGGGTAGGTGCTTTTGTCTGCAGTGTGCATTGTGTAGGAAACTAAGACCTGGAGAAAAACACCTTCCTCGAGGCCCTAAGTGCATCAGGGGTGGAGATAAACCCCAGATTTGGCTGACTCTGGGAGACAGTGAAACAAGAAGATAATTTACTGAACCCCTTCAGACCCCATAAACATAGTAGTTCATTTAGTCTTTTAACCACACTTGGAGGTGGCTATATTTATCTCCACTTGACAGAAGTTCAGGGAGGTGACATGACTTGCCTTTGGTCACAGAAGAAAGTCAGTGTTCCATCTGATTGACTCCATGAGTGCCTTAAATGGTCTAAGCCAGTGGCTCTCAAACTTGAGCATGCATCAGAGTCACGCTCCACACTTGTTAAAACACAGACTTCGGAACTCCATCCCGCCTGATAGATTCCGAGTTTCTGATTCAGTAAGTCTAGAGCAAGCTGAGACGAATTCCCAGGCAGCCTGATGCTGCAGTGCAGGGGACACACCTTAAGAATAACTGGTCTCTACTGATGCTCCAACAGCCCTGGGTGCTCAGCATTACTACCCCCATTTTGCAGAGGAGGAAACTGAGGATCAGAGTGCTGGTGTGTCTAAGAGCCCACCGTAAGCCCCTGGCATATGAAAATCCAAGTTTGGAAAGGGAGATAATCCTATCTGAGCACCACTCACCCTGGAGGTTGCTGGTATATCCTTCCATTCAGTCATTTTCATAATCTCCTCCCCCCCCCAAGATAGATCTCAGCATTTGTTCTATGCAAATGAAATGGGGGTGGGCAGACTCAGTGATGTGGCCCAAGACCCTAGGTCGGGGAGTGAGGGGCAGCCAAACCCAAGCCTGAATCTTGAGAGCAGAGGGTATCTGACACCTACCGAGTGCCCCCTGCACAATACAGCGGGTAGAGGGGACGGGGGCGGGGGGGGGGGGGGCGGCATTCAACCCCGGCCTTCTGGAAAGCAGGCCCGGGGACGCCCCGCAGCACCCCCGTCCCGGTGTCCGCAGGCCATGGTGAGCGAGTCCCCGGGGCCCGGCGCCCGCGTGCCCTGGCGGCGGAGCGACGAGGCGCTGCGCGTGAACGTGGGCGGCGTGCGGCGGCGGCTGAGCGCACGCGCACTGGCGCGCTTCCCGGGCACGCGGCTGGGCCGCCTGCAGGCGGCGGCGTCCGAGGAGCAGGCGCGGCGCCTGTGCGACGACTACGACGCGGTGGCGCGCGAGTTCTACTTCGACCGGCACCCGGGCTTCTTCCTGGGCCTGCTGCACTTCTACCGCACCGGCCGCCTGCACGTGCTCGACGAGCTGTGCGTCTTCGCCTTCGGTCAGGAGGCCGACTACTGGGGCCTGGGCGAGAGCGCGCTGGCCGCCTGCTGTCGCGCGCGCTACCTGGAGCGGCGCGTGGCGCGGCCGCGCGACTGGGATGAGGACAGCGACACGCCGAGCAGCGTGGACCCGTGCCCGGACGAGATCTCCGACGTGCAGCGCGAGCTGGCGCGCTACGGGGCCGCGCGCTGCGGCCGCCTGCGCCGCCGCCTGTGGCTCACCATGGAGAACCCTGGCTACTCCCTGCCCAGCAAGCTCTTCAGCTGCGTCTCCATCGGCGTGGTGCTGGCCTCCATCGCCGCCATGTGCATCCACAGCCTGCCCGAGTACCAGGCCCGAGAGGCGGCGGCCGCCGTGGCCGCGGTGGCCGCGGGCCGGGGCCCGGACGGCGTGCGCGACGACCCGGTGCTGCGGCACCTCGAATACTTCTGCATCGCCTGGTTCAGCTTCGAGGTGTCGTCGCGTCTGCTGCTGGCGCCCAGCACGCGCAACTTCTTCTGCCACCCACTCAACCTCATTGACATCGTGTCGGTGCTGCCCTTCTATCTCACGCTGCTGGCCGGCATGGCACTTGGCGACCGGGGTGGCGCGAGCGGCGAGGACCTCGGTGACCTAGGCAAGGTGGTGCAGGTGTTCCGCCTCATGCGCATCTTCCGCGTGCTCAAGCTGGCGCGCCACTCCACCGGGCTGCGCTCCCTGGGTGCCACGCTCAAGGTAGGGCCCCTGGGGCTGGAGAGCTGGGCGGGGGAGGCGAGGGTGACCAAAGGGCAGGTTAGCAGGTGGACTCCGAGGTGCGCGGTGTCCTAGCACACGGCGAACCCAGACTACATTCTTTGTGCCAGGCACAGGGCTGGATTCCCGGTGTACATTTCCCATCCTGTGTGCCCTTCTCAACAGCCCTGGGAGGGCTCTTTCCCAGGGGTGAAAACTAAAAGCCAAGGCAGAGCTCTGCTTTGCTTTCTTTAAAAAAACAAAAACAAAAACAAAAACACAAGACAGAGGTCACTTTTGGTCTGTCAAACATCAGATAATACACAGTGCAGAAATTTGCAAAGCAGGATGCTAACTGGCTTCTCCACTGAGCCTTTCTTCTGGCATTATCCGGGGGCACAGATATCCTAGGTCACCCCTGACAGGCCAAGTCCAACTAACACTGAGTGCTAATTCTGCCAGTTTTAGGTCCACTATCGATGTGGTTCTCAGAACAACTTCTGCAGGAAGATGTGGTTATTTATTCCCTTCCCATAGGTGAAGAACCCGAGGCTGTAAAGTTGGTTTTCTAAAACCTGGTTGCAATTTACTGAGCACCTTTCTTGTGCCAGGCCCTGCCCTGGGGGGTGCGTCACTGCTCTGGCCAGCTTAACCTTGAAGGGGTGAACTTAGCCTGGTGTGGGGACAGAGAATATGTGAACAGTTTGGACAAAGGCGTGGAAAGCAAGCAGGATGAACGCTGGGAGGAGACATGGAAGGGGGGTGCCCGTTGATGAGGTTGAAGAGGTATGTGGGATGGGTTACGGAGGGGCCATGGACTCTTGGCCCAGGATTTTGAACTCTGTCCCAAGGTAATAGGAGGGTTTCAAGCTGGGGCCAGGATTATTGTCACCACATAGCAGATGTGGAAACTGAGGCTCTGAGAAGTGACAGGACTTGTCAGAGATTCCTCAGGAAGTTGCAGAGCCCAGAGAAGAGCCCAGCTGTGCTTGACTCCAGCACTTCCTGCACCTTCTCCTAAAGCTCTAGGCAGCCCCCCTAAGGATCGCTAGGAGATCCCCCTGCACCCATGGCTTCATAAAGCCTTTTTCATGCCCTTGTGGCAAGGCAGCCAGGATGCTGGGTACAGGCAGGGTGACGTGAGGAGAATTGGGGGGGGGGGGCAGTGGGCAGGGACAAGGAATTCCATTAGCCACATCCCTGAACTCACTATCTCTCCAGGGAAGATCCCTTTGCTCCCGAGCTCTGCCTTGGCTCCAGCCATGCAGGGAGTTGGGGCCTGGTGCCACCAGCTTCTTCGGCAAGGAGAGAGAAGAGTATTGATTAAGGCTGCCAGGGTCCAAGACTCGGGTGTCAGACTCCTGGCTACTGGAAACGAGGCCTCTGACCAGCAGCAGCTTTCTCAGTACCTGGAAGCTGCTAGAAGTGCAGAATTTCTGGCCCTACCCTCAATGCACTCAACTGAGTTCTGTCTTTTAAACAAGATCCCACCATGAGTCCTCCACACGTTACAGTTTGGGGCTAGGAGACTACAGTGCTAGACCGGGGGTCGCGGCCCCAGCACTACTGACATTTGGGGAGAGCGAACTCTTGGTTGTGTGCGTGGAGGCGGGGGTGGCCATGCTGTGCACTGTGGGATGTTTGGCAGGGTCTCGGGCCCCCTCCCAGTAGATGCCGGTAGCGCAGCTGTCCCAGTTGTGACATTGCCATATGTCGGGGCGCCTGGGGGGTTCCGTTGGTTGAGCATCTGCCTTCGGCTCAGGTCATGATCCTGGGGTCGTGGGATCGAGTCCCACATTGGGCTCCCTGCTCCCTCTGCCCCTCCCCCGCACTTGTGCTCTCTTTCTTTCCTATAAATAAAATCTTTTTAAAAAAAGGCATTGCCATATGTCCCCTGGAGGGCAGATTGCCCTGTTGGAGGACCACTGCCTGGCCTCGGGCGGGGCTGATGTGTGTACCCAGGCAGGTGCATTCAGTGGCTGGTCTGGGGAACGTGGATCCTGTCAGCTCTCCTGAGAGGCAGAATGCATTTTTGTACTTGTCAGAAAGGGGGTAGGCCAGCCGAAAGTACATGAAACCAGCCCTCTGCCTCTGTGGAACACAAACTGTGGTCTCTGTTGGTTCTGTCGCTGTGTAGAAGTCACAAGCTTGTTATTAACTGGCTGGGGCCACCGGCTCCCCCTGCCGCGGAAGAAAGCCCTGCGGCCGAGCCGGCATCCCGGACAACAGACGTTAGGTCCCTGTTCACCGCCGGCGAGTCGGCAGCCTCTTGTGGTTCAAAGATCTTAGCTCGGAGTTGAGGGACGTGGGTCTTGGCACCAGCTCTACTTTGCTCTATGACTTTGGACCTGCCCCTTGTCCTCTCTGGTCCTCAGTTTCCCCCATATGCTCGACACCAGGTCTGTGGGCCCACCCAGCGCTGACTTGGCTTCCTACACTCTCTTCCAGCACAGCTACCGTGAGGTGGGCATCTTACTGCTGTATCTGGCCGTGGGGGTGTCCGTGTTCTCCGGTGTGGCCTACACAGCTGAGAAGGAGGAGGACGTGGGCTTTGACACCATCCCCGCCTGCTGGTGGTGGGGCACGGTGAGCATGACCACCGTGGGCTACGGGGACGTGGTGCCCGTGACAGTGGCCGGCAAGCTGGCGGCCTCGGGCTGCATCCTCGGGGGCATCCTGGTGGTGGCGCTCCCCATCACCATCATCTTCAACAAATTCTCTCACTTCTACCGCCGCCAGAAGGCGCTGGAGGCCGCCGTGCGCAACAGCGACCCCGGGGAGTTTGAGGACTTGCTGAGCAGTGTCGACGGGGTGTCGGAGGTGTCTCTGGAGACGTCCCGTGAGACCTCCCAGGAGGGAAGGTCTGCAGACGTGGAGGCCCAGGCCCCCCATGGGCCTCCAGACTCTCAGGTTTACTAAAGCCAAGGCTCGGCGTCCCCCCTTCCCACACCCCTTGAGTCAGCTGAACCGGCAGAGATCCCTCCCTGCTTACGGCGTTCATGGTGGCCTGATGGCTGGGGATCACTCGCGCACCTGTGAGGAATGACGCCCAGAGGCTAGGTCCGTTCCTCCCGAAGGCCCGGACACAGGAGAGCGTTGCCTGGGGTTCCTGAGCCTGGTGAGCAACCCAGAGAATTCCGTCCCTGGACCTCCAAGCTCCCCAGAGAGAAAGCTGGAAGGCTGCCGACGGTTCCCGAGCACCTCCTGCCTGTGGGCCTGGGCCCATTTGGGGACGGTGTCGGAGAATAAGAAGACAGAGGCCCAGAGAGGTGGCAGGACTTGCCCGAATGTCACCCAGCTAGTTGTGGTGGAGCCAAGCTTGGACTCCAGGCTCGCTGGTCTGCCAAGACCGGTGTTCCTCGCACGCCATCTTTCTTCTGCCCTCACCAAGTTCGCATGTGGTTTTACGGGGTTCACGGCTCTCCAGAGCCTATTCGTCAGGTTCAAACCCTCTGTCCGGGCTAGGGGAAGGAGCAGACGGGATTCTGGTGGAGGATTGCTGGCGCTCAGCTGTGGTTCTCTTGTGGGAGCTTCCAGGGAGAGTCGGCTCTCAAGGACGAGGTCTGGGAGGAAGGGAGAGGAGCGGCCTCCTTAGCAGGGGAGCGTTGCCCGGCGGAGGTCCTGCAGCTCCCTGCCAGGGTGGGCTTGAGGTGCAGACTCTGAGGGGGCCCTGGCCTGTCCCATCCCAGGACGTGATGTGTGACGAGGACACGCCCTGCCCCATCTGCAGGACCCTCTGTCAGGTGGTCACAGTCTGTGCCCCAGAGGGAAGTGAAAGCCAGTGTGCGGGGAGTCACTAGAGCCAGCTCAGCTCTGAAGCAGCAAGGGGCTGCTACGCATGGACGCCTGTGACCCCCGGGTCCCCCCAGGCTGACTTTGGCAGTTCTCTTCTTCCCACCATGCAGGCTCCAGCCCTGCCTGGAGTTGCCATCCGGGCAGATGCTTGAGACCTCCGCCCCCTTCGGCCGGCTCCAGCCCCCTCATCCTTGCGGGGGCCATCGTATGCTCACCCGCTGAATCCTCGCTGCTTGCTGAGAAATTTGGGAGGGAAGGCTTCCCATCGCCGTGCTCACATACTGTGCCGTCCCGTCGTCACCTGGCTACGCCTCTGCCTGTCCCACCGAGTGGAGCTCCATCATGGAGACGTGACCTGGTGGAACCCAGGCTCGTGAGAAGAAGGTGCCAGCTGACTCGTACAGCATACTGTGTGCCGAGCGCAGGGCAGGAAGGGGAAGTGACCAGGCGGAGGTCTCCCCTTCGAGACAGTGGAGACAAGACCGAACAGAAGATTCTCCCGGTTCTTTCAACCCCTTCCTCCTTATTTTATTCATTCAACAAATATCTTTTGGAAGATCCACATGCTGGAGCGTCCCCTGTGGCCTGCAGATGTGTTTTATTTAGCTAAGTGGTTTGTCTATATATCTATCTATTTTTTTAAGATTTTATTTTTAAATAATCTCTACACCCAACATGGGGCTCGAACTCACAACCCTGAGATCAAGAGTCTCATGCTTTACTGATGGAGCCAGGCAGGGGTCCCTTAGTATATCTTTTTAATTCGAATGCCTTTACATGAGGCACGTTCTCCAGTTCCCCATAGTGTGTCCCCGAGACACACACACACACACACACACACACACACGCTCTCCACCACCACCATTTCTCAGATAGCCTAGACACGCCTGGCCTCTGATTCATTGACTGCTCGCTAGGTTCACAGGAGATAATGAGGAACAAAATACATATCTCTATATTCGTGACACTTACAGACTAGGAAGATGGGAGATGGAGTGAAATCCAGCGGTCGCAGACATACCTAACAGTGAGCGGTACTAAGTGCAGGGAGCTAGAAGCACGTCCCGGGCAGGGACCATGAGTGGGGGTCAGAGAAGACTTTCTCGAGGGTGACGATTTAAGTGGCCGTCACACGGATGAACAGTTACTTAGGCAATAGGGGCTCCAGGAGGTGTTTTCGAGCAGAGGGTTCGGCTGGTGTAGACCCCCGTGTGCGGATGAATCCTTGTCTCCAGATTGAGCAGAGGCTGCAGCCGAGCGGGGTGGGGGGGCGTCCGGGGCTCCCCGCGTACCGCCCAGGCCCCGCTCTGCCTGGGTCGGGGCACTGAGAGGGGAGGGCTGCCCGCACGCCCCCTCACCGAACCGCTGAACAAATCAAGGAGCCAGATAGCTTCCAGACTTTCTGACCCCACAGACAGCCCCTGAAGCTGGTGGAGGCGGAGCTCAGGCGAGCCCCCCCTGGCCTGCATCCCTCACCAGGCCACGGTGGTCCTGGCAGAAAAGCGGCCACTTGCTCCCGCTCCCAGGTGCGGGAGAAAGCCGTCCTGCCGCCCCAGAGCCCGGGCCCAGGGGCCCGCTGCCAGCTGCACGGCGGGCTTTCTGCGTGAGCAGGGAGGATGGGGGACACGCGCAGCCACCCAGAATCCGCCTTCCTCTGGTTCCAGTGGTGGGTTTGGCCCAGGTTGCGAGTGACAGGAATCCAGCTGGAACTAACTTGGTCAGAAAGAGTAATTCATTGCAGGTGACTGATGAACAGCTGTTACCATTAAGGCTCTTTGGTTTCAAGCAATAGAAACGGGCTCCCTGGGACCCCTGGGGGCGCGGCCAGTTGGATGGCCAACTCTTGGTTTCCGCTCAGGTCATGATCTCAGGGTCGTGAGATGGAGCCCCGTGTTGGGCCCCGGGCTCAGTGAAGACTCCCCTGAGGTTTCTCTCTCCCTTTCCCTCTCCCCCTCCCCGCGCTTGCACTCTCGCTCGCTCTAAAGTGAATAAATAAATCTTTAAAAAAAATTCTTTTAAAAAAGAAACTATCTTATGGAAAAAGAATTTACTGGAAGGTGTATTTGTTTCCTGTGGCTGCCGTAACGCACTGCCATAAACCTGATGGCTTAGAACAGTAGAAATTTCTTCTCTGACAGTTCTGGAGGCCAGAAAGCCAAAATCAAGGCATCAGCAGGGCCACACTTCCTCTGGAGGCTCCAGGGGTGAATCTTCTTGCCTCTTGTAGCTTCTGGTGGCTGCCGGTGTTCTTGGCTTAGGGACGTGTCCCTCCATTCTCTGCCTCGGTCGTGACATCCCCTTGTCCTCCGTGGGCACCAGTCTCCCAGGGCTTCTCTCTCAGAAGGGCCCCCGTGATGGCACGAGGGCCCACCCAGCGGATCCAAGCTGATCTCCTCCCCAGACCCTTAACGTAATCACATCTGCAAAAAGACCCTTTTTCCAAATAAGGTAACATTGACAGGTTCCAGAGATTAGGATGTGGACATATCTTTGGGACCACCATTCAGCCCACCACAGACGGGGTGAAGTTCACCCAGTCAAAGAAAAAGCTGACCGAGCTGGCCTCGGGACACGTAGGAAGGAGGGGAACTCTGGGGACCTCAGTGGTAGGACTCACGAATCCTTTGTTGGGGACACTGCCAGCTAAATGCTCAGCCTTCCATCGCCTTCCTCCCCTGTGTCTTTCTGCTCACCATTCCCATCCTGCAGAGAGCTGGATTTGCCTAGCTTGGGGCACGTGCCTCTCCCTCGGTGGAGACGGAGGGCAGGGCCTCTGGATTAACACCTGCAGCAGACCACACGGGAGGGAAGACGAGTAGTTATCCAAAGAGAAGGTCATGTGACGTCAGTAGAATAAAGGGGAGGGTTATAGGCAAACTAGCAGATGTCCACTGCAATCCCACCCTTGGCCGCCCAGCACACTCCTACCCAGACACACAGTTGAGAAAAATGTTCCTAACATCAGAAACCTGTCGTATACATCACCCAAAGCTGTGCTCTCCGGGCCCCATGAATGTGATTTAGTCAGGGTAGTGGGTCAGTCTGCTGCCTTGTAGAATAGCACAGAGTCTCTCCGGGGGAGATCTGGCAAACTAAGGTGTCCCGGAGTTGACAAGTAAAGGAAAAATGTTGTCCCTTCCAACTAATAGTGAAATGTTTCCTGGCGGTTTCTGTTTCTTGGAATAGAAAACGAAACCAACAGAAGCCTCTGAACTCCGGGGCCTGTCCCGGGGAGCGCGTGTCTAACCCAGCCGCTGCGGTTGGGGCCGCCACTTGACTAACACGGCCCACTCGGTTCTCCAGGACCCAGCGCAGTTTGCACCAGCCGAACGGGGAAACTAATGGTGTGCTGAGTCCTCACCCTCCAGGGTCTTCGGTTGCCTCTGCAGCCTCCCCAAAGGTGTGGTACTGCTTTGAGTTTTCTATTTCAAAACTGTAGTTCCGTTGGATCTGTTGGTCTTTTATATTGTGCCTCTGTGGGTCAGGGAGCCAGTGTGGGGATCTTTTCCAACTGTCACTCAGAAATTGGAGATCTAGCTCTCTGTGATAGGGACAAAGGCCAAATTACTGTTTTCCACATGGTTGGTGGACTTATGGTACTCTCAGACCCAAGAAATTGGTATTAGCCCAAAGTTCCTTATCCAGTGCTCCCTGAAAAGTTTGTGTTTCCCTTCAGTACCTAGTTACCTCGGTAAGTGGCCACAGGCCCTTTTGGAGAAGGCAAGAGAAATGTTTACATTACACCCGGTAGTAGCATAGCAGAAACCTTTCCCAAGGGCAAGGAATGTATCCTTCATTTGAGGGGCTTTAGATCAATAAACGAACTCAAGCCTAGGTGTTAGGTGATGATCGGTTTTTGTGTTGCTTCGCTTTGCTTTGTTTCTTATGTTTTATTGGTTATACAATTCAGACTGGTGGTCAGTTTTACCTTTTCAGGGCCCTCCAGCAGAGACCCTAACTCATTCAGAATCTGCCGAATATTATGATGACCGTTTTCTCTTAATTTCTGAGGCACTTAAATGCCAACACCTGGCCTCCCACACCTCTGCATTCTTCCTTCCCTTGAAGATTAGGGAACCTTTCACCAAGCACGCCTGATGAAGACTTTCCTCAAAGCACGGGTGAAGTTTCTGGGTCCAGTGAGAGCCGTAGAGGGAAGGAGGCACAAAATAAATCCAAGCCAGCATTTCTATCTTCAGAAATCTTTGAATCCCTTCCTCTCTATGATGCCAAGGGATCTGGGGCCTTTGAGTTTCATTTCACATGGGCCAGCATTTGGTCCAAGTTTGCTTTAGCCAACCCAGCAACGGTCAGAACCCAGCAAGCTCCTGGAGCTAGCCCTGAGAAGGCAGACTCCCCGATCCACACATCAGTATCAAGGAGATCAGTCTGGTCCAACGTTGCATTTCCCCTTCCTCCAAGTGCTGCAAAAATCCTTTCCCACAAATATTCCCCAGATTTCGGCTGGTCTCCACGAACAGTTTCTCTAGCTCTGTCTGGGTCCAGGATTCTTTCCTATCAGTCTTTTTCCGCCTCCAGGCCAAAACTCATCTCCACCACTGAGCTAAGCAGCCTTGAGGGCTGGCTGGAGCAGGCAGGAACTCAGGAGCCCCTCCATCAGGAAGGCGGGGACCGCTTCCAGCCGGCGTTGGAGGTCATCCTGGCATTGTCGCTCGTCCCCGGGGTGGTGGGCCCACTGGTCAGAAGGCTGCGCAGTCAGCCAGCAGCTTCGGATTTGGAGATCTCAGCCCTGCAGCAAGCTGTGGGGTTCTTGCCCCGTGGTCACAGACGTGCTGTGCGGTTCATGCTGGGTCTCTCCCGCGACACACACGTGTGCACGCTTGCACACATGCACCAATATTTACATCACTCTGCGCAGTCGAAACAAAACATTCTATCCCACAGCCTGGGCATTCCTCATCCCCTTAAACCTGAACTGTGACAGAAGCTGCCCTTTCCCTGAGAGCCACATTCTCAGTGGCCAGATGACACCAAGCAGGGCAGGAAACAGCCTCTGCTGCTGCGTCTCATGGGCCGCTCTCCGGGGCCGGGGCACGATGGCAACCTCACGGTTTCACCCCAGCAAAGCCCAAATGTTTTTAATACTCGACACTTCCTGGAGGCTGTGGAGTAGAATTCCATTCTGCTTCTAATTTCTCTAGGAGTTAGGAGTCTTTGGCTACAGACCAGAGAATCCAACTCTGGAAAACTGGAGCAAAAGTGGCTGCATTGATAGATATTAGATTGGGTCAAAGTCAAATTCAACACCCAGGTTTGAGAAAGATAGGCGTGAGGGCAACATGGGGATGGAGGTGGTTAGAGCCCACAAATCACCTTGTTAGGGGCCCTGCAATTAAAATGCCTGAATGACAACACTCTTCTCTAGCTAAAAATTCCCAGAGAACGGAGTCTAGCTGGACTAGTTTGGGTCGTGTCCCCACTCCATGGCTGGGGGAAGGACAGAGGAGCTCCCACAGATGGTCTCCCCAGGATCAAGATGGTGGAGGTGTAGTTTCCTGAAGAAAAAGTGGGGGTGCTTTCATTAAAATGAGGGAAAGGATCCTGGGTGGGCAAAACCAGAAACTATCTATCATAATGGAGTGGGAGTGGGGGGCCAGGCAGCTTGGCTTCAGCAGCTACAGAAACCAGGAATGAAACAGACGGACATTGGCTGAGCCCACATCACAGGGCAGCCAGCATCTCCTAGCTCCGTATCTTGTGGCGCCTCCACCAAAGAACTGCTCCCCAGTTCCAGGCCGACAAGTGCGTGAGAGATGCTGACTGGCCCAGTTCCGGATGAGGCTGCTGAATCACTCCCGTGTCAGAGGGTTGGGTCCATGAGAACATGGCAGCCGTCATGTGAACTCCTGGCTGATGGGAACCGAGCATTTTCTAGACTTCCCTGGTGAGACGTGTTCCTCCAACTTAAGATCTTCCCCTTTCCCAGCCCCACATTATAGATCAAAAAACGGAGACCCAGGGAGGTCCAAGGTCATACCTGAGTTTTTCAGTGAAGAGAAGAGCTTTTTAGCTTAAGGGCCACGTAGAGTGTTCATATTGGAGAATGGCAGTGAAAGGGAATCTGGTTGCCTCCTGAGATACTTCTTGAGGCTCCCAAGAGTGAAGATGACCTATCAACTAACAATAACAACCACCCTTCACACGCCTGTGGCACTCAGATTATAGCGTGATTTCACGCCCATTATCTCACATATATACTTCTCACAATAGCAACAATGAAATAGAATTTATCATTTCCCGACAGCTGAGGAAACAGTGGGCCACAGTGGGATGACCAGAAAGTGGCACGTCAGGGATTCGAGTTCGACCCTCCTGATACGGGCTGTACCCCCCAGGCACAGCATCCCACTCTTCCCACTCTGTGTGGCAAACTGAACTCCCCAGGCGCCATGGAAGGAAGTGGCTTTGAAACGGGGGTCCTATTATGAATTTCTCCTCATGCTCGGGACACGGCCCTCAGGTGCT
The DNA here is from genome assembly GCA_028533885.1 of Nasua narica. Taxonomy (NCBI): domain Eukaryota; kingdom Metazoa; phylum Chordata; class Mammalia; order Carnivora; family Procyonidae; genus Nasua; species Nasua narica. The sequence goes on along the minus strand of CM052811.1, from coordinate 107,888,406 downwards.
GGCTCCATGGGATGCTCCTTGGTGACTACTGGACCTCCTATTCCAGGCCAGCCAGGCCCTGAGCCTGTGTCCACAGAACTGTCCAGGAAATTTAGTAAGTTGAGAAGCTAACCTTGTAAGGCAGGAGCTTTTGAGAGGAAAGGGACAGTGTCTTCCAGAATCTTTTCTGAAAAGAAGAGGACAAGGAAAGGAAGAGGACAAGGGCAGATGTAGATTGGTGATTAACCTGTTCAAAAGGAGTGGGTTCAGAACTTTCAGGAAATTCATGAGTCAAGGGCGGGAATGGCACACACCTTGCTCCCGGGGTCAGGCCTAGGTTCCAACATTGGCCCTGCCACTTACCCGGTGCCTGATCCTGGATCAGACCTTTGATCTCCAAGAAGCATGTCTCAGGGTCGGCCTCCATCCTCCACTCGGGCTGGCATCCGAAGCCCTCCCCTGCCCCTATCTTGTCCTACCTTCTTGGATGGGTAAGGAATCCTTCGGGTACAAGCGACAGAAACCAGTGCGGTGGATCCAGAGGTTCCGCTGAGGTCCGCAGGTCTCCGGCCCCTCCTGCCCTCTCGGCTCTGCATTCCTGTGTTGCCTTCATTCGCGAGCAGGCAGTTACTACAATTATTTGAATCGGATGGGAGGACATGAGCGATACCACGTGGTGTAAAGACTATGGGCCCTGAGGCCAGATGGACTTGTGCTCCAATCCGGCTACTTACAAGCTGCGTGGTCTCGGTTGGGGTTCTTTGCGCCTCTGAGCCCGTTTCTTCACTGGTCTTGATATAATGACACCTACACTTCAGAGTGCTGATGCCGAGTTCAGGCGAGGTAACGTATGGGAAAATGCCCGGCATAATAAATGCTAGGAAGAACACTGGAAATGCATAGGAAGGAAACAGAAACCAGCAGAGCTCTGCTTTTCTTTGGGAATGGTAAAGCCACCATGAGCAGAGGAAGGGAAGTGGTCCACATGTGTGGAGATCACAAACCAGATTCACTCTCGTACTTGAGGCCACCGTGGGGGTCTCAGCAGGAATGGCGGGGTCAACAGTTCTGGGTTTGAGTCCCCACTGGACATACCAGACCTGGGGCCTCGGCTGCAGTGTGTAAGGCGGCATGCTGGCTGAGAGTGGGCGCCCCTTACAGGGCACAGGGCGAGGGGGGGTCACTCTGATGCTTCTGTCTCATCAGGAATGACACCTGGACCCCTCCCCACCGACCACAGGTCTCCACACGCTCATCTTCACTCACCCCTCCCTCTCACTGCCACCTGCTCTCTCCTCGGTGTGCTGTGTTCCAGGCACGGGGGCCATCCTCCCAGCAGATCAAACCATCCTTGCCTCAGGGCCTTTGTTCTTGCTGCGCCTTCAGCCTGGACAGAACACCATCCGCGTGTCCACCTGGCTGGCTCCTCCGTGCCATTCAGGTCCCACCTCCAAAGCCATCTCTTCAGAGACCTGCCTGGATCACCGCGGAAAGCTGCCTCTGCCTGTGTGTGTGTGCACGCATGTGTGTGCCCCCGAACACACGCACGCACACGCTCGCACACATGGCACACGTGCTCACACTGTGTGTGACCTCATACTGCTCACACTCTCATTCCTGTTTGATTTTCTTTGTGGCCTTTCATCCGCCTCTGAAATGATTGTTTATTCATTACACATGACGCAGACTGGCCGTGACTGTGACATGTGACACAGACTGGCTGTGAGTGTGACACAGACTCACTGTGAGCGTGTCGGCTCCAAATCTAAACCGATCTCAGTGAGTCGTCTTGCACCGGCGCCTCAAACATCGCCAGCGCCGCCGCGCACGGCTGGCAGCTCTTGGGAAAGCCCCAGAGCGAACCCCGAGTGTCCCTCCATTCCGCAGCGCTCGTTCTTGGGAAATGAATAGCAAAACCTTGTACAGAGTATTTTGTGTTTAGATGTAAATGAGCTCTGGTTTAGCATCAGGGCTTAATAAACAAGTTTTCGCCAACATGAACGTCCGATGGGATTCGACAGCGGGGCTGAGCAGGGGCGGAGCTGTCCCCGAACGCGCCGCAGCTACCATCCCTGTTAGATGCTGAGGAGACCCGGTGATCACGGTCACCACGCAACCGCCCTGACACATTTCCGGAACACTCCCCAGCGGGCATACCACACACTATTAGTCACGTGTCTCCGGGGAGGGCGTAGGACTAGACCCTTTGGAGTTTGTGCAAAAAGATGAAACCATCTAAAGGCTCTGACGCATCTGCCACGAAGAAGTGCTTAGTAAATGCGCATTTACGTCATCTCTCCTCCCCTCCTTTTGGCCCCAGGTTCTCAGTCTGAGCAACAGGGACGCCTGTCATCAGCGCGGGCCACAGGGAAGGACAGGCTGTTTCAGGGAGTGAGGGGAGTGAGTGAGGCACAAGCAGCACACATCACCCCCACTGCCAGGAAGGCTGACACGCCAGTAGCCGGAGGGACTATTACACCAAATACTGAAGAGGATGCGACTCAAGCGACTCACGCTTAATTTTTGGTGTAACTCTGCTCCTTCCTGCTCTGGAGTAAACGCTGGGAGAACCCAGGGTCAGGCGAGGGACGTCTTTCTGGACAAGGACGGGCCCTAAGAGGGCAGCTTCCCTCCGAATGTGGGGCGCACCGGGCCGGCCTCACGCAACAGACCCGGGTGAAGGGGGCCGAGGTGACCCCGCGCCCGGACCCTCAGAGCAGTCTCTCAGCAGACGCTGCTTGCACTCTCCCTTCTTGTCCTTTTCTTGCCCTGGCCATCTCTTGCTCATTTTTAAGGTCAGGATGTATTGCCTCCTCCAGAAAAGCTCTGGGGGACACCCCGGCAGAATTCATTGTCCCTCCCTCCTCCTGTGTCCACGCTCTGTGCGCTTCCATCTACTGTGGCGTGTCCGGGGCACCCGTGGGCACTCGTGTGCTAGACCGCTCCCCGTCTGGTTCATCTTTATGTCCCTGCCACCCTGCTGGCACACGGCAGGCATCCAACGAAAGTCTTCTCCCTACCCTACCCTCTTGGTCCCCAGCTCTGGATTCTAGAATAAACACACCACCGAGTCAATACCACAAAGGTTCACAACACCATTATCCAGGCTACGGATGGGGGAATCTCATTTTTAAAAAGAAGAAAGTCTTGTGTTCCAAAGGACAGTTTATTTAAAACAAAGGTGGCAATGTGTAGGAAGTAGGGAGAACAACAATTCTAACATAAAAGCACAGGGAGCACCTGAAATTAAAAAAAAGGGGGGGGGTGCAGGGAGGAAGCTATATCTCATACATATACAAACTGCTGACCTTGATTGATTATTTACATCCAAACTTTATAAAATAGCATTTCAAGTCAGCACTTAAGCCAGTGTTATTAGTTTTTATTACAAAAAGTTAAAGCTACAAACTTCACATTTTTAAGTTGTACATCAGCAATAGCATTTAAGCTTTTTCCAAGTTGCTTCGAGTGCAAGCTGGTGGAATAGATTTTTTTTTCCCCAAACACAAAAAAGAACATGGAATCTAAATACAATGAATATAATCCTGATGAAAACACGGTGTGTGAGGAAGGACAGGGTGGGAGGCTGACGAGCTGCGATCTTTAGAGGCAACGTGGTATATGCTAGAAAGGGCACTAGAATCCGAATCAGAAGACCTGCATGACCTTGAGCAACAGACTCACCTCTCTGAGCCTCAGTTTCCTTATTTGTAAAAGGAGGACCATAAAACCTAGACTTCCCAGAGCTATTAAGTTTTAATAGACAGAGGGCGATTCAAATTATCCATGGAGTGAGATCTGGTGTTTTGTATCTTTCGGGGAATTTGTCCATTTTGTTTAAGTTGTTGAATTTATTAGCATAAAGCTGTTCATGACATTGTTCTTAGCCTTTAGTATCTGTAGGAGCTAGAATGATGTCGCTTCTCTCATTTTTGATATTGGTAAGGGCTATTGAAATTTAAATGGTATAATAAGTCTCTGGCATCTGGCAGCTGCTAAATAATTGTTTCCCGGGTCAGAATATACAGTCTCAAAGAGTCAAAGCAGCTATGGCTCTTAAGTCGCTTCAGTGTATTGGTCCCATCTGTCTATCTGTCTGTCCATCTGTCTGTCTAGCCAGCCAGCCAGCCATTCATTGATCCATCTACCTATCCATCCAGCTGGTGGTTGGGAGAAAGGACAAAAGAAAAAGAAAAATAGAAATCTGCTCCAAAATTACTGATGAGGAAGCAATCAAGATATCCTTAGAGAATTTGAGATTTTTTAAAGATATAATTAGATGTGGGTCATTGTTCCTTTTTTCTTTTTCTTTTTTTTTTAAAGATTTTATTTATTTATTTGACAGAGAGAAAGAGATCACAAGTAGGCAGAGAGGCAGGCAGAGAGAGAGGGGGAAGCAGGCTCCCTGCTGAGCGGAGAGCCTGACACGGGCTCGATCCCAGGACCCTGAGACCATGACTTGAGCCAAAGGCAGAGGCTTTAACCACTGAGCCACCCAGGCGCCCCTGGGTCATTGTATCTTAAAAGGAGAGAAGAGGTGAGGGCCACAGAGTTCCCCAGGAGCTCAAGTCACAGATGCTGAAGCTCAAGGCTCAAGGAACGCGCGCTGACCCATCCTGCAGTTAGCGCTCACGGGGAAAACGAGGACTCAGCCCTCTGCCTGTCCGTCACCAGGACACAAGTACACCGTGTCAGCAAATCGACTTGGTCCAAAGAAATGGGCTCCTGGCCACAGGCTCTGTCCAGCGAGACTGGGGAGCAGCGTTTGTGCTGGGCCGGCGGGGGGGGGGGTGCACACGTGCCCAGAACAGAATCAACTCTGGATCAAGATTCATGACCCAAGAATATTTATGGGGAAAAACGGACACTTTCTTTTCCTCGGCTCTAGCTTAGGAAGGAAGAAATGGGCACTTCCCCTCCTGTCTGGCCCAGTGCAAAGTCCTTTCTAAAATGGAAGAGGCTGAGGCAGGCTGCTCGCGAGCGCAGCAGATGGTGTGGGGGACGCACGCTCCGCGCTGAGGTTGGTGGGACTGACGTGGCTGTCGGACTTGACGACTAACTCAGCCGCTTCCCAACTAGAACTGCCAGTTGGAGTGATCTCTTCTGTGCAAGAAAAGGTAGTCACTTCATTTTAAAGACTTGTGATTTTCCTTTTCCCTGTAAATACTGGTCCCACATGGTGATGCCATGAATCCCGATTCTGCCACTCACTAGCCCTACGGCCTTGGGAGACTCCTTGCCTTTTTCTCTCTGAACTTACTCCTTCACTGAAGTGGAGATCAAGTCCTTAGCTTACGGAGTTACTGTGAAGTCTGGATCTGACATCTATAAAAAGCCCACCTAGCTCAGTGCCGGGCATATACTAAGTGGTCTGGGAATGCTAGCTGCCATCGATTCTTCTAGTGGGATCCTCTGTTCTCTTTATCTGCCACGAAGCTGCCTAACTGGCCAGACCCTGCAGACCAACCACTGCCTCTTACGTTTTTAAAAACTGGCTTTAATTACAAAGAACAGAATCTGGCCAGAGAAGAAAGAGGAACATTCCCTGCCATTCCACTGATGCACAGGCTTGGGAAGCAAAAGAAATTATGGAGTCAATTACACTGTCTTTAGGTGCAACCCAGTCAGAACTCCCCCGAGGGGAAGAGAGATTAAAAAATAAGCAGACAGTTGCCTTTCCTCACTGGCCTCAAGCCAGTGCCGCAGAGGGATGGCTCAGTGCTGTGTTTTGTGCAGCCCTCTGATGTGCCCGAGGCCCGAGATCGTGGCGCAGTCTGCTGTCTGGTAGAGGCTGCGAGTCTCGGACCGGCCGAGCCTGAACCACCTGGCTCCCCCCAGGGTCCCATCCTAGCCAGTCATCCACTGATGAGACCAAGCACGGGCGAGCTTCCCTGGTAGGGCTCCCTGGGACAACTTAACCCAAACTGACACAGGTTTCTCCCCTCAGGAAAGGGAACGCTCAGATCAGTGGCCCAGGAGTGCTGGTCTCATCCCAGCTCTTACTTCAATCTGCTTTGCGATTTGGTCACCCTGTCACTTCCCCTCTCCGAGCCTCAGTCAGGCCAGATGATGCCTGGGGTCCCTTCCAGCCCTGGCATTGTGCGGGCCTGGACGGAGCTCTCCTGGGGAACAGGCCCTAGTCTGCTTTCCTGTGTCCTTTCCAGACCCCTCAGCAGTAAAATAAAAAGGAAAACAATCACATAGTGGAATGTGATCACAAAAGCAATGCCCTCTACCCCTGTCTGTGAGGAACGTGGAGCAAGGTGCCCCGTGCGATCTTTGCGTGAACAGTGGGAACTCCGGACACACCTTCCCTTCTGTGGACTGCACACAGCCCCGTGTGTGGGGAGAGGTCCTGGCAGGCCCGTCCCCACACCGGGTCACGTCTCCTCTTAAGGCACTGGGCAGTGTCTGTGCTGTGACTCGAGGCGGCTGGGAGAGTGCAGATGGATGAAAGGCATTGAAGCCACAAGGGGCAGTTTGCAAAGAGGATGCTCGGCTTCTCCTGGGACCCAAGAAGTAAACACGAACTCTCGAGGCTTTCCCTCGGACGTGGGCCACAGCTCCAGAAGCCAGAGATGACCCACACAAGGCTGAAACCGAGAGGAAGAACTGGCCCAAACCTAATTTTTAAATGCAGCCCTGCAGAAGGGTGAGGTTGGGTCCTGGGAGCAGAGTGACCCCAACATCCCGGCGTCCCCTGCCCGCCTGTCCCACAGTACCATAATCTTACGGAAAAGAGGCCAACTGTTTAAAACTGTACCTGTACAGAGATGCCCCACACTCGGTGGGGAATCCAGTTATAATTTATATATATGTGCATATTTATATATTTTTAAAAGTCGTCCAGAAAGAACAATCAAAAGCTATTGGGAGAAGACAGACAAGACATTTAACACTTTCCCAGCTATCACATCCTGGAGTCTCTGTTCCTGGGGTTTAAAACTCTGAGTTTAAAAGCGCCGATACGAATCCTTTGAAATAATGTAACTGACCAATTTAAATACATACATGAGGCAGCACGCTGATGGCAGGCAGCCCTTCCCACTGGCGCACTTCCTGAGTTCCCGAAGGTGAAGGTGCTGCGGAGAAACGATGGGGCAGGAGTGTCGGCCACCGAGCCCGATCGGCGAACAGCCCAAGTTCACCGACGCTGGCGTGCGGGCGGGCGCTCCGGGCCTCCCTCAGAAGTTTTGTTGCCGCCGTTTCTTAGCCTCAATGGCGTCCAGGATCGGCTGCCTCTTGGACTGGTACTTCTGTCGGATCTCTTCAATCTCTTGCTCCATCATGGGGTCGAGGGCCAGGAGCCTCTTCTGAAGGTCCTCCACTGTCCAACTCTTAAGCTAGGAGACGGGAAAGCACGGTCACGACCAAGCCCCAGTCAGCGCAGAATAGCCGAGAAGCCCGCCCCTGTCCAGGCACCCAGAAGGGAAGGGTCTTCCCAGAGTCGGGGTGGCGGTGGTTGGAAAGTGACAATTCATTCACGAATGGCATACCCCAAGCTCTTTGGAGACAATTTATCCCTGGACAAGCTCTAAGCACTGATTTTTTTTATTTACTCTGCCTTGCCCAAGAACTTAACCAGTAATACTTTCATCTCTCCTATCCTTTCAGTGAATTACGTATCAATGCCTTGTCAGAGCATTAAAATAACAGCCACCTGGTGTACGCAAAACAACGCTTGTCCCTAGTTCTTGTTCTACCCAGGAGACGAGCCTCTGGATGGTGACCGTGTCTCCGCCTGGGTCCCACATCAGGGAGAGTGGATGCTCTCTGAGGATCAGATGCTGTCCCCCCCCCCCCCCCAGTGTCTTAGGCACTGCCATGCCGATCGTCATTAACCCTTACCGGGTGCTAATCATAGACCAGGCCGCCCCTCCAAGCGCTTCATATGCATTACCTACACAAGTGACTTGAGAACCGAGGCACAAGCCTTGGGCGGGGAGTGGGAAGGACGGCTGGAAACCTCTGTGATTAGGTTTCCATCATCCAGAGGGAACAGCAGGACTTGATATATAAACTAATAATAAAAGCCAGCACTTCCATAGTGCTTTCTGTGTGCACTCCATGCTCTACATACATCCATGCATTTAACCCTGGCAACAACCCTATGATTTGCATATATTATTAACCCCGTGCTACAGAGGAACAAGCTAAGGACGAGGGCGGGGAAGTAAGTTGCCCGGTGTCTCAGGGCTAGACAGCGGCAGAATCAATATTCAGACCCAGGCGGTGAGGCTCCAGAGTTCTTGCCCTTAACAGTATCACCGAAGAGCAGCCCCACAAAGCCCAGGTTTGAGAACCGACCGGATCTGTAATGAAAACATGGCTCTGCCTCTTGCCAAGTGCTATGAGACTCTGGCAAGTCTCCCATCCCTCCAGGCCGTCCTCGCTCATGGAATTGGGACAGCCATGCCTCGCCGTGCTCATCAGAAGAATCGAATGGGATCCTGGCTGTCGAGATGCTGGCCAGTGCCCGGTGCACCGCGTGCCTGAAGATGGCGGTACGGGTCACCCCCTCTCTTTTCACCAGAGCCCGGGGGTGCGCTCATGTTCAGCCTGGGACTGCTGCTGTGGGGCGAGTGGCTTCACCGCTGTGTGTATGGAGTGTCCCTGAGTCCGAGCAAGCCCCGTTCCCGGTGGGAAGGAAAGCTGCCACTGTCGCAGCAGGTGTGACTGACTCCGTGAGCTTACAACCTGTCTAAACGGCGCGGCGTTCCAAGAACTCAAGGGCTCCCTCACGTCTCTGGAGACATTTATGGAATCGCCGTGTCCCCCAGCCCCTTCCTGAGGCCTCAACGGGGAAGTGGTGTAGGAAGGGGGTGAAGGAGCCTCTCTGTCCGCCCTTCCTTTCCAGGGCCAGGAGCGACCAAAGGGGAGGGGCCCCCGTGGCCTCCCCAGGAGTGGTTTAGTGTCCTGTCGTCACAGGATTTTGCCTGCTGTAGGGGGGTGGTCTGAGAAGCAGGAAAAGCCTAACCGTTCAAGACGAAAGGCTCTCTGCGATGTGTGGGAAGCCGAGGGGGTGGGATGCTGGAAAGCGGCACTCGTAAAGCCGCATCCCTTTCCAGCCTGTGTTTCAGACCAGCTGGAGGGGGTTCTGGGCCCGGGGACTCTCCAAAGAGCAATGCTCGCCTCATTTTTAGCCTTTTCAGTTCCTCCTCCAAAAACAAATTGCCCCAAACCTAACACCAAGTGTTCCTGGGAGTTGGGGTATGAATCTTCAGGATCCCAGATGGTTCGTCCCTAGTGGCTCTGCAACCCTGCACGAGCGACTGCACGTCTGAGCCTCGCGTCCTCCTCTGGAGAAGAGACCCCCGTTCCGTCACCCTCGGGCTCTCACGGGGGTCAGGGTTAACGGGTGTGACGTTTCCAGGGCAGAACTTCACGCGGTACGCATCTCACAGACAGTAAGCGTTCCGTAAACTGCAGTCATCACCAGTTACCAACCCCTGCTGTTGCTGCTGTTACTGATACTACTGTGATTATTAATATCTTAAGAAGTCTCCAATGAATCTCCCATAAACAAACTGTTCCTATAAACCTCTGATCCAAGCCAGAATCAAACAAGTAATAAAGAAAATATTCCACTCTGTTACGGGCTAACAATGCCTAAGGGTCGGCATTTTCCTGCAACATCTGTTAACTTATTTATAGTTTAACAAAATAGTTTTCATCCACCCATCCGTCGAATATGCACTGAACACGTACCATGGGCCAGGCACTGCCCGAGGCACTCAGGATAAAAGAACCAAAACCCCCAAACCACTGCCCTTATGGAGCTGACATTTTACTGAGGCGAGACGGACACCCGAG
>CM052811.1:107860901-107871361 GCA_028533885.1 Nasua narica | reverse complement strand
GTGTGCACATAAGACTTTCAATTCTGCAAAACCACATACCTGCTAAATAGGAATTTGTATCATTTTTTTATTTTTTTGATTTAAGACTGTCTACAAAAGATGGCATTATTCCTTATTCTGTAAAAGAATTAATATGTATATGTTCTTGGTATTTTGAGATGGCCCTCTATTCTTTCCGACAAGTGTTTAATTGGGTATGGATAATCAAATGGGCTTTAATTTATGCCATGATAATATTTTTCACATGTGTAAAACTTCACAAATCAGAAAAAATTCTTTATAAAGACCATGTGTCCTAGTTTTTTGGTTCAGAAAGGATGATCACCATATTCCTAGTATTAGCTCATCTAAGCTCAGAGTTAAAAACACTTAGCTTTTAAAAAAAAACCAACAAAACAACACTTAGCTTTTCTGGTATGAAACTTTCTTTGAAATTTGTATCCTAAATGTGTTCTATAATGAGCAAGTGTCATGAAGAAAGAAACTGCCTCAAACCCGAGGTCTGACCCAACGCTGTCGATCTCTACAGACGGGAGCGGGGAGAACAGGGACTGCAGCGCGATGTGTGGGCAATAGATCGCGATGACTATGAGATTTATATGTGTCTATAAACCTATTCTTTGTAAGTTCTAATTTTCACAAATCCTTGTCCCTTCGTGAAGTGTCTGTGAATAGCACAAGCATGTGGGTAGTGCTGCTTTTGATTTGATGGCATTTCTCTTAACAAGAACAGGGAAGAGTACATCAGTTCCCGATTTATTGCCTCTCAGCTCTGAATGCACTTTCTCTATGATAAATGCTCTGAGGTGAACGATGGCACTGGAAGCCCTTCTCCTTTGAAATACGTGTGACATTAAATTTTCTGGCCAGAGGGACGGTGCAGGGAAGAAGAGGCTCTCCTGAGTCTCTGGCACAGGGGCTGGTGGTATGAATGTGAGGACAGCTGGTGCAGCGTGGCCCAGTGACAGCCCAGGACCTGGTTTCTCTGAGACCTGAAGCCTTGGCTTGGCCATAGCCTTTCGGCATCCGTGTTGACACGGACGCCAGAACCCCAACTTGGCTCCCAGGCTCAGAAGGCCTCCTGCCCCCCACCAGCACCCAGACCTCCTTTGCTCACCCATGCTACTGGCTGCAGGTCCGCTCCTCCTCGCCTGAACTGCAGAGGGAAGTCTATGGCTGGCCCAGACCGGTCTAGCCGACCCGGCAAACGCCTCTGCTAAGCCATGGGCTGACCTCTACTTTCTCCACTGGAGCTGGAATCTCTGCGACTCTGTCCTCCCTTGGGCGTGCTCCCTCAGCCCTAGGGAACCGCACGGAGTTTCCCTAGGGCTCACAGTTACTCTTTTATCATCGGCAGCAAGTCCCTGTATTAAACTGCCCTTGTTTAATTCACTTTGTGGTTTCTGTCTCCTGACTGGCCCCGGACTGCTACAGGAGGAAGGGCAGAAGTGAGTACACATGGGCACATGCTTGCCCACTAATGGAAAAACTTCCAAAACGCCAAACCCCAAATAAAAATTTAAATGTAAAAAATGCCAGACAACCTCAAATCCAGAATAGTCTAGTGTATTTACAGCCCGACTGCAGAATTAAAATACTCTGACTGGCTCCCACTGAAAACCGTATTACTGGTGAGCAGACAGACGCATTGTGGTACAGCTACACAATGATAACCCCACTGCAATCGGAAGGAGCCAGTCCGTACACAGCAACGACATGGATGGACCTCGCGACAACATGCTAAATGGAAGGGCCAAACACAAAAAGCAATATTCTGTATGATTCCATTCACATGGCATCGTAGGAAAGGGGACTATCGGGACAAAAACCGAGGCTTGAGGGAACTTTTCAAGGTGATGGAAATGTTCTAGATCTTCATTATGGTGATGTTTATACAACTGCATCCATCTGCCAAAACTCATCAAACTGTTCACTTAAAAAGGAGCAAATTTTATGGTATGTAAATGAAACTTCGATAAACCTGACTTTACAAAACAAAAACCTACATGTCAAAAACTGCGGAAGGTATTTAAAGTGACACCTAAAGGGAATTTTATAGCCTTTATGCAGATATTAGAAGAGAGAAATGACTGACAATTGGACAGACTTAATTGTCCAACTAAAGAAGGAAAACACCCAGGATAAACCCACAGAAAGCAGATAAAGGTAAGAACATAAATTCATGAATTCTAAAGCTGATGCCCGATGGCAAAGACCAATAAAACCAAAAGGTGGTTCTTTCAAATGACTAAAGAAAAGAAAAGAAAAAAAAGAAAAGAAAACCTCTGATGAGTCTGATTTTTAAAAAAAGAAGAAGAAACAAATACTGGGAATGAAAAGCGTTGGAATTACAGATACTGCAAATTTTAACATCCAAAACTTTATGTCAAAAAATTTTAAAACTTAGATGAAATCAAGATTTCTGTGGGAGAAAAAAAACAGCAACTAGATTTATCTGGAATAAAACCATAAAGACCATGGACTAAGAAATCTGGACCACAAGGACAGAGTAGGAGGGGCTGGACTGCTCACCACATATACTGAAATGAAAGAGCCACCGAAGATGAAAGAGTCTTTGCAAACAGACGAAACAGTGCCATTACTGCGCCAAGGTGCTTCCCTGTACACAGGAAGAACTCGTTCATTCCCAGAACTTGCAGTCTGGGAATGAGGCCACAAGGCAACCATGGAGGTGCTTCCCAGAATTTCTAGGAAGGAGGGGAGCCCTCCAGGGGGCCAGAGATATTTTTGTATGCCTACCTCCCTTTCCCAGAATGCTAACACTGCTCTTCCGGCGAGCCAAGAGAGCATCAGGGAAGGGGGGGGTGGGGGCGGGGGGCACAGGCAGCAGCAGCCCTGTGGGCGCCGCCTACTGAACAGTGCAGGATTTAGGACCTCGCTGCGCAATGATGATGGTAACAATAACCATAACAGTAATTCAAGCCAGCTTTGAAAACATATTTACTAACCATTATTAGCTGGTCACTACATTAATCACTCTTCCCATATTATAGTCTCATTTGATCTTAATTAAATCTACAGCTATAATTATTAACCCGTTCTACAGACGGGGAATTTGAGGATTGCAGAATTCCATAATCTGACGTTACACAGTCAGCAAGAGGCAGAGACCAAAACTGAATCTGGTTCTCCCGGACCCTAGTCTATACTCCTAATGGAGCTTCACACAATATCTACTACTGGGCAGGTGCTTTTCCCCTCATAGTCTGGATTAGAGAGAGAACAGAGCACGAAGCTATCATCAAAGCAACACTGAATACAGAGAATACTGAAGATTTCCTTGCTTGCCTTGGTTAACAATGAATCAGCATAAGACTGGCAAGGTTTACTCAAGTCAAGTCACCGTAATACTAAGTGGTTAAAAGCAAGAGACTTTCTTGCTTTCCCTACCTGGAAGATGGAACAGCCAAAATAATCCCAACTGATTGACAAAGTCTCTGTGAGAGACAATCAAAATACACACACGGGTAGAAGTTCCCTGGGGACAGATCTTGGACAAAAGAAAAAAACACAGTATCTCTAGGCAGAGCTTTGGAGCAGTCTTCTGGAATACTTCCCAAATGCGGAATCCCCCCTCCTCTCAGAAATGACCAGACCTGGTCAAGAAAACGCTGGACGGTGCGTCTTGTTGGAGAGACAGCACACACGTGCCCTGGGAGGGCCCCTTGCCCTCAGACAACCCATCGTTCTCGGACTGAGGCCGTGTCAGACCAGCTTCGTGAGAGACGATGGCTCCGAGACGTAGGCCACTGGCCACCTTGCTTCCAGTGAAGCCACAGGGAAGCGAGCTCGGGGCCGAAGGTGCTAGGAAACTGTGTGTGGATCTTAGGATCCATTTCGGATCTTCCCCCCTAAGCCACTTCCATCTCATCTCAATTCTTTCTCTTCACTGTTCATACTACCGCTACCAAAACTCACAAAACCCACGGTCTGCACTCTGGCTCACCATGGGGTTAAGATAAAAAATTGTCCTATATTTTAACAGCAGAGAATAAATGGCCATGAAGGACGAGCTTTAAAGAAGCAAGCTGCCAAGGGGCCATAGATCAAGCAGCCTCAGAGCCAAACAAAGGAAATGAAAAACAGTGTCAAGGTCACACCGGCTGATCCGGCTGATACCGCTGAAGCAGCCTCCTGGAGTCACCGAACCACCACCGTTTAGGTCTTGCGCTCAGTGCCACTCCAATAACTGAGTTTAAAACTAAGCTCGAATCAGCCAGTGCGAGCCACCAGCAGAACCAGGCTGCTGTGACTCAAGACAAAGACGACATTCATTTGCCATGTGCTTTCTCAGAAAGCATATCTAAACAGCAGGTTTCCCTGGCAATGCTGGACACATACTTCTTTTTCAGACTGCTGTTCTTGGCTGGTTTTCCGAAAGTAAAAAGTACAAGATCTCATTATATTCCCAAGTACAAATGAATTCAGCCTTAACATACTTTAAACCCAGCTTTACAGGAAAAATGAGAAATTTGAAGCAAAAATAGTATACCTTGTCAAGAACGATTTAGGATAGTCTTCTTACCAGAAACTGCTCGGTATGATTACCCAATCAAGATCCATTAACATGCAACTGGTGTTTATCCTGGCTAGCTCCGGGATATCCACATGGTACCACAGAGATGGAGGCCACAATATTAATCATGGTCTCCATTCATCTTTCCTCCAGCACAGGATTATTAAAAGAAACTCACACACACACACACAAAGAAGATTAAAAAGCAAACAAGTATGGAGATACTCCAAAACAGGCAAGAGTCTGAGGGCACAGGGTCTCTCATGTTTCAAATGCTGCCTAAATTCACATAGCCAATAGACAAAACAACGAAAGCAAACACGAAGCCTCAACTCCTAACCCCGTCACTGACAGCAAGAACCCCAGGCTTCATAACACAGAATGACCTAAAAGCAACCTAATTCTAACCAAAAAAGTTGCAAATACTAAATGCCAAATAAAAGGAGAATGATTAAGTAAACAAAATAATACAACGTAAGGGAATATCATGTAATCATCAAAAGTGATGATTTTATAAAATTTTTTAATGATAGGAGAAAAGTTTAAGATATGTTGAGAAAAAACATCGAGATACCATATTACACATATAGTATGATCTCGGCTATGAAAAACAATATACAAGTATAAAAACCCGGAAGCAGCTAAGTTAAAATGTAAACTGATCCTTGCTGGGCATTGTGGAACCACAGGAGAAATTTTCTTCCCTAAGCTTTTCTTCAGTTTCTAAACTTTCTGTAATAGGCATGTATTTTTTTTTTTACACAACGAGGGGGAGAGAAAGAGCATTGCAACAGCTCGGGAGGGCAGAGTAACATTAAAACAGATGACAAAAAAATAACATTTATTGAGTGCTTCCTGTGGGCCTGGTACCGTCCTAAGTGCTTTGTACGCATTATCTCACATGATATTCACCACAGAGACAGGTGTGACTCTTACCTGTTTTTGACAGGTATGGAAATTGAGTTAGCCGGGTGACATAACAGGTGCAAAGACGGGATATGAAGCCTGAATGAATGACTCTGGTGGTTTCAACCACTATGTACACGGCCTGTCAACCACAGTCGCAGACTCTGCCTCCCTGCCTGCAATCTGAACCTAAAAACAAGCATCGATGATCAAATCTTCTTTAAAAGAAATTACAATAATTTGGGAGAATATGACTACAAAAGAGGAATCTGTCTCGTTACTAAGATACTCAAGTAAATTTTTAAACTACTGAAAGCACCTCTAATGACAGCTATAAAGAAAATATGTGTGATAGAGTGACCCATCACTGTAGGGAAAATACACCGGCACAACAAACCCAACCCACGGCTAAAGTCCACAGTACAAGAGAGAGCTAGGTCTATCTGTCAAAGAAAGACATCTGATATCTAGTCATCAAACTGCCAAAGAAAAAAAAGCATGTGAAAGATAGAATTAGTAGGACTTCAACAAACAGGATCTGAATTTGTCCTTCCCTCCAAAAACCTCCACAGCAATAAGAGGCATTGATAAGTGGAGGCTAGAGAATAGAAAGAAACTTATGAGAAAAATAAGCATTGTACTTGATGCCAAATTATATAAGCTGCCACCAGCTTAGGAGGACCCCTGACTCTTTTCTCAGTCCAACACTGAAGGCCTTGTGGGTAGAAATAATCAATTTTGCTTGGCAAAAAAACAACAGGACACAGAAGTACTCTGGATCAAATTCTGTAGAATCAGCCTATTTCAGATGCATTAAAGTGAATGCCAAAACCAATATGGTGTTCTGTTCACAGCTCCTTTCTAGAGGTTTTCACAGCAAAAAAATACTGAAATTCAGAGTTTTAAAGGGAAAGTTTCTATCTATAAAAACAAATACTTTTAGATAGAAGCCATCAAGATTTGGTAATTCCAAATTCACCAGGTATATTAAAAATTGTTAGTTGTTAGGAAAACTGGCTAGCTGATTAGAAAAATATGAAGGTGGATTGCTACCCTACCCTTTACATCAACACAGATTGCAAACAATAAATAGGGAAAAAGAAAAAAACACATTCTAAAACAAAGTAAGGGTTACCATTTTTATAAGCTTGGGATGTGAGAAACTTCTAAACATGGCATAAAATTCCAGAAGCCACAAAAGAAAAGCTGCTAAATCAAAATACACAAAAAATTTTAAATATCTGACCAGTTAGATATCACAATGTTTTTAAAAACTAGGAAAATCCAGATTTTTTACATGCACCAAATGTTTACGGCAACATTATCAACAATAGCCAAGTTATGGAAAGAGGCCAATGGTCCATCGACGGATGAATGAAGAGGTGGTATGTGTATGTGTATTACACACACACACACGTATATACATATACACACATATGTGTGCACACATATATGTTATAAATGCACACACACGCGCATACACAATGGAATATTACTCAGCCATCAAAAACTGAAATCTTGCCATTTGCAGCCACATGGATGGAGCTCGACTGTACTGTGCTAAGAAAATAAGTCAGAGAAAGACAAATACCATATGCTTTCACTCCTATGTGGAATTTAAGAAAGAAAACGAACATGGGGGGAAAAAAGAGAAGCAAGCCAAGAAACAGACTCTTAACTATGGAGAACAAACTGAGGGTAGTATTACTAGAGGCGAGGTGGCGGGTGGGGGCCGGGGGAAATAGGTGACAGGGATTAAGGAGGGCCCTTTGTGATGAGCACTAGCTGCTGTATGGAGGTGATGAATCCCTAAATTTTATACCTGAAACTAATATTACATTGAATGTTAACTAACTGGAATTTAAATAAAAATTTGGAGAAAGAAAGAAAAAAAAACTAGGAAAGTATCTTTACCATATACATTAAAGGGCCCATAACATTACTTTGAAATTAATAAGGAAAACAAGAATTTCGTCAATAATTAAATAAACAACACAAACTGGTACTTGAGACACCAAAAACATCAGGGGAAATCTGACAATATATATCATAATTTCAAATTTATAAACGGTTTCGCCCAAGCATTCTATTTGCAGGAATTAATTATAAGGCCGTGCATATCATGCCAAGACAATTATTAAAGCAATGTTTAATATTAAAAAGCTGGAGGCCACCTAATTGTCCATGATTTGGGGATTAGTTAAATCAGAGGTCGCAAAAGCAAATGTTTTCAGGGGATGGCACACAGGTAATACAAATAAGCTGGACAGGCCAGTTATGAAACAACAAACAGGAAGCGGCGTGTTCTGTGGCGAACGGGAGTGCTCCCTCCCATCTCACTGAGTCCCATGGTAAACACGTCTGTGCTGGGCCCGCTGGCTCTCGCTTCCCCGGCCCCCAACCCGCCCAGGGCTGGCTGTGTAACCACGGCCAGGAGTGCGCCCTGCCACCTGGGGCTCCCTTTCCCGGGAAGGCGCCTGTGGCACCGGGGCAGCTCCGAGAGGTCACGGAGACACACCCTGTCAGAAACCTGGCAAGGCCTCTGCTCTCACACCGAGCTTTCCTCGGGGCGACAAGCCACCCAGCCTTGTCCAACAGGCCCGGGCCTGGAGTGCAGAGAAGGGAAGGGGAAGGAAGGGGATGGGGAGGCGGGGCAGCAGTTGGGGAGTAAAGACTAGGCCTTCAGCGAGGGCTTCATTTTCCACAGGAACAAAACTGAGATGGAAGGAGAGCTGGGGAGCGAACAGGGGCGTTCCTTCTCATATAAGATCCCCACCCAGGGGTCTCTCACCAGGCACTCAAGCGCTGCTTCTGAAAACGCTCTCACAAAGTGCTGAATTCGGAGGCCCGCTGTCCGACACTCCTTCACCAATAAACCTCTGGGCAGCGGCTGCCTTTAGCAGCCAAGCTGGCACAGGGAAGAGTCGCCACAGACGGGCAGCACGTGGTATCTTATCACAAGACCTGGACTCGGGCCAGGAACCGGTTTAAATGAATCCTAGAATGGTCGTAGTCCATCATGCCAGCCGCACCTCCCAAGTGGAAAACACCCATGAGGATCTGCAATGGTACAACTCTTCACAGCGTGTGAGGTGCGTGAGGATGACCCTGGGCTCGGTCCTGCCGCGGCTGGGAACAAGCGCCCCCGGGAGAGGGCGGCAGATGCCCTGACTTCATTTGAAACACCACTCCCAGAAGATTCTTTAAACTCCAAAAGAGACACAGCAAATGGAGAGGAGATCAGCAGTTGCCAAGAGTCAGGAAATGTGCTGTGGACGGTGTGCCTGTCAAAGCCAACGGGAGTGCTCCTGGTGGTGATGGAAGTGTTCCTTCTCTGGGTGTGTCAATATCCTGGTGTGGCAGTGCACCGTAATTCCGTAAGACATCACCAGTGCGGAAACGGTGTGTGCAAAGGACCTGTGCGTATTCTCTCTTACGACTGTACATGAACCTACGATTACCTCAAAATTTAAAAAGTTTAGTTACAAAAAGGAACATAAATACGATTTTTAAAAAGGTACATCCATGCCTGAAGGCTACAAAATCCTAGAATAGTATTTAACATATAATAGGATGTTCCTAAATAAAGAGCAAAGGGAAGGGACCGGTGGATCTGTAAAGGGGATGAGTTTGCCCCCCCTCCAGCAGCTGGCCGCCTTCTGCACGGACCTCTGTGCAATGCAAACCAGCTCTCAACCCAAGCACTCGTAGGTGGGGGCTCCCAGCTACGGACGGCTCTCTGTGTCTCTCTCTCTGATCCTCTCTCCTTCTCTCTCAGACACACACACACACACACACACACACACACACACACACACACACACACACACACGAGCTATTTTATGTTAACAACAGCATCATCAGGATTGAAACTGTTTTGAAAAAGAACATCAGTGTGGGAACTTTCCAGGTCTTACAGCTTCCAGGCAGGGACAGAAGGGAAGCGATCTGATCAGAGAACACACAAAAGGTCTGTCTGAATCAGCGTGTTTGATATTTAAACCCTGTGACTAGGAAAGTCAACAGAATTAGGTTCACCTTAGGTATGAAATAAAACACTTCAAGGCGGACAACACCGAACCGGGAAGCGGGAGCCGCTACAGCAGGGCCCTCAACAAACCCATGAAGTAAGTTGGGGGCCTGGCCCCCACCTTGTCTTGGGCAGCCCCCGTCATTACCTTTAGCTCTTCCCCTGGTGGTTCATCTCTCCCGCCTAAGTGTTACCCATGTAAGTCAGATTTACTGAATGCCTGCCGTGTGGCAGGTACTCTGCTGAGCACTTTAAAAGCATTTCCTAATTTAATCTTCTCAATAACCCTGACATAAATATGATTAGTATCTTCCTTCTAGGTTAAGTGACTTGCCTAGAGTTACGTAGCTCACGATCAGTGCGGCCAGCCCTGAATCCAGGTCTGTTGGCTCTCGGTCGGTGTGTCCTACTGCCGCCTGTGCTCGCTTCGGTCTCCAGGGCACCCCGAGCACCTCCCTCCCTGCATCTGCTGAGCATCTTTTATATGCTTTACACTGGCTTTCTCTTTCAGGCTCAAATAACCCCCAGGACAGGTGTGCATTATCTCCATTTTAAAGATTAACGAACAAAGACTGAGAGAGTCTGAGGGTCCTTGAAGACTTTTAATCTCACCTTTATTTAAACAGATGAAGAAACAAGAACCCCAGAAAGATTAGGTGGCTTGCTTAACGACACAGGGCTAGTTACTGTCGGAGCTGAGATCTCATTCTCAAGGCATGGCTCCCTTTACCCACATGGAAGTTGTTGCTCTGAGAGGAACCAACATATAAATAATAGAGTAGAGGAGGACTGCCAGGCACTTTGCTAAATGCCTTTCATGCTTTATCCAACTCTGATCTAGGGGATTCCCAACATGCGGCTCCTATCATTGTTTTCTACCAACACCTTACCGAAGAAGTGGCAAAAAACTGAAATTGCCCATCAATCCAATTTATAAACTAATTAACATGCTCCCATACACACAGATGAATGGCTATTGCCAAAAAA
>CM052811.1:107794619-107854172 GCA_028533885.1 Nasua narica | reverse complement strand
TGCATGGGGCACTGAGTGTGATATGCAAACAATGAATCATGGAGCACTACATCAAAAATTAATGATGTACTGTATAATGACTAACATAATTTAAAAAAAGGAAGAAAGAAAAGAAAGATACATTCTAAGCAGAAAAAAAAAAAAAAAGGATGGGCTCTGAAACCAAACTGCTTTGGTTCAAATCCCTGCTATGCCACTTCCTATCTGTACAACTGTAGTCCATTACTTACTCCCTTTGAGCCCCAGTTTGCTTGTCTGTAAAACGGCAATAATATTACCTGTCTCCTGGGATGGTTATAAGGACTGAGCTAATACATATAAAGAACTTAGTCCAATGCCTAGTATCGGTCTCATAAGTTCTCAAATGTAAACTATTATTAGCACAATGTATCAAAGTTATTTGATTATCTGCCTTTTCTGCTACACTATCAACTCTCTCAGGGTAGTGACTATTTGGTGAATTAATTCAGAGACTGGGTCAGCGTTTAATCAAAAATAGTGTGCTAACTTCAAGCCAGGCAACCACTAGGTGTTAGGGATGCAAAGAGGAGTTAAGTCAAGTCCTGGCTGTCAAGGATCTTGCAGTCTTGCCTATTTACACAAGGTATACGTGAGGACTTCAATGAATAGAGACTGTGCTCATGTGGGGGCCAGCTACTATCAATTCTGTTTTCAGAATGAGTCATAAGAAATCTGGAAATAACTTCATTTGAATAAACAGGAAACTTACTCTGAAAGCTAGTATGCCCCAAGAGCTAATAATTATACTTGCAAAGTTATTAGGATTGAAAAGTACTAGATCATCTAGCTCTGCAGAAGCTCTGGCTAGCTCTATTTAGACTAAAACCAAGAAAATCTAAGTAGAATTTTTAAAACATCTCATTGTGTTTTTTAAAAAATTTTAAGTAATACATTCTTGCTGTAAAAAGTTAACTCCTCAAAGGTAATGATGACTCATCAAGTAATTTCATATGCTGTGTTTTATCTCTGCAGTTGCATGTATACGTACACACAGAAATATGTAGCGTGTTTTGTGGTGGAAAATTTACACAAATGGTATCAGTTGCAAACTGATACTTACTTTGCATTTTATTGTTATTACACGGATTCCTATATATACGCAGGTATGTTTCTTGACTCTGTTCTCTCTACCACTAATCTGTGCTCTATTCTTGCCAATTATCATGTTTTCACTGTTGTGGTTTTGTATGCTTTGACATCTGGTGGTGTATGTCGACCTCACTGTTTCCGTCAAAAGCATCTTGGATACTTCACATTTCCATATAGGAAGTAACGATGGCATAGTTTCACCGTCTATGTATCTAGGTTTGCAAGTATAGGGGTGTCAAATCATAAATAATAATATTCTCTTACAGCTCAAACATTCCTCTACTTTAGTAACACTCCCTCCCCTTTGTTCCTCAGTTTTTTGGGACCTTCTTTTCAACTTGATGGACTCTGCCAAATGTCAGGTCCTTTCCAAGAAGCAATGTTTAGTTTTACTAATCAACTTTGTTGTTTGCTTTCTAATTCACTGAATTCTGTGTTTATCCTATTGTGTCTTATTTACAATCTTCCTTGGATTCTAAAAAGAAAATACATTTAAGGTTATAAATCTCCCTCTGAGTACCATTTTTGCTACATTCCATAAGTTTAATTTACAGAGATCTGAATTCTGTAGGGTACTTGTAATTCATTTCTTTTTTTAAATTTTTTATTTATTATTTGACAGAGAGAGAGCACAAGCAGGCAGAGTAGCAGGCAGAGAGAGAGGGAGAAGCAGGCTTCCTGCTGAGTAAGGAGCCTCACACGGGGCTCGATCCCAGGACCCTGGGATCATGACCTGAGCCGAAGGCAGCTGCTTAACCAAATGAGCCACCTAGGCGCCCCTTGTAATTCATTTCTAAATAGCTTACAATTTCTATTTTATCTTGAGAACAAATACTTGCAGATATATAAAGATTTCCAAGTAGAACAAAGTGGTTTTAGCCACTTTACTGTTAATTTCTACTTTTCTTTTGTTACAGTCCATGAATGTGGCCTGTGTGATTTCTGTATGAGACTTCTTCCTACACTTTAAAACACAGTCAGATTTTGCAAATATTCTATATATGTTTTTAAAGTGTCATGGATACTTGAGAAATGTTCCTATTTGATGTTTTATCAATCTTGTTAATTGTGGTAATTTTTTTTTTAACCTACCTGAAATGCCCATTTTTGAGAGAACACTAAGCCTTCATCCATGACTGCTGTTTTCTCTTTACTGTTTGTATTTCTAGCAATTTGGGAGAAGTCCACATGCTTACAGAAGTTTACAACTTAGGTCTTCCGGCCAAGTATACCTTCCAGCAATATAAAATGTATCTTTCCCCATGTAATAGTCCTTTGTCTTGGATTCAATTTTATCAGATATTAATATTGTTTCACCTACTTCCTTTTAGGGAGGGTTTTACCCAGTGTGCATTTTTCCATTCTTCCATTTTAAACTTTTCAATGATATTTTATTTCAGTTATAGTTCTTATAAACAAGACTTAGCTGGATTTCGGCTGTTATTTTGATCTCAAGGTGATTTTTTTAAAAGATTTTATTTATTTATTTGAGAGAGAGAGAGCGCACGTATGAGGAGGGAGAGGGAGAAGCAGGATCTTTGCTTGGAGCCTGATGTGGGGTAGATCCTAGGACCTGGGCCAAAGGCAGAGGCTTAACCGGCTGAGCCACCCAGGAGCCCCTCAAGGGGACTTTAATGCGTTCACACATACTGTGATCACCGAAGTGTTTACATTCGGGCTGCTGTCCTCCAGGTCACTCTGCTCCAGCCATGCCCACCATGTCCTGCTTGGGGGCCTTTGTAGGTGCTGCCCCTCTTCATTCAGGTCTTAGCTGAATGTCCCCTCATGCTGAAAGGCATACTATCTCATACTATCTCTTTACTATGGCTTTTCTTTTTCTTTAAATAGCCATTATTACCTAAGCACATAGACCACCTAACCTAATGTCTGTTTCCCTCACCACTGTGAGCTCCCGGGGAGCACGGCCTCACCTGTCGCATTCACCAACCCCCCAGGCCCCCCACTCTCTCCATCCCCCCATCCCAGCATTCCAACACCTTAGATTGAAAGATTACAGTGTGTTTCTGGAGGATTCATGAGCCAAAGTGGATTTAAGTTTATAGCCTTTCGTGGCTTTACAAATGGCAAAGTGGGAGGGTCTGAATTCTCCTAGAATTCACTCCGTGTAATCTGTTTATAGACTGACTATCAAATACCAACTTTAGTGAAGAATGCATTTTCATGCATCTTTTATTTATACTTTCATCACAATACATATTAAACATTAAAAGAAACCTTTGTTGCTTTTCCAACATGGCAAATAAAGTAATATGGTTTCAGAAATGCAGAAGTACTCAATTTCAGATGAAAATATAAAAGCTTTTGTCAGTATTGAATTCTATCACTCCTGACGAAATTACTTCCTATTTGCCATTTTGGGCAAAAAGTTCATTTCAAAATAGCAATTGCCTTCACAGGAAGAAAAAGAATATCATTTTCATAATTAAAACCTGTTAAATGTATTAAATTTCATAACTAAATACTGTGAAATGCCTATTGGGAAATCAGAGAGTCTCTGAGAGATTGCTGAGGGAGATGTGTTGGTTATATTTTATGTTTCTTTTGTGCCTCCAATAGGAGTACAGGATACACAAAGGGAGAGTAAAAAGGAAACTAAAAACCATGCCATGCTAATAAAACACGAATACATCCTTATCTCTGAGTTTCTACAGTACCTAATAGGAAGAAAGAAGAAACTTATATAAAAATATACTACACTCCAAAAACCGTTTAGACCAGGATGTAGCAAGGTAGAATCACATGTAAGGTAGGTTAGAACACAGATTACTCAGTACTGACCTCAGAGACTGATGGAGTGAGTCGGGAGTGGGGCCTGAGAGTCTGCATTTCTACCAACTTTCCAGGTGATGTGGACACTGCTGGTCTGGGAACGACACTTTAAGAAACTGTCTGCAGCTGCTATTTCAAATGCTTGATTTAAGGTTAAGATAAGAGCTATCTAGCAAGAATACCATGGCATTAAAAATCCTTTTCACAAAAAAAAAAAAAAAATCCTTTTCACGGGCTCCTGGGTGGCTCAGTCGGTTAAGTGTCTGCCTTTGGCTCAGGTCATGATCCCAGGGTCCTGACATAGAGCCCCACATCGGGCCTCCTGCCCAGCAGGAGTTTGCTTCTCCTACTCCCTCTGCCCCCGCCCCCCTACTTGTGCATGCGCTTTCTCTTTCTCCCTGTCTCAAATAAATAAAATCTTAGAAAAAATAATTTTCTTTTTTTTAAAAGACCATGTTTGTTTGTTTGTTTTAAGATTTTACTTATTTATTTGACAGACACAGAGAGAGAGATCACAAGTAGGCAGAGAGGCAGGCAGAGAGAGGAAGGGAAGCAGGCTCCCTGACGAACAGAGAGCCCGATGCGGGTTTGGCTGCCGGTTTGTAAGCTCAGGACCTCCCCCCACACCGGCCAGCTGTCACCCAGGCAGGGCAACGTGCTCCCCCACTCCAGGTGCTCATGGCCACCCCCTCTGGCAGTCACCTCCTTCCAGAATGCAAAGCATGTTATGCTCTCGAAAGACCCAGTAAAGCCCGTCTGCATAAGCAGCTTGCCCGCGGAAACAAGCTCTCTGCCAGTGATCCTACCAGAGAAAACTGCGGCAGAGAGAAGTGATTCCTCTAACACTGGAACTATTGATCCGAAAACAATGATTAGAATGACTGGACTTTCAGGATCACTAACTACTATAATATTAAAAAAGAAAAAACAAAAAAAAGAAGAAGAAACTACACCTAGGAATACAGACTTGAGGATTCTGAAGCTTTGTGTCACAATGATGGTATGATGGTATCTGGTATCCAGAAGTTTTCTCATCTCTGCCTAGAGACTCACTGAACTGGGAAAATCAGTCCTTACAGATATGCCGAAGACAACTATGTGGGCAACAGAGAACAGCAAAAATGATTCAAATCTCATGAGTCGACTAATAACTGAGTGAACAAAGAGCTGACAGTAACAGGTGATGCTGAACAAGGAAATGAAGGCACACGTGATAAAGCAAATGAGACTGGGCTCTGCCGTGGCTCCAGTGACCGTCAGCCACCCAGCCTCTGGTGAGTTACTCCCGTCCTCAAACGCTCTCTGTCGCTAGCGGTAGCAATTGTGCCATTCCTGCTCCTGGACGACACTGGACGTTATGTTATGGAAGGAGGACGTCCTGACCTTGAGGCCAGGGAGTAGGAGAACGGAAAGCCAGGCCTAGAAAGGCCTCCCAGGACCCAGTTATGATGCCCAAACTGAGTTCTTTTATAAACAACAGAGCCATGACAAAATTCAAGAGTGTAAAAGTTGGGGCGCCTGGGTGGCTCAGTGGGTTAAAGCCTCTGCCTTCTGCTCAGGTCGTGATCTCAGGGTCCTGGGATCGAGCCCCGCATGAGGCTCTCTGCTCAGCCTTCTCTCTCTCTGCCTGCCTCTCTGCCTAGTTATGATCTCCCTCTCTGTCAAATAAATACATAAAATCCTAAAAAAAAAAAAAAAAAAGAGTGTAAAAGTTAAAAATTCCTAAAGATTCCTTTCCAAAAATATTCAGAAAAGGAATGCAGACTCCTTAGCTTAATTTTTTCCCCAATTTTTTTTATTGCCTCTACTTATTAAATCTCTGTGAACATTAACAAGTGTCTGTGGTTAAGGGAGAATGTTCTACTGCAGAGAAAGGAAAAATGCACCCACTTTTTCATAAGAAACTATGGAACAATTTAATATTCACCCTCAGGCAAAATGCAGAGTAATCCTCTCAGAGACCCTAAAATTCGGATAACGATTACCAAAACAGCCAAGATGCTACAAACCAACATGAACTGTCCTCCGGTCTAACTCTTAAATATAAAGTCACAATCCCAAATAAATGATGAAAGACAGTGTGTACTCATTCGATGAGTATGTCTTTTACCATTAACAATGCCAAGCTCGACAAAAAGAAAAACGGCAAGTAAATAAAGGATTCTTAAAGCAAAGAAGATGCCACCAATCAGGAGCCCCAGAACTGTTCAAATGTCAGTCAAAATGTCCTCTCAAACTCACGAGTCTGAGGCAGGCCGGGGGCTGCTGCTGGCATAGCCAGGAGTTTGGGCTGCATAAGATGCTCTGGCCCTTTCGGTGAGGTGACAAGTGGGTGTGCGATATGGCAAATGACCCTCCCCAGGAGACAGCACCGCCCACTGCCAGCACTACTTACAAACTCATAGTCTCCATCCTGCGGCACTTTCCAGTCGGAGGGGTTCCTCAGGGGACCAGGCACACTCTGGCCGAAGCTGTTGATCTGATTTTCCTTTTCTTTTTGTTCAAAGTATTCAAGGAAAGATGGTCTGGCAGGCTGCATGGTCTCATCCCTTCCTGAAAACCAAGCACAATAAAAGGTGAAAAATGGTATCTTCGATTTCAGAGAAGTTTAATAAATACATCGGTCTCCAGATGGGCTTCAGTCTCTGGGTAGGTGGCTTTTTGTTGGAGAAGCACTCCTATGAGAATCTAGTGAAAACCACAGGAAAATGCACAAATGCCCACTCCAAATGCTTCTCACGGAATTTCAGAGGATTTATGGGCCCCCTAAAATGCAAATATTTCCCCAGGGACCCCCTTTTTCTGGGTGGAGAGATTTGGGTGATGTAACAACTCTGAGTAAACTGCAAATAGTACTTTGTGGGTCTCCTAGAGCAAAAAGTTCCCATGATATTGACTGAAAACAGAAAAGCAAGCAAAGATACAGATTCATCATCTACGTAGACAACATTTTCCATAGCTAACGGAGTAGGGAAGGGGAATAATATAGTAGGGTGACTTCCCTCTGATATTCTCATGATCCAATTGGACTAATATTTGCATAAAATAGCAAATATAAGTAAATCATGCTCCAACCACTCCAGGAAATATTATGTGATTTTTAAAACCCTATTTACAAATGGCTTACAATAAGGCTAGAAGTTGAAGATAGGATATAGTATTATATAGAGAATATAATCTCAACTCTGAAAAATCATATACATAGGAGAAAAAAAAAGAGTGGAGGAAAATATACCAAAATGTTAACAGGATTTGTCTCTCACAGTAGATCTCAAGATCTTACAGGGAGATCTCGTAAGCTGGGGTGGTCAGGGAAGACAGGCAGTGCGTGCTTAGGCTGGGCCTCAAACATCCCTGAGGAAAGAATCAGCAGTTATTAGCCGCTGTTGGAAAACGGAGCAGAAGACAGCAGTTGGTAACTGGTGGCGAAAAGAATAATTTTACCTGGCATGCCTTAACAACCTAACTAGCTGAACGTGCCTACTTCACAGAAGTTCTGCTTCTGATCAGTGTTCTAATACTAGAAAGTATGGAAGTTTCTTCCAGGGCTTTCCATGAACAGGTGGGTTTATACTGCCCTTTTCCCCAGTAACCAGAAAAAAGACCAGAAAGTGCAGAGCCCTAAGGAGTGGATGGGGACGGGCCTAGAAGATAAAGACCAGCATGTGTTTCTCTCCAGACATTCTTGTTCTGTGCACTCTTATCTCCCGACGTCCGCCTGATCCAGCTTCAAGCCGGCACCCTGACTGCCTCTCAGACGTTTGTCACCGCACTTTGACCACTGCCAAGTTCAAGAGCAGCCAATCCCAGATTTGCCCACTTCCAGATGCTGCCAAAAGCCTACCTCACTGTTGCCTCCTCACTTATTAGTGATGAAACAAAGTGTTTACTAAAACCAGTCAATGATTACGGCTGAATGTGTGTTGTTTGTTTGTTCTAGGTTTAATATTAAGTGCTTTTCATGCTCATTTAATTTTTAAGTTTAATTTAAGGTATTATTTCATAATCTAGTTCTGAAGGAACCACACCAAAATAAAACTCATCCAAGTGGGGGTGTTTTGGATTTACTGCCCAGACCTTTTGTTCAGTCCCCTCCTCTGGGCCCAGAACCAACCCTGCAGCAGGCCTGCACACAGTCCTACACATCCAGCGAGAATATGGAGCGAGCCTCCTGGAAGCACATAACAGTGGCGGTGTGCCGACTGCCGCCGTGGACAGCAGAATCTCCCGCTAGACGGAACAACCAGCCGGACAGAATGGAAAGTCCTGAAACAAAACAGAGAGCCCAAATGGCTTTCTAAACAGCTAGTTAGTCAGAAAAAGACTGAATTGGATCCATACCTCGCACCTTAAACCAGGAAAACTCCACATGGGTGAGAGCTCTGATCGTAAGAACAAGAACCATAAACACTACAAGAAAACCTACGTGGATGCAATTGAAACTTGGGTGTGGTTTCTTTTTTTTTTTCTTTTTTTAAAGATTTTATTTACTTGACAGAGAGAAAGAGATCACAAGTAGGCAGAGAGGCAGGCAGAGAGAGAGGGGGAAGCAGGCTCCCCGCTGCGCAGAGAGCCCGATGCAGGGCTCGATCCCAGGACCCTGAGATCATGACCTGAGCAGAAGGCAGAGGCTTTAACCCACTGAGCCACCCAGGTGCCCCTTGGGTGTGGTTTCTGACTATGACAGAAATTCAGATGCAATGAAACGTGGATAAATAAAATCCTTTTGTGTGAAGAAACTACCATACATTTAAAAAAATTAGTAAGCACACATGCAAGCCAAGACAAAAGACAAATGGCGAAATGGATGAAAATATTTGCAAAAAGTACCATAAATTTTTTTAAAGAATTTTCTTTAAAAAAAATTGGGAGTTCTTGGGGCATCTGGGTGGCTCAGTGGGTTAAAGTCTCTGCCTTCAGCTCAGGTCATGACCACGGGGTCCTGGGATCGAGCCCCGAATCAGGTTCTCTGCTCAGCAGGGAGCCTGCTTTCCCCCCTCTCTCTCTGCCTGCCTCTCTGCCTACTTGTGATCTCTGTCAAATAAATAAATAAAATCTTTTTAAAAAATTTAAAAAATAAATAAATAAAAATTTAAAAATGTGAGAGTATTCTTGGTATTAAGCAGATAAGTTCCTACATACACACACACACACACACACACACACACACACACAATTCCTAAAATCTATCAAAAGAAGACCAAAAAAAAGGTAGAAAAGTGGGCTAAAGACTTGAAAAGATAGTACAGTTGACTTTTGAACAAAGCAGGGGTTAGGGCACCGACTCCCACACAGTTGAAAATCATGTGTGCCTTCTGACTCCCCCAAAACTTAACTACTAATAGCCTACTGTTGACTGAAGCCTTACTGATAACATGGACAGTATGAGTAACTCACGTCCGTGTCCTTAACATGGACAGCATGAGTCGATGAACTCATATTTTCTATGTTGTAAGTATTACATACTGTATTCTTATAATAAAGGAAGCTAGAGAAAAGAAAAAGCTATTAAGAAAATCATAAGGAAAAGAAAATACATTTACAGTACTATATTGTATTTATATAAAAAAAAACTGCATCTAAGTGGGCCCACAGAGTTCAAACTCGTGTTGTTCAACTGTAAACAGTTATCCAATTAGTCCTTAAACATGAAAAAAAAAATGCTTAGGGTCACAAACAGTAAGAGAAACTCAAATCAAAACTATTTAGAGATGTGATTTCTTACCCTTCAAAAGGACATTCAAAAGCCTCGTAACACCCTTCCTGTTGGTAAGGCTGTGGGGACACAGGCACACTCATCCACTGCTGAATTGGTGTACAAAATAGTACAAGCTCTACAAAGGGGATCTGGCAATAGCTGAACATCAAAGTATGAAACAGGAGAAGGTACAAAGAATCCGAGTGTGTTGTATTTGAACTGGAGGCATGAACATGAGCTCATAATTGAAAAAAAAATAAATTCCAAGCATCTTTCATTAAGAAGCCTTAAAACGATAACACCCCATTATCAATGAGCACACCTGGTGCGCAGATACCATCCCCCACTCAAAGGAACTAAGCCTCCTTAAGGAAAACAGCTGACTCCTGGTCTAGGGCAGGAAAAGTACCAAGTGGGTCCGGAACATCTTTTGTGCCATAAAAAGCAAACAACTACTCAAAAACTGATGGGTACGTATCAACAGGAAACAGGAGCCACCTTGAGGGGCTCCCACTGGTAAATTTTGGGACACTTTCAGCACCAGAGAGATCTCACTGAAAAAGAATCTAAGAGCTTGGAGTACTAATCAAACAGTGAAGGGGTTTGGGAGAGAAGGGTGTTGTCAAGAGGTTATACCATTTGACAGCTGTATTATCAGAATAAAAGAGGATATCCTCTTTTTTAAGAAATATACACAGATTATCCCCTTTCTTAGAAAATACAGGATGTTTGAGAGTAAGCTGCATATACCACACACTAACCTCTCATTACTTCTGTCATTTCCTATCTATTTACCCATCCATCTTTATATACGCAAAGAAATGACTGAATTGAGTTCAATAAAAATGGCAACTCTGGATAGAAATAACAGGTAATTTAAAATATGTTCTTCTGTGGAATTGTTACAAAAACCACAAAGACATTATTTTCTTAAAGCAGCATATCCAACAATAAAAATTGTATAATTGGTACTCTATATTTCTATGATTCTTCTTTGTTCCTTTCAGTTGCGATGCAGGTGGATCTTAGAAATTCAAGTCTCTAAATTAGGGATGAAACATTAAAGATAACCTTTCTGTGGTCTAATTCTAAACCGTATCATAAAAATCAAAGGAAATGTTTGTTAAGCCAGAGTATAATCATTTGTCTAACTTCTATCATTGTTTAAATGAGAAAATGAAAAACCTGCTTTCTTTGTATTTGAGTTTTTTCTCTTATTTGATGAAGACAGCCCTTCCCAGGTCAGTTGAAACTTTCTAATATGTATATATATATATATATATGTATATTTTTTTAGAGTACATATACTACAAATCGCATTTACTATTTTTTTTCTTACAATAGGCTTTCTTTTTTTTCTTTTTTCCCCCCCAAATATGTTTATTTTTTCAGCATTACAAGATTGATTGTTCATGCACCACACCCAGTGCTCCATGCAATACGTGTCCTTCTCAATACCCACCACCAGGCTCACCCAACCCCCTACCCCCTCCCCTCCAAACCCCCAGTTTGTTGCCCAGAGTCCACAGTCTCTCCTGGTTCATCGCCCCCTCCAATTTCCCATTTATCCTTCCCTTTCTTCTCACAATGCCCTCCATGATTTTCCTTATTCTCCACACGTAACTTTCTAATATTTTTAAAGGTAAATCACCAACTATTATTTGTCTCTTTCAACAACTAAAGGGTCAGAAGTAAAAACTATCTAAAACATCTTTGCTTTTACCTTTTGATACTGATAACCAGGGACTTGATTATACCTAATATTTACTAGAGACCAAAGTTCCAAAGACTAGACAGAATTTTGCAGTAAGAGAGTTTTGATCTAATCACACATTCAGACATGCACTGGAAGTAAAATTCACACCTGTATACAAAATGTAATTAAAGTCAAATGATTAAGGGCTCACAGGTATCAGACTACAAAAAAGCTAAAGCTAATTTTGGAGATAGCACTAAAAAATCCCTATCCTGGGGTTCAAAGATCTAGATTTTGGTCTGACTATAAGATCTGAGAAAACCATAGGTTCCCAGTTACAAAAAGAGGCCACTGAACCATTACTTCTTATGTCCCTTTGCAGCTCTGAAAATTTCAGAATTCTATGAGTTGGCAGTAGCTCACGAAAATGTATTTATGCTCAGTTACCAATAATCACTGAAAAACAGTTCTTAATTTCAGAGGGATCGTGACACTTGATAACCTCTAATCTAAAATATGCCACAGGGGCACCTGGGTGGCTCAGTCAGTTGAGTGTCCGACCTGAGTCTCAGCTCACGTCATGATCTCAGGGTCCTGGGTTCAAGCCCCATGTTAGGCTTCCATACTCAGCACAGAGTCTGCCTGTCCCTCTTCCTCTGTCCTCCCCTCGTTCACACGTGCGCGTGCTCTCTCTTTTGGGTAAGTAAATAAAACCTTTGATTAATTAATTAATTATGCCACAACTGAGATGTGTATGGGCATAAACCAAAGATCAGACCAAAGCAAAAAAGTTAGGACTTAACAAGATACTTGTGACAAGACTGTCTCTGACTCTTTGAGTTCTGTTGTTGTTAGGGGGCTTATTCTGACGGCAGGGAAGGAGCAGGGAAGTCTTTCTTAAAACAGATGCCAGAGGTAACCACATTTTTCTTGGCCCAAATTATAATAAAGTTATCACCTAGAGATGCTGGTCATAAAGATGTTTTATATAACTAAAGCTGAAGACATGAATGAATCAACCGGTAAGGGAAGCCCACTCAACTGGCAAGAATCAGCATGCATTAAAAAAAAAAAAAAAAGTGTATTTGTGATTCCTACATCTAGTCATTCCAGAAATTAACTGCCTGCATCACAATATTCTTTATGTGTTAGAGTGCTTCCCGGATTAAGTTTATATGGAGCAGTCAGAGCTCCTGCTGTGACTAACATTTTCTCACTAACACTGTAATTAAGTTATAGCACCTGTTCTCACTCTGATTTTATAGACTGGTAATAATTCTCAATAACAGTATCTGCATTACTGTAATAATGAACATCTTAGATAGGATGTTTGCAAAAAATGGCCATGATTGTTTCTGCCCAGTGTCCTTGGTATCCTCTCCTGTTGCCCTCCCACGAGGACTTTGGGTCTGGCCATGTGACTCACTTTGGCCAATGAAACACAAGCAAAAACCTTGTAAGCAGGGACTTGAGAAGTGCTTACCCATCCTACTACCATGTAAATAAACCCGAGTGAGCCTGCTGGATGGCAAAATACCACGTGGTGTGAGGCCCTCATCAACAGACTATCTTAGTTGAGCTCTCCATGCGTCAGCCGGCGGGCCGCCATCACGGCAGCTGGCACTTAGCCTGGGAAGGCAGCCGCATTCCTCACTGTAGCACCAGTGCGGCATAGCAAGACCACTAGGTTTGAAATGGTTTGTTATGCAGTAAAAACTAACTGAAAGGATGTCTGTCTCTCTCCCTCACACACGCACACGGCTCTGTATCTACAGAAAGAGTTCTTGTCTTTGAGAACTTGAGTTCAAAGTCAACTAAGGTTGACTGAATACTTTCTAAGTTCCAGGCTTTTGACTAGGTACCTTGGATGACGTTCTCATCCAAACTTCATGAACCCCACGTAAACGAAGGAGGGAGGGAGGAGGACCTGCACTTACCAGGCACCCGAATACTAGACAATGTACCACTTCACTTAATCCTCAAATCTTTAGAGGTATATATTATTATTTCCACTTTACAGATGAGAAATCTGCCTAAGATTATGCAGCTAGTTACCACCAAGGACAGGACATGAACCCTGATCATCAGATTTTAAGACTCGTGAGCTGCATCTCATACCGCAAATTCTCCGAAATCAAAACGAAAACTCTCTTGGCACGTCAGAACTGCCACTAAGTTGAGTGTAGAAAGAGTGGGGGAATGGAATTTTCCCAGGAACCTTATCTTTGAAGTTTTCTTTTAGCACTCCTGAGCTAGATGATCGAGTGTGCTGGACAACAGCCTGTCCGTACTGAAAAGCATGAGAATCGGTCCAAGCTGATTAAAGGCAGCACTGTCCCCAGGGCTTTGGCTGGCTGGTGGGCTTTTTGTTCCAATGTCAGCTAGGGTATTTTTTCAGATGTATCCCAGGAAATGAAGACGTTCAGCTGAAAGATAATGCCAGAAACCTGAAGCCAAGGGGAGAATGGACTGAGCAGAAAAGTCAAACTTTCCAAAGAGCCGTCTCTGGCTCTGATTCTTCTAGCTAATGCAGGAAATGCATGAATTCCTGTATTATGAACGACCCGTTTTTCTTTGCAAGCAGCATTCGGCAAGCTTAATGGACAATCTGTCTAAGCTCACAGACCAGGGGTGAAGTCATAAGCAACTGTATCCAATATTCACTTTTCTCTAAAAAATGCTATATGAAAACAGAAGGACCCAACAACCCAATGTCCATCAGCTGAAGAAATCAAATCTGGTATAGCCACACAATGGAATATTATTCCACAATGAAAAGGAATGAAGTACTCACACATACTCACACAGGCTACAACACGGATGAACCCTAAAAGTATTATGCTAAGTGCAAAGAGCCAGTCACAAAAGACCATATATTCTATGTTCAGAATGGGCAAATCTGTAGAGATAGAAAGCAGGTTAGGACAGAAAGCAGGATGGCAAGTCACTGCTAATGGATACGGAGTTTCTTCTGGTGGTAACCAGAATCCTCTAAAATTAGAGTGTCAACAAAATAGGGTATTATCCATACAATGGACTTATTCAGCCATAAAAAGGACTAAAGTACTGACAGATGCCACAACATGGATAAACCTTGAAAACATTAAGTGGAAGAAGTCAAACACAAAGGCCACATTTTGTATGATTCTAGAATAGGCAAATCCATAGGGACAGAAAGCAGACAAACGGTTGCCTGGGGAGAGGGGCATGGGGGTAACAAGAAGTGACTACTAACAGGACTATGGGTTTCTTGGGGGCGTGAAGACAATGTCTGGAATTTGACAGAGGCTGTGGCTGCACAATCTTGTTACACACCAACCACCCCCGCAGAGCTGCATTACCTTACAGTGGTGAATTTTACGATAGGTGAATTAGAGCTCTCTTTTCTGTGAATTATATCTCAATTCAAAAATACATTTCTAAAAATCAGATTGTGGTGATGGTTGCACAACTCTGTAAACATACTAAAATCCATTGAATTATATACTTTAAATGAGTCGATTATATTGTACATGAGTTATAGATCAATAACTCAATTCTTTAAAAAAAGAAGAAGGACCCCTTTCCTCTACATTTGGTTTCTGGATTCACACGAGCCATTAACAATGCCAGGGTAGGGGCGCCTGGGTGGCTCAGTGGGTTGAGGCCTCTGCCTTCAACTCGGGTCATGATCCCCGGTTCTGGGATCGAGGCCCACGTCGGGCTCTCTGCTCGGCAGAGAGCCTGCTCCCCGTCCCACTCTCTCTGCCTGCCTCTCTGCCTACTTGTGATCTCTCTCTCTCTCTCTCTGTCAAGTAAATAAATGAAATCTTAAAAAAACAAAACAAAACAATGCCAGGGTAGTCAGAACTGGGAAAGAGCTTGACCAAAGACTGAATGAAGACTGTCTTTTCCTTCGGAGGGACCACCTGCGGGATATTCAACTTTATGCCCTTTCATGTTTACATTCATTTTTGTAAGACTGTCACTAAGTAAACCATAATGGTCACTACTCTGTCTTTAATTTCCACAATAATAACCCTCTTCTACTTTAGTTTTGTTTAAAATTAGAGCAGTAGGCAAAGCCTGCATTTTCTATTTCATATATGAGCATTTGCAAGAAAAATTTGAGTAATCCCTCAAATGTCTTCTTCTGGCCTGGAATAATATGCCTTATCAGAGGGCTGTTTGTTTTGATTTTTAATCTGACCTTTATCAGACTTTTTTGTGTGTTTTTTGTTTTTGTTTTTGTTACTGGGCACCTAAGTGCTTTCTACATAGTAACTCATTTCATTACACAAGTTACTCTCCAAGTTTCTATGTCTGGTCATAAATATTCCTTTGAATGTTCTTTGAAATCACTAAGAACTACTGGAATCATAAATTATAGGATTCCCTGGAGGCCAACTAGAATAACTCTTCCAGTTAACCAATTTTGCCAATTGCCTCTATGTAAATCAACGAGACTTCGGGGCTATGGTACTTACGTCTTTAAGTCTGGTGAGCTGCCATGTATCTATTCAAAGGGATCTAAATTCAAATTTCAAAGGGTTACTAACTAGAACAATAGAGGTAGCATATCTAAAAAGATACAGAAGGTTGACAAGTGAAAATGATCCATGCCTTGATTATTGCAAACATCGCCTAATTGGTCTTCCCTTTTCTGGCCTTTTCGAACTCCACATCAGCCCACTGACTCTCCTAAAAAACCACCTTGTTCTATCACCTTTCTGATCAAAATGTCTTTATATTACCCTATGACCAACAGAACCAAGTTCAAACTTAGTGTGGCATTCAAGGTCCTTCAATAGCCCGTCAAAATCCACTTCAGCCAAATTGAATATTCAATATATATGTTTACACGTTCCTGACTTTGCGCCTGCTAAAATACCGCCCCTGCAGCCTTTCTGCACAACTAGGTTCTTGCTTTCCTTCTCACAAAACCTTTTATACCTGTCTGTACCACTTACCCAGCATTTGGCCTAGTATTATATTACCTTCATATACAGAGGTCCCATATTCCCAACTAAGTTATGTCATCATCAAATACCACTATCTATAGCATTCAGGGTAATGTCCCAGACATATAAGGAATTACAACGAACAGTTACAGTACAGCAGGCCCTCCATAAATACTAGATAATGATAATGACAGATGTCATCTTCCCCTTTAAACCTATTATATTCCTGGTCAGCAGTAAATGCCTCATTTGGTTTTTGAACACTATACAGTAATGATACAAGTGATTACCTAATAAATACCTTTTGTTTGGCATTAGATATTTATTGTTAACAAATACGGATTCCAACTTGATGTTTTTTACAGCATAAACACAAAGAGAATCATCTACTTTTTCTATATAGAGCCATTTAAGTTGATCAAAATCCATCTCCATTTCTTTGCTGAACAAGAAAAGGCAGGTCAGAGCAGCTTAGAGTACCAGAGAAATATATTCCCCTAACCGGTCACAACTGATTTATCTGCCTCTTAGGCATAAGAGCCAAAGCGAATCTTTTAGGACTCATTTTCCCTTGTTCTTCATTCCTTTCGTGCTACTGCTCTCTCTTGGAAAATACATTTCCCCCATGGCTATTCTTGGCTCTCCTTTCACCAATTTAACTATAATGGAGCACCTTATCTTCCCCAAAATATAGGCCTTGAGCCCTTCACCCAAGTCACACTGAGATCTGGTACTTTCATATCCTAATATGTGGTCTGGCAGGGTGTTTCAAATGAATTTTCAGGCACCACGTGTCTGTGCTTTTTGGCTCATCCCAAGAGAATCAAGAATGTTAATGGTTTCCAAAGATAAAATTGAGCCCAACATCTGGACACAATTAGAAAAACTGCACAAACAATAAGGATTTAGTTTCCACTCTGGCAAGATGACCTTGAATTATTTGTGTAATTGTGAGAAAAGTCTAAGGACCAAGAGCCTGCTCTTCTCCTGTAAATCCCACCCAGCAGAAAGCTTCTGATAAATGCACAGTGAACCACAGTGATTATCTTTCAGGGAGAGAAAAAAACCCAGTCAGTAATAAATGCCACAGTATTAAGATAACAGTTTGAAACTTAACAAAGGAAGGCTCAGGTGGATCCAAAGTCTAGGCTTCTTTAAAATCTGACATCTTATATTTTGAGCTATTTAACAGATTCTCAAAACACCTAGATCTTATTGCCAAGGCCTACAAAAACACACACACACACACTAACACCCACTCACTCGCTCTCATCGCAGCATATTTTTAAAACATTACTGAAGTTGACAGGTAGCCCTCCTTTAGTTCAACCATTTTCTTTTTCTTTTATTTTTTAAAGATTTTATTTATTTGTCAGAGAGAAAGAGACAGAGAGAGAGAGGGTTCGGACAAGCAGGGGGAGAAGCAGGCTCCCTGCTGAGCAAGGAGCCCGATGTGGGACTCCATCCCCAGGTCCCACGATCATCCCCGAGCTGAGGGCAGACACTTCACCAACTGAGCCACCCAGGCGTCCCAGTTCGACCATTGTCATGCCAGTTGCACAGGCAAAGTAGTGGCACTTACAAACACCAGTAATACTAAGTATGAAAACATAGCTAGCAAGAGAAAAGGAATTAGGATGAGAAAAGCAGCCTTGGTGGAAGGAACACGTAGGTCCAATTATGAAGCCACTGTCATTCATTAAAAGACTCATGAACTTATATTACTTACCATGTTTAAGCATTTACAGGCTCAGTATTTTACATATATTATCTCATATCTTAACAGCACTACAAAGTAGGAACTTTTATGCCCCAATTTTTTTCAAACAAGGAAACTGAGGCTCAAAGAAAAAGAAGTAACTTGCCAAGGTGGAACAAAGTTGTTTATAAGATTCTGAGCAAGTTTTTTTTTTAATATTTTATTTATTTATTTGACAGAGAGAGAGAGACAGTGAGAGAGAGAACAAAAGCAGGAGGAGTGGGAGAGGGAGAAGCAGGGAGCCCAATGCGGGGCTCGATCCCAGGAGCCTGGGTTCATGACCTGAACCAAAGGCAGACACTTAACGACTGAGCCACCCAGGAGCCCAAGATTCTAAGCAAATTTCAAAGCAAAAAGACTGACTCCAAAAATTAATGTTCTTTCCATGATCCCTTTTTCTTTCTCCTACCCTTACTAAGAGATACATTTCTAACAAAACAGTTTTACGTTTTAGCTTTGATGTGTGTGACTAAACCAATGAATGTGAAAGTCTCAGACTCTGCTGTGAGTGGCAAAGATACACACAGAAAATATTCTCCGACAATAGTTTTAAGCACCCTGAGGAAATCAGAAATTGGGACACTAAGGCTACTGTGGTAAAAGAAGGATTAAAATACCTGCAGTACTTTATGTCCTATTTACCATCCTTGCAAAATGCTATCACCAGAGTCAGGGAGAATGAGACAGAGAACACACGAGGGAGGCAATGTTTTAACAATCCCCTCCAAACAACTGCAGGTGTCAAAAAAAATAGGCTTTGAGTCAAGAATTTCCATCTTCTGCAGCTCTGAAAGTAGTATCTGATGGATGGTGTTGAAATAAAATCATTTCAACAAGAGCCTGGACTTTGGTTTTGACATGAAGAAACTTACAGCAACAATAGGGGCCTTCATGAGACTTAGGAATTTCTGGGGAACTACAAATACACAGTGTTTTCACCACATAATACTATCATAGGAATTTGCCCAAACTGTGCTCCTGAGTTGTCCTAACGTAAGTATGCCACTCGCTTTAAAATTCTATTTCCAATAGATTGATGTGGCCATTGCTCTAGAATAAAAATTGGAAATTTCTCAATGGTGTTCAAGTTTTAAATAGAAATCACCCACTTACTCCCTTTCACAGAGTCTAATTTGAAAGGTTTAAGTCAGAACTTGGTCCACTGGAAGATGGAAATTTTTTTAAAAGATTTTATTGATTTATTTTGACAGAGAGAGAGCGCGTGTACATGTGCATGCACAGGCAGGGAGAGGAGCAAAGGGAGAGGGAGAAGCAGGCTCCCCACTGAGCAAGGAGCCCAATGTGGGACTCAATCCCAGGACCCTGGGATCATGACCTGAGCCGAAGACTAACGCTTAGCCAACTGAGCCACCCAGGTGTCCCTGGAAGACGGAAAGATTGATGCCACGGAGTCAAGTCTTTTAAACAAGAATACCTACTACCACTACTATTCAACACTGTACTG
Organism: Nasua narica; assembly: GCA_028533885.1. NCBI lineage: Eukaryota > Metazoa > Chordata > Mammalia > Carnivora > Procyonidae > Nasua > Nasua narica. The sequence continues at coordinate 107,834,714 of CM052811.1, read as the reverse complement.
GAGGTCTTGGTAAGAAAGAAAAATATAAAAGGATCAAAAAAAGGAAGATTGACTTCTGTATAGTTAATGTGGAAACAGATCAGGTGAAAACTAAAGAGGCAACAAAACTATAAGCTGCCATTATTAATATTTACTTTGATACACAAATAACATTCCCCAAGTCAGCTCTGTACCAGAATTTTAAGTTTTATTTAAAATTTTTATTTAATTCCTTGGTTAGCCTTTTTAGCCGATGATGGTTGCAAAACTACATCCACGGTACTGTGCTGCAGAAAGAAAGCGTCAGTTCTGGTGAAGGTCTACTGAGAAATCCAGGAAGAGAAAGGAAATGTTTAAACTATTTTGAGACATTTTGGCAGACTTCAGTCTTATTTGAACTTCGCCAAGTATGAGGTATCCAATTTCCTACCTAAATAAAGACACTGTCCTAGTGTTGCTGCACTTACTTAAAATAGATTTTAAAATAAATAAACGACAGTCTTGAGGGAGAATAAAGCCTACCACAGAAAGGGGACTTGTGAACGCAGGTTGGGGGGGGCGGGGAACACACCCTTCTAACCATGATCTGTTCCAGAGCTCCCTCTGCTGGTCCAGAGAAAGAACAACAATCCTAACACTGACCTACAACGCTCCCGTCGCTTCAGATCTTTGGGGCAAAGTTCTTGTATAGCTCTTACCAAAAAAACACACTTAAGTACACAAATAGAAGACATTTTCCCAATCCCCAGACTGATATTTTATCTAGACACAAGTTTTCAAAGTAGTGTAGGACATGGTTTTCCACGGTTCTTACAGATGTTCCCGAGGTCTCTTAAGACAGCTGGATCTCACCCCACTCTGATCCCCTCCCTCCAGCTGCAAATGGATTCTTTACTGTAGATTTAGATATACACAACCAAAACATACTCCCTTGGACGGAACACACTGTTAAGCCTGCCATCTCCGGCAGGCCCCCTTGGAGAGTCATCTGTCCTTCGCTTCTGGAACTGCTGGGGAAACTTGTAGAGTGGCTAGTTATTCAAACAACCAGCAAGGAAAGGTACAGTCCTGCAGGCTGAAGCTTACCAACGTATAATGTGCAACATGAGCCTCAACCACTTAATAAAAAGTCTCTGCCAAAGTCGAATATAACATGATAAGCTTTGAAATCAAACATCTGGCCTGAAGCCTCGGCTCTTCTATTACTCACTATGTGATCACGAGCAAGTTACTTAATCCCTTCGCAATTTCATTTCTGCTGCTATAAAATGGGAGGTGGCTATATTTACCACACAGCATGATACTAATGATTAATACGGGAAACGCTCGCCAAGGATTAAGCACAAAGCCTGATATATATTAAGGGCCTAATCATTAACGATTATTAACAGTTATAATGCTTATCTTCCTGAATAGAAAAAACAAATAATTTATATATAATACATAATTGGTTCTAGGAAAAAGAAAAAGATATCTCTGGAATCTCATCAGAAGCCAGCCCCTCTCTGAATCATGAATTTTGATGAGCTCTGTATTAGCTCTAATGCCCACTAGTGTAAGAGTGGGCTTCCAAACAAACTGGAAGTTCAACAGAATGAAAGGAGCAAAGACTCTGGACTTCAGATTACCAGCACTGGCACTTACTAGCCACGTGACCACGAGCAAATAACAATCTATCAAGTCTTCCCTGGTAGAGAAAGTATAGACATATCTTCACTACAGACAGCTCAAGAGAACTGAATGGGCGGAAGCACTAGAGGCCCCCCTCCTGCTCTAAACACACAAAAATTCAAGGCTTAACCAAACAGTCACATTGTAGCACTCAAAACTAGAACAGGAAACTCTGCAAATGGCAAAAGCAACAAAGGAACCCACAGCACTGAAGTGAATGGCCCACTGGGAAAACCAAACCATAGAGATTAGTTTTAAGCCTGATGTGGGAACAGGAACCCAGCTAAAGACCCAAGCCAAGACACGTCTATAAAAAGGAAGCTAGAACTCAGTTCCCAGCACAAAGACAGAAGCCAGGACAAACTCTACCCACAAGGTCAAGGACATGGCTTAGGAATGGCTTCTGCCCATGTGAGGGGTGGAAAGTCTACTTCTAGAAATGTAATTCCCTTGGCTATACCACAAGCACACTACAGAAACGAGAAATAATCTAAGACTCGCCTGGAATGAAATAACCCTTAGGGCCCCAAAGGGATACCTATGCAACTCAAGGAACATAGACCTCCGAAGAAGATACTTCCCACTGAAGATAAGCCCACGAACAAAAATCACAAAGTGTAAGGAGAAATCTAACAGCATGAGAGATAGCAGACACAATAAACAGCAGAAATTAGACCCCAAAAACTCAAGACAATAGATGGATCTAAAAAATACCTTATGAGAATCTGGGTGGCTTAGTCGGTTAAGTGTCCAACTCATGGTTCTGGCTTGGGTCATGATCTCGAGGTTGTGGATCAAGCCCCACATGGGGGGTGGGGGGGGGGGAGAAAGGACTCACTGAGCTGAGTGTTGAGCCTGCTTGGGATTCTCTCTCTTTTTTCCCCTCTGCCCCCATCCCCTGCTCACACTCTTTATCTCTCAAAAAAAAACTTAATTCAAAAAGATACCTTAAAACAAAAACATAATATTAAAAAAGATAAAGGGATAACATTCGTAAGATAAGATTAGAACACTACAAAAGAAAAAACCAGGTTTAGAAATAACTAATTAAAACTGGGAAGTGGGGCACCTGGGTAGCTCAGTCAGTTAAGCATCTGCCTTTGGCTCAGGTCATGATCCCAGGGTTCTGGGATCGAGCCCAGCATCGGGCTCCTTGCTCAGCAGGGAGCCTGCTTCTCCCTCTGCCCCTCCCCTGCTTGTGCTTGTTCTTGCTCTCTCAAATAAATAAATGTTAAAAAAAAAAACAAACTTCTAGGAAGCAAAAAATTTTTCTATGAAATAAATTCCATGTCTGGGTCAAACCGTTGATTCGATATGGCTAAAAAAGGAATGATAGAATTAGAAGATTAATCCAGAGAAAACACCCAGAAAGTGGCACAGAGACTTAAAGCATGGGAAATAAAAAGAAGTGGATACAGAGGGAGAAACCAAGGGCTCTGATAGCTATTACCCTCAAGGAGTGTGAAGTGGTACAAACTTCGGAAGACAATTACATATGAAATTACACATGAAACTATTCAAATACTTCTGAAAAATTTCTCAGGAAAAGCAACGTTTATATGTAAGACATTCCCAGCAAAGTTATCTATAATGGTGAAAAATTAGGAACAACCAAAATGTCTAGCAACAGATAAATAATTAAAAACCTTGTTAAGTGTGATAAATATAAAAAAGGGTTTTGCAGCAACATGGAAAATGCATATGCTTATTAAGTGGAAAATAAACAGAAAACAGAATATCTAGGCAAATTATTATTGTATAGGAATCATATAGGCATTGTCAAAAATAGGCATTCTTATTGGAGTGAGAATGAACTAACAGTTCATTCATACTGCTATAATAATGTTGGTATAATAATTTTTAATATAGTAAATGAGAATAGGAGCAAATGAAATATCTAACTTTTCAAAGACAAGGAATAAGCTTTTAGAAAGGTCTGTAAAATACAGTCAATTGTCAAAAAGCATTATCAAAAATTTCAGAAAAGTTTCTGACCTAGATGTCCTACACAAATTGTGTATGTGAGCCTTCCAGTTTTCTTGTTATCATTTCTTTAAAATTAGAAACGAAAATGAGGGTCTCTGAAACTAATGCAAACAACTATAGGGATAGGTCTTTTTTAGTTGAGTTTATCGCGGGTAACAGTTATAATTTTAATTTTCGAGAATTAAACATTTCACAGAAGGTCAAAGAAGACACTAGATGAAAGCCTATTTATTTTCACAAATGTCAACTTCTAGAAACTTCAGTTCTATATTAGTCATGAGTTATACAATCTTTATAAACATGTGAACTATTTGAACTGTAAGGGAAAAGGAAAAGTACATAAATTTAATAATTCTTTAATTTTACTGATTAAAGCACGGAGGCCTGTACGAGGAAGGTGACTTCTCCAAAACAACACACAGAGCCAAGCTTGGTCACACAATCTCCTTTAAATATTTAAAACTAATTCTGAAGAAACGGTATGATGTCTGATATTTGCTTTAGGGTGCCTGGGTGCCTCAGTGGGTTAAAGCCTCTGCCTTCGGCTCAGGTCATGGTCTCAGGGTCCTGTTTCCCCCTCTCTCTCTGCCTGTCTCTCTGCCTACTTGTGATCTCTTTCTCTCTGTCAAATAAATAAATTTTTTTTTAAAAAATTTACAAAGAAAAATAAAATATGCTTTAAATTAATTGCGTTTATTTTCTTTGGGGGAGGCTGAAATATGATGGGCAGTGAGTTAATCAAGTTTGAAACTGGATAACAGATCCTCAGATATTATTCTGTGCAATTATATAGATTTTAATTTCCCAGGATGAAAAGTTTAAATAACATCTAAAACAGTAAGTGGTTGAGATCTCAAAATAAGTGGCAAATCTGTCAGACCTGTGGCCCAAAACGGAATTACCAGACCTGTAGCAGATGACTGGTGAACTGAGTTTCTTTAATGTCACTCAGCTATGATCGCTGAGGTTTTTAAAGTTTTCCATCATGACTATATTAAAAGATGCATGTTTCTCATTAGAAATGCAAAACTATCCAAGCTCAGAAACTGAACAAACAACTCACTGAATGAATTAGCACTTTAAATACATTTGGAACAAAATTAATTCTTTAAATAAAAAAAGGGCAGATTTTCCACAGCATGAGCATGCACAACAGATGTTAATAGACCCGCCTCGTTACACTACGTGGTGATTATAATCATCTGTATGATTAAAGCCCTTAAAACAAGTAGAAGATAAAGCACTCAGAGTCAATGAAAAGACTAGAGCGCAGCACCTGTCCTTACTGCAAAACAAATCTCCCTAACAAATCACACTGGCTACTTAAAAACAAAACAAAACACTAAATTTAGTAAATAGCATTCACTTGATAACTTAAGTAATAGCCCACCCATTTCTCGGTGCTTAGATCAGGAGTGTAAGGGATGAAACATACCCAAGAACACTGAATGTGATTAAGAATTTAAAGGGACTAGCAGGGTGACAATGTTTTTTATAAACTCATAAATATCCATTTTTAAGGGCCCCCTCATGCTCACACCCTCTCTGTGAAGTTAATAAATAAAATCTTTAAAAAATAAAATAAGGGGCGCCTGGGTGGTTCAGTCAGTTAAGTGCTGCCTTCGGCTCAGGTCATGATCCCAGGGTCCTGGGATCGAGCCCCGCAACGGGCTCTCTGCTCAGCAAGAGAGCCCCTCTGCCTGCCGCTCTGCTTACCTGCGCTATCTCTCTGTCAAATAAATAAATAAAATATTTTAAAATAAATAATAAAAAATAAAATATATATAATCCTACTACCAATAACTACTTTTCATAACTGATTTATTTACCCTCAACCTTTTTGGGGTTTTTCTTTCAGTCTTTTTTCTCTGTACACATTAGTGTATGTAATTTATCTTCTTACTTTTATAAAACTGTAGTCATGCTATAATTTTGTTTCTTTCTTTCCTCACTTAACAATATATCATAAGTACTTCCCCAACTCACTAAGTATTACCCACCAAAACAGGATTTTTTAATATTTCTGTATGGTATAATAGTCCCTCTTATGGATGTATCATAATTTACTTGACCAACCATCTGCTACTAAACATTTAAATTAGTCCAGATTTTTCTTTTTTTATAATTATAAGTAACATGTTTGGAAAAACTCTTGAATATAATTTGTCTCAATCTTTGATATTTTCTTGGACCTGATTCCTAGAAGTGGAATGGTCTGAACTGTTTAAACTCTTGATGCATACCCCATTCCAGAAAAGTTATACCAATTTACACACCCATCGACACCACTACTCTTCCACAACCCTTATCCTTCTGACCAGAATCCAAACACAGATGATGAGCCTTGGCCCCCAAAGAGAAAAAGGAAAAAAAAAAGAAAACCCTTTCTCTTCATAAACAAAGGGTTGATTATAAATACACATACCTGGAAGGCGAAAAGCAGAGGGTGCTGCCTGGGGCCCAGAGCCTAGAGCTGCTGGCTCAGGTCATGAGAAAGTGGCTAAGGGCGCCACCTCCCCCACGCGGAACCACCTTTCTCTCACCCACTGGGACTCTGGGTACCCGGCTCCCTCCGCTGGAATACCTCTATCACCCGCCCTACTCACTGCCAACCCTCCTGCCTTTTCCTCCAGGAATTCATCAGTAATCCCCAATGCAGACTGAATACTCTTCCACTCTGCTTTGACAAGCCCCTAGATTACCTCTATTTTAGAACCTGTTTCACACGCTGAAGTGTAATTAATGGTCTGCCCGCCACACAAGACAATGAGTTCCTTTGGGGAAAGGACTGTTTCTTCAGCACCTGGCAAAGTCCCTGGGATACAGCACCGAAGAAAAATTCATAAATGAATTCATCACATAGCAGGGGGTCTAGAGCAGGGGTTAGAGAATTTTTTCTGTCTGTAAAGAACCAGAGAACAAACATTTCAGGCTTTGGGGGCCATACGGTCTCTGTCACAACCACTCACTCTGCCTCTGTGGCACAAAAGCAGAGACAATATGTAAATGAATGGACATGACAATGTTCCAATAAAGCTTTATTGCCAAAACCAGGTGGCCGGCCGGATTTGGCCTGTGAACCATAGGCTGCTGCTCCCTGGTTCAAAGGAAGGACCTTTAAACTTTAAAAAGGGAGGGAAAAAAAAAGATAATGAAAAGATCATAAAGACTTAAGGCTATGAAAGGCTCAGCCTAAAATGTGCATCCAGAACTCAATTATTACCACTTGTATTCCAAAGTCCTTTCCTCTGTGATGCAGAGTAAGGGGAGGGAAACAACAGAAGATCAGAGGAGAGGACAGCAGCCTAAGATGGGAGCCAAGCCCCAGTATGGGAGCAGACCACAGCTCAAAAAAGATGAGCAGGATAAGAAGCAAAGCAGGAATTCAACTAGAAGGGACTTGATTGGATTTTCAAAGCTGTACAGTCATCCTAACTATTGACTATCAGAAAACAGAAAATAGACTGAAGAAATCTACAGTAAATAGCTCAGAATCTCAACACACTTTGCATTATGCATCAAAACAATACGCGTGCAATCGGAGGGGGTGATGAACCAGGAGAGACTGTGGACACTGAGCAACAAACGGAGGGTTTTGGAGGGGAGGGAGTGGGGGGGTAGGCGAGCCTAGTGGTGGGTATTGAGAAGGGCACGTATTGCATGGAGCACTGGGTGTGGTGCACGAACAATCAATCTTGTAACACTGAAGAATCAAAATAAACATATTTGGGGAGAAAAAAAATAAATGAACTAACAAAAAGGAAAAAAAAAAACGCGTGCTTACCTCCAGGGATCAAAGAAAAGGAGAAAATGACAACATTCAAAGAGAGCTCGCTGTTCGGGTTCAAAAGAGGGTCCTTCCTCCCTGCTAATGCATTCTTGCCTCTGCTGCCTCAGGCCAACCCTCCTCTCCTGCACCCACAGCCCCCAGCACAACCAGAAAATGACTCCAGCCTGAGCCCATGAGGACCATGAGAGCCTGTTTTCTCCGCCACGCATAGGGGTTGTCGGAGGAGGGAGTCCATTTAAGCAGAGCCTTACTTTTCATGGTCCCTTCCTCTTCCTCATCCTCTGCGTTGATCACCATGGTGCCCAGCTGTGACGGCAACGTGTCCCCGTGCTCGATCATAGTGCTGGCTCCATCACTCACAGTGCTGGCTACCCGGACAGTGCCCATCTCATCACCTGCTGCTCGAACCATCGTGCCGGAGTCCATCTCATCCTCCTCCTGTGAGAGGACGAAACCTCAAATCGGGCCCGACTAGCTCAAAAGGTGTGAGTCTTTGGAATTACTATTATTCATCTCGGTGCAAGAATTTCTGGATTGGAGGCCCACTGGGACGCTAGACCCGCACCTCTACCTGAGAGCACTCTTAACCAAAGAAGATCATAGAGTCAGCCAGGCGAGAGCAGCATATCTAACCTGGGAGGACCCTCTCCCTCTCCCCTTCCTCTCTCCTTCGTAAGAGTTTTACAACAGAGGGGCGCCTGGCTGGCTCAGTCAGAGGAGCCTGCGACTCTTGATCTCGGGGTCATGAGTTTGAGCCCCACGTTGGATGCAGAGATTACGGAAATAAATAAGTTGGTTTTTGTTGTTTTTTTAAAGAGTTTTACAACGTAGATCTAAGGATCTGAGGTGCACACCCTTGGAATCTCAGGCTTGTGAGGGAGTCTCTGGGTGTAAAATTTACAGTATTAGTATTGATCCTTGATTCCCCCAACAGGGCATGAAAAACCAAGACTCAGACCTGAGCAATCGCTTTTCCAAATAAAAAAATTGAGGGGAAAAAAAAAAAAGGTAAATGGAATAAATGATATGGGGGCCAAAGGGTAAAATTTGGAAGTGTCTTAGGAAGCACTGCGAGCAGAACGAGGACAGCCTCAGCAAGCCCCCAGCAGTGCCCTGGACAGGCCTTAATCAGCCGAGGAGCGTCCCCAGCTCCAGGCCAATCTGCCATCCCCCACTCATCTGACCTGACCTGGCAACCAGGAAATAACACGCGTGGATGCCTGAGGCCCACAGCAAGGCCTGCCACTCACGGAGTTCTCTTCGTCGTCCTGGTCCACCTCCCGCTGCTGGGCTTCCTGGCGTTTGAGCTTCACGTCCATGGCCTCGTTAATCAGGTCCCGCAGTATCGACACTCCCTTGGCGCTCTTGACGAATGGGTGCTTAAATGAGAAAGAAGACAACACTGGAGCCGGTCTCGAGGGCACCAGTGCCCTCACGGTACCTGGCACACTGGAGGTTCTTGCTAACATCTATCTGCTCAGTCAACGAGCCTCATCTTTCTCTTTCTGTTTTGGGTGAGCGCTGTGAAACCACACTCACTTTGTAACTCTCACCAGACACGCGTTCAGGCTTCACCCATCTTTTTCAGCCTGGCTGCCAAAGTCTCCTCTGTTTCTCGCTGCCAAATTTAGAGATTCTCAACGGGGTGGTACCACCCCCTAGAGGAAGTTTTCTAAACATGCTGGAGCTGGTAGTGGTCACAGTGTTTGGAGAACACAGATGGCATGTGAGGGGAGGCAGGGACACCAGGAAGCCTTCAAGTGTGCAACGGTCCCACACGACGATGAACTGTGGCACGTTCTGCACAGCTTTCAAAGGTCACAGAGTCTAGATACGCTTTAGTACATAATACTCCAAATTTTTTTCAAGAAATAAGCAGAAAGTCTAGTAATTCAGGAGATGATTTTAGAGGGTAAGGCTTAAATATCATAAAGATATTGCTTAAATATTACCGAATTATTAACTCACCCTGCCTATTATTCCTACATAATGTGCTACCTAGCACTTTAGGTAAAAAAAGGATTTTAGTGCAAAACTGTAGTTACTGCAGAAATACTAAAATTGGTCACAAATATGTAAGAGATGTAGACCCAAATATCAATCAGCAAAGACACTTGAAACATAGGGACAGTGTGGAGTTTCATTTACAAAAAAAAAAAAATGCTTGAATTTTTTAATATTAATACCACTGTACATTTTTGTTATTTGTGTTGGTAGTACAATAAGAAATTCATGCAGTTGGGAAGTTACGTATGGAAAGTCTTTTGGGGTCTTCCCAACTTATTCTGACATTGTCTCCCCAGTGTTTCTCTTTGCAACCTATTCTCTATTCCCCAGCACCCACCAGAGGATATGGTCTCTAAGGTCTTTGTAAAAGTACTCAAGAGATTAGAAGTATGCCTCGGCACTTGGTGGGATTGCAAAAGAGATTTATTTTCCATAAAACTTCATCAATACCCCCTTCCGGCAGGAAAGGACTCTGTCAATATACTTAGAAATAAGACCCAGCTCATTTGTAAGAATATCCTATTTCCTTGTTCTCTCTTCTCTCCACTTGGAAAATCTGTAAGATCATTTCCCTCCTCTTATCACATACAAATAAGCCTGGTCTGGCTTATTATATAACATAGTAACATCTTGTTATTATTTAACATCACTTCTATGCTACTGTCCACCCATTTGTTGTATGTTGTTGTTGTATTGCCTGAATGGAATGGTTTCTGTTCTTACTGCTCTTAACTCTAAACTCATTTATGGTTCTAGGTACGGGTATGTAACTACTTCACTATGTCTGCAAGTTGAATCAAGCTGGACCCTCTTTCTCTATAGTGACACACATTTTATTATAAATCTTTATGCCTGAAAAAAATTAATAAATCTTTATGCCTTCAGTATATCATACACATTACACTCCTTTTAAATTATGGCCATAAACAGATTTTATTGTCTAAGAATTATAATCCGGAACAGCAGTGAGAGTATTACACATATACATCATACTAGTTAAAAAAGGGGGCACTGGGTCTGACATGGCTGAAAACCATTGGCCTAGCCCAGTAACAACTGCAGATACTGATCAAATCCACAACATACTACCTTTAATATGTGTGAAACATTATTCAGAGTTACACATATCATATCACTTAATCTTCGCGACCAAAGAGGCAGGTACTTGGTCTCCATTTTACAGTTAAGAAAACTAAAGCAACAGAGAGGTTATGTTATTTGCCCAAGGTCACAAAGGTAGTAAATGGGGTGCCAGGATTCCAACCTGGGCAGTGTGACTCCTGAATCCAACCTCCTAACCACTGAGCAGACCGCCTGCAAACCCCTCCCATCCTTCATGCCCACGCACTGAGGTTCCCTGCTCCAGGAGGGCGGTCCCAGTACCGCCTGCCCAAAGTGGCCTCTTCCCATCCTGCGTTACAAGAGCACCTACCGCCAATCTCAGTTCCTCGTCAGAACTGGGTAGATATGTGGGCACTCCTGCTTTGGAACCAAGAAGACCTAGGTTCTAGTCTTCACTCTGCTGTTTCTCAGCTGAGTGACTAAATGAGTTAACCTTTCTGAGCTTCCACTCTTTTCACCTATAAAACTGCAATAATACCCATCCCTCCCAGGGCATCTGTGATGATTAAATGGCACCCAGCACATAGCAGGTGCTCACTAAATGTCAGTTTCCAGTCTCTGATCCCACAGAGCTCTCCATTTTCTTGCATTATTGTCTTGTTCAATGATTTAACATTCTTTTCTACTCAGTTAGACTCAGAGCTCCCTGGAGGCAGGGAATGGCTTATACTTCTTTACTGTCTCCCTGCAGGTGGGTTGCCAGCATCTGTTGGCCAGTATGTGAATGAAACGGAGGGAGGCAGTATCTTAGGGAAATTCATACCTGTAGGAGTTGAGTGGCTGTGGCTCTCTGCTCAGGGCTCTTTACAAGACACTGCTTCACAAAATCCATGAAGTTATCAGACCACAGTTCTGGCTTTCGAAATGTGGGGGGAGGGTTGGTGGGAATCATGAAGATCGCCTAGTTAAATAAAATTTGGGAGGGGGTAAAATAAGTGATGCACTAATGAAAATATGACCAGAGATATCTTTGAAGTTTAAAAAAATTATTTTTCTCTTACCCACTGATCAGCCCACCCAAATGCCAACAAAAGTCTAGGTGTCTCGGGGCACCTGAGTGGCTCAGTGGGTTAAAGCCTCTGCCTTCGGCTCAGGTCATGATCTCAGGGTCCTGGGATCGAGCCACGCATCGGGCTCTCTGCTCAGCAGGGAGCCTGCTTCCCCCTCTCTCTCTGCCTGCCTCCCTGCCTACTTGTGTCTCTCTCTCTGTCAAATAAATAAAATCTTAAAAAAAAAAAATCTAGGTGTCTCACAGTAGGAAGTATGACAATTAGAGAAGTTGTTATAGTTCTCTCACTCCCTCTTTCATATGTATTTTTGTTCCCTCAACCTCACAATATCTAGCAAGTTTATTTTGGTCTTTGCTAACCACAGTACACCGCCTTTCAAAGTGAAAAGGCAAGACCTGAGAGCATCGACAGCCTGAAGATCATCTCAGCCCCACAGTTGTCTAATTTCCCTCCCCCATAAAAGTCACCATCACCACTAGATGTGAGCAGTGACTGCAAGGAGATCATAAACAGGAAAGTCCCTCAAATCACAACAGATTCATTAATGTCCAGGCCAAGGCAATTTAATGTATTTGAAAAAAAAAAAAAAACAAACAAAAAACAAAAACCAGAACACCACACTGCACTTAAATTCTATTTCAAAAAATTAAAACTATTATTTACTGTCCAATAAGAGGCAGAATTAAAAAAAAAAAAACAAAAACTCTGTAATAAGCAGCTTAAATTATATTCTTTAAATCTACTAGCAAATCCTCTCACCCTTCCCCACTTCTGCCCCCTAAAAAGAGGAGAGCTTATCTTTGAGCACACAAATACTTTTAAAAAAAATGTTAAGTCTTTTAATAGAAGAACTAATCAATCAAAGACGAGGAGCTGGGTTGGGAGGTATAGAGGACTATGGAGCCACTGAGGAAGGCAGGGTCAAGGCCTTTTAACCGTGCTGTGACAAGAGGTCTGGGGTGGGTACAGCTTACAAACCCCCTCGGGTGCCACGCTGATAGCTTTGGTGGAGACTGGACCTGTGGGCTCTTACTATTCTGGAAATCCATGGAGGCTGCAAAGTACGGAGCCTCTAGATGAGGAGAGTCTAGGGATCTACCAAGCAGAACTTACCAATGTAAATACCTTTGAGGGCAAGGCAGGAAAAAGATAACAAACAAATCGGGCTGGGTGTTAGTGACATGAGCTCAAAAAAATAGTTTGCTTTCCTCTTAATACTACTATGAGAAAAACAGTACAGGAAACACTGTGGTAAGTGACAAGGGATACTTGGTGATTAGAGAATCTTGGAGACGGATAAAGTGGAAAGCCAGTGCCCTGTATAAAGGAGGGGACCACCACCCAGCTCCAGTTAATGTTATGTTAAAATGTGAGCACCCAAATTATTAAAAAACATATATATATTGCACAAGCCAAACCAAGCATTTCTGTGACCTATGCCCTGTCAGATGGCTATCAACACACAGACTCCGGAATGGAGGTGGTGGATTACACTTGAATTGATGAGTGACTACAACTAGGAGTCTAGACTGACACTTACCAATTATATACAATTAATTCATTTACTGTTCGGTACCTAAATCAAGTAAGTCACTAACTTTCTAATGACGACCACGAGCTAACCACCCTACTGGTTTGCTTACCCTCATTGGATGGATATCCGCATATGGCGGCTTTCCCTCAGCCATTTCTATGGCAGTTATTCCCAGTGACCAGATGTCTGCCACACAGTTGTATCCAATTTCCTGAATCACTTCTGGAGCCATCCAAAATGGTGTTCCTATCACTGTGTTCCTTTTGGCCATGGTATCCTAAAACAGAGAAGAGTAGAGATCAACACTAAGCATTAAAACTAGTGAGGAAAAGAGACTTTTCCAACAATAAGAAACATCTTGTACTTGGGATACATATAAAAACCATACTCAAGGCATGACTGAGCAGGTAACAAAAGAAATTCACATGACCTAGAAACATAAAAGATTCTCAATTCTTAAAACACACACATTAAAAAACCCACAAAAATAACAAACACTAAAATGAGGTTGACAAAAACTTAAAAGGTTAATAATAACTAGCGCTGATAACAGCATAGAAAATGAGGCACTGAAATAATGTTACTAGAGTATAAATTGGTACAAGACTTTGTGGGCAATTTGGCAATATTTATAACCTTTAAATGCCCATATCCTTTGATCCAAATCTTTTTCTAGAAATGTATCCTATGTGCAGGTGCCCTAGGATACATGCATAAGTATTAGAGAAATACTTGTAGGAGAGGTAGGAAAAAGAAAAAGGAAACAACTCAAATGACCATCTAAAGGGATAAATTAAATATAATAAATATCCACGGTATTTGTTAAAAAGATATATTTAGGGGTGCCTGGGTGGCTCAGTTAAGCATCCGGCTCTTGATTTTGGCTCAGGTCATGATCTCAGAGTCTGGGGATCAAGATCCAAGTTCAGCTCCCTGCTTGGCAGGGCGTCTGTTTCTCCCTCTCTCTCTCTGCCCCTCCCCATCCCCCCAACCCCTGCTCACATATGTGCTCTCTCTCAAATATTTTTTTTAAATATTTATTTTAGAGAGAGAGGGAGAGAGAGGAGAGGGCACATGCAAGTCGGGGGTAGCAGGGGGAGATGGAGGGAGAGAGAAAATCTCAAGCAGACTCCCTGCTGAGTATGAGACCTGATTGGGGCTCAGTCCCACAACCCTAATCTCATGATCTGAGCTGAAATCAAGAGTCAGACCAACTAAGCCACTCAAATGCCCCAACCACCATGTATTTTTTAAAAAGGAGATAGATACATTTTCCTGGCATGGAAAAATGTACAAGGCATATTTTAAAGAGAAAATCAGATTGCAAAATTATATATAATTATTGTATATATTATATATATGACAAAACAACAACCAATAATAACAAATATTGCCCTTATATGGATAGCAAAAGAAAAATCTCCATACACTCTGAACAAGTTATATCTAGAAGGTAGAATCATGAAGGACTTTTACTTTCCATCCCACATACTTCTATAACACTCTGATGAGTTACATGAATATATAGTGAATATGCTATCTAAAAATTTTTTAAAAATCATACGTGTGTGCATCTATGTACACATATAATTTTTCTTTTTATTCTATACATATATTCTATAAAATAGAATATATACATAGAGAAAGTCTTAGTTTGGGTCTTAAAGAAAAATATATGAATCTAGCTCACATTTGCCTACTTCCTCAGAACAGTGTGGCCTTAATGAAAGAGAGCCTTTCTAGAGCTCCTGTATTTTAGGAAGATAAGGATTTTAAACAAAACTAAATATGCAATAGGATTTGCCGTCACTCCTGTTCCTTTCGAAATGCCTGTGGCTTCAGTTAGGCTAGGCCAGTCAGGAGCAAATGACAGGTAATATTTTTAAATCGATCTTACTTTGTTGGTCCTATATAAAAACTAGCACAGGAACTAACTTATTGCTTAGTCATTTCCTTTGCTCCGAAACTTAAATTTGCAATTTTCAAATGGGCCTACTCAAAGTTGTTTTCAAGAATTATATCCTTGAAATACTCATTATTTAGAAAGGAGTATTTGGGTATCTAGAAATTTTTTGAAAACAGAATAATGAGTGGACACTAACCCAGCTTGATCTGTATGACAAAGTTATATTGGTCGGGAGCATAACATGGGAAAATATTAAATCCAGAAAAAAAGACTATGGCATTTTATGTGTACTTATATGTGTACACACACACATACACACAGCTTGAAGATATGATTAAAATGTCATTCCAGGGGTGCCCAGGTGGCTCAGCCTAAAGCCTCTGCCTTAGGCTCAGGTCATGATCTCGGGGTCCTGGGATCGAGCCCCACATCAGGCTCTCTGTTCGGCAGGGAGCCTGCTTCCACCCTCTCTCTCTGCCTGCCTCTCTCCCTACTTGTGATCTCTCTCTCTCTGTCAAATAAATAAAATCTCTAAAAAAAAAAAAAAAAAAAGTCATTCCAAATGACCAAGCAAAGGACAAAAAAGTGCTGGGCATCTGGCCAGTCATTTGTAAAATTCTATACTTAATTTCCTAACTTATATTTTTCACCATAGGAAGTTCAAATAGATTAAAAATTTAAATACAAAGAACAAATTCTACTAAATACTAAAAGGAAGTATAGATGAACAGTTATATAATGTTGGAGCAGAAAAGGACTTTTAAAGGTGACAGCGAAGGCAGAAACCATAATATAAAAGGGAGGTGGATTTCCCTATATAAAATTTGGAAACTTTTGTATTTAAAGAACAACCATAATCAAAGTAAGAAGATAACTAGCAAAATACAAAAAGATGTTTCGACATATATAACAAAGGATTAACAATTTTAACGTAAAACTTTTTTAAGTTTTGGTTTATCTTTTTCAGCAAATAGATTTTTTTTAAAAGCTCCAACACAATTAGAAAAATTAAGATGAACAGTTAAGTTCTTCAAAAAAAGAATTATAAATGGCCAATAATCAAATGTAAAAATATTGTTTCAAAAATGATTTAAGAAATACAATTTATTGCTCATTCGGTATTGGCAAATATAAGGGAAAATGGGTGCATTTTTTTTAAATTAATTATTTTATTTATTTATTTTAAGTAGGCTGCACTCAGTGTGGAGCTTGAACTCACAACCCTGGGATCAAAGGTCACACTCTCTACTAACTAAGCCAGCCAGGCACCCCCAAAATGGACTTATATATGTTTATATACTATAGCTGGAAGCACAAATTTTTCCCTAGAAGCACTTTATGTCGTAACAACAAAATCTTTTGAAAGGCCCAGTAATCACAAAATGGAATAAATTTCTGACTTTCTTTTTTAAACATCAAAGCAATTTTTGTGCCATTGCAATACCTATTAAACTCCCTAACATAATCCAAGCAGATTTAAAAACAAAAACCAAAAAACAAGAAATTCTACCTAATACCAGCCCTAAACAAACAAAAAGCATTTTTTCTACTGCCCAAGAAAACTGAGACATAATGCTGTTGTTTCTATTTTTATTTACTGTTTCTATTTTTCTACATATATGTCATATATACTTAGGTAGTCTTCAAAATCAGGTAATTCTGTATTTCCTGTTTTTGTCATTGCCAGACACTGCTGAGGTAGGAAGAGAATCAAAAGACGTATCCGGAAACCAGACGAGGAGTGTTTTTCAGTAAAGTAACTGCCAACTGCTACCTGGTTGAAACGGTGTTAGGTCTTATTCAAGGAAAGCAGTTTGGACTGAATTTTTCTTCCTTTCGCAAATATGATGAACAGAATTTCAACTTCTACTCTGTTACTTCTTATTTTAGCTTTTATTTTTATCAAAGTTAAACCATGGGACCTAAACCCCCGGAAAGGATCTAAAATAACAAACTAGCTCTTTCATAACTTTGTGGTACCATCTATAACCTTTTCACAAATACAATGAAATTGAGTATTTTATTGAAAAAAAAATAACTAAATGAAAGGAATTCGTTCTCTGGACAATAGTGAAAGTTACCAAGAGAAGTAACGTTTTTACTTACTGTAAGTTGACCGGCTACCCCAAAATCTGCAAGTTTTGCATGTCCTTCTGTATTTAGCAAAATATTTCCTGCCTTGATATCTCGGTGTATTTTTCTCATAAAATGAAGGTATTCCAGTCCCTTAAGTGTTGATTGTAATATTGTAGCTATCTCATCTTCTGTTAACTTAAAAAAAAAAAAAAAAAAGGTTAAAATTCCATCAGTTTACAGCATTTTATATTCAAAAATGGGAAAAAATCAGATCCAAGCTCCCTTCCTAGAATAGGTCTTCAACCTGTGGCAGCATTTGACAGCTTATGCCACCACTCCACTAACCCCTTCCAAAGTTACATCTCCCGTCCCATCTCTCCCCAAACATCAGATTCACGTACCCGACTACATAGTCTCTCTAGCTGAGAACCTAACAAGCATCATAAGCAGAACACATCAAAATCAAATTCTGTATTTCTGCCGCCACCCTATCCCACCTACTCTACTCTTCCCACATTCTTCTCTCGCGCGGAAAGGCAGTTTCCGTTGCCCTGGCCAAACACCTGGAGGTCATCCCCAGCTCTTCCCTAACTTCAAAATAAATACAAATATCTCCTCTGTAATCACGAATCACCCTGGACCAAGCCACCAGCATGTCCTGCCTGAACTATTCTAATAACTTCCTAACTGGTCTCGCTGCTTTTGCCCTTGACCCTGGACAATGTATTTTCCACGTGGCAGCCTGCCATAATCAACTTTTGAAAATGCAAGCCAGCTGCTCAAAACCCTCCAATGGCCTCCTAAGCCACTCAAAATGAAAACCAGTCCTCACCAGAGTCTTACATGATCTGGTTCCCAGCTACCTTCATCCTCTACTACTTTCTACTTTGCTCACTCAGTTTTAGCCTCGTAGCCTTCCTTACTGTTTCTCGAACACTCAAAGCACACTTCCATTTCTGGGCCTTCCCATGTTCTCTCTGCCTACAATGGTCTTCATCCAGAAAGTCAGAGAGGCCTTCCCCAGTTCCCTCCATTCCTAGATCGTTCTCTACCCCTATATCCTAGGGGTAAATGCAGTATTATCCCCATCTGACATATTACATGTTATCTGTATACCTATTATGTGCTATTTTCCCTATTAAGAACATAAGCCCCACTTTAAAATATCTTTGGGGGCATCTGGGTGGCTAAGTTGGGTAAGGGCATCCAACTCTTGGTTTCAGCTTGGGTCATGATCTCAGGATCGTGAGATCAAGCCCGATGTCAGGCTCCACGCTCCGTGGGGAATCTGCTTGAAGATTCTCTCCTTCTGTCCCTCCCCACGCACGCGCACAATCATGCGTGCATTTTCTTTCTCTCTCGGATAAATACATAAATCTTCAAACTTACTAAGAATAAATAAATAAATAATAAAATGTCTTTGGCTTGTTTACTATTGTATCCCTAGCACCAAAAAAGCCACCTGGCACATAGCAGGTCCTAAAAAATATTTGTCGAATGATAATGAATAAATGAAAGCAAGAATGCTGATCGACACAGAGTATCTGCTCAGCCCATGCTGATTTTCTGCAGACCCAACTCCAGTGCTAAACAAATGCAAGCCATCGAAAACTGTCTCCCTTTTGACAAACAACTCACACTTAGAAGAGAGCATGCCGTGGTGCAAAAAACATGGGATTGGGGATTAGAAAGATCTAGTTTTTACCCCTGGCTCTACATTCTAGCTGTGTGACCTAAGTCGAACTTCTCTTGGTCTCAGCTTCTCAATAAACAGGACCAATAAAATAGAACTACCTTTCTTCAAGAATGTCATGAAAATCAAATGATATAAAGCATATACGAAAACACACGGCTTAATAACTACTATGCTACTAATCAATAAATAGTTAATAAGCATCAATTATGAGCCAGACACTCTGCTAATAAAATTAAAGATAGCTAATTATTTTAGCTAATTATTAAGCATTTATTCTACGGTAGGCACATTTTTATAATCTCATTACTTACAAAACTCACATGAAATAAGTACTATTTTTTATTATCACCATTTTATAGAAAATGAAGCTGAAGCACACGTAATTTGTGCTTACAAATGATAGCACTCTCTGGGGCACCTGAGTGGCTCAGCCGTTAAGCAGCTGCCTTCGGCTCCGGTCATGATCCCAGGGTCCCAGGATCGAGCCCCACATCGGGCTCCTTGCCCAGCGGAAAGCCTGCTTCTCCCTCTCCCACTCCCCCTGCTTGTGTTCCCTCTCACTGTTCACTGTGTCTCTCTGTCAAATAAATAAATAAAATCTTAAAATAAAAATGATAGCACTCTCACTACAGTCCAAGCAAACACTATTGGCAAGGCTGCAAGCTAGAGTGTGGGTACCTTCTGTGACCTAAGAGAAAAAAATTCATGTGACTGACTTGCTGATGCCTTATTCTAACCAGTTAAGCTAATCAGTTAAGGGAGCACTGTCCATAGAAATACAATGTGAGCCACAAATACAGCTTTTAATTTTCTAGTAACCACATTTTTAAAAAAGCAAAATTAATTTTATTTATTTTTTTAGTAATCTCCATACCCAACATGGGGCTAGAACTCATGATCCCAAGATCAAGAGTTGCATGCTCCTCCAACCGAGCCAGCCAGGCACCCCAAAATTAATTTTGATAATATATTTTAACCATATTTATCCAAAATATTATCATTTCAACCTGTGATCAATATATAAAAAGTGTAAAGGGTTTTTTTTGTTTTTCTTCTTGTAATAATTCTTCAAAATCTGGTATTTTATACTTCTAGAATATCTCAATTCAGATTAGCCACATTTAAAGTCCTCGATAACCACATGTAGCTAGTGACTATCATGCTGGACAAGATAGAACTAAAACATTTTATAAATAATGTGTAATAATTAAAAATCACTCAATAGCTAAAAATTACATAAATACAATAAACTAATATCAAAACATCAAATGCACCATCAAAATTAGCTTTGGATTGTTTCAAAATACCTGAAACAAAGTAACTTAATGCTGCATATAAGAAGGCCTGGAACCTAATTTTTTTTTTTTAAGCAGGCTCCATGCCCAGCAAAGAGCACAATAAGGGGCTTGAACTCACTGGGGCCTGAGATCAAGACCTGAGCTGAGATTAAGAGTTGGACTCAACCAACCCAGATGCCCTTGGGGCCCAATTTTTGATTCAATAAATTATTCAAGCTTTGGGACTTCTTTAAATATAACTTCTGGTAAGATATAATTCCTAGCTAAAGAACTTGCTATTTGATTAGAAAAACATACTAACTCTGAATAATGTAAATTAAGAAATCTATAGTCAAATAGATAACCCAAAACTTACAACTGAGTTTCATTTTATTTTTAAATTATTATTATTTTATTTCCAGTTTAATTAACATACAGTGTTCTATTAGTTTCAGGTGTATAAGATAGTGATTTGACAATTCCATATATTACTCAGTGCTCACCATAACTGTACTCTCAATCCCCAGCCCCTACTTCCATCCAACCCCCAACCATCTCCCCTCTGGTAACCATCTGGTTGTTCCCTATAGTTAAGTCTGTTTTTCTCATTTGTCTTTTGTTCCCCTTTGTTCATTTGCTTTGTTTCTTAAATTCCACATGCGAATGAAATCATATATTTGTCTTTCTCTGACTGGCTTATTTTGCTTAGCATTATACTCCTCAGATTCATTCATATTGTTGCAAATAACAAGATTTCATTCTTTTTTATGGCTGAATAATATTTATAAATACACACACACACACACACACACACACACATATACACCCCATATGTTCTTTACCCATCCATCTACCAATAGACACTTGGGCTGCTTCCAGGATTTGGCTACTGTGAATAATGCTCCAATAACCACGGGCGTGCATATAGCCCTTAGAATTTGCTTTTGTATTCTTTGGGAAAATACCCAGTACTGCGATTACTGGACCCTAAGGTAGCTCTATTTTTAATTTTTTGAGGAGACAAATGAGCTTTAAAATATTCTCACCCTATAATTCCTAGAGTGTCTCACAAAGTACAAAGTATTTTCACATATTTAAATTAATTTTCATAATGCTGCAAATATTTCATATAGGTATTATTCCCGTTTTTCTCATTAAAATAAAACAAACAAAAAAACTAAAGGCCAAGCTGTCTCAAGCTTCTACTTTTATCCATTCACCATCCACACAGAAGCCACGGTTTATCACAGAAACCATGTTTATCTTCTAAAATGTACATCATCATCTGGCTCCTGACTTGCTTAAAACGTGGCAATGGTTTCCTATTGTAGTTGGAATAAAAGGCAAATTCATTACCATGGCCAACAATACCAACAGAATCCAGGCCTGCTCACCTGTCTCACCTTATCTTCTGTAGTCCTCTCACCTCTCCCCTCTACTCACAGTGGCCTTCTTTGTGCCAAATCTGCTCTAGCCTCAGGATCTTTGCACTGCTTACTGCCCTACCTAGAATGTTCTTTTAGAAGTCATAGCTCCATCTTGTCATTCGAGTTTTACTTTAAATGCCACCTCCCTGAGTGGCCTTTCTCAGCCATCCACTCTCAAGTAGCTCACTGAACACTCTGCCAGTCGGTTCTTTCAAAGAAATTATATCACTATCTGGTATTTCTTTTCTAGTTACCAACAGTTGGCTTTTTGGTTGCCCTACTAGAAAATGTACGAGCACAAGAACAGAGTTGTTGTCTTCTTTACTATTATATCCCTAGGACTTAGAACGATATTCTAGAAATATTTACTGAATGAGCCACTGAACCTGAATTAGAAATAATCTTTCACAGAGATTATTCTCTGATTAAAAGAATATAGAAGGGTGCCTG
Organism: Nasua narica; assembly: GCA_028533885.1. Classification (NCBI taxonomy): domain Eukaryota; kingdom Metazoa; phylum Chordata; class Mammalia; order Carnivora; family Procyonidae; genus Nasua; species Nasua narica. The sequence goes on along the minus strand of CM052811.1, from coordinate 107,812,783 downwards.
GGTGGCTCAGTTGGTTAAGCATCTGCCTTTGGCTCAAGTCATGATCCCGGAGTCCCAGGATCAAGTCCTACATCGGGCTCCCTTCTCAGCAGGGAGTCTGCTTCTCCCTCTGCCTCTCACCCCACTCTCATGCTCCCTCTCTCACTCTCTCTCGGTCTCTCTCAAATGAAAAAAATAAAAAATAAAAATAGAATGTAGAAGAAGTTAATCTGTGAACATGCTAGGTAGGAGGAAAAAACCAAATCTAAATTTAAACATTTAAAATTCATTGTTTCACCAAGATTTGATAGTCATTGTTTTCTCTCCCAAAACATGCTAAATATCACTGGATTGGGCTGGTGTCAGAAACATCACTTTTAGGAGGCATCAGAAAGCAGAGGGGGAAAGAATCATAGAAAAGGGGAAATCTGACAGTCATCTCTCTGGATATGGCAGTAGGAGAGTAGACGATGAGCCCAACCCATTGTTCTAGAAGGTAAACTTACCGTTTTATTTCGTAATCGAATGATATCAGACACAGAACCAGCCCCACAGTACTCCATAACGATCCACAAGTCTGTGTTCTTAAAATAGCTGCCATAATATTTGACTACATGAGGGCTAAAGAGAAAGTCATAATACAAATTAGTGGAACAGTCTTCAATACATGAAAATTTCTCTGCTCAAAAGACCAATTATTCATATTTAAGGTTAAAATAGACACCTCTTGATAAAAATGTAAATATAATAAATAATAATTTTCTAAATAATAAATAACCAAAGTGGGAACGTGTATAGGTCCTTTAAGCTGCATTTCTGGATACACAGTTAATCCCAGGAAAAGAACTACAGATATTCCAAAAGAAATAGCTTACCATCATAGTACTATTTTAACTTTGAAAACTTAGATACCATCTAAGTGTCCAACATGAGAGAGTTTATTTAAGAAATAATGATATAGACATATAATGGAATAACCATGAATCCACGGAAAATATTATAGAAGAATATTTGATAACATGAGAAGATATCCTGCTTACAAGAAAGAACGAAAGGAAGGAAGGAAGGAAGGAAGGAAGGAAGGAAGGAAGGAAGGAAGGAAGAAGGGGAGGCAGGGAGGGAGGGAGGGACAGGTTACATAATTATAAGCCTGGTGAAACTCCAAAAAGAGATATGGAAGGATATGTATACCAAAGAGCATTTAACAATGATTCTCTCTCCAAAGGGGAAAATGATTTTATTTTCATTTTATTTGCATTTTTCCAAGAAGTCACATGTACTTTGTAATAAGAAAAAAAAAATCACACCACAATTATAAAGAAAAAATATTCAAGGTGCGCCTGGGCAGCTTAGTCAGTTGAGTGTCCGGCTCTTGCTTTCGGCTCAAGTCATGATCTCAAGGTCCTGGGATCAAGGCCTGTGTCGGGCTCCCTGCTCAGCAAGGAGTCTGTCTGTCCTTCTGCCCCTCCCCGTTGCTTGTGTGCACCTGTGCTCTCTCCCTTTCTCTGTCTCTAAAATAAATAATCTTTAAAAAAAATTTTTAAAAAGAAGAAATACTCAGTATCAGACCTAGAATTTTGGGTCTCAAGCTTAAAGAGAGATACCAAATGAGATTTCAGAGGAAAGTCAAACATCCTATTAAAATGAAATAATCTGCCCACTGAGAGCCACCGGCTTTGATTGGTTAGATTGTTATCAGGGCTAAATAACGTTGCATAATAACCGGAGATGCTAAAAACCTACTCAGCTTCATTAATGCTCAGAATTTCAAATGCCCCTTCACCCTTGGGTAACATGCCAATGACAATTAATGAAGACATGGATGAGTAACTCTCTGAAGGTACAGATTACCACATCTGCTCTCCCTTCCTTAAATTCCTGCAGTATTTACTGACTTTACGAGGCAAGTAATCTCAGCTACTTACTGCTGGAACACATTCTGTATAATCCTGTATCGTCGGCTAGATTTTCCTGTACACACATATGCCTGGCCTGCCCAATTTGTCTACGAGCTCCCAGAGGATAAGAACCCTGCCCTGTATTTCTCTGTACTCCTTACCGTGCTTAGCACAGAGTAGGCTCTTGGAAATAACTCTTCTTTAATTAGAGATATTTGCATACTGTTTGAAACAGAGCTCTGATGTAGCACATCAGAAGTGGCAAAGTCCCCTTCGGCGCCTAGGTGGCTCAGTCAGTTAAGCATCTGACTCTTGATTTCGGCTAGGGTCCTGATCTTGGGGTCATGAGATCGGGCCCTACGTCGGACTCCATGCTCAGTAGAGAGTATGCTTGAGATTCTCTCTTCCTCTCCCTCTGCCCCTCCCCACCATGCTCACTCACTCTCTGACTCTCTCTAAAATCAATCAATCAATCAATCTTAAAAAAAAAAAAGTGACAAAGTCCCAATATGCCTACTGGAAGAGCTTCCATACTGTATCTCATAACAGAGGAAAAGGAAAACTTCTACCTAACTCCAGGCAATCTGGTGAAAAAATATGAGGGCTTTGTCTAGTGGACAGTAACCACAAGAGTATAAAGAATAAGGGCGCCTGGGTGGCTCAGTGGGTTAGCCTCTGCTTTTGGCTCAGGCCATGATCTCAGGGTCCTGGGATCGAGCCCCGCATCAGGCACTCTGCTCAGCGGGGAGCCTGCTTCCCCCTCTCCCTTTGCCTGCCTCTCTGCCTACTTGTGATCTCTGTCTCTCTGTCAAATAAATAAATAAAATCTTTTTTTTAAGATCTGAAGATCATGACCTGAGCCAAAGGCAGACGCTTTAACCAGCCACCCAGGCACCCCAATAAATAAAATCTTAAAAAAAAAAAAGATCACAAAGAATAAAAGAAAGGGAGGGGGGAGAAGAGAAAAAACTACATTCACAAGCCTGTGAGATTTAAGGGCTCCCGGGCAAATTTCCCCATAGGCAGCCCCATCTGCCCCAATGCTGAAGCTTCACAAACAGGAGGCGCTAAGCTGCCCAGAAAAGCCTCAGGAGAACGGACGCAGCCTTCAGTGCAAGACGTTCTCATTCTCCTTTCAGCTCCCTAAAGCTGGTGTTGCCCCTGAATTTGTGTATCTCTCAAATTTAAACAGTAGTGGAGAAGCCTGCTCCACCAAGGCAACCAACTCATGTTGTGACGGAATTTAAGAGCAAACCACGTGCTTTTCTGCGGTTGCCTGGTGGCCTGACTTCCTGCTTACAGCATTTGACAAATCTTAGTTCCTCAAAAATAAAATTCTTAACTACTCTGAGCTTGAAGAATTCTTTTTTAAATGTAGGAAGGAACAGTAACACACAAAAAAGCATTCTTTTTTAGATATAGCTGATATTCTAACGTTTCTAGAGCTAAAAGTATTTGGATTATATTTCCTTAGCTATATCTGCAGAAATGTTTTCACAATAGGAAGTAAAAGCGATCATTATCAGAAAGAAAAAAAAAGTCAGCACCACCACCTTCTGCCTTTCTGCCTCCTCTTCCTAGTTTTGAAAGGAGCTCACTGAAAAAAAGAAAAAAAATCTATGCAGAATAGAAACTATAAAAGTCTAGCTATTAAAACATACATTTTTTCATCAGATTTTTTCCACCTGAACTCTCTCTTCTGCAAAACCTCTAAGTAAGCATCTGTACCTGTTAAACTCTAAAAAATCGAAGCTAATCCAAAACTATGTTCTCTCCACATGCCTTTACCTGTCACATTGCTGCATTATAGAGATTTCTTTGATTATCTCCTGAAGGTCTGATTCCACAGGAACTTGCTTAATGGCGACAATCTGACCAGTCTCTTTGTGAATAGCTTTGTACACACTGCCATAGGACCTATAATTGGGGGAAAGAGAACATTTATAAAGGCAAAGCAAGTCCAGAGATAAAAAATGATAAAGCAAAAGCAACTCATGGTTCTAACTTATATCCCTAAATGCCCAATACACTTACACTTATCTACAGCTGCAAAACCTTTGAAATAGCTAAAGTACTTTGGGAAAAAACTGTTAACTTCACATTTAACCTTTACAGATGTATTCATACAAAATAATCACTATTATAGTAGCGACCATGCATTGCATGCCTGATGTCTGCTAGAAACTGCACCATCCCAATTCATCTTTACCAAAAAAAAAACCAAAAACCAAAAAACAAAACCAAAAAAACCCACCCCAAAAAAGAGGTCATTATCCCCATTTTACAGGAAAATGTGTGAAGGGTACCTCAGAGGGTACAGGACTTGCCAATATTACAGAGATGAAAAATAAGTGGTCAGGCCAGGATGTGAATCCAGGTGTGTCTGAACACAAAGATTATGTTCTCCTCACATCTACCCGAGCTGGAATGCACGAATGGAGGTCTAAGTGTTCCTGTGTTCACTCCAGTACAAGGTCCTTCCATCCCTGCTCCTCTTATTACATGCGATAATACTTAAAACATTATGGAAACTAATTAAAAATCTAAGCCCCTTTAAACGCTAGTATTAGGTGATCATAGCACATAGAAAGCTTTTTCATCATCTTCCAAGCTTATTATCAAAATAATTTATGTGCCCATTCAATTTGGGCCTGAAAGAGCATGAGATTTAGAATCAAGAGACCAAGAATTTGAGCCCTACTCTCATGACATAGTAGCCATCATTTACATACATATTGACCTTCTTATGCCTCAATTTTCTCACCTGTAAAATGATAAGACAAACTACAAGACAGTTGTGATGGTCAAATGAGATACCATCATCACCCTACGCTGATTACATTTTCAGTGGAAACCATGACGCTGTCAGTGAAAACACAATGAGTAAGCCATCTTTCCTATGTCCCAAACCCACCTATTTCTTCATACTGTCCTGGCAAAAAAACATCAACAGAACAGCGCCCCTCGATATGTCAAAGCAGCTGAGTGCTCTAGCTGTCAAAATGATGCTCCAGGCCATTTCAATGTGAAAGCAACATAGAACTAAAAAAATGATGCAAAACACATAAAAAATTTCCATCCCATCAGAATCCCTTATGTTGGCAAAACTAGTATAACAATCCTTAAAAGTTACGTTATTTTTTTTCCCCAGAGAAAGGCAACTGCTGACCACGTGTGGAAAGCCTGCCTGCTGCCCCTTCTTCCTTATGAAGATAAACCTCTGACTCCTTGGGGTAGTGAAGGCTTGGTTCTAGGGGATAAAACATGGCGGTCCAGGAAGTCAGCCTTCCTATTCCTTCTGCCAGTGACTGAACTAGTAGCAAGCACAGGTCCTAGATCTGCCCAATGGAATTTGAGGGGAATTCTGCTGAAAGGATTCTGAGAGGCTTTCTTTCCTGAGAGAGAGAAACACAGAAGAAGGCCCATTTTTATCTGCCACTTCCTTTCCTACTTTGGTTACTATTACATAAGGCATGATGCGTGAAACTAGGGCAGCCATATTCAAATAGAGAATGACACAAATGCTAAACTATTATCAAGCCAATTAACCATTCTAGAATCTTTCACTCCAGCTCTATTATTAGTTAGTTATTAAATGCCCTTATTGGTTAGCCATTGCTAGCTGGGTATTCTGTTACTTTCCAAAGTTATTCTTGATACACTAGGTCCCATATGTGCGAAGATGTCTGTATTACATGTTCCCTTTGGAATCGGTTTGCTGGACATAGAGTTCTTGGACAATAGCTTTCCCTCAGCACCTTTTCTGCAGTTTTCCAGCTTCTATTGCTGCTGAGAAGTCAGCTATCATCAGATTATCATCTTTCACAGATAATCTCTCTTTCGATAGCATTCTAGATTTCTTCTTTATCCTTAACATTCTACAATTTTACTGTAATGTAACTAAGAGTTGATTCATTTGGCATTTCATAAGCTTCTTCCATCTGAAGGCATTATGTTTTTCTTCAAGTCCGGAAATTCTCAGCATTTTCTTTTTCTTCTCTATCTCTTCTACTATCTCCTTGTAGAATTCCTACTGGACCCATATTGCATACCTCCTCAATCCATGCCATCCTCCTGATTTCTAACACTGTACTTCTCTGTCCTGCACTTTGTGATCAGTGTCATTTCTATCTTTCAATTCACAAATTCTTTCAGCTTGTCTAGTTCACTGTTTCTACAACTTTTTGGGCTTTCAGAAGTTCAACCACTGTCAAGATTCCCAACTTAAATTTTTCCCGGAGCCCATCTGTTCATGTTCATAACCTGGTATTCTTAACCTGGTTATTCCCTCCTTTCACATTTTTGAAAATCATAAACAAACATGTTAAGTCCCTTTTGAGATTCTTCCACTGTTTCTATTTCTTTGGATATGATTTCTCCCTTTTGTTCTGTTCATTATCTGATGGCAGGAGATTCCTTATACGGGTTTCCTTTTATCTTGAATGATTTCCCTCTACACAGTGCTAACTGTCACAAGCATTTCACGACGTCATGACGGTTCCATGGTTCTCTCAGCCTGTCATCTAGACTGTACAACTTAACCTTGGTCTTGTGTTAGGAGTTGGGGGTTTCTGCCCCTCTAGATCCTATACATGATTGCAGTCCAGGCTCACTTCTTATTGTCAAACCAGTACCTCCACCTTTTCCCCATGCCACAGGCAAATGATACTTTCTAGCGGTGATCAGGCAAATTTACTTCAGCTTTAGTTCATAGATGGGGAACCTCATCCATCCCACAACTTCATGTAGGAAGCTCAACTGCCATCTCCTGACAAGGACAGGGCAAGCCCTACTCTCCTCTTACTATTACATATCTTTTCCATCCCTGCTCCATAGCTGGCCATGGGTCCTTTTACTCAAAAATTTAATTTCTGGGGGTGCCTGGGTGGCTCAGTGGGTTAAGCCTCTGCCTTCAGCTCAGGTCATCATCTCAGGGTCCTGGGATCTGGGATCAGGTCCCATGTTGGGCTCTCTGCTCAGCAGGGAGCCTGCTTCTTCCTCTCCCCTCTCTGCCTTTCACTCCCCCTGCTCGTGCATACTCTGTTAAGTAAATAAAATCTTTAAAAATATTTTTAAAATAAAAATTCAATTTTCATTCATCAGTTCTATCCACTGAAATGGAAAAAGAGGTCTCTGCACATAATCCCTCAGCAATCTTTTTTTTTTTTTTTAAAGATTTTATTTATTTATTTGACAGAGTGAGATCACAATTAGGCAGAGAGGCAGGCAGAGAGAGAGGGGGAAGCAGGCTCCCTGTTGAGCAGAGAGCCCGATGTGGGGCTCGATCCCAGGACCCTGGGATCATGACCCGAGGCAAAGGCAGAGGCTTAACCACTGAGCCACCCAGGCGCCCCATCCCTCAGCAATCTTGACCAGAACACTCTCCATGCTTCTCTATGCTATCTTGAGAGCAAGAAATGCTCCAACAGCTCGTATGAACAATTAAGATTCATGATTCCACATACTGCACTTATAGTAATATGAAGAGAATTTAGAAGGCTTCAACAACTGTGCTCACTTTTAGGCAAATCCCATAAGACCTGATTCCCTATAACAAAAACTAAGTGACTTGATGAATTCTGACTGGCAGAGAATAAAAGTGGTGGGGAAGTAGGGGTTTCACACAAGCCATACAAGGTAAGGATCAATTTGGAAAAACAGAAATAATACAGTACCTGGAGCCAAATTAACTAGATATTAACAATACCACTTACTACCTATGAAACCAGGGGCAAGATGTTTTTTTTTATTATCCTCTGATACGAACTTTAGTGAGTCAAGGTGTAAAACTTCTAAGTCTAAGGGAAAGAGAAAGGTGCTAGGCTCTCATGCAAAACACTTTCCAAGCACGGGTCACTCTTCGTGGTCTGGCATGCTGGCTCTACTCTGTCACAGATCCACAGGATTTCCTCCAGACAGAGAACACTGTGGCCTCTGGAGAATCCAACATGGTCCATCAGGAAGAGCTCATTTTGTAAGACAGTGTTCACAATCCACGCATTTTCCAGAACAATTTAAGAATGGCATGGCAGTTTCTGTTGGGACTGCTAAGTGGAGTTAAGGTCTTCCTTCAGAATTCTGTTAGGTAAATGAAACTCATTCAGGATCATTCAAGCCATGATGACAGAATCCAAGCATCTGTGGTATCCCTTAAAAGAGCACTATGGTGATAACACAAGGAGAAAGATCTGAAGCTTTATTTCGATTTTCTTGCTGGGTTTTTTTGGTGAGGAAATTCCCAAGTTCCTCGATGAAGACATGCATAGATCTAAAAGACAATAAAAAACAATCATAATTAGCTGCATTTCCCCTTTCTATATTATCAGAATATATCAGGAATACATTCTGTCTGTCATTTTCTTTTGGTGTTCCCCAAACCCAGTCAGCCCAAACAGTGCTCCCTTCAGAACTGCCTAAATATACTGAAGACTTAAGACTGAACTTTGATCTGACATGAAAATGCTTCATTTGGTAGGCTTAAAAATAAAAGCCTCATAGTTGCCACTTACTGAGCACACACTATGTGACAGGCACTGTACTCAGTACTTTATCCCTATTATCTCAGGTAATACTTGGCATGACCCAAATGAGGGTTTGCGCTTTATAGCTGAGGTTTACAAAGCTTCGAAATATTAAGTAATTTGCTCAAGCTCACTTGTTATTGTGACTAATAAAACAGTAGAGCAAGGGTTTTAACACAGGTCTAACTTCAGAGTCTATGCCCGTAACACACTTCTGTTAAAAATGAAAGAAACAAGTTAGTTACAATTATGCCTACCATGCTTTATCTTATTCAAAGGAGGACCTGTGAGCACTGTTAGATTAAGGGCGTTAGACTCACTGCCTTGAGGAAAATAGCAAGGAGGTCAAGCTAAAGCTGAAAAGAACAGGCAAGAGATGTGGAGGGACTGTCATTTTCCCATACCTTTAAGGATGCTAAGTCAATTTGCAGTCTTCAGAATCATCTTGTACTTGTCTTCTAGCAGCACAGCTGGTGTCCTCTTTTACTTCCCTTCTCTGCTTGATGTCTTGCTTGATTCCAAAGAGTATTTTTCCAACTTACAAAAAGATGACTAATGTTTTTTACAAGGAGGCAATCCATGAAAACCTATGCCATGTAATCCAGGATCGGGTTTAACATTATTCCTGACCTATATTAGACATAAATAACACTAGACCCCAAAATAATCTAATGACATATAAGACTTGATTTCAGGGGTGCCTGGGTGGCTCAGTCGCTTAAGCATCTGCCTTTGGCTCAGGTCATGATCCCAGAGTTCTGGGATCGAGCCCCGCATTGGACTCCCTGCTCAGCGGAGAGCCTGCTTCTCCCTCTCCCTCTGCCTACTGCTCTGCCTACCTGTGTTCTCTATCTCCCTGTCAAATAAATAATATCTTTAAAAAAAAAAAGAGAGAGACTTGATTTCAAGGAGTACACAGCACTTAAACAACAGAAATTTTTAAAAGTTAATATTTCAGATCATCTCTTGAACTAGAAGTACTCGAGAGGCTAAAACACACACACACACACACACACACACACACACACACACACCTGCTTATTAATGGAGAAACCATCATTGAATGATACACAAAAACCACTATTACTAAATACCATTTCAGTAGTATTTTATACACTCATTCATAAATCTGGGTTTTAAGAAGAACATTGGTTCCCGACCTGGGATTTTTTAGTCTCTTAGAAGTTGTAAAGGTAGTGACAGTCCTGGATTTATTTACTATATTTCACAAAGCTGCGCTAACTAAAATGCTGAATTCCATTTTATGGAAACGATAGTTATTGCATATTGATCAGAAACTATGAACAGCAAATAAAAACATATGACTAATAAAAATTGTTAAATGGGGGCACCTGGGTGTCTCAGTCATTAAGCGTCTGCCTTCAGCTCAGATCATGATCCCAGAGTCCTGGGATCAAGCCCTGCATCAGGCTCCCTGCTTGGCAGGATAAGTGCTTCTCCCTCTCCTAGTCCCCCTGCTTGTTTCTCTCTCACACTGTGTCTCTCTCTGTCAAGTAAATAAATAAAATTTTTTTTAAAAATTGTTGAATGAAGTATAAGCTAGTTAGTAACATTTTATGTTACGTACATAAAATCATATAAACTATGGATTCTATCACAAAAAAACCAATAGATGCCCTTGGTGTTGAATAGACCAGGCAACACTAAATCTGTCTATAATGGTGACTGGGGCAAAGAGGGAAAGGGCATCTCAAGCCATAAATCTCCCGCCCAGCCCACTCAGAGTAGTGCCATATGCAACATTCCTCTTCCCTCTCCTTAGGTTTGTGAAATATTGACATAAGAAAGGTTCAGCTCCTTCTGGGGTTGGGGGAAGAAAAAGACTGGGCCCTTCTGGTCTACCTGTATTTTCTGTACACTTACCCTTCTCCAAGTTTCTCTAAGACATCAAACACTTCTTCTGGTTGTTTAGTTAAACTATCTTCATCTAACTTTTTCAGCTGCCTGTGAATGAAGAAATAAAAACATAAAACACATTTTACTTGCTAGCTAGACCACATTATTTATATTACAATTAGCATCTTAGGAATTGCTCTACAAAGTCTTTACTAGTAAACAACAACAAAGGCAAAGTAAGAGACTTTTTACTACTATGTTGTGTTAGTCATTATACAGTACATCATTAGTTTTTGATGGAGGGTTCCATGATTCATTGTTTATGTATAACACCCAGTGCTCATTATAACACATGCCCTCCTTAATCCCCATCACCGGGCTACCCCATTTCCTACTCCCCTCCCCTCTGAAACCCTCAGGTTGTTTCCCGGAGTCCATTGTCTCTCACGGTTTGGAAGAGACATTTTTATTTAAGTTTTTTATTTATTTAAGTAATCTTTACACCCATTGTGAGGTTTGAACTCATGACCCCGAGATCAAGAGTCCGACTGAGCCAGCCAGGTGCCCCAAGCTGAGAGACTTAAGGGCTGTCTGTGGCAGTATTACATGTGTCCTGGGTCCCTCTGGTGAGCGTCATCAGGACCAGGGGGTAGAGAACTAACAAGAGTTGGTCTTCAGTTCAACAGGTGTAAGAAATTTTCCAAAGCACCTGGGTGGCTCAGTCCGTTAAGTGTCTGCTTTCGGCTCAGGTCATGATCTCAGGGTTCTGGGACTGACCCCACCCCCCACCTGCATGGGCTACCTGCTCAGCGGAGAGTTGGCTTCTCTCTCCCTCTGTTCCTCCCCCTGCTGGTCCTCTCAGGAGCACTCTCTCTCTCTCTCAAATCAAGTTTAAAAAAGAAAAAGAAATTTTCTAACAACAAAAGTTGTTCTGAAATGGTTTAGACTGCCTTAAGAAGCCCCTAGTTCCCCATCACTGGAGATCTTAAACAGAAAATGAATCATCATTTGGCTGAAATGCTACAGAGAGCATTCAAGCTTTGACAGAACCTTTAAAAAACATTTAAAGCCTGAGATTCCATGAATTAAAATGGCATAACTATCTCTTCAGAAGAGATGTTTGATGTAAGGTTAACTATGAACTGAAACATGGTCTCAGACTGGAGGCCAAGGAAGACAGAGAGATTCTTGCTCTCCCTTAGCAAGATTTTGGTAATTCAGCCAAAACACAGGGATTCTATAGGTATCACAGAAACAGAAAGTGGAAGGTATACACTTACACAAGATTGAAAGTGAAAAATAACTATGCAGCTAGGAATTTCAAAAAGACTCAGAGAGACTCTCCCATGAACAGCTGTGTACCTCCAAAAAGTCCCCAAAATCAAAGGTACATGGCTGCTTATAATTGCCTGATAATTCAGATTTTTCTGACTATGCTAGACATAGTAAATAACAAACACGGGAGGTCATAAACAACAATATTTTTTAAAACTGAAACATCTAAACATTATTAATGGGCTTAAGGAAGGAGCTTGACAAAGAATATTGGGGTGTGTGTGTGTGTGTGTGTATCTTCTACACAATGGTTTCCTGAAACTACAAAGGATAACAAAAAAAGAGAGCTAAGGAAATGGTGAAATTATGGAATAGTAACACTGGAGACTTATTTGTAGAGAAAAGGTTTAAACTAGCTGGACCATACCAATTTTTACAAGAGAAGACTTGAATTACATACATACACATACACACACACACACACACACACACACACACACACGTACCTTCCTGGAGGAAATAGCAAAATCGGAAGAAAAGACAGAAAGAAACTTCCGAACACATCAAGCGTATCCATGCATGCACATAAATCTCTAAAAGACAATCTCACATAATTCTGTAAATGTCAAAGACTACACACTAAAGAAATGGAGAAATGCTCCAAGTCAACAATTGCAACAACTTGAAAATTAACAAAATGACCGCAGTGACCTTTGAAAATCAAAAAGTCCTAAACATTAAATTCCAGTGACATCATAAAAACTAGCTTCAAAACCAAAAGGGCTGAAGTGAAACTCCTCTTAAACTTCAGAAGTGAAATGTCTATGAACTCAGACGTTAGAAAGAACATCGCATGAACCAGGGGGGGATTTTTTGAAGCGCCAAATTCGTAACTGTATAAACAATGGACAATACCTCATTTCTCAAGTACAATTAAACAGCTTATATAAAGGAAGATCAAATGTGTTCCTTTGAAGTGCTGACATTGTGGTTTACAAAAAGCAAAACTCACTATTTCAACTACTCTGAGACCACAACATAACAAAGGAAACTGTGCCTGGCATGAAAGAAACAGCTGCGAACCCCTGATAATCCTCTAACAGACAAACTGTGTACCTGCTCAGAGACTTCTCTCCAACAATCTACTTGGGTTTTGTTTGTGTGTGTGTGTGTATGTGTGTGTATGTATTAAGATTATTTATTTATTTGAGAGACAGAGAGCAAGCGAGAGCACAAGAGCAGGGGGAAGGAGAAGCAGACTCCCCACTGAGCAGGGATACCCCCCTCCTCATATGGGGCTGGATCCCAGGATCCTGGGATCATAACCTGAGCCAAAGGCAGACGCTAGACTGACTGAGCCACCCAGCTGCCCCAGTTTTTTGTTTGCTTTTGATCCCGGCTTAACAGATCTTTCTATCTTTCTCTCTCTGCTGCCTGATAACCCAGAGGTAGTCAATAAATATTTCCTATATGGATTAATGAATGTAATGATGGGAATTCTAAACTTTTATCAGCAATCCTTGTGAGTTTCCAAAAGAATAGAATTCCACCCTAAAAAGGATTACCAGATTCTCAACAGATAAGATTCCTATGGAAAATCTTCTGCTAAGTGACTCTCGATGATACTATATACCATAAGTCTTCATGGAAGAAGCACAAAACAGCCCGACTGATGATTCACCTCTCAGCTGGGACTTCCCCCAGGCCTTAGGTAGTTTCATTGCTTGCTCATAAAAGAAGAGGCCTGGTCAACACAGCCTCCCTGGACCAAATACCGGCAGATGCTCCTCTCCTAAGTCAGACGGCCACGTGGACAGCCAAGCATCCCAGAAATGCCCTCTCCGTCCTCCAGCACACTATTATTATCTAACGCCACCTCACTTTTAAAAATCATAATCTCCTACATACGCCATCAACCTGAATCTCTCATCACTCAGTCACACACAAATGTCAAGCTCATGAACACAAAGAGCATTTCCTGCACCCAGATTGCCATCCCTTGCTGGAAACACATGCCAACTGAATCTCTGAAAAGACAAGTGTATCTCTCCAAACACAAACAAGGGAATTTATGAAGTAGTTACTCACAGGTTTGGCTTATTCTCAAGCCTCCTTCTCCCATCTCAGAACTCTTGCAAGGTTCATTTTATTTATGTATACCTATCCCTCTTTCCATTCAGAATTTGATATGGTTACAACAAACGTGTAAGATAAATTGATGAGTTTTTTTAATGAGAATAGAATTAATATCTTGCCTCTCCCCAAATTTCTATGTTGAAGTCCTAAGCCCCAGGACATCAGAATGTGACTTTATTTGGAGACAGGGCCTTTAAAGAGGTAATGAAGGTAAAATAACATCATATAGGTGGGTCCTAAATCAATATGACTGGTGTCCTTATAGAAGATAAGGACACAGAGAGGTACAGCGGGAAGACATGTGAAGACATAGGAAGGAGAGAGCCATCTACAAGCCAAGAAGAGGGCCCTCAAAGAAACAGCCCTGCTGACACCCTGATCTTAAGACTTCTAGCCTCCAGAAAACTGGGAGAAAATACATTTCTGTTGTTTAACTCACCCAGTTTGTGGAACTGACGTGACATTTATTTATTACTAATAAATGCAAGTAATAAAGTTAATCTGATGCAGATTAGGTACTTCACTAGTTACAATGAGCAGGAAAGCACCAGTCATTCAAGAATTCAGCCCTGCAATGCTCTTCTCTTGCGCCTTCAATAAATTTCTTAAAACCCGAAAGGTGCAGGAATGAGTGTGCCAAAAAACAAAAAGGTTTACGCTTTTGGCCAAGATTATATAACACAAGGCAAAGGTAGAAACCAAACTCAGATTCCTAATCCCCTTTTCAATTAAACCAAGGCCTCAAAAAAACGAATATATTTCAGAGAGAAATATAACCCGTGTACATTTATAACTGGATCATTATGGTGCTGTGGCAAATACCTGCTAACATTCACAGGCCCTGTGAAACCAGGGTACTTCCAGAGCGGCATCAGAGGAAACAGTTAAGAGCATGGACTTTGGACCAGACCGCCTGGTTTAAACTCCCAGCTCTGCCACTTACTAACTGTGGAACCTCCCCTGAATCACTTCAAACTCTTTGTGCCTCAGTTTTATCACCTGTAAAATAGAGATACAGAGATAACCACCTCAAATCATAGGATTGTTGTGAGGATCGAAAGAGTCATACTAAGCTGAACCACACGAAATTGCCATTTTTATAGGTCACTTATATGTGGTTCACCAGGAGACAGGGAAAGCACTGAGAACCATCCCTGGCACCCAGAAAGTGCCATATGTATAAGAATCATTATCATTTCCTCTCAGCACACTACACTAGGGTGAATTATGAGTCCATCCCAACCAGCTATTTGCCTTCTGCAATGTTTGTGTACTTCAAACCAACCCCAAGTGTGCAGCCCAGGCTGCCAGTCCCTTCCCTTCACCGCTCCTTTGCCCCACACTCCCACACACTGAACACTTCCTACTTCAGTGCTCATTCGGCTGCAGGAAGTCAGAGGTCTCTGTGAAATAGAAGCTAATTACACTGCCCCTCAGAAAAGCATGACTCCCTTGATCTCTGCTCTCTATTTTTCTCCAGATGTGGCAGAGTGACACAAAACCCTGGTGTCCACAGTGCAAATCAATGATCTAACTCAACCAACGCCAGAGTTCAGACTTTGTAGGATCAACCACCTCCCTGATCTTGACTTAAAACAATTCGAGGTAGTAGCAGGATCTGGAGCTGATGCAAAACAATAGAGGGCCGAAAAGGGCCCAGTCTGGTCAGGTCGAGACCCAGACCTACGGCAAAGAAGGAAACACATAGGACTTCGTTTCAACTCTTCTGGGCCTCAATTTGCCCTTCTTGAAAATATCCTCTTATCTCCTTATCCACCTCTCAATGTCAGGTTTGGAAAAACTGAGGAGGATGTAAGGAAAACTAGTAAGGCAGGGGACATCAGGAATGAAAAATGTCATCCTCATTCTAGAGTGGGGACACTACCCGGAAAATTTTCCTAAATGCTATTTTGCATGAAGCCCTCCCTTGCTGGACCTTCAACCTTTCTGGGCACGCCTTCAGTCTTAGGCTCAAAGCTTTTCCCCTCAACAGATCTTCCCCACTGCACCCCTCAAGTGGGACCCCCCTCCCTTAGAAAGTCCACCCAGTCTTCCTCTGTTTATTCCTGAGCCGTATTTTAGACCCCTCTGGGTTCTCATCCTGCTTCAGCATTCCCCCCTACCTCAATGAATCCATCCTAGCATGGCCTCCCCCCAGGCGCCCCCGCCCTCAGCAGGTGCTCTCCCTAACTTGTCCCCACGTCCCTCAGCAGCTGCTCCCTTCAGGAATGCCCCCTTCCTCCAGGATACCCCCCTACAGCAAGGGCTCTCCCCTACCAGCCCCACTACCAGCCCCACGTTGATCCCCCTGGGCGCGTGCTCCCTTCTGCCGGACCCCCTCCTGGCGAAGACTCCCCCACTCAGCAGGTGCCAGGATCCCTTGGCCCCGCAGGTCCATCCCTCCGGGGGCGCACCCGGTGCCTCTCCTCCGCCAGTTCCCGCCTTTCCCTCTCCCCACCCCCTGCCTCTCAGCCAGCGGCCCCTCACCGGCGCGGCGGGTTCCTCAGCTGCACCGTCTCCATGGCGCTGCCGGCAGCCGCCCAGACCCGCTCACTGCTCCATCCTCCCCCGGGACCTCCCCGAGCCCGCCCCGCAGACCCTCCCACACTTCCGCTTTCCGCCCCCACCGGAAGCGGCGCGCTGCGCGCGAGCGGGGCGGGGCTGCGAGGACTGAGCCTGGACCACGTGGTGCGGAGCCTGAGTCACGTGGCGCGCGGGGCGCGGCTCCGGAACGCGTAGCATCCTCCGTTGGGCCGAGTCCGTCAGCAGCGTTCTCTCCGTGCGGCGCGGTTCTCCCTGGGCCGTGGGACTCGGGCGGGAACCCGTGTCTGCTGTGGCTCGGCCCTCGTTCCCCCGACCGAGATACGGAGGCTTCTTGCAAAGCGGCCAAGTTCTCCGCGATGTCTGGGAAGCGCTGCTCCGGGGACTCCTGGAGGTATTTGTGGGCTCCTACCGCTCCTAGCCGGTTGGATTCTTGTCCGACACGGAGGCCTCACCGCCCTTTAATGTCTCAGCATTCGGCTGTATATCGCTCACCCTCTTTTCTTAAGGGCCTCTCACCTGTGAGTCGGCTTGCGGACATAAAGATAGCTAATCGTGATTAAGTGCTTGCCCCGTGCTTACCTACCTATATAATCTCATTGAATCCTCTTAATGAGGCCTGTAACGTTATCCCCAATTTTATGTATTATTTGACGCACAGTGCTTACCACGTTCTCAGTGCTTTACTAGGATTAATTCATTTAATATTCCCAATAACCCTATAAGGTAAGTACTATTGTTACTCTGTTTTTATAAGGCCAGAGAAGTGAAGATCACATAGCTAAAAATAGAGATTTGGAGATTTAGATACAGGTCCGTCTCAGTCCACAGCCTGCACCACCACACTAGACAACCACTGATTTTTACCCTCTGGGCATGAGAGTCCGGGCTCCCTCTCCACTCGGAGCTTCAATTCCAGCTGTCCCTAACCTTCAGTATGGCAGTCCCTAAACCTTCAGTTGCCGCCACCATCAGTAAGTGTTGAGAAAAGCATATTCCACCCAGTTTATCCATGGGGTAAGTTCCATGACAAGACTTCACTTTTTAATTGTCTTGCTTTCCCCAGAGGTATGCCATCCATGAAATTAACACCTAAGCAACCACCTTTCAAGGCCACCCAGGTATGGCACCCCATGTGCTAAAATAGGGGTAACAGGTCCATTCCCCTTACAGGGGAGGACCACGTTTCCAGAGAATATATATGCCAGGCACAAACTTATGCTGTCTCTTAATCCTCAACCCTATGAAATAGAAGTTATCCCCATTTTACAGGTGAGGAAGCTGAGACTCATATACGCAGCTAGTGAGAGAAAAGTTTTTAATCCAAGACAGGCTGGCCTCCACAGAATCCATGTTTTATTTGCTGCTTTGCCCTACTAGAAATCTATACAAATGGCAGTACGAGCCCTGAGGTAGTAAAGATAAAAGGTTTGTACAAAGTTCAGGAAACCATCACAAGGTCCTTACTGCAAAAAGTCAGTCTATCCTCTGAAATCCCCTGGTACTTTTCCTGTACTTCTAAAGCACACTCTTCATTTGACCTTATGTTCAGGCCCCGCTGCCCACACACACATCCCTATAAATGAGTAGGTACTCAGAAAACATTTTTTTAAATAAATGTTAATTTACCAGTATACAATGTCAAACATCCCTCCTTTATCCCCTTCCTGGGATTTTTCCAAAAGAAAGACTGACATCAGGATTTCCCTCTCCTTCAGCAGAATGTCCAGTCCAGCACTGCCCCATAGAAATTGCTGGGATGGTGAAAATATTCTATATATGTGCTGTCTAAAACCACTGCCAATAGATGCATGTGGCTATTGAGCACTTTAAATGTGGCTAATATGACTGACAAACTGAATGTTAAATTACATTTAGTATAACATTTAATAACAAACCTCGGGTGCCTGCGTGGCTCGGTGGGTTAAGTGGCTGCCTTTGGCTCAGGTCATAATCC
>CM052811.1:107721285-107794519 GCA_028533885.1 Nasua narica | reverse complement strand
CCCCCCCCCCCCCCCCCCCCCCGCCTGCTGCTCTGCCTACTTGTGATCTCTCTCTGTCAAATAAATAAAAACCTTTAAAAAAAAAAGTTGGCATGTTTGGAGCAGAATGAATAAGGAAAAGTAGGAGATGAGGTAGGAGCTGTGCCCAGAGTCACGTTGAATATGAGCAATGTAAAGATGCAAAAAATTACAAGTTAGTTCAGTGTACTAGTTAACTATCACTATGTAAAAAACCACCCCAAAACCCAATGGTTTCAAAATAATCATTTTCCAGTTTTGGGTTATCACAAATAAAACTTAAAATCATTTGCATACCCATGTTTGTGCGGACATACATATAAGCATACCCACATTTCATTTCTCTTGGGTAAACGCACAGGTGAGAAATAGCAGGGTCATGTAGAAGATACGTGGTTAATGTGTTAAAGTGTTTTTCAAGGTGATTATACTATTTTACATTTCCACCAACAGTGTATGGGAATTTCAATAGCTCTGTATCATCTGTGCTTATTATGATCAGTCTTTGCAATTTTAGTTAATCTAATAGGTGTGTAGGGGTATCTCACTGTGTTTCGTTCTCTTTTGTTTGTTTTAAGATTTTATTTATTTGAGAGAGAGAGAGAGAGAGAGAGAGAGAGGGCACAAACAGGAGCAGGGAGGGGCAGAGGGAGAGGGAGAAGACTCCCTGCTGAGCACAGAGCCTGATGGGAGGATCCATCACAACCTGAGCTGAAGGCAGACACTTAACCTACTGAACCACCCAGGCCCCTCTCTCACTGTGTTTGTTTTTTTGTTGTTTTTTTTTTAAGATTTATTTATTTATTTGACAGAGACAGAGATCACAAGTAGGCAGAGAGGCAGGCAGAGAGGGGGAAGCAGGCTCCCCGCTGAGCAGAGTGCCTGATGCGGGGCTCGATCCCAGGACCCTGAGATCATGACCTGAGCCGAAGGCAGAGACTTTAACCCACTGAGCCACCCAGCTGCCCCTCTCACTGTGTTTCTAATTGGTATTTCTCTAATGACTAATGATGTTGAGCATGTTTTCAAGCTTGTCATCTGTATATTTTCTGAAGTATCTGTTTAAGTCTTTTGTCCTTCTTAAAATTGCCTTGTTTTCTTATTATTGAGTTTTTAGTGTTTTCAATATTCTGGATGCATGTCCACTATCAGATATGTGATTTACAAACATTTTCTGGGGCTTCTATTTTCATTCTCTTAAAAGTCTTATTTAAAGAATAGGAACTTTAATTTTTAAGTATGGTTTATCCACTTTTTTCTTTTATGAGTCATACTTTTTTAAAAAGATTTTATCTATTTATTTATTTACTTGACAGAGAGAGAGAAATCACAAGTAGGCAGAGAGGCAGGCAGAGAGAGAGGAGGAAGCAGACTCCCTACTGAGCAGAGAGCCCGATGCGGGGCTCGATCCCACGACCCTGAGATCATGACCTGAGCCACCCAGGTGCCCCATGAGTCATACTTTTGATGTCTCCCCTGGGGGAAGAGACCAACCCTGCAAGCTCACTTCCCAGGTTCCCATGTCAGCTGACTTCTGGCCGGTTTCACTGTCAGGATACGGAAAGCAGAACTAAGAGAGAAGCCAGTCTTTCTCTCTCTTCTTTACTTCTGATCGAGTATCCAACAGTAACTGTCTTCAGCTCCTCCTAGAGTGTCCTGACTTGGCTCCAGCTTCTACTCTACTGCAGCTTCTGAACTCTGATGAAGGAGCAGAGGCAAACTGAGGGCAAAGCACAAGCTAACACTCCACAACCACCCTCCCCCCCCCCCCCCATTCCTCAGGCACTCCTGGCTGCCCTAGAACAAATGAAAGGGGGAAAAAATGTTTAACTGATGGAGATCACAGTCATGCAGGATGCAGGACACAAGTCTCCTTCACTTTGCAACTGTCTTAATGATTTATAAGAAAAAAGCAATTCCTGGGGCGCCTGGGTGGCTCAGTCATTAAGCGTCTGCCTTCAGCTCAGGTCATGATCCCGGAGTCCTGGGATGGAGCCCTGTATCCCATTGGGCTGCCTGCTCAGGAGGAAGCCTGCTTCTCCCTCTCTCTCTCTCTCTCTCCCCCTGCTTGTGTTCTCTCTCTTGCTCTCTCTCTCTGCCAAATAAATAAGTAAACTCTTAAAAAAGAGAGAGAGAAAAGCAATTTCCAGAAACCTATAGACTCAATTTCCTGGACCCCCAACATTACCCTCCCCTCCATAGGATAGAAAATCTTTCATCAGTCACTCCTCAGAATCCCAGGGCAGCTCTTTCTACCCCTGGGTCCTGTCTCCGTGCTTTAATAAAACCCACCTTTTTGCACCAAAGATGTCTCAAGGATTCTTTCTTGGCCATTGACTCTACAACCCCAACACTGCAAGCCACATCATCACTATTTCCTTTTTATATTCAAGTTCTGGGCATAGTAGTCATTTGCTGCTGCTGATGGCCTTTGGGCTCCCTCACTGTTCCGTGTTGGCATCTTGGCTCTTCTGTCACTTCTGAAACCAATTCCCTGAATTAACATCTTAGTTCAAATCCCTTCCACAATCCATCTTACTCAGAGTGTGTTTTCAGATTAGGTCATGATTGATGCACCTGAACTGAAAAGCATCCAGATCTGTAAATTGACAAGTTATGTTGCTGTCTATACTTCTTTCCCCAAGACTAACTGGTTCATTATTTGGAATCAGCATATAAAAGTATTGGCTGTGCCTGGCTCAGTTAAATGAAAGGTAAGATTGTCCTGATTCTAATGTATCTTTACTCACCAGTGTCTCTCAACCAACGAAGGCAGAGATAATTATTTAAAGAAACTACCAATTAACCCTGAAAAGAAGTGTTCAAACAAACAAAATTAATGTCCAATAATAATATCTGTGCATATTATCTCATTCAGGAGACTACAGCTGTAATATCTATTCCTTCCCCATTAAAGCTAAATACATATTAAATCCGGCTTTAAAGAGATGGCTAACTCAGAGAGATGAAATCTTAATAAATACCAAAAAATTACTTCCTGTCCAAAAAATAGAACCCAAATGTCCATCAGCTGATAAATGTATAAATAAAATGGACACCCAAAATGTATACAATGGAATATTACTCAGCAGTAAAAAGGAACGAATATTCCTTTATTCCAGTATTACTTTATTCCAATAAAAAGGATACATGGTACACCATGGATGACCCTGGAAAACACCGTGCTGTGTGAAAGAAGCCAATCACAAAGGATCATGTATCATATGATTCCACTTACATGAAAAGCCCAAAACAGGCAAATCTACCAGAAGGTAGATTAGTGGTTGCTTTGGGGTTGGACTTGGATTGGAGATAGGGTAGGTGAATTGGGCATGATGACTAAAAGATGTGGGGTTTCATTTTGGTAATGACAATATTCTAAAATTGATTGTGGTGACGATTATACAACTCTGAATATAATAAAAGTACTGAACTGTACACAACTTTAAATGGGTGAATTATATGCCAGTGAATTATTTCCCAATAAAATTATTTTTAAAAAGTCACCTCCTGGGGCGCCTGGGTGGCTTAGTAGGTTAAAGCCTCTGCCTTCGGCTCAGGTCATGATCTCAGGGTCCTGGGATGGAGCCCCACATCAGGCTCTCTGCTCAGCAGGGAGCCTGCTTCCCCCTCTCTCTCTGCCTGCCTCTCTGCTTTCTTGTGATCTCTCTCTCCCTCTGTCAGATAATAAAATAAAATCTTTAAAAAAAAAAAAGTCACCTCCTCCTAGACTTCCACTATGCCCTGACTCCCCAATATCTCCCTCCCCTGAATTGTTTCAGTTCTGCTTTTATCAGCCCTGCATTTATGGGAAGCATTGTGGGAAGGGATTACCATTTATCAGTTGCTGTGTAAGAAACCATTCCCAAAACTTAGTGCCGTAAAACAACAGTATTTTTTTTCTCTCTTTCTCATAAATCTACAATTTGAGCATGGTTCTGCAGGGAAGGCTCATCTCTTTTCCATGGTGTCAGTCAGGGTCAGTCACCATTTGGATGTATTCTTACCCAAAATGCCTCACTCACGTGGCTGACAAGTTGGTGCCAGCTATGGGCAGGGAGCTCACTTGTCGCTGGGGGTAGAAGGGATTTCTCTGTTTTGGGTTTTTTGGTTTTGTTTTTTGTTTTGTTTGAGTCTCACAGGATAAAGGCTAAGTCTCAAGGATATTTGTGAGGGAGAGGTGGGAGGAAGCTTTAGTGCCTTTTAATGGCATAGTCTTGGGGACCACTGTTGAGGGGACCCCACCCCAAAGTCCTGTGCAATTTCAAAGAGAGCTAAAATAGACTATCTCTAGATAGAGGAGTGGCCAAACCTGGAAGAGGGAAGAGGACTGGAAATTATTGTTTTGGTCATTTGGGGAAAATACAGCTTGACACAGGTGTACTTGTCTGGTATAGCACTTAGAATATATCCACCTCCAGCAACTGGGAAAAAAATAAATCTAAATGGTGGCTTAAGGCACCATGGCATTTGTTGTTTATTAATAAGTAGTCCAGAAGTCAGTCCTTCCAGGGTTGATTCAGGGGCTCACCAATGTCAATTTCATCTCCCCTTCCGCCTTCCTCAGCACACAGGTTTTTCATACCTGTGCTTATTGCCTCACAATTGCAAAATGACTCCCACATGTCCAAGTGTATATCCTTAACCCAACAGTACCCAAAGTATAAAGAGAGCAAAATAATAATAATAATAATAACAAAAAAGTTATTTTGCAATCCTGTATCTCTTATCTGGGAGGAAAAACTTTACCATAAGGACCCAGCAGACCTCCTGTAACTCACTGAGCAAATCATGGGCATGTCCACACCTGACCAATCATTGGCAAAAGGGAGTGAAATTATTGTGATTGGGTTAACAAAATCCTGATTCATTCCCTGGAGCAGAAGAATTGAGACTTCTGGAAGCAAAGATGGAAGCGGTTGAGTAAATAACCAGCGGTGTATGTGTGTGATCAGGTTTCCCCACCACACTAAGTTCACTCTTTACTTGTGTGGAGCCTGCGATGGACTGAGTGGATTCAGATGGAACAGCCACCCAACCCTCAGTTTATAGTCTGGTTGGGTTGGGTTTACACAAATCATTATAACTAAATTCCTGAGGGTAGAGACAAGGTATTGGTCAACAGACCTTTATAACTGCATGTTTGGTGCCAGATCTGATTAGATCTTGTGGAGACAAAAATTAAGACCTACTTCCTGCCTTTAAAGACCTCACAGTCTTTGAGAAAAACTGTAAACTGACAATCACAGAGTGGTAAGTGTTAACTGAGATATAAACTCCGGGAGCAATTGGAGCAGAAGTGGGACCAGGTGCAAGACGTGAGGCGTCCAGAAAGGCTTTCAGAAAGGATGGTTGAGTTGATCATAGGTGGAATCAGGATCAGGTAAGAGGAAGTGTTTGGAAAAGAACTGCAGGAGGTGGCACATAAGTGAAGGTTAGAAAGCAAGAGAAACAGCTTTATGTGCATAGGGGTCAACAAGTAATTAAAAACACTGGCCCATCAAGTGGAGCACAGAGTTAGGTCAAAGGGCGCTGAAGATAAGCTGAAGTTTCCCTCAGCAAAAGATCCTCAGGGACCTCTCAGTGCATTCCTGTATTAAATCAACATCTACAGAGCACAAGGTACCAGTTAGAGTCCAGCCTCAGTGCCTTTGCACTTGTTATGTGTCTGGACCAGCACCCCCTAAATCTTAGGCTTCTTTATCTCATTAATCCCTCAGAGACGCCTATCCCACCCCGCGCAACCGCCTTATCTAAAATAGTCCCCACGCGGTCACTTTCCATTACACCACAGTTTTGTTTTCCTTCTAGCATTGATCACATTATGAGATTATCATCTTCGTTTGCTCAAGAGTTAATAGCCTGTCGGTTCCCCGGAGAATGTGAACCCCTCGCCAGCAGGAACCTGGCCTCGTTTATGGTTTCACCCAGAGTTTCAGCTTCCTCAGTTTCTCAGCCTCCCTCCGGGGAGCCCAGCGTGCTCCCCTAGGTAAGTCCCGACCCGAGCATGCGCAGAAGGCCCCTGGCGCGCGCAGCTCTGGCCCCGCCCCGCGCGTCCCGCCCCCTCCCGGGCAGGTTGGCCGTCGGAGTCGCATCCTCGCTGGCCGGTGCTCCCGCCGGGACGCTGTTGCGCACGCCTCGGCGCGGTAACGGACGCTCCCCTCGGTGCGCCGGCCCGGCCCCCGGGATGGGCCCCAAGCTCGCAGACTCCGTGGACGCGCTCCGCGCCGCCGGCAACCAGAGCTTCCGCAACGGCCAGTTCGCCGAGGCCACGGTGCTCTATAGCCGCGCGCTGCGGACGCTGCAGGCGCAAGGTACGACCCTGGCCCCGGTTTCCCAGCCAGGCTGGCCTCTCCCTCCGGCAGCCCCCGCCGCGGCCGCCCAGATCTCGCTCCTGCCCGAGGTGCCTGCGGCTTGCTTTTCCCGCGGCCAGCTGGCTCACCAGGCCCACCGGGCACCCCTCCCGCCCATTCCCCGCTTGGGCATCCTACGAGAAACTTCCTTGGCCCTTTCTGGTTTTGTTTTTTGTGGGTGTTTTTTTTTTGTTTTTTTTTTTAATTGTAATACGGTTTTATTACTGTTCTTTTTCACTTATTGACATCACAGACATATTTCCATATGAATGAGTGTTTTATCACATTTTTTTTTGGCAGTAAAAAAAACCCTTTAAATTTACCTTCTTAACCGTTTTTAAGTGGAGTATTAAATACATTCACATTGTTGTGCAACAGATCGCTAGAACTTTGTCATCTGCAGCAGTGAAACTCTGTACCCACTAAACACTACCTTTCCTTCCCTCCCCTCAGCCCTTGGTTTCCACCTTTGTACTTCGGGTGGCTATGATTTTGATTAGTTTAGATACTTTAGATGAGTCAAGTCATACAGTATTTGTCTTTTGTGACACTTACTTTGCTTAGCATAAGGGCCCCAAGGACATTTTAATCCATATTGTAGCAATGTGACAGATGTTTCCCTTCTTTTTTAAGGCTGCATAATTTTCCATTGTATGGATATACCACACTTAATTTATCCAGATGTAAACTAGACCTGTCTGATAAGGATCAGAGCTGTAAAGAAGACAAAGGGTGATGTGGTAAGAGAGGTGACTGGGGAACTCCTTTGGAGTGGAAGGTCAAGGACAACTTTGAAGAGGTGACCTTTGAAGTGATGTCTGAATGATGTTAAGAAGCCAAGTGCACAGAGTTTTGGGTGCTGAGCATTCCAGGTGGGGGGAACTGTTCATTCCAAAGGCCCCAGACAGGATAAGCATAGTGTGTTGCAGGAACCAGAGCGAAGTGAGCAAGTGGAGGAATAGTGAGTATTGAGGTCAGTTAGGTAGAGCTGTTTGTGAGGCATTTTACACGGTAGGGTGTGGTAAAGAGTTTGGATTTTATTCCACGATGGGAGGCAACTGGGGAGTTTTGTTTTAAATAGAGGAGCAGCATGTCTGTTACCAGTTCTCCCAGCCTCCAGCTAAGATACTTTGGAGAAGAGGTAAGCCTCATTCTAACCAACCACAGCCCATTGGCCCTAACTTCTCCTCCAAAGGGTCTTACTGGTGAGCCCTCATTTTCTGTAGTACCTGTTTCCTTTTGCCTTCCTTCATTTGTTGAGTGCTTTACTGTGTAATAGATACTACAGATCTCCTTCCTTTTTATCTTCATACAAACCTACGGATAAGACACCTTATAGATGAGGAGTCCAGAAGAGTTAAATCTATCTACCCGGGTTATACGATGAAGACGTCAGAGGCAGGATTTGAATACAGGTCTGTCTGATTTGCAATTCCAAGTTTTGAATCATTTTGCTAGGCTTCTCCCCAAATCCTCTCCAAAGTCTGATCTATCTTGTTTGAACTTTTGCGATTTCAAGCCCCCCTTCTTGCCCCCTCTTTTGTTTCTAGAACGCTCCTCTTTACGCCCACCTCCTCATCTCAGCCTCACCTGATGAAGTCACTGATAAATCTGAGATACTGGGTTTTTTTTTAAGATTTTATTTATTTATTTGACACAGAGAGAGATCACAAGTAGGCAGAGAGGCAGGCAGAGAGAAAGGGGGAAGCAAGCTCCCCGCTGAGCAGAGAGCCCGATGCAGGGCTCGATCCCAGGGCCCTGAGACCATGACCTGAGCCGAAGGCAGAGGCTTTAACCCCCTGAGCCACGCAAGCACCCCTGAGATAATTGGTTTTTCTATCTTTTTTCTTTCAACCTATTCCAGCTGATCTGGAAAAGCATGTGCATTTGAATGATTTATTCTGGATCCTTAGAAGGGCTGCCTGGTCTAGATTTAGTAGGGGGCCAGCATTTGGTTCTGATCTTGCTGTTGATTTTCCAGATGATTTCTGGGCAAATCCCTTGATTTCTCTGATCAGGTTTGCTGATCTTGAAAGGACAGCAGGGAGCAAGCTAACAAAATCGACCCTTCCAGCAAGTCTGTAAAGTGGTATGTTCATGTGATAGGGGAACACATGCGATCAGAGGGATCGAGTGACTCATGTGGGCTCACGGGCAGGATCCTCCGCTCCTCCACTGCCCTTCCCGCAGCATCTCTGCTGCTTCTGTGCATCCGCGCTCTAGCGCCTTGAGATGCACTACGAGTTTTGAGTACTTGTGCTTGTTCTTAAAGGGCAAGGATATATTTTACTTTTTTTCTGTACTTTGCTGTCTCACTCAGGGCCTGTTAAAATAAGGAGGAAAGTTCTGATTTACTATTATTGGTTTGTTATTGGTGATAATGAATGAAAGCTATCATGCCTCAGTATGGTAACATACTGAATGAAAAGAACATAATTAATTAAAAAAAAGTAAGTTGTAGAAGGATAAGCTGTAGGATGCCACTTAGTTTCGAAAATCTTTGAAAGCTATTAAATGGTATGTTCTCTTCCCTGTGAATACAGAGGTTATAGAAGTAGGCAAGCATGCATACAGGAGGATCTTACCTACCAACTTCAGGACTGTGCTGACCTCTGGGGGTCTGGGGAGGAAGCAAAGAGAAAAGGGCGAGGATGAATGGAGCTTTAGCCATCTCAAAAATGAAAGAGGTTGGAAACAAATATGTATTGCCAAGTACAGGGATGGATATCAAGTATCTGTCTTACTGTTTTCTAGATGTTTCATAATTTTCAGGAAAGAGTTTATTTTACTTCTTTGGGGTATATATTCAGGAGTAGAATTATTGAGTCAACACTTAATAATTTTTGGAGTTTTTTGTTTGTTTGCTTTCCATGATGGCTTACGCTAATGGATATGAAGTGGTTGAAAAAATATTTTTTTAAAGATTTTATTTATTTATTTATTTATTTATTTATTTATTTATTTATTTATTTGAGAGAGTGAGAGAAAGAGAGCACAAGAAGGGCGAGGGTCAGAGGGAGAAGCAGACCCTGCCCCCAAGCATGGACCCAACCCAGGGCTTGATCCTGGGACTCTGGGATCATGACCTGAGCCCAAGGCAGACGCTTAACCAACTGAGCCACCAAGGCACCCCGAAAAATTATTTTTAAAATTGAAAATCTTTGCGGCCACACAGTAAAAGACATGGGCTTCTGAGATTCCTGAGGATGAGGATTGCCTTTAGGGAAGTGTCTCATCATTCTCCCCTGTACTGGGTCGCTTGAATCCTTCCCCTGATTAAGTTCTGCATGTTCCTACCAGACCCAGAGGACTCTTCCCTGGCAAAGTCCTCTCTGATTTGACTAGGTCGGATTAGTCTCTGTCTGACCTGTTCTGTCTCTTTATCACATTTTTCTTTTCCTTTTTCAGGAACCCCTCTTATTGGGTTTACATGCTTTTTGTAACAAAACACACACACACGTAGTTACAGCATGGATATCCTTGACCAGAAGCCAGCTGGTTCATGTTTTGTCCTTTGCCTGGTCCTGACTTCCATGCCGGAGTGAGTGAAGGAGAAGGTGTTTGCTTCCCTGCAGGTGGCGGGAAGCTTGCTAGCAGCCCATCCGACCAGCAAGCCCGATTGGGAAGCCCAGACAGCTCTGGGTGCGAAATGTACCCCAGAGTCCCAGGGCGTCCATCTCCCACCCTGTTAATCTCGTGCTTCCCGCTTCCCCTTGGGTAGGTTGTTCGAACCCCGAAGAAGAAAGCATCCTCTTCTCCAACCGCGCAGCGTGCCACTTGAAGGACGGCAACTGCAGGGACTGCATCAAAGACTGCACTTCGTAAGTGGGCGGGGGCAGCCTCGGGGGTCTCAGGAGAGGAGGCTGTGTTCATCAGGCCTGTTCTCTTCTCGGGGTCGATCCTGGAAGTAACAGCTATGTCCGATAACGAGGAAGTGTCCCCGAGTGTCACCAGATCACTGAGGCTAGGAGGCTCTACTTGGTGCTTGCGGCCCCTGGAGTCTGCCAAAGGAGCGGGAGTCAGGGGGGCACATAGAGGGGGGCCTTACAGACCTTGTGACATCGGGGGCCTGACGACGAGGGTGAGTTGCAGGCTCGTGACTGGCTCGCCCCAGTGTTTTCTGGGGTGATGTGTGTGGAAGGGAAAGAAAGAGGGACAGAGGTTAGGGAGTACCTCAAAAGAAGCAAGGAGAAGGTATCCATCAACGGCGAGGTGTGCAGGATGTTCAGCGGTTTGTAGTACTTCTTCCTTCTGCAAATCAGTCTGACCCTGCCTTCTCTCCTCATCACTGAACTGGGAACACACGTGTGTTCTCAGACCCGCTCCCCTGCGGCATCGCCTTGGGGTCCTGCCCTGGCGATCGCTGAGGGAGGAGGAGAGGTGAGTGTGCTGGGGGGCCCTGTGCTCCTTTGCTTGGTACCAGGCCCGTGCTAGGTTTCCTTCTCGAGGGCTCATGACCGCTCTGCGGGGTAAGTTTACGGTCCCGCCCGGGCTAGAAGTGGGTTGCGGCCGACTGAGGCCGTAAGGTGATCTGCCTGGGGTTCCGTGGCTGGTGGCAGAGGTGGAATTCAAACACCACTCCATGTGACTGCGAAGCCTGTGTCTCCCACCGGGTCGGACTCTGTAGAAACACATGGAAAAGTGCAAGCCGCAGGCACTTGTTCTCGATCTGGGGGATTGCGAGTCAGAAAATTGGATTTCACAGTCTTAGTGGTTTTCTGCCTATCGTCCCTTCTCCACTTAAGTCTAGGTTGGAAAGTCCCCCTGCTAAGGTTTGACGTTTCTAGCCGCGTGTCTGTGCCAACCGTGACCCCCCCCCCATACGCCGAACACCGCAGATGACCCTGCCTGGAGGGAGCCGCGGGGGGCGCCCCGGTGCCTCAGCAGCCGGATGACATTTCTGCCTCCCGCTCTAGAGCGCTGGCCCTGATTCCCTTCAGCATGAAGCCCCTGCTGCGGCGGGCCTCGGCCTACGAGGCCCTGGAGAAGTACCCCCTGGCCTACGTGGACTACAAGACCGTGCTGCAGATCGATGACAGTGTGGCGTCGGCCCTGGAAGGCATCAACAGGTGAGCCTGACACCGCAGGCAGTCCCTCCGGAACTCCCCGGCCTCCTGGATTCGCTCGGGGCCTTGGCCTCTGTCAGCTCCTGGGGGTCACCTGAGACCTGCTAAGCACGTGGCAGAAGTGCCAAGGGAGAGTCCGCGGTCGTGGTGGGCAGGGGCCTGAGGGGTCAGAGTGTGAGGCTGGATGGATCGATGGCCCGGCTGCTCAGGTTCATTCCCGTGGTAACAGGTTCCGGAGCTCTGTGTTAGGGATTGTGCCCAGTGCCCTGGGGAAGACCCCACTTGCTTCACAGACTTAACAAGCAAGACCCCGCTTGCTTCACAGACTTAACTTAACCTGAGTAGGACTCAGGTGCAGGCAGCCGGGACGCGGCGCTGTAGGGTGGTATTGGCAGGGATGGGTTGGCTGTGGTACTGTGACGCCTTCACAAGGCCCATTGGGCGCCATTTTGTTCTGGGCTTTTGCGTGGAGGGTAGTGGCTCCTTATGGCTGCCTTCGTTTGTATAACTTGTCACATTTCCCCTCTCTGCATGGGCCACTAGAGAGCCAAATGCCACACTCACAGCAAACCCTTCACAGGACTTCATGGCATGTGTTTAGTGTATCATTTTTAGTTTGACTTGTTTTCTCTCTGCCTCCTTTTACTTTCAGTCTTTCAGCAGAATCTGGCACTTCTGTGTGTCCGGCTTTGCACTAGGGCCTGGACTGATTCCTGACACATAGCTCTTCCTGCCCTAATGGAACCCCCAGTCTCATGGGGAACCCCAGCCGGTCATAGCCACACGAACCACTGTGTGGTGAGTGCTGTGGTAGGAGGAGGCCCAGGGGGCTGAGGAGGCAGAAAGGGGCACCTAACCCGTTCAGGGGAAGGAGGAAGCCAGTCAGGACTTTGCAGAGGAGGTGAGCTGAGGCTGAGAAACGAAGAGATCTGGGGCCAGAGCAGCAGGAAGGGCAATGTCAGGGTGAGCCGGGCTGATGTGTTCCAGGAATTGTGAGAAGTCCCATGTCGCTTGGCGCTGCTGGCGAGGAGCTCACCATGGACGTGTGAGGTGAGGCCAGACCACACCGGGCCTGGGCCTAATCCAGGCACAGTGAGGCTTTGTGAAAGGGTCTTCAGCAGGGGGGCAACGTGAGCTCACTGGCTGCCGCGTTGCAGGATGACGTGAAAGAGAGCAAATTTGGATGGTGGAGATAATGGAGAGAGGATGGGGGGACCAGTTCTGGGGACACTGAGGTAGTAGTTCAGTGAATTTGGGTGTTGGGGGTGGTGAGAAGGGAAGAATAGGAGAAACGTCGTGGTGGCTGAGAGGGGACTATGAGACGAGAGGCGTGAGGATAGTGGTTGGTATCTACACGGATTTTGGAGCAAAAGGCACAAGTACAAGGCAGACCTGTGGATTTGAAGGTCATCAGCATAGAGGTGGGTTGAGGTTGTGGGAGAAAAAGAGACCCCCCCCCCCCCACAGCAAGGGAGCCAGGGGAAGAGGATGCCCTTTCAAAAATTGCAACATTGGAGGGACTTCAGGGGAACAGCAGCTGGAGGGGAGGAGGAAACTGAGATCATTTAGGGAAGAAGTATTTCCAGAAGGATGAAAACCTCATTCCCATCAGGTGTTCCAGTGAGTTGAGTGGACTTGTGGGTTTAAGGAGGGGAGTCACTGGTGGTTGTGATGGAAGCGCGGCGGTCCGAAGCCCGTGTGGCAGTGGGCTCGAGGAGCCTGGCCGTGAAGAGGCAGAGGAGGCCGGCTGCGACGGCAGGGTGGGGTCTCCAGGAGGAGGAAGTGAGGAAGCAGTGAAATGTGGCCAGTTGGAGTCGGGGGAGAGAGAGGATGAAGCTAGAGGAGAGCTGCCGGCTCTGGTTCCTGACGCGGGCAGGAAGAGGTGAGACCCAGAGCTGAGGTGGAGAGCCTGGCCTTGTCACTTCTTCATGTGTGACAGGGGAGAACTAGGAAGGCTTCAGCACCCACGCCGGTGGGTTTGTGTTTGTGGGACCTGGAAGTCTGCCATGAAAAAGGAGGGGAGGGAGGGTAAGGGAGCCGGGCTGAGGAGGGTAGAGGTTTGCCACAGCTGTGCCAGTTAGGAAAACAGCTAGAGGGGCTTAGTCAGAGACCATGAGTTTGTAGCGATCGCCATCTGGGACGCTGTCCTTCTAGTCACCCGGGAGCACAGTCGTTGGAGCAGAGAAAGCATACGGTTGGCTTTATTCGCTGAGGGAGCGCATGCTTACTGGGTCTGGGTGGGTGTCGGGTGATGTGCTAGGTGCTGGAGATCTCTTAGCCAAATGGATGTGGTCCCTGAGCAGCATCTGAAGCAAGTTAGCTGGGCCCAGGGTGGGGGATGGAAAGTGAAGAGATATTCCAGGTAGAGGGAAAAGCGTGGGCAAAGGCCGGAACAGACAGGTCAAGAGGGAATGCAGCACATGGTAAAAGTGGAGGAGGGGCAGGGGACCAGACCTCAGGCCCTGTCAGCCTAGGGAGGCGGGAACCGCTGGAGGATTTCAAAATTTGAGAATGACGTAAGATTTGTATTTTATAAAAATCTCGGGGCACCTGGGTGGCTCACTGGGTTAAGGCCTCTGCCTTCGGCTCAGGTCATGATCTCAGGGTCCTGGGATCGAGCCCTGCACTGGGCTCTCTGCTCGGCGGGGAGCCTGCTTCCCCCTCTCTCTCTGCCTGCCTCTCTGCGTACTTGTGATGTCTCTCTCTGTCAAATAAATAAAATCTTTTAAAAAATCTCTGAGCATTAATCTCACATCAGGTACTTGCATGGCCTTGTAATAGATCCACAGACAAAATACAAGACATGTGATCTTTTCTTGGGGGATGTGCGGCCCTTCGGGGGTGAGGTTTGAGTGCCCTTAACAAGTGGCCGTCACCACCTTGGAGTGAACAGAGTGTGGCCAAGTCTGGTCCGGGCAGGGCGGGCCTGTCACAGGGCAGACTTCTGTTCCCTTTCTGCCGTGTGTCACAAGGCTATAAAAGGTGGTGGCTCTCACGCACCTGATCTGGATTTCTGAGAGGAGGGGTATCTTCTTGACCCAGCCAGAAATCTCCCTGTAATTCTTTCTGCCTTTCCAGAATGACCAGAGCTCTCGTGGACTCGCTGGGGCCCGAGTGGCGCCTGAAGCTGCCCTCTATCCCCTTGGTGCCTATCACAGCTCAGAAGAGGTGGGATTCCTTGCCTTTGGAGTACCACAAAGAGATCACTAAGGGCAAATGCAGAGAAGCCACAACTGCCAAGGGCAGAGGTAAGCTGTGACTTCCTGCCCAGAGTGTTACAGTCTCCCCTTGGCCACCTTCAGAGTAATCCTGTCAAAATTGGCCTTGCTTAAGCCGAGCTATAAAAATCATCTAGGAAACAAAAGTCTTCACCTCTTAGAGATTGTCTTCTCAAGTCAGTCCTGAGGGCTTTGAGAAAGCTCGCCCACCGCTGTCCGATTCAGAGACAGAGAAGGCACGTTGGACGCACAGCCTGGCGCATAGGTATACAGCGTTAGTTCCCTTCTCTTTCCTCTGGCAGCACTGGGGGATGGATGATCCCAGATGATTTTGGTGGCAAGAATGGAAAACTCAACACGGTAAAAATAACAAAAGAGAACGTGTTGGCTCATGTAACTGAAAGTTCTGAGTTCAGGTTCAGGCAAGGTTTGCTCAAGGAGCTCATGACATTAGCAGACTCCGACTCCCTTCCTCCGTACTCCTCTCAGCTCTCTTCTCTGATGTGTCTGCTTTGTCTTGGGGCAGTCTTCCCTCCTAGTGGTAAAATAGCCATCAAGGAGTTCCTGGCCTCGTCCCCATCTGCCATGCCTCATGGCCCAGGGGAAGAGAAAAAGGTGGTTTTCTTCTGAGAGCTCCCTAAGAAAGAGAGGGTTTCTTTTCTTTAAATCCCTTTAAATACACTGTCTCAGTGTATTCTGGCCTGTTTAGTCACAGGCCGTCCTCTAGGAACTGATCACTGGGGCCAGGGGCTGAGATTTTGTGTGCCTAAGCCATCTGCCCCCACCTTCATAGTGAGAGGGTGATGCTTCCCCAGGGACACACACACCATGTGGGGCCCTGGAGGTGGAGTAGGGAGGGGAGAGCAAATCCAGGTAGCCCCAAAACAGGAGCTTGTCCACCTCAACCATGTAAAACGGAGGGGCCATTCTTCAGGCCGCGGTCCACCGGTGCCCCAGGGAATTAGCTGGGCCCAGTGAGCCTAGGCATTGGGGAGAGCAGGAGCGGCAGGTGTGAGTGCGGCCTTGCCGTGGTGCTGGTGCAGGGCAGGGTCACTCCCCTGCCTGGAGGGAACGTGTCTGGCCGTGGGTAGTATTCACTCTGGTTTGTGGGAACCTGGCAAGTGTCCCCCACTCTTCTCCAGAATGGAGATGTGGGATGCTAACGAACTAGATGGCTTTAGCGCACCTACTAAGTATTTCATTCTTTCAGAGTCACCGACCCATATATTTTCCAGCTCTGTGGCCAAGCAGCATGACACAGAGGACAGGCAGTCTTGGCCTTCAGGAAGCTCTCAGTGTAAGGAGAGATGGAGACACCTAAACAGCATTTAAAAATATAGGACGTAGGACACGTGATTTAGAGCCTTCAGTATTTGGGGAGTTCAAAACAGGAACTAACACGTGTGTGCATGGGGGAGTCAGGGAAAAGCTCCCCGAGGAGGTGGCCTGCTGAGGGGGGCTGGGGGGGGGGGCGTTCTTCAGGTGGGGAAGGGATCTGATCTGTGGCAGAGATGGTAGAGAGAACTAGAAAACACAGTGCGTGGCTATCGCCAGGAGCAGTGGGAGTCAGATCCCGGGGACAGCTGAGCGGTGTGGACGTTGCAGCGCCCCCAGGAGACGTGCAGGAAGGTTCACAGCAGGATGTTTGCAATAGCAAACAACAGAACTGGAAACCGCGTGGATCTCCAAGGAGAAGGGATGAGTGAGCAGTGAGAACGAACTACAGGGATACGATCAGTACAGCCGAATCTGAGGAATACAGAGCCAAGGGGAAGAAATAAAACCAAGTCATAGAGGAATACTTAGAATTATTTATTCTTTTATATGAAATTTATTTATTTGTTGGTTTGTTTGTTTTTAAAGATTTTATCCATTTATTTGACCAAGAGAGAGAGACTAGAAGTAGGCAGAGAGGCAGGCAGAGAGAGAGGGAAGCAGGCTCCCCGCCGAGCAGAGGGCCTGACGCGGGGCCCGATCCCATGACCCCAAGATCATGACCCAAGCCAAAGGCAGAGACTTTAACCCACTGAGCCACCCAGGCGCCCCTTCTTTTATATGAAATTTAAAAACAAACAGCAAATGGTTTATAGGAACTGTCGTCTATAGTTAAGCTACCAAGGAAACAAAGGGGAAGGAAGCACAGGGTTGGGGATCATAGTTTCCTCTGGGGCTGGATTGACTTAGGGAGGGAGCCCCAAGGGTGTTTAAAGGTCTTAATGAATGTTCTGTTTCTTCAGGTGATGGATGAGTTCAAGGGTGTTAGTTCTTATTCCTAAAACCTTACCCATATCGTAAAGATTCAGGATTTTATAAAGATAGTTTTTAAAAATCAGAGAAACCCGGCGACGTGGGAGCTGGGGCTGGACGGTGGTTGTGGCTGTGCAGTGAGGGGCCGAGGGCCAGGCGAGCAGCCCAGATTTCAGCTCGAGTCTCTGTCCGTCCGGGCGGGGGCCGAGCTGCGTGGGGCAGGTGAGGCGGGGTGCAGGCTCAGACCAACAGAGGAGGAACGGTGGGCACTTCAGCCCTCTTCCGAAAGCCCGGGAGCCACACCCTTTCTTTCTCAGAGGCTGGCTTATTTAAATACTTCTTATTCTTCTGCTTTAAGTTTTGAGGGTGTTCTGCACTTTGCGGCGCACTCTCAGGTTTTGTCCCGACGCTGGCCCTGGGTGGGGTAGCGAGTGCCCCGGTGTACTGAGAAACTGAGGTCCCCGGCTCCTGAGGGCCGGTGCCGGGGCTAGAACCCAGCGCGCCCTTTCCCACGCATCTGTCTGTCGTGTCCGTGTGTATTTCCGTCGGGGGTCCCCAGCCGCCTCCGACTGAGAACCTGTTTAATTTCCCAGAGGCCACGTGGGGGGCTCCTTCCTCGGGGAGGCTGCTCGAGAGCATGGGGAGTCTCACGGCGGGGGGAGAGGGTCGCCAGCGACTCGGAAGCGTCGAGGCCAGCGAGGCCCGGGGGCTCACCCGCCCCATGGCCTTTTCCTCTTCTGAATTTGCATCCAGTGTCTTCTGCTGGGGATGTGGAGAGAGCCAGAGTTCTGAAGGAAGAAGGCAATGAGCTTGTAAAGAAGGGGAACCATAAGAAAGCTATTGAGAAGTACAGTGAAAGCCTGTCCTTTAGTGACACGGAGTCCGCCACGTACAGCAACAGGTATCTTGCGCGCCGCCACTGCCTGGGGGCTTGCAGGGCCCGACTGTCACCCCGCAGCCTGCTGTGGGACTGGGGCGGCCCCTTCATTCCCCGCGGTTACTCAGTGTGCCGCAGCTCAGAGTGGGCATTCCCGGGTCACCATGAGGCAGGTGTGGCCGGCGGCATTCGCTCTCTGAAAGGAATAGAAACTGAGCGATGCCCCCGTGGGCCCGGGCTCTGTCGGCCTCTCTCCCCCTCAGGTTTTCATGAACCTTCCAGCTGACCGCACTCCCTAAGAGCAGTGTGCTTGCTACACAAACACAGCCTTGGCACTGGGCCCAGCCCCTCGGCTTCCCCGGACCCTCCCGTTGGGAGAGTTGGCCCTGTCTCAGCACCGGGACAAAACCCAGGCTGTGGACTCCCTGTCACCTGGCCCGGGAGCAAGAGAGACGCCTGTGTAGCCTGAAGGGTGTGACGTGTGGCCGAGTTGAACACCCCGCACCACGGGCTGCGGCCACGGCTGCTGGTTCTTTCCACCAACAGTGGGGGCACTGTCCCTTTATTGGGTGGGAGTCGCGGTTTTGTAACACACTTGGGCGTACTGGTGGGAGGTGGTCTTTTTCTTTTAAAGTCAAGAAATCAGAGGCTCAGAGCCGGAGGGGATTTACCTCCGCTCACCGAGCCAGTAAGTGGTGGAGACAGGCTTGCAACCTGGCTCCGATGAGATCTGCTAGTTTTACTGTCTGAAGCTTGAAACATTCAGCAAGGGACCATTTCGGAGCCAAATCTTGCTTGTAAAAGATTTACTATAAAATATTATAAGTTGTTTCTTTCGCCCTGCTAACATACCCGTATTACTCTTTAGTTCAAAAATCTTGGATCTACCATAGTCTGGCCATTCCCTATCCAAAATTCTTGGGATAAAATGTGTTCCAGATCTGAGCAAGGTCATATGGTCGGTACATTGGACCACACAGTACTCCCGCAGGGTCTGGGGCAGTGGCTGAAGTTCATTGTTAACCTTTCTGCCTGAAACACAGGGAAACTTCATGTTCACGGGGGGCAGTGTCCCAGACTAAGTAACCTCAGGTCTGTGCAGGTCAGGTTTCGCTGTCAAATAAGTTCAGGAGAGAATTTTTCATTTTGAAGCGTGGATTTTGGAATTTGGGACCTGTGGTTTTACTGGCCGATCAGACCAGGGGTCCCTCAGTCTCCCACCCTCACCGGAAAGAAGGGCTGCTGCCTGTCTCTTCTAGGTTTCTGCAGCAGCATTTTGACGCCCCCATCTCTGGGCCCGCTGGACTCACCTGCCTCATACTGCGAGAGACCTCTATTAGCCTAGTTTCCTGAACTTTTAATATATTCAAGACAATGCTTTGTTTTGTTTAAATACGATTTTTCAGGCAAGTGTGTTTACGTCACACTACTTTAATTATTAGTGCTTTATACTATCTTGTAGGGCTGGTCTTCTCCTTGGTCTTAATCAGAGCATCACTGGCTGTGTTCCCAGGTTTGTTCTTCTAGCTAAGCTGTAGGATCATTTTGATAGACTCCAAGAAGTATCTTAGTGGACTTTTGGTTGTGGTTACATTGAATTTTTAAATTTAATTTCGAGGACTGATAAGTTGACACAAAACTGAACTTTCCATCCATTGTGGCTGAAATTATACCACATCCTGAATGCCACTGTAATGCTCCACCTTGTGCGTATGCAGCTCTGTGCACCGGTGCATCACCTGTGGCTTCCTTCCCTTCTCTCTGCAGTTAGTACCTGTGTGGGGATATCACTTGGGTGCCCAGCACCTACAGCTTGCTCTGAATGGACCTCCAGAGAGCCTCATTTAAAATTAAAAGTAAACCTGAATCCCTACCTCACTCCGTATTTTAAAAGAAATTCTGAGTGGATCACAGTTTCAAATGTAGAAAGTAAAAGCATTCAGTTCTAGAAGAATGCATGGGTTAATTATCTTGCAATAGGGAAAGTATTAAAATAGAATTCTTGTGGGGTGGGGGATAGGGACCAGAGAGGTCATTAAAGGAAAGGTAAATTTGATTTCATAAGGTTAAAAAGCCTTATGTAAAGATACTGAGCAACTACATTAGGACGGACCTTGTTTTTTTCTTCCATTATTGACTGAAGTTAAAGATTGGCACCCAAGATTGGTACAGTCACAGGAAAGTAGAAAGTTATTGCCAAGCCTCAGAGAGCAGCTCCTTCAGAGAGCAGTTTGGCAGTAACAGTCAGGAGTATAAATGCACATGTCTGCTGAGCCATCCATTCCTCCCGGTAGGCATCTGAATTCTATGCTCACGGCCGCATCTTATATTTACAAACTGGAAGCAATGAAAGACATCTCCAGATAAGGAATTGGTAAAATAAGTTATGGTTCATCCAGCTAAGTGAATACCGCTCCCATTGGAAATGGCCAGGTGGGATGGATGGAGTTTCGGGAGGAGCACCAAGACACCTGTTCGTAGTGGCCGTCTTTGGAGAGAAGAATGGGGAAGATGTACAGACGTTTTCCCCATAGATGCAGAATGTTTTGTTGTGTGGATGTATGCAGCTATTTCTTTTCCATAATTATGAAAACTTTCACAATAGCAGTTGAAAATATTGTACATTGAACCATCTACCATCTTTTTTTTTTTTTTTTTAAGATTTTATTTATTTATTTGACAGATAGAGATCACAAGTAGGCAGAGAGGCAGGCAGGGGCTGAGCAGAGAGCCTGATGCGGGGCTCGATCCCAGGACCCTGAGACCATGACCTGAGCCGAAGGCAGAGGCTTTAACCCACTGAGCCCCCCAGGCGCCCCCACCTACCACCTAAATTCCCCGCTAACACTTTGCTCCGTCTGCTCCATCCCCGTGGAGCCGTGGATCAGTGCGTCTTAGTTTGGGCACGTCTCAGCATGAGCTGCAGGCCTCTTATGCCTTCCCGCTAACATGTCCTCAGGCGCATCCTCAGGGTCCAGTACTTCAGGTAGAGGACTTTTTAATCTGTCAAGGGGGAGGTTTCAGGAGCAAAAGATAACAGGCTGGCAGTGTGAGGTGGCCCAAGGGACGGAGCCACACGGTCAGGACATGGAGTGCTGCAAGCCGGGCTCCCACGGGTCCCCTCGTCCCCCACATCCCCCCTCCCCGCAGGGGTGAGGAAGCGGTGCGGCCAGCGGTTCAGACTCCGAGATCCCCCCTCCAGCCACCTCACGGTTGGGGGCGGCCGCTAAGCAGGGGCTGAGACCTCCAACGGTCTTGCCCACCAGAGCGCTCTGCCACTTGGCCCTGAAGCAGTACAAGGAAGCCGTGAGGGACTGCACAGAAGCCCTCAGGCTGGACGGGAAGAACGTGAAGGCGTTCTACAGACGGGCGCAAGCCTATAAGGCTCTCAAGGTAAGAAGAGCCCGACTGAAAGGCACCCCAAGAGGCCTGTGCCCACGATGGCCCTTCCAGAGCATAGACTGGGCCGGGGTTGGGGGGGGCACCCCCTCAGGGCAGGCCCTCGGCTGGGGTTTGAGACCCTCTGCCCTGGCCGGTCCGGCCCCCCTCGCTCAGGCCTCCATCCTCACCCCCTCCTCTCCTCTCTCAGGACTACAAATCCAGCTTTGAAGATATCAACAGTCTTCTGCAGCTTGAGCCCAGGAACGGCCCTGCCCAGAAGTTGCAGCAGGAAGTTAACCAGAGCTTAAACTAAAGACCCAGAAGGTTAGCGGGAAACGCTGCCCGAGCTCCCTCCTCCGGGCCTGCTCCTGGGACCCGGCATGCCCCCAAGTGAGCTCGGACGTGACTCAGAGGTGATGACTTCCCACCCCTTAAGAGGCTTTGCTTGTTCCAATTAAGCTCAGAGTAGTAAAAAAAAAAAAACCAAACAAACCCCAGATGTTGTTGTTTTGCTGGAACGGTCCCCACCCGCCCCTGCCTCTGACGGCTGCCCGAGCACTTGGCTCTGTCCCTGCCCCAAGCGTGCGCCCCCCTGCCCCTGGCTGCCCTTCTAGCTGCACCAGACCCATCTCACTGTGCTTCATCGGAGCAAACTGAGCTAGAGGGTGGGGGGAGGGGGGAAGGCATAAACTAGAACCCAGAGCAGCCTGTTGAGCCGGATCTCCAGGCTGCCATCCCCACCCTGGCCGGGGCAGAGGTCCCTGTGTTCTGAGTTACAGTGCCTTCTGGCTGGGCCCTCCTCTGTTAAGGACGCGGAATCCTGACCCTCGGATGGCCTTGTCCATAGCTCTGCGCCGCGGCCTCCTGCGGGGAGGTGCCCGAGCGGTTTTAAGAGTCCAGAGGTGTTGTGGCCACTCCTGAAGGTGGGATGGAGAGAAAGGCCTTCTTGAAGTCTGTGTCCTTCCACTCTGGGCAGGGACTTCCTTTTGACCTCAACAGTGGTCCCCTCCAAGCTTCTCAGTTCTTTGTAATACAAAGTTAATTTGAACTAAACGGACTGATTTTGTTGAACTGTGTATTCAAGCTATTGCATTAAACATCTTGTACATAGATTCCTGCTGTACTTACGTTTGTGCTTTTTCAGCTCTGTGCTTGGACCTTTGCAGTAATAAAGAGTTACGGCGTGTTGAGCACTTGCGCACTCGTTGAACAAACTTCCTGGAGTGTCTGCACTTGTCGGGCTCCGTGTCCAGTGCTGGGGAAATCACAGTGACCTGCCATGTCCCTGCTCGCAGAGGGCTCAGGCTCTGGTGGGCAGGGAAGAAGGTCATCAGAGAACCCCCGGAACAAACTGTAGCCAGGCTAAGCGCTTTAGAGGAGCCGTCACAAAGCACTTTCCTCGCCTGACCCTGGGGACGGAAAGGGGTCCCTGAGGAAGCAAAGCTTGCATTGAGTTCTCACGTGGGAGTTTAACTGGAGAGGAAGCAGAAAAGCAGTCCAAGCAGACACAACAGACCTAAAGGCCCCAGCTAGGAGGAGAGGGTGAGGACCGGCACCAGAAAGTGCTTTCCTGGGCTGGGTCCCAGTTAAATTGTCCCCCCCGCCACTTTTTTTTCTCCAAGATTTTGAGAGAGATTTAGAGAACGAGTGAGAGGAAAGGCAGAGGGAGAAGCAGACTCCCTGCGGAGCAGGGAGCCTGACACGGGACTCGATCCCAGGACCCTGGGATCATGGCCTGAGCCGAAGACAGACGCTTAACCAACCAAGCCACCCAGGCGCCCCAACTGTTTTCCCCTTAATGGAGCAGCCAGCAGTTTGAGGACCCTAAGAGCAGAGGGATTTCATTGTCCCTTTGCCCCCTGTCACAGGATTGCCGAACGCCATTCAGCTGGTAGCACACTGCTTCTGACGTCTGAAGGATGAGCGTCTGCTGTGTGAGCTAAGCAGATTCTGGGGTTCACAGACCCATGTGCTGCATAGCCGAAGAGCCGGAGCGGGGAGCTGTGCCCCTTTTATTGTCACCTCTCAGGCAAGACTCTTAACTGACAGGAGGCAGGTTTAGTGGTGACATCCACTCACAACTGACTTTCTTCTCAGGGTCTAGAAGGCAAGCACCTTGGTTTACTGGTGGACACACAAAAGATAAAATCAGGACTTGAGAAGGTATCCGAAAGCGATTCTGTGTGGTTTCTTCTAGAATAATGTTACACAATCCCTCAGTCAGCCAGAGCCCAGCCGCAGTTGGTGCTTCCGGTGGGGGAGGCGGAGGGGTAAACCTGTGCTGCAGGGCACTCCAGCCAGGTATCCAGAAACCTCCACCTGCGTCAGACATGGGCGCCTATAGCTTTAGTTCCTTCTCTCGGTGCTGTGTGAGGGCCGCTGATGGGCGCGGAGCTGCTCCTTTGGGGCGCTTCCAGATGGTCCCGCTCTGCACCTGGCCCTTCTCTGGTGGGCACACCTCCTATTTCAGCGCTCTTTGGGTATCTGGTCCTTCCAGCCAAATCCCAACCCAGTCAAGCCCTCCCTTTGCTCTGCCCCTCCTCCCTCAGACACAAGAAGGCCTCCTGGGAGACAAGACAGTTTGCAGCACTTTTAATGCACAAAGCAAAAGGTGATAGGCTGGCGGGGTGTCGAGCCTTCATTCCACATACAGAGCTCAAGCGCAGATACAGCCCCACGTGGAAGTAAGTCACGGTTCACGGGGACGGAGAGCTAAGAGCAGGAAACACCATTTTCTTGTCAGCCAAGGGAGAGAGGGTTCCATTTTCTGGGGACGAAAAGATAGGAATAAATGTTTCTAACATTTGGCAGACTCCCGGCCTTCAACTAAGGAGGTAGTGGGCCAAGCCAGGCGACGCCCAGGGGCGGCCCAGCCTCTTCCCAGTGAGGCCAGGCCGGACAGCTGGCAAGAGGACACTGTACTTTTGGCCCAGTGGTCAACACTCATTCTAATCCCACCGTCCGTCCTCTTCCTTCGATCCTCACAGCTTCCCCTAAACTCCTTGGTGCCTCAGAGAAAGCCAGCCCCTGACTGGTTTTTTTCCCAGCTTCTCTTGGGCCCAGCTGCTTCTGTCTCCGTCTGTCCCCCCCGCCCCCCCAGCCACCCACCTGGTCTCAGAGCACATTCATAGTCGTCAGCTCCGTGGCCTGGTGCGCCTGCAGCACTGCCAAAGCCTCTTCCACCTGGGGGACACGAGCGGGGGCTGGTGGTTAGCGCAGGTGCCCCGCGGGGCCCGGGAGAGCCCTGGCCGCCTGCTGCCTAAGCATGCTCGGTACCAGAAGTCCCCTCCTTCCATAGCATTGCTGCCCACAAGCGCCCGACAGTGACCCACGGTCACCTTCTTGAGACAGGTGTGTAACCCTAGACTCCGTCAGAACACTGCTCTTTGTACCAAAACCTTGCACGTGGAGCTACAGAGACTTCATCTGGAAGGGCTGGGATAGCAAACCCTTAGGCCCTCCCCCCACCCCCGCTCAAAGATTCTGCAAGTACTAGCTGGCAGGAGCGAAAAGGGAAACTGGCCCAGCCACAGCCCGGTAGCTGGTTTTTCTAGGAGAAGTCTCTGTCATGAGCTCTCCTCCCGTCCTCGCAGGGCACCCCGCCACCCGGGGCCCAGACCCACCTTGGCATTGAGGGACTCTGGGGACTCCAGCATGAGCAGCAGCTCCGAGTTGTCGATCTCCAGCAGCATGCCCGTGATCTTGCCGGCCAGCTGGGTGTGGGTGTCGTAGATGAGGGGGTACAGACGCTCACCTGTACAAAACACCTGGCTGACAGCCCAGGGCCGGGGCCGGGGGGACGGCGGGTACCGTGGGACAGAGCAGGGAGGCCCAGAACTGCTCCTCCAGGCTGTGTCCCCTAGCCCCACTGGGAGCCTCTTTCCCAACCGTAAAGTACGTGGAGCAAACCCTGCTCGGAGGCATTTGAAGAATCAAATTTGATGTTCTAGTGAAGTCATCTATACCGGGTCAGAGAGACTTGGGGATTAAAGACTGCTCTTGCTCTTCTTGCAAGAAATAGTCCCCATATACACAGTGAAATGCTAGACAAGATACACTAATGCCGGCCTGGACTTTGGGGGGGCGGGGCGGGAGGAGCCCCATACACGATAAATTCACCTTCCACCATCAGGCACGCCTAGTGACAGGGCTCAGCACTGGTGGTGAGACCCTCTTGGCAGTGCGTGGAGGGTCTGGCCAGGCTCGGGTGCTGGGTGGGAGAGGTTTTCCCACCAGGAAAGTGAAGAGGTTTACAGGGAATGGCTATGAAGCCCGCGGAGAATTTCCTTTGACCAGTGGGAAGCGGCAGAACCCAAGTGAGCCGAAGAAACAGGGTGTGGCAAAGGGGGGCCTTCCGAGAGGTTCCGGACATCTTGGTGGCCACGGAGGAAAGAACCTGACACCCAGTAGCAAGCTGGTCACTCATTCGACAGTAGCATCCTTCGGCAGCGCCTGTCGCAGACAGCGGGCCGGGGACCAGCTGCACAGGGAACTCATAGCCCAGCAGGGGACGGGTGTTTGCCCCG
This sequence comes from Nasua narica, assembly GCA_028533885.1. Lineage (NCBI taxonomy): Eukaryota > Metazoa > Chordata > Mammalia > Carnivora > Procyonidae > Nasua > Nasua narica. Next base: position 107,768,833 of record CM052811.1, on the reverse strand, counting down.
CGCACACTTATTCCCCGCCTCCCCGCAGTGGCCACTGGGAGCTGGTGTGGGGACAGCCTCTTCCCATTCAGGAGAGGTGAGGCGTGGCAATGCCCACCGGCAGAAACCCAAGACCATACTCTGGGGCTCCTGGCCCCCAGTCTGCCCTCAGCTGAAGAAACCTAGACCAGTGTTTTAAGACAAGAGAGGGAGGGAGGCCGAGAGAGAGCAGAGGTGGCCTGAGCAAGGTCACCCAGCAGGTGCGTCTGCAGCAACGCCGGACCTTGTCTACACGTCTGACCTCCACCAGGCTGCCCGCCTCTCGGGCCTGCGTCCCGCTCCCGGGTAGGGGACCAGCCACTCACCAATCATCTGCTTTTGCTCATGCAGCGGGGCTGCGGCCAGCATGGACGCTGTCAGGGGCTCCTGTCCCGGGATGCGCACGGCGGGCTCCTGCACCTGCACACAGCGCCGGGGACGTGTCAACCACCACGGACCGGCAAGGCCTCACAACGCTTACCTGTCAGGAGCGCAGGCCTCCAGGAACGCTCTGGAAGAGGGGGCAGGGGGCAGAGTAGGGACAATCGGGTGGGAAGGAGTCCCTAACAAGGGCACAGTGGGACGGACGCACTCTAATTCAGATGCCTTCCACGGTGTCGGGAACCTATGAAGGCCCCCGCGCAGTGTTGCCAAAGGAAAGCGTGACTGTTCGCTTTGTGCCGAATAACGCACTTATCACATAGCTTTACGACCACGTCCCCAGCATACTCCTGACCCTCCCACAACATGGTAACTTCAAAAGCGTTCTGCCACTTAAAGAGGACACCTGCTCCTTTTGCAAGAAAGGCTCTGAAGTCCATACGCTGAAATTCCAGATAGGATGGGCTTATGCCAAGCCCGGGACTTGGGCAGGGGGGAGGGAGACAAACACATAGCTTTTTAACTTAGTTACAGTAGATATGTTCAGTTGGTATGTAGATTGATCACATCCCATTTCTAGAAGAGTTTTCCTTGCTGCTCCACGCTGAATACTAAAGAAATCCAGATTAATTTGGCTAATAACCCAGGCAGAGCAAATCATAATTAATAAATCAAATGTAGGGGCGCCTGGGTGGCTTGGTGGGTTAAGGCCTCTGCCTTCGGCTCGGGTCATGATCTCAGGGTCCTGGGACCAAGCCCCGCATCGGGATATCTGCTCAACAGGGAGCCTGCTTCCCCCTCTCTCTCTGCCTGCTTCTCTGCCTACTTGTGATCGCTCTGTCAAATAAATAAGTAAAATCTTTAAATAAATAAGCAAAATGTGATCTTGGCCCCTTCCCTCCTTCTTTTAGTAAGGGGGAAATGTTTCTTGATTGTACACATTAGTAAATGAAACTTCACAATTCAAGAAAAAAAACAAAAATAAGGCCCAGAGAGGGCCAATGCCTCCAATGCCTTGGCCAAGGTTCTGAGCCAACCCACTGGGAGCCTGGACTAGGAGGGCAGTCAGGCAGCCTTACCCCAGGGTTGTGTGTTGCTGCGGAATATTTGTGTGTCAGGAGAGGCCCGCTTGGGGTAGAATATCCCGCCCCGCCGGCTCCGGTGGTCTGGGTACCAATGTGGGCTGTAAGGAACAAGCAGGTGCGTTAGCAGACAGCCATCTGAAGCCGCAAAGCCTGAAGACGCACGTTCACGTAGTAGCCCCGTGCCAGCCAGGAGGCCGGCACGTAGACGTGTACACCTTTGCCGAATGAAGGAACAGAGGGGCTGGGCTGATGGCCCAGATCTACAGGCTCGCTCACGGCTGCTGCGTGCTTGCTAAGGTTCCGACCGGAGGTTAAGCCGTGGCATGCGTGATCTCACCAACCCGCACAACCAAACAGGAGTGCCGTCTCACCTCTGTTTTAAAGAAGAGATGATCAGAGTGTGAGCAAGGCCACAAGTGTGCTGGCCCCAGGAGCTGGGTCTGTGGGACTGTGGGGCCCACGGGAACTCCTACGCCACACAGCCTCCAAAGTCAGCTCTACTCTCTGAGAGGGCAGAGTCACGCCCAAGGTCGCCGTGCAGGCCAGGGCTGACTCCCCACCTGTGCCAACCCAGCGCCAAGCCCCTGCCCCACCCTCCTCACACCCCCATTCCTCCTGGCCCTGCCCACACTCACCCACTCTTTGGGTGTGGGGCACCGGGGGGGGCACCTGGGTAGAGGCCTGCCTGACACTGCCGACCTGGGCCAGGGGACGCCGCAACATGGCTGGTGGCCGGACCACGGAGGCACCTGGAGGGTAGGTAGTTTGTGGCACAAAGAACACAGAGAAACGTTGGCGGGGCAGGACAATCCAAGTGGCCCACTGTACCCTGAAGGTTCCAGGGTGAGGAAGGGAATGGAAAGGGGGAACCAGAACGTTCTCAGCAAAAGGATGAGTGAATTCACCGAGCCAGGCAGACCCAGAACTCCAGGGAAGGGGAGTGTGTGGAAATCTACAATGACAAAGCCAACTGGCTTCTATCCAGGGCCCCAGGAGGCATAGCCATCATGATCACACCCACGGGGCCCCCAGACACTGTCAAGTCGGGGTGAGCTCCTCTCCTAGGGAGGGGCCATCCACCAGCCCCACAGCCCCAGGAGTTCACTGGGACGGTCACAGATCTGACCGGTCTTGGGAGCTAATTGAAGAGGATGGCTACACCCACGAGTCTTACAAGTTCGGCACTGTGTGGTGCTTTATATAGGTCTCCTTCAGAAGAGGAAGCTAGAAGTGAAGTTACCCACCGAATTAACACCCAGGGGAGTGGCAGAGCCAGGCTTGCCCCCACGGCCTGTGTTTGTAGCCCCCGGTTCCACACTGCCCTGCTGGGCCCACCCCCGCAGGCCTGGCTGAGGTACCAGGGGCTGAGTCACTCACACGAGGGTCTTGGAGGCTGGGCCGTCCACCTGGGGGCAGGCTGCATGGGGGGGCCGGAGGCATAGTACGCAGACTGGGCTGGAGGCTGCGAGGGAGAAGCCTGGCAGTCAGGGGTCTGCAGCAGGTGAGAAACCGCATCCCCTCCCAGACACCCCTGCGGGAACCCCACTGCCCCCATCCAGGGACTGGTTAGTGGGGCCCCAGGAGCTGGGACGACGCCCCTGCTGCCCAGCTCAGGCTGTCCGTGAGCTCTGAACCCTCCGGGGCAAGGTCTCAGGTTCGATCCTTGCCCCTGATCAGAGCTGGTAGCCCAAAGAGCGGCATGAAATGGTCACGCACCTACTTGGACCTGTGCCAGCCGAAGCCACCGCTACAAGAAGCCCGTATGCCCACCCCAACACTTTCCACTTCCTCTAAGCCCTGTGAGCTCCCTCCCGAACACGGACCTCCAGCAGAGAGGCTGGTGGACGGCCCACGTTACTCGGGGGGTGCACACCGGCACGTTAGGGGAGAGTAATGTGGATTATGCTGTGTCGGACAGCACAGAAAGCCAAGTCCCTTCTATTTAATGCACTGTTTCTCAAACTTAGTGGCTCAGAGAGAGCCTCTCTGAGCAGAACCCAAACCTCTCCCGGGATGGGAAGGGCGGTTCGATGGCAGCACGCTCACCCGCCTCTCACAGATGGGGTTAGAAGGCCCCGCCTGCCAAGTTTCCAGCAGAAACACGTGGGCAGCCCACACCTAGCTGGGAAGCTGCCCTCCCACTCTACCTGGCTTTCAGGGAAAGGGGTGCCGGCAGGTGGTCACCTGGGGCACAGCGGGCAGGAAGTAGCTGGAGGGCTGCTGGAAGGAGCCCAAGAGGGGGCCGCCCAGGGCCCGCACCGTGGAGAGACGCTGCATGTACTGGTTGGTGAGGATGGCCTTCCGCTCCTCCTTGCGCTGGGCCAGTGCCACATACAGCGGCTTGGTGCCCACGATGCGCCCGTTCATCTCGGTCACGGCCTTGGTCGCCTCTTCTGGAGAGGAAAAACACACAAAGCCAAACCCCTTGCTGTGGCCACCCTCTGTCATCACCTAAAAGCAAGACAAGACAAGGGCTGCTGGGGGTGGGGAAGGAAGACTCCAAGGGGCTGTGCTCCCCTCCTCCCCCACGACCCAGGGGGCCCAGGAGAAACCGTCCCCCGCCTCCACATTGACTGAGGCCCACCGCATGCCAGATACTGGATGTGCCTTCTTGTGTCCCACATACCGCCACCTGATGAGGGGGGGGACCACCACTCCCACTTCACAGGTGACTTGACGGAGACCGGGCCACTTGCTAATGGGGGGGGGGGCGCTCGGTGTTTAATAGGACACCCCCCAGGGTCTGTGGGGACTGCTGCATTTTAGAGTTTTACATTTTCTTTCTGATCTTCTTAAGCTGTGTCCAAAAGCTGGTTTACACCTTCTACCTTCATCTACCTTCTATCACACGGGCTACCATGAAGGAAGGATAGTTTAGGATTGCTTTAAAAATCCAAGAACAGGACAGGGTTCTTTAGCCAGAGCCACAATCTTAAACACTTCATGCGAGGTCCCTGTGATGAAAATCTGCATTTCAACTACTCTGTTTTTTTTTTTTTTTAAACGACCCATACAATTCTTTGGTTCATTTGGGAATTAGCGAAAGAATAAAATGTTCTTAAGAGTGAGTTTCCTTAAAAAAAAAAAAGAGTGAGTTTCCTAGAAAGTCCAATAAAATTCGATTGGTATGGAATATAAAAGTGATTTATACTTTTGGTACCTTATTCTATTTTCTTTGTGGCAAAAATAAAAATCCTTACTACAATTAAAAAAAAAAAGAGTGACTTGTTCAGGGTCACCTAGCCTGTGGACACACATCGGCCAGGATTCAAACCAAGTGCAGTGTTCTGGTAAATGTTCATTGCCTCTGCAAAGCACTGAGCCAAGTTCTTTAGGAGTCTGGGAAGAGGTTCTTAGCTTTGTTATTAAAATAACCTTTTTAAAATTTGAGAATAACTTTATATGCATAGAAAAGTTGCAAAAACACTACAGAGTGGCTATGTTTTAGCCAGCTTGCCCCAACGTGAACAGGGTACATGTGTAGATTAACGCTGGGATGATACTATTAATTATTAACCACAATGCTATTAACTGAACCACAGGTCTCATTCAGCTTTCACTAGTTTTTCTAATAAATATTATTTTTCTCTTCCAGGATCCAATCCACATTGCATGTATGGTTCATAATGTTTTTCGGGGTCAAGACACTGGCCTGGCTCACACATTTGGACTTGAACTGACATACTTTTTAAATCTGCTCTATTAGAGCCCGTGTTCTATATTGTTCGTGTTCAAATTGCACTTTGCTACCCATTCACACAGGGGTCTAAGCGTAAGGGTTCACAGACACGCCCCCTCCTCCCAGGGAGGCCAGTGGACAGAAGTCAGGGGATCTGTGAACTCAGATGGGGGGGAAAATGGCCTGTTCTTACATTAGCTTTCCCTTCTATTGTGAAAACGGACAGCAAAAATAGGGGAGTCTTGGCTGTGCTTGGGATTTTGTGAGGAAGAGAAAGAAAATATTTTCATATCATGTTAATCACTGTTGCCCTCAAAATACCATCTATGCTAACTGCTGCCTCCCCAGATCTTACAGTTGGGTACAATAACAAAGCTCCCACTGCCTTCACCTTCGTGTTTTGATAATTACATTTCAATATCATTGATTTTCTGTAATCCTCCGAATTTTCTTTTATGCACTAAAAAGTATTCTCAGAAGGCATCCACAGGCATTCATCACCCAGATTTTCTTGGAACAAAAGTATTGTCTTAACAAGTTAATAAGAACTTCTGTTAGATAGTAAATAATGATAAAATACATGTATGCGGCTTACTATAAAACTGATAGTGTCATTAACGCTTTACAGGTCTTAACTCGTTTTCATAATCACTGTATTTTATGTACAGTTGAAATCATATAAATATGTAAACGTCCATAAAATCCCCACATTATAACCCAATGGGTCAATTAACAAGATAATGCCACAACTCTGAGCGGCCCAAATTTTTACAATTCCTTTCCCTCAAGGAGTCCTCAGGGAGGTCGGTGAGGTTCCAGAAATTAGACACCACGTGCGAACAATCAGATCATTATTTCACTGCTTATGGTGGGCAGGTGCTCCGCATGAGGCTCGTTAGAGCTCAGGACACCTCCAGAGGCAGGGAATGTTCCTCCCTTCTGACAGATGGGTAAACAGACTCCAAAAGGCAAAGTCGCTTCCCTCAGGTTCTACAGCTAGTTAATATAGGACTGGGATTTAGACTTAGTTCTAATTAACTTTAACATCCCGGTTTTCAACCACCATACTACACAAAGTACATATTTGCTGGGAAAGACGGCCAAGAGCTTTTTTAGAATGTTTAAGCAAATTTACTGATGCTTAATTTATATGTCTCATAGCTCTGTCATTTTTTCCTAAGATCCTTAACTCAAAAATTGTTAGAACCTCTGCTCTAAACACCAGGCTTCCTGAAGGACATTTAAAATTGTATTTAATAGGGATGCCTGGGTGGCTCAGTCAGTTAAGCAAGTGTCTGCCTTTGGTTCAGGTCGTGATCCCAGGGTCCTGGGATAGAGTCTCGCATGGGGCTCCCTGCTCAGTGGGGACTCCCTGCTCCCTCTGCCTGCTACTCCCCATGTTTACGCACTCTCTCTCTCTGACAAATAAATAAAATATTTTTTTTAATTTTTTTAAAAATTTAAAAATAAAATTGGATTCAACAGGCAAAAGTCCTTCTAGACCACTTCCCAAGAACCCAACCATCATATTACATGTACGGGTCTCCACCCCACCACTCATACTGATGTCTTTGGAAAGTTCCTCATTTCCCCCCTGCAGCTCCCTACCTCCTTACAGCCAAGCCAAATGCTTCTGCCACTGCCACTTCTCACAGGAAGCCCTCCTTCCTGCTCCCCTGAGCTACCACAGATCTGCTTCCAATACTCCGAGCCCACTCCACAAACACCTTATAAGAGATGTGAGTTAGTGACGCATCTGACTTCCCCACTTGACTGTAAGCTACTCAAGGGCAAGAACCACATCTAAATCATTCCTAGAGGCTTCCTAGAGGGCCTGGTGAGGCAGGAGGAGCTTAAGTATGGAAGGAACGAACACTGGGTGATCTGGAAATCCTCTGAGGAGCTTTAAAACAAAATGCCCAGGCCCTACTCTGAAATCTTTTTTCCATTTGTCTGACTCAGGTGCCTGTCTGTAGGAGCTCCCCAGGGGGCTTTAATAAGCCAGGGTTGAAAAACATCCAATGAGCCCAATGCTCTCATTGTAGAGATAAGGTTCAGAAGACATAGGCCCAAGGTCACAGAGCTACCGAGTAGAACGGCCAATCATCACATATCGGGTGCTAAGTGGGCTGGGCTCATGGTAAGTGCTCAGTCAACGTGGAACAATGGATGCCAAATGAAGTAGCCCAACCCTCTCATTTTCCAAATGGGGAAACTGAGGTCCAGAAGACAAAAGTCAGTGGAAATTCTGAAACGTGAATTTCTAGAATCTGGCATACAGCAGGCACTCAATAAATGCTTGTTGAATGAACCAAGGTTACAGGGAGCCCCAATAAGTCCAGCTGTGTGACTAGTACTGGACTTCCACCCTCTTCCCCTCCAGAGCAGACACGGCTGCAGAGGGCCATCAAGCTCCAATGGGGATCAGACCTAGCTGCCCCCCCCCCCAACTCTAAAAGGAGTGGCTCAGCACCAACTCCTCGGAAGCCACAGGGAGGGAGGGGTGTGCAAGCAGCAGGAGGACAGGAGAGGAAGGCTCTCTATCCCCTGTAGGTGCCCCGAGTCCTCACCTTCGCACTGGTGATCACGCCATAAGGAGAGAATTCTCTTCTCAGCTTCTCATCATCGATGGAGTCATCCAGGTTTTTAAGGTACAGGTTGACACCCTAGAAAGAAAGGCTACTGCCGGGTGTGTTCCTCCCCTCCAAGCCTCAGGGTGCCCTGCGTCGGGGGCCTGGAAGCCCTGGCCACCCAACCTGCTTCCAGTCCTGCATGGCACCCGTCCCCCCGATCACTCAGCAGGCCCATCCCCTGGAAGCTACAGCCCCCCCGCCCCCAAAGCCAAGTTCCCAGACATGGGATTGCTGGAGGAAGGCTTCCCACTCAGGGCCCTCCACGCACGGACACGCTCGCACAGCAGCAGCTGTCACCAGGGGCTGTCACCTGGTAACGGGTCAGGCGGTCCTGCTTCATCTGCTCGAACCTGCGCTTCAGCTCATTCTGCCGTTCCATCCGCTTCTGGGCCCGGTCCACGTACAGCAGCCGCCCGCTCACCTCCTTCCCGTTCATGTCCATCACAGCCTGGCCAGGGAAGGGGCGCGAGTCCTTGGTAACCACCCCCATGAGGCCCTGGCCTCTAGGCCCGGCGTCGTGGCCTGAAGGGGGCCACCTGCCAGCTGGGCCAGCGTCGCTGGCTGAGAATAATTAGAACCAGGATAAAGGCCATTTAAAGTGAATCCACTTTTTGAAAACATGGGACAAAATTTCAGAGTAAACCACAGATTTAAAAAATTTGAGGATGCCTGGGTGTCTCAGTCGGATAAGCGCCTGCCTTCGGCTCAGGTCATGATCCCAGGGTCCTGGGATCGAGTCCCACATCAGGCTCCTTGCAAAGCAGGGAGCCTGCTTCTCCCTCTGCCTGCTGCTCCCCCTGCTGGTGCTCTCGCTCTCCCAGGCAAATAAAATCTTTAAAAAAAATAAAAATAAATAAAAATAAAAAATTTGATTGGAGCTATACTTTAAAAAGTGAAATTGAAATAAGCAAATTTCCCATATTTAACATTTAGGTTCTTAACTGTATCTAAGCTGAACAAAGCAGCGAGCAGAATTCTTTCAAAATGGCACATGCGCCATTCTCTTTGTTTTGGATTTCCACAAAGAATCCACGCTTCAGCAATTAGGAGGGCTTTCGTTTTTTTGCTTTTAAGAAACATGTCTTAACGGTTTTTTTTCTTTTCTTCACTTAGCTAGCCTAAGACTGCCATGTCCTAAATTGTCAGTGGCTTTCTCTTCTCCAAGACATGCAACTTCTCTTACTGCATTTATACTGAACAGAATTTACATGGACTCATCTGCAAAAAATCAGTGGAAGGTAGACTCCTGTGTCTTGGCTCAATGGTTAGGATTAGACACTAGCATTAGTGAGGAGAAATGTTTGAAAGGGGACTTTTTAAAGTGAGCTCTGTGCCCAACGTCGGGCTTGAACAAAAGGGAACTAACTTTTTAAGTGGTCAGCTAGTTAGTAAATATTTTCACATAGGGACGCCTAGGTGGCTCAGTCAGTTAAGCAGTTAAGTGTCTGCCTTCAGCTCAGGTCATGATCCGAAGACCTGGGATCCAGCCCCACACCAGGCTCCCTGCTCAGCAGGGGGTCTGCTTCTCCCTCTGCATGCTGCTCCCCTTGCTTGTGTTTCCTCTCTCTCTCACACACAAATAAAGTCTTTAAAAAATACTTTCACATAATGGTGACTTTTTTTTTTTTTAAGATTTTATTTATTATTTGAGAGAGAGACACACAGCAAGAGAGGGAACACAAGCAGGGGGAGTGGGAGAGGGAGAAGTAGACTTCCCGCTGAGCAGAGAGCCTGATGCGGGGCTCAGTCCCAAGACTTCAGGATAATGACCTAAGCTGAAGGCAGACACTTAACAACTGAGCCACCCAGGTGACTTTTGCTTCCCTCCCTAAATAAGCAAATCCGTATAAACGTACTCTCAGGCCCCAAGAACGGTTAGTTCCACATCAGTCTTAAAAGGTCGTTACCTGGGTTTTCTATTCTGTTCCATTGATCTGTGTGTCTATTTTTACACCCATACCATCCTATTTTGATGACTACAGCTCTGGACTATTATTCAGCCACAGAAAAGAATGAAAGCTTGCCATTTCGAAGACATGGATGGAGCTAGAGAGTATAATGCTAAGCAAAATGGTCAGAGAAAGATAAATATCATATGATTTCACTCATGTGGAATTTAAGAAACGAAACAAATGAGCAAGGGAAAAAAAGAGGGAGGCAAACCAAGAAACAGACCCTTCACTATAGAGAACCGATGGTTAGCAGAGGGGAGAGGGCGGGGGGGATGGGTGAAATAGGTCTGTTAACACAGCGTAATACTAGTTTCAGGTCTACAATATGGTGATTCGACACTTCCATACAGGTGCACTCCTCAAGCCCCATCACCTATTTAATGAGTTCATTTTTTTATGGGTAATATTCCACTGTGTGTTTAAGTGTGTATAAATACACACACACACACCCCCCACATCTGTCAACTGATGGACACTTGGGCTGATGCCATAATTCAGCTATTGTAGATAATGCGGCCGTAAGCACCACGGCGTGTATGGAATTGTTGAATCACTATATTGTACGCCTGAAACAAACACTGTAAAAAAGAAAATTTTACACCTACAGAAAATGAGTAAAAGTCATTGCCATAGTCTCTAAGATCTTGGAGTCTATGGTCCCCTGAAGTTTCAGCCACCTACATCAACTTGTCATTTGACAGTGGAGAAAACCAAAGCCTAGAGAGAGGGTGGGATTCGTCCAAGGACACACAAGAGGTCACCTTTTGAAAGGGGCCATTCACTTCAGAACACAGCTTCAGAGTCAGAAGAGTGGGTTCTAATCCCAGCGGTGCCTCTCACCCGCTACACCCCTGTGGCAACTGCTGAGCCCACGCCGGTGGGGCAGAGAGGAGAGCGCATCCAGCCCTCAGCGCAGAGCCCGGCCCGTGGTAAGAGCTCAGGGAGAAGCGGCTGCCGTCAAGATGGCACCGGGCCAGATCTCTCTAGCCAGAATCCCCAACGAGCTGAGATCCCCCATGTCCAATGGTCTTCATGGGGCAGCGGCCTGGGAAAGAGCTTTAGGGCGGGAAGCCAAACAGGAAGACATTACTCCAGCTCTGTCACGGTGTGACCTCGTTCGGCTCACTTGTTCAGCCAGCAGGTATCTGGTACCTCCTGGCAGGTGCAATACCAGAGACTTCGCTGTGAAACGAGATCCAGTCTCTACCCGCAGTTCTAAACACGGAGATGTGTGTCACTGGTGGAGAGATGCAGAAGGGGCCTCACCAGAAGTTGAGGATGGAAGAGGCTTCTCGGAGGAGGGAAGGTATAAGCGGAGACCCACAGGGTAGGCGCTAAGTAGCCTAAAGTCACACCATCCAACACGGCGGTCGCCAGCCACGGGTAGCTACTGAGCCCTGGAACTATGGCTAGTCTGAGTTCACATGTGCCGGCAGTACCAGACTTCAGAGAATTAATACAAAACAAGGGGAAGGTAAAATATCTCAATTTCTATATCGAATATATACTTGAGTGATAATTTCGGTATATTAAGTTGAATGAAACATTATTAAAATCAATTTGTTGTGGGGTTTTTTTTGTTTGTTTTTTACCCTTTTTAATGTGGCTGCTGGAAAACTTTAAATCTCACTTGTGGCTCCCATTCTATTTCTACCGGACAGCACTAATCAAAAGAGCAAGAGAAGGGAAACATTTTGAGAAATACATTTGCAAAGACCTGGGTGGGAGGAATCACATAGCACTTCCCCTCCCCAGCCTCGGTCTCACCATCAATTCAAGAGGGCAGTGGCTGTCTCAGAGGCCCCTCCACCTCCCATGTGGACAAGAATCTATGAAAAGCAGTCGGCCTTAGGGTTTGAAAGCACCCAAAGGAGTGCTTTCTGCCTTCTGCCTTTGCCGTAGGCAGGAAGGGCCCTGACTGGTGTGGGCCCAGGCTGGGGAGGGACTTTCTTCTCCTCCACAGCAGCTGAAGCCCCCTGCACCTGATCTCCTTTCTTCCTAGTGCTGGCTTGGTGCCTCCTCCATGAAACAGAGCCACGGGGAGGCTCCTACCTTCTGGGCTTCCTCATGCTTCTCAAAGTTGATAAAGCCGAAGCCTCGGGAACGGCCGCTGTCATCCCTCATCACCTTCACACTCAGCATCTTCCCTGGGAAGGGCCAACCTGGCTCAGAGGGGAGTTTGGGAAGCCCCAGGATGTTCCCCTTCCTTCCCCCGCCCCATGTGGCTTTAGATTACTCAGTGCTGCCCCCCTGCTGACTCCTCCGGGAGCCCCCAGAAAGGCCCCTCCTCCCAGCCCAAGCTGGGGACAGAGGACAAAGTGCTCCCCGATTCCCTTGGGGAACACGCCCACCAAACTGGGAGAAGAGGTCCTGCAGGCCCTGCTCGTCCACATCCACATGGAGGTTCTTCACATAAATGTTGGTGAACTCCATGGCCCGCGCTCCCAGCTCTGCTTGCCGCTCCCGTCGGGACTTGAAGTGGCCAACGAAGCTGCGGACACACTGACGGGTAGGCAGCTGCCAGCCCTCAGCCATCCCCATCCCACCCCACAACCTGAGGTCACCTGCGTCAATCGCTGCCAGGTCCAAGGCCCCCGTACCCCTCCTCAGGAGGCTGGGCAGGGCAATACTCTTTAGATGGACTACAGCCCAGGCCGGACCACTTCCAACAGCCAAGACTCTATGCTCTAGCATAAGGTTGAGAAGGGTTCATTCTTGGGGCAAATGCACAAGGAACTCCTACCATTCACACCAGGCAGCTGAGCGTGCAGGAGAGAAGGGCAGGCATGAACTTGAGAGTCAGACAGAGGAAGGTCTGAATCCTCACACCGCAGTTGCCTAGCGGTGTGACCCTGGCCAAGTTACTTAACCTCTCGGAGCCTCAACGTTCATCTCTATAAAACTGGGGATGAAGGGTTCCTGGCTGGCTCAGTCAGTGGAGCATGCGACTGTTGGTCTCAGGCTGTGAGTTCAAGCCCCATGTTGGGTGTAGAGATTACTTAAAAAAAAAACAAACAAAAAAAAAAACAGGGGCTCCTGGGTGGCTCTGTTGGTTAAGCGTCTGCCTTTGGCTCAGGTCATGATCCCAGGGTCCTGGGATTGAGTCCCAGTTCGGGCTCCCTGCTCAGCGGGGAACCTGCTTCTCCCTCTCCCTCTCCCCCCTGCTTGTGCTCGCACGCGCGCTCACTCTCTCTCTCTCTCTCTCACTGAAATACATAAATGTTTTTTAAAAGCCACGCAACATAGGCTAAAAGCTGGGGATGAAGCTCCGCTCACAGGCATTTGCTTGTTCATGCAACAGGTATTGGATGCACTAGGGAAGCAGCGGTGAGAGAACCAGACTTGGTTCACGCCAGGGTTATTATCGGGGGGACTGAAAATATTAATTTCCAAAATCATAATTTCCAAGTTCACGTAAACACATCCAGGAAAGTACCCTAGATTAAGAAGAAGACATAAGAGGGGCACCTGGGTGGCTCCGTGGGTGAAAGCCTCTGCCTTCGGCTCAGGTCATGAACCCAGGGCCCTGGGAGCGAGCCCCGCATCAGACTCCCTGCTCAGCAGAGAGCCTGCTTCTCCCTCTCCCCACCGCTTGCTCGCTCTCTGACAAATAAATAAAATCTTAAAAAAAAAAAAGAAAACGTAAGAAAACTCGCTGGCATCTAAAGCACCCTTAGCACAAACCAACGGTAGCCGGCATTAAAAATGACAGAACACGGAGTAGCGAAGGTGCACCTGGGCCAGCGGGAGCTAACCAAGATCTCGTCCTTCCGAGAACCGGGGCAAGCCCGCCAGGCTCGGTTGCACTGACCGGAGCCTCCTCTGAGACGCTGGACAAAGCAACTCTCAGTGCATCATCCAGCTCAGAGCCTGCTTCCCTCTGCGGCGCTGAGCGTGGGGCTGGTCGTCCCGCAGACAGAATCCAAACAAGGGGAGAGGATCTACTGGCCCACCCGTGACGCAGGGGGAGATGCCGAACCGACATGTGTGAAGACGGCAGGCTAAGCTTGGGCCTCCTTCCCTTCCTGTCCAAAAACCCCATGAAACAACACAAAAGGCTTAAGAAAAAAATTCACAGCCAGCCCGAGCAGGCTGGAAACCAGACATCACTGAATCCAGCAGTGATCTGGCCATTAGTTGTTCCTGCCGGAATTTCAAAATCCCCTCGCTGACGACTCATCGCAATCTTCTAAGGAACGTCAGCAGCCCCCCTCTCCCCCGGGGAAAGGGAGCTCCCGAGGGACTGGACTCTCCCGAGTTCACGCCGCCAGGAGAGTTCTGGCTGCGGCTGAGCGTCCGGGGCCCAGAGGCGGGGACGGGCAGCCTCCGGTCCCCCGTGTCCCACCACTCACACTTTGCGGTCATTCAGCAGCATCCCGTTCATGGTGGCGATGGCCTGCTGCGCTGCCTCGTGGGTCTCAAAGTGGACAAAGCCAAAGCCTCGGGAGCCATGATCGTCACACACCACCTGGGCCACAGGGGAGAAGGACAGGGTCGTGGGGGCACCCCACAGAGGGGTCAGGTACAGCGGAACGGCAAAGGTAACAAATAACCACTGAGTGCTTACTCTGTGCCCCACACAGGGTCCCTCCGCGTCCCACCCCAGCCCTAGCTCTTCCATCCAGATTTAATCATGTAGACCGGGGCCCCACTCCAGGCCAAGCGCCTGCTAAGGGGATCACAGGCTTCTCTTGTCCTATTCGCTCTAAGGGCCCCTCCAGGTAATTCTTAACCTCTGAGCCTCCACTCCCTGACTGGGGAAAATGGGAATGAAGGACTAGTCCAAGGTCACCAGCCGGCAAAGTTTCTGATTATGACAGCTGCCACTTCGATGGGGATAGGGTGCCGGGGGTCCTTTCAATGTTGTGGAGATTACCAGACTTAAAATACGTGTGTGACAGGCCCATGAGGTGGGTTCTACCGCCGCCCTCTTTTAGAGGAAGTCGAGGTATGGAGAGGTTACACAGCTGGCCCAAGGTCACACTGACAGGAAGTGGAAGAGGCAGGATTTGAACCCCAGACAGTCAGCACCAAAGTCCACGACCTGACCTACTACACTGTGCTGCCTTCTCAGCAGCTGGCGAGACTACACGGGTCTCGTGCTCTTCCCACCGCGCTACAGAAACCTTACCTGGGCAGCCACGTGGAGCTGGTTTCTAGCCTCAGCCTCTGACCGCAGGGCTCACTAGGCTCTCCCCACAGAGCCCAGCCTCCAGCTTTTCCCAAAAGTCTCACGGTCTCCAACCAGCCCGCGAGCTCCTGGGGTAGCCCCCACCCTGTGTGCCTGGCATCTAACCTGGCCCACCGCCACAGCGGGTCCTCGTTGGGCCTCAGAGACCCACCCGGGTCACATCCAGCTTTCTGTCCAATCCTCCGTGGCCCAGAGGAAGCCGCGAGGCTTAACAGTCTGATGGACTTAATTAGCAGCCTTCCGGGACCCATGCCCTTTATCCTGTTGCGTCAACTGTCCTCTCTCTGAATTTGGACTGGGCTCGTGACTTCCTTTGACCAACAGAATGCAGTGGAAGGAAAGGCGGGCCCATTCCGGGCTTACATCTCAAGAGGCCTGGTGAGCTTCCACTGTCTCCCGGGACGCTGCCCTTGTCACGAGAATAGTCTGAGCTAGCCCCCCGGAGGACAGGCCACAGGGAGGGGAGCCGGGCCAGTCAGCTCGCAGCGGGCACAGGCGGGAGCCGGCCAGGAGCCGACCTGCCCAGACTGCCGACTGCAGAACTACAAGCTGAAGAAATGGTTGTTGTTGACAGCTCAGCAAGGGGTGAAGTGGGGCGCTGCTTGGGATCCCTCTGCCACGTGGGTATTTGACACAGACCCCCCCCAAGGACGCACGCCCACCTTGCAAGAGAGGATGTTTCCGAAGGTGGAGAAGGTGTCATATAAGGCCTTGTTGTCAATGGAGTCCTCCAGGTTCTTGATGAAGATGTTGCCCACGCCCGACTTGCGGAGCCCTGGGTCTCGCTGGGACCACATGATGCGGACGGGCTGGCCTTTGATCACTTCAAAGTTCATGGTGTCCAGTGCCCGCTCCGCTGGACGGGGGGAGGAGGAGGAGAATAAGGGGCAAGTAAGGGTATTTCGTTCCCTGAGCCCTCAGGTGCTTCATTGGAAGCAAAAAAAAGGGAAAAAAAAAAAGGATCACTGTCTGGGTCTCACTTGAGAGAAGAATCTGGAGCCTCAAGGGAGATTTGCAGAAAGAATTCATGTGTGCGGCGCTCCTCCCGTTGGGGTCTCATTCAGCTCTTCACAAGAGTCACATGAGGGGGCGCATGGGTGGCTCAGTCGGTTAAACGGCTGCCTTCAGCTCAGGTCATGATTCCAGGGTCCTGGGACTGAGCCCCACATCGGGCTCCCTGTTTAGCAAGATGCTTGCTTCTCCCTCTCCCACCCCCCTGCTTGTGTTTCCTCTCTCGCTGTGTCTCTATCAGATAAATAAATAAAAATCTTTAAAAAAAAAAAAAAAAAGAAAGAAAATGTAGAGGAGGGCCCATAAGACAAAGACTGGCAGCAGTGAGGGGAAACAAAGCTCAGAGGTACCGAGGGGCAGAGCTGAGACTTGATCCCGAGACGTAGGGCTCTGGGGGAGAACACCTCTCTGAGGCTGTTTCTTCACCTGGGGATGATGAGATGATTACCCACTTTCCACATCGAACAAAGGGAGACAGCGCTATCTACTTCCAGGAAGTCGGACAGGTTGAAAATTAAGTAAGATACGCAAGGTAGCTTACACTTTGTGCCTGGCACAAGATAAGAGTTCGGCGAATGGTAGTGCGTCTGAAAACAGCAGCCTCTGCCCATCCTCCTGCCCCGGCTACAGCCCGTCCCCTCCCAGCTAAGAGGCAAAATGCTTTCTCTTCCCTAGAGTTCCATTTAGCTCATCTTTGAGGTCTGGCAGGAAGGTCAGAGCGCGCAGGGCTCGGAGGAAGAGGTGGGGAAAGCAGAGCAAAGGAGAAGGCTCTCGAATCCAGCTCAGTCACCTGCTGGGAAGCAGGCAGAACCAGCCCGGCAAACCCACTCACCCGGGGTTTTTTGCCGGGCACCAAAGGATACCGGAAATACTTCACAGACAACAGCGCGTTCCTTCTGTGCTGTTGGGAAACAAGCCTTCGCCCCTTCTCACAGATGGAGAGGCGCGGAGTGTGAACTCTCACTCAAGTTCACACCCTGGTGACCGAGCTTTGGCAAAACCCGGTGCTCTCACTCTTCATTCCCTCCACCGTCAAAGAAAAGTGTGGCCCCAACCACCCGGCACACTCGAATGAATCCTATCAGCTCTGAGAAACCGGTTTGGGGGCCTGGAGTGGACCAGATCTGAGCAGCTGGGAAGGGTTCGAGCCCAAGGCCCAGCTCTCCGGGTTTCCCCACTCATCACCTGCATCCTCACCAGGTGCTCTGACTTTCTCTTCCTCCCAACCACTGCGGAAAGGCGGTACGATCCCTAGTCCTCAGGCAACTGAAACTCAGAATGGCTGGTAATTGCTCAAAGTCACACAGCTGCCGGTTGTCGGCCCAACCCCGAGGCCCTCGGCTGTTCTCATTCAGCCTTAATATTTGTCCCCTGTAAGCACCAGTACGACACACCGTTCCTGTCGCAGGGCAGCGCCCTTTCCAACGCCCTGTATCTCTGGGGCCTCAGTTTCCCTGGCTGCAAAGTGGGAGCTGCGGGAACAGCCAGAGATGCCCGCGTGGGCCGGAGCTGCTGCCGGTCGGCCCCGGCGGCGTCGGGGCGTCCGTCCCCCCTGCCCCCGGGCTCACCGTCGGCCGGCTGCTGGAAGTTGATGTAGGCGTAGCCCAGGGAGCGGCGGGTGGCCACGTCGCGACACACGCGGATGGACAGGATGGGGCCGGCGGGCGAGAACTTCTCGTACAGCATGGCTTCGGTCACGTCGGGGTGCAAGTCGCCCACGTAGAGCGAGGCGAGCGGGTAGCCCGGGCCGCTGGCGTTCATGGCGCTGGCCGAGGCGCCGCGGCGGGGCTCTCCTCCCAGCGGCCGCCCCTCCCTTTAGCCCCCGCCCCGCCCCGCCCCGCGCCCCACCTGGGACCCCTCAGCGCTCCAGGAGCCCCAGGTGGGGCCTCTGGGACCCCGCCTCCGGAGGCGGGGCGCGTCCTCCACTCCGTCTGGGGTCAGGCTGCGGGGACGTGGGTCCAAGAAGGTCCGAGACTTGTTCCAGTCCCGAAGGTCATTGCCTTTTGGGCCTCTGGGTCCATTTCCCTTCTTAGTGGAACCGCGACGGCACTCTTCTCAGGGATTAGAGGGGACCCGGTGCAGTTCTGTGCGTCCCACAGACTAGGAGAATCCCGAGCCGGACACCCAGTTTCAAAACTTGTGCACCTTGCCTCCTGAAAGTCGTCTTTCTCTCAAGATAGCCCGCATCCAGCACCCCCTCTGGAGCAGGCCTTAGGCCCTCGGACTGAGGGCCCCACTTGAGAACTTGAGAAGTCAAGGCCTTCCTTGACACTGGCTCACTGAGAGCTTTTCCGGGATATTCCTGGCCCACCATTTATTTATTTGGAGTGGGGCGGGGAGGGGCAGAGGAGTGAGAGAATCCTAAGCAGGCTCCACGCTCAGTGTGGAGCCCAACGCAGGGCTCAATCCCACAACTCTTGAGATCATGACCCGAGAGGACATCAAGAGTCGGCTTCCCAACCCACTGGGCCACCCATGCAACCCCCACCCCACCCCAACTTTCTCTTGACTAAGCCCTTCCACCAGCATTCCATCAGGAAGCTTCACTGTTACTCTATGGGGAGCAGGGACCTAACGGCACAAGGCCGTGACAGTGGCCTCAACCTGCCTGTGGTATGGGGGCGTTTAAAGAAAAATTCCGATGCTCTGTGGGCCGTATTGCTCCTTGGCCCTCTCGGGGGCTCTCCTGGTCCCCACTGACCTCTGCTTGAGTGTGGTTTGGACAGGCAGGAAGAGCTCTGCACTAGCCCGGCTATGCGGCACAGCAGCGAGCAAGCACTGGGCTGCTCTCTCATCTTGGGCTGAAAAAATACCCTCAGTTCTCCCCTCTCCTTATGAGTGTGGAAGTTTTCAGAAAGGGGGCAAATGCCATGTAGATACCGTGCCGTGGGCCCCCAGAAAGCGTTAGGACAGAGGAGAGTCTGGCAGAAGCCTGGGGATGACCGGAGCCTTATGCAAGCATCCCTCACAGGCTTCGTTACATCTCAGGGTTAAAAAAAAGCTGTGTGTGTGTCTTGAATGGGATGCAAAGTAACTGTTTATAGCAAATCCTAGAAGCTATAAAAGAGGACCTAACACCTGGATAGTTTGTTGTGAGGGTGGAGAAGCACCCCATAACAGGTGGAGAGTGGCTGTTTACTAATAGTAATTTCTCCCCCCTTACAACACCCTGGCTTCTGGTCCCAAATAGGATGAAATAAAGATGTTCCCTACTTTTAAAGGAAGAGCACAGCTACAAGTGTGACCAGAAGTAGCTGGTTCTGGTAGTGATAGAGATGGCGCCATACATCAGTTCACAGGCAACTGATAAAATTTTTTATTTCACTTTTGAATTTTTACACTTTTCCTGATTCTGTGTTAAGGTGGAAACTAGAACTGTTTAAAAGACATACACAAATCTAGTACATCAATAACTGGGGATTTTTCTTTTTTTTTTCTTTTTTCTTTTTTGGCTATACTATTTTCACAACCACAGGAGTGCTTGCTAGGCAATAGAACCATCACAGAAGCAAACGTGAGGCAGAATACTGGTAAGGAAAAACGAAGCAAGAAAGAGCTACCAGATATACAGACAGGCTCGTTCCACATTCACTACTGCATTTTCAAGCGCCAAGTATTAACTGCACATTTTTGTTCAGCTAGAAAGGAGGGAGGGTTTTTTTTTCTTTTTTTTTGGTTTTAAATCAGTGCATGAATGTTTCTTTTCTCATTTCAGCAGATGGACAAACAGGTGGACGCTACGGCTACGTGGAATGTTCAAGGGAGAGGGGGGTACTGTGAGACGGGTAGGCCCGGCTAGTGTGGACTCTCCCCGCTGTGGTGTTCATGCAACTTCCCTGCATCACAGGGTCTTGTTCAAACAAGTCTGTGAACTTGGCTGGAGGAGCACACTTGGGAGATCTGGCGACAGGTACTAACAAGCATTATCGGGGCTGACTGCAACACAGGGAGAAATCATGGGTCTTTAAAAACACTTTTCTGATTCAGATCTCGGTCTGACTGAAGAGCGACAGCGTGCTGAGAACTGGAGGAAGCCAGAGCTATGTGCTGGAAGCTCTTCTCAACTCTCTTGAAGTGAGGCCTGCTGACCAAAGTGCTTGCCGTCTTTGCTCACCGCCTCCAGGCCCCCACCCTGCCCGTATGGTATTAAACAACGAACAGAAGACAACAGTAGAACTCAAAAAGAAAAAAATGTAAAGAAGCAGACAGAAACTTAAAGAGGGAAAAGAAAAATCAAAGTCAACAGTTAAAAAGGACAGAGGGAAGAACATTTCGATCATTTCGATTTCAAAATTTAAAAGCCCCAAGCTAGGAAGCACTCAAAGACTGAGTACTTCTTAAGTGAAAGGCAATCTCTGCAAAACATGACTCTGAAAGGTATCACCCAGGAAACAGATAAGGCCATTCATAAGATACACGGCTTTTTTCTTCTTTAGGTCCTGGTTACAAGGAAAACAGATTCTAACTACTGGAGTGCAGGTTGCAAATCAGTACGATGGCTGTAGGAAAGGGGTGTCAGTCACGTGGTCTAGGAGCACTGGGCCTTTTCATGGTGTCAAAACCCAATTATCTGCCACAAAGAGTTTCCATTTTAGGCTTCGAGTTTACTGAGAGGAAGACACTGGGGACATCTGCAGTCATGAACTTTTAAGTGGCGACAGCCCAGACTGGCCGAGTGTCTGTAATCCCCAAAAACCAAGCAGAACTACTGTGAGTTGCTGTCACGCTCGAAAGGTGCAGGACAGGTGTCTCGCTCTGCGTCCCAGAATATAATCTCTTTAACTTTCTGTACAACTTTACAATGGACCTGTTACTTCCGTGACTAGTTTGAGATCAGATTAAACTTTCCAAAAAGTTACACATAATTCAGGGCTAGTTTTTCTACCAGTAAGAGTTCTGCTAAGTTACAAAACCCCATAATCACAGTGTTCAGTTTAAAAAAAATTCAACACACAGTAATCCTGTCAATATTAATCAAAATCAAAACTTCGGAATGCCGTGGCATTTATGTGACCAATCTGAGTTTTAGATACACACACCAGCTGTTTATCCCATGGACCATTTTGCTAGGCTGAGGCTGTGAAAAATTGAAAGTCGACGTACGACTTTTTTTTTTTATCGCACAAAGGGATATATGTGGAGGGTACAGAGTGACACTGAACAGATCACGAAGCACAACAGACATTAGTTCTCTCCCTCCCCAGCATCTCCTTCATCTCCCTGGTTTTCCGACGTCCACAGCTGCAAGAGAAAAACAGAGCTCTAATCAAAACAAGGCTCCTAAAAGTCACTCAGGGAGGTAGGCCCAGTCTGGACCAACTTATCTCACTTAACTGCTTCGAATTCTTACTGTATTACTGTAGACCGCGAGGACTGCAAAGGCCAAAACTTTAAAGTCGTTTCCAATCAGTTGAACAATTTAGTACGTTTCACTCTACTTACAGGATCCAAATCCCCTCGAGTCTTGGGCAACAGTGAATTCTTCAGTCGGTAATAGGAACGAGACCCTAAACCCTCCAAAAGCAATGTCGTAAACCAGTAGTACTTACAGTGAGATTGTCCCTAAGCAACTGCATTATCAGGGTGCTGTCTTTGTAAGACTCTTCATTCAGTGTATCCAATTCAGCAATTGCTTCATCAAATGCCTGCAACAAAGAGCCACTAGCACAGCTGTCACAGGTTCTCTGGAGCCAGTTTAGCCTAATTTTCTTCTGTTAACAAATGCATATACTTTCTTTTCCTGTACAGTGCTTTGGGGGAACTGAGGCAATTAATAATGACCTTGTTTGCTAGTTGTTTCCGCAAACAGATAAATGCATGTTTATAAATCACCAACCAACAATGACAAAAAAATCCCCAGAGAAAAACTTCACCATATGTGATAACACAGCAGGTATTACTGTCAACCCAGCACAAATCCATATTATTTTTTAACGGCCAAACTTAACTGCCGGTAATCCTTTCCTTCCTTTACTAAAACTCAAAAGGTCTGGATACAAGGAATAAAGGGAGAACAGACATTCACACCACTAAATCTCATTCAATTAAGTGATGGACCTTAAAGAACTCATTCATGTACTTTTTCCAAATTAAAAAAAAATGTTAGGTAACTGTGCATGTTGAAAGACTAAAAAATATGTAGAAAAGGCGGCTGACTTACAAATAGAAGATAGGCGGTAGCCCAACACACAAAGAAAACCTGGTCTGATTTCTTTCATAAACACAGCTGTAACTTTAAATCTTGGTACAAGGAACACAATACATAACGGAGGCCTATAGAGCCCAAAGCTTGACAAGGAACAACCCACTACCTTCCCCCTGAATTTTCTATAACCACTCCCCCAAGCCGGTAATTACACAATGAAAACAAAAATCAGCAGGAGGTGTTGAGAAGAAATCAAAAAGCGATGGGTCCGTATTTATGTCACAAAAGATCTACTCCTATCTCCAGAACATCTTCAGAGAGAAGTCTAGGACAGTAAGTTGTTACATTCAGGCAATAAAAAGAAGTTCTCTCTCTCTCTCTCTCTCACACACACATACACACACACACACACACACACACACACACACACGTGCACGCGCGCAGTGTTACACTACAACCAAACCACAGAGGTTTCTCACCGTTTTTGCCAGGCTGCAAGCCTTTTCAGGAGAGTTTAGAATCTCATAGTAGAAGACTGAGAAGTTCAGTGCCAGGCCAAGTCGAATTGGGTGTGTAGGCTGCATTTCTTTCTTACTAATTTCAAATGCTTCCTGGTAAGCCTGCTGGGAGTTGGACACAGTGGCTGTAAGAAAAATAAGAACATTAAAGGCGAGGGTCTCTCCGAGGTGCATCACATGCCGGACCCCCATCCAGTTACCTCACCCCACCAGGCAAGAATGAGGAGTGACCAAGCAAGGGGCCAGTGTCTCCACCATCTGATTAACAACCATCTGTTACATGTTTCCTCTAAGCCAAATACCACATTAGATACTTCAGGGGGAAAGCGGAAATATCCTTTAGCAAGATAGAGCATGGGAAACAATATGCTCCAGTGGAAGAATCATGGACTTTATAGAGTCAGCAGACTCAAACTTGAACTCCTAACTCTTACTCTCTACATGTGGGGCTTAGAGTAAGTGAAGACCTCTGTGAGCCTTGGTTTCCTCATTAGAAAAACAGGCAGATCCCCACCGGAACTCCTAGAGTTGTGTAAGGAATAAATGAGACTCAAAAATACTTGGCACACAGTAGGCACTTAATAAGGCAGAGCTGTAGTTCTCACCATCACAAAACACATATGTGATAAAAAGAAACGAATCACTATTTACTATGGTGGTTTCATACTATCAGATATTTTAAAGTCTTACTTCTAAAAACAGAGATACTAAAAAATCCTCAAGAAAAAGGTTTTTTTCTTAAAGAAAAAAATCTCTTTAAATGCACTACTGCATCACACTTTTAATGTCCTCTGCACTTTCCACTTAGATACACTGATTTGTCAACCCCCATTATGCTGGCCTGCTAATCACAGGTCAGCATAATGCTAATGGTCTTTTAGATTTTCAGTACCGTGATGTTCGTGTCTACGGTAAACAAAGTAAAAATTGTTTAAAATTATTGAGGAGGAGGACTGGCTCCATTATTGGTCAAATTTCTTTAACAACAACAAAAAAAGTTACTTACTTTGTTTATTATCTCCAGATGCCACCTCAGAAAGATATCTAAAATAATCTCCTTTCATTTTCAAGTAGAACACCTTGCTTTCCGGTTGTGTGGCATTGGGAATAAGGTATTTATCCAACAGCTCCTAAAAAATGATGCACATTCTGTTAAGGATCTGGAAATATGATTTACAAGATGTTAAAACTATGTTTGAGATTCAAGTCACACTACCATTTCTAAATAATTTTGAAGATTAAAAAAAACGTAATTTGCATCCAAAGCTTTTTAAGTGGTTTTTAGCCCAGGTCCTAATAGCACATGCCTGTATTCTTCGGTTAAAAATCACTCTGACCATCCACAAGGGGTTGATTAAAGTACAGCCATACAATGGGATGCCACGTAAGGCCTTAAAAATGATGATGCAGAACTACACCGGTAACATGGAAAGGTTCTCAAAAGTCTGAGTGAAATAAAAAGATCATAAGTACCACATGAATCCTATTTTAATATTAAAATATGTATGTGTAAACGCAAACACTTAAGGGAAAACTCTTGAGGGATATTTATCAATATGTTAATAATGATTCTCTACATGATAGGATTATAGAAATGATTTTTACTTTCTGATTTATACTCTTCTACCTGGTCACCCCCCGCCCTTTAAAAAAAAAAAAAAAAAAACAACCTGCATTCCTTCTGCAATTTAAAAAAAGAAAAAAAATCTTTCCCTTTTGGAAGGAAAAAAGTGGTAATCGAGCAAAACTGCCAAAAACTAAGTCGAAAATCAATCAGACCTGGGTAGAAATCCCTCCTCTGCCGCTTACCATCTGTGCCCCTGGACAAATGATTTAAGCACCCTGAGCCTCGGTTTTCCCAGCTATACAATGGGGAAGCACAATAGCCATCTCCTAGGGTAGTTATGAGGATAAATGAGCTAGAGTACATAAAGTGCTTAACACGATGCCTGGCAAGTAGTAAGCACTCAAAAAGTAGCTAATACTATTATTAAGAATAAATTCCTTTAAACATTTATGCTTACAACAAAAGCAGTTCTGAAGGAGTCCAAGCTTCGTATACAGAGCAATATTTTCGAAGAGTTGTTTTAGAATGTGGCATCCTGAAAAACTGGTTAAGAGGCAGTAAGTACCATGCTTTTCTTCACATTCTTTCAGATGCTCTTAAAAGCTGGTCTACATTTCAGGAATTATGGAACTTTCTTGCCCTTGGAATGCATGCCATACTTCATCTGAATACCAGATGTACCTAACATTCAGGAATTAGTGCACCATTAACAAACCCCCAAATTACCGACAGGCAACAAGTTTAGCCATGACACTCTTACACCACGAGTCTAACAAGAGCAGCTCAATGCAAAAGCTTAGTTGTAAGGGGATTTAATCAATCAAAGTGAGAAGATGCAAGGGGCAGTAGTCATTTTAATACTCTCTGCAGACAGCCAGGGTGTAACTCCTTAGGGGTTAGGGAGGAGGAATACTGCCTGACGGCTGACAAGCTCTGCACTGGTTTTCAAAAGAAAGGTGTCATGGGCAGTAACTCGGAGAGGCAGCCAGCAGGGGAGGAGGTAGATCCACAAGTGTGAATTCCTTTTCCCTTCAAAGCAGCCCTCACCGTTCATTTTTACCTGATTTCACCTGGAAGAAAAAGAAAGTTCCCAGTGGGCTCAGGATGTGAGGGAAAGACAATATGATCATGATTTGCTCTAGGATACGCACCCCTCCCGTCCAACCCCAGACTGTGGCCAGAGCGAAATCGTTAGGAATCAATCATCTGACTAAGGCTTATATAAAACCCAGGAGAGGACAATCCCCAAACCATTTCTGATTTGGCTTTGGAACGCAGGCCGAACAGACTGACATGGCTAACTGCCAGGACCTGACGCTGTGCGGCCGTGACAGGGACGGGGGAACGAGAGCTGGGCTTCTTGCTCCCGCCTCCCCGGCTGGAGATGACCTCGCCGCTCAGACACCGGACAGCCCATCTGCGGCGGCACCCACCTGAGATCCTGCCTACGTGGCCTCAAGGCCTAAAGGAAAGATGGAGGGACGCTCCTGTTTGTCTCAGGTCTTTCTGAAGGGAGAGGAAAATACCCCATTCGTGATGAGCAACCTCTGATCAAACAGGAGGTGAGGAAAATCACATCATAGGCTTAAAAATCAGTTCCGACTGATTGCAGCTTTCCAGTATATTCAGACACCTTTCTCTCAGGAGCCGCTTGAGAGTTTGCATTTGAACGTTACATGAATACTGTTTGGAAATCATCATTTGAAACCGAAACCCTGGCCTCTTACCAGAACATCATTGCAGATGTCCTGCAGTTCGGCCTCTATCTTCTCCCGGTACTCTTTGCCCATCTGCTGCTTCTTCTCATTCCTCTCTGTTTTCTGCTCAATGCTGGAGATGACGCGCCAGGAAGAGCGGCGGGCGCCCACCACGTTCTTGTAGGCGACAGAGAGCAGATTTCTCTCCTCATTGGAGAGTTCGTGCCCTTGTTCCGTGACGGCCTTCATGGCTGCGGCCATGTCATCATAGCGCTCGGCCTGCTCGGCAAGCTTGGCCTTCTGCACCAGCTCACTCTTATCCATGGTCGTTCCCTAGAAAAGGAGCGAGCAAGAGAAGAAAGAGAAAGCAAGTGTCAGGCTTCAGGGACCTGGAAATGCATGTGTGAACCTTCTCTCAACCCGTCTGGCAAGAATCACACGTAAATATGAAACGTGTACTTGCAAATGCCCTCCACTGGACTGAACATGAGCACTTAGATGGCCAAGTACTTGTTAATTTTTTTGCCAATTAATTTTCCCAACAGTCCTGAAGAGTAGATGCTCATAACAATTCCTTCCCCCCTTTTTTGAGGGGAAAAAATGGAGGTTCAGAGAAGGCAAGTGATGTGCCCGGCAGCACTGCTAAGAGACCGCAGACTCCAGCCTCTCTGTCCCCACGACATGCATGATGTCCCCATCACATGCAGGCTGCTGGAGAACTATTTCTTTAGGAGCTTATGCTAAATACACTTCCTTAACTTCTTTCAAGAATTGCCTGGTTTTGACCAAATCTAGTTTTTCCCTACAGTATCGGGAAAAACACCTTAAGTCTGAGGACTGCCTCAATCTTAAAAGATAGGACTTTAAATGTTACATCTGGCAGTGCCCATCAAGCAGCAGGAACCTAAAAAAAACAGGGGCCATTTTTGTCCTATCTTCTGCAATTTGCTAACTTGCAGGACACACTGTAGACAAGAGCATCAACTGAAGGCGGGTAGATCTGACTCTTTCTAGCACCAGCTCTGCTACTTACAAGTGGTCACATCGCTGAACCTCCGAGAGCTTCAATTTCCTTACCGGAAAGTAAGAAAGAACATTACCTACTCTCCGTGGGGCTGCTGTGAGAACAAATGAACTAGATAATCTAAGTGAAAGTGCTTTGAGAATTTTAGAGCATTAGGTACAAATTATCAGAAACTAATTTTCCCTATGGTAGAGGCTGTAAGAGATATAAGAGATAGGAGTGTATTCACGATGAACTTCAAACCACAACTGAGTTCATTTAAATTTTTTTCTGAAATAGACAAAAATTTTAGTGACTTCAGTTTACCAAATCCTCTATACACCGATCAGTAAATACACCTTAATCACCTTAGTCAATTCCCCACTATAATAATCCCCATTTACAGAGAATGAAGTAATTTTTGGATAATATGTAACTAAAGAAATTTGTTAACCAGTAAGTTTAATGCACTGTTCATTTAAATTTCGTTATGTCCATCTGTGCCACGGCATAAAAATACACTACTATCTTAAAGTATAATAAGATAAATACTACTTTGAATACTACTAGAAGTATCAGTATTTTTAGAACAAATTATTGCAGGGCATCTGGCTGGCTCAGTCAGCGCATATAATTCTTCTCGGGGTCGTGAGTTTGAGCCCCATGTTGGGTGTAGAGATTACTTAAAACAAAAAAAAAATCCCAAAATCTTTCATGATAATATACACAGCATCACAATTTAATACTCTGAAAACAATAATTTTTAAATAGCAAAAGTATTGTCCCCTCCTCACAAAATGGTTTTACCTCAAGTCATTTGTTTTTTTTTAAATATTTCATTTATTTATTTGACAGAGAGACAAACCAAGAGAAGGAACAGAAGCAGGGGGAGTGGGAGAAGAAGCAGGCTTCCCGCCGAGCAGGGAGCCTGATCAGAGCTTGATCCCAGGGCCCTGGGATCAGGACCTGAGCTGAAGGCAGCCACTTAATGACTGAACCACCCAGGCACCCCATCTGTATTTTTATTTATTTGACAGAGAGATCACAAGGAGGCAAAGAGGCGGGGGGCGGGGGGTGGGGGGGGCGGGCAGGCTCCCTGCTGAGCAGAGATTCCCAATGTGGGGCTCGATCCCAGGATCCTGAGATCACGACCCGAGCCGAAGGCAGAGGCTTTAACCCACTGAGCCACCCAGGCGCCCCATTTCTGTATTATCAAGTGAGAAATCCTACAGACAAGGTCCTACCACATGAAAATGTTTTATTAGATGGGGCATAATGGTAAAATACCCCCCACAAATTTAGACAATTGGAAAGGAGCTGGTTCTCTAAGTTCAGAACTACTATTTTTCTTCCCACGGTTTATTATCTAAGTCATACTCGAGCTGCGTCCTACATAAGGCTCACTAATCCTAAGCTTCCACTCAGTGAAGCAAGTCTCACCTGATCTGCCAGACATCTTCACCCATGTCGCTGAAATGAGACTATAACAGAGATAATCTTCACAAAACATTGCACTTGCTCTCCTACATTTCCGGGCGGCCCCAGGCACTCAGGACCGTTCACAGGGTGAGTTCCGTCTCATGAGACAGCAGCAATGATGCCATTTCCAGGTGAAAACTGAAAAGCCTGTATGTCATTCGTCAGGTTCTCTTCTCTGACATCAGCTGCCTAGAAGGCCCTGTGCTCTCGAGGGCGTGCTAGTGCCTGCCGCCTGAGTCCCTGAGTGACTACCATGCAGAGACTCCTACAGGCTGCCACTGGACATGGCAGTGTGAAAAAGAAATTTGTGGGGTGAAGTCACTGCAATGTTGGTGCTGTTGCTGCCACAGCACAGCCTAGTCTACTCGGATAGAAGTGTACCAAAAGGGACACCTGGGGGCTCAGTCAGTTAACCGTCTGCCTTCGGCTCAGGCCATGATCCCAGAGTCCCGGGATCAAGTCCTGCACCGGGCCTCCTTGCTCTCAGGGGGAAGCCTGCTTCTCCCTCGGCCTGCTGCTCCCCCTGCTTGTGCGCTCTTCTCTCTGGCAATTCAAAAATTAAATCTTAAAAAAAAAAAAAAAAAAAGTGACACCATTCTTCAGCTTCAAATTACATACTTTCTCAGTTTATGTCTAACTTTCTTGACCACAAAGTCTTTTCAATCAGGATACAAATCCATCAGCAAATAATCCTACTTCATTGTTCCTCAAAGTGAGAAGTAGATAGAAGTCAACTTTCAATCAACTTCAGAAATGTTCCAGTCTGCAGACAAATTCAAAGTTAGCAGTCATTCAGCGGCCCACGCCAAAGTTCATCAAACAGCACCTGCACAACTATACCAGGAAAGATTCCAATTAATAAAGTTCTGGCCAGGGGCGCCTGGGTGGCTCAGTGGGTTAAAGCCTTTGCCTTCGGTTCGGGTCATGATCCCAGGGTGCTGGGATCGAACCCCGCATCAGGCTCTCTCCTCAGCGGGGAGCCTGCTTCCCCCCCTCTCTCTGCCTGCCTCTGCCTACTTGTGATTTCTCTCTGATAGATAAATAAATAAATATATACATACATCTTATAAAAAATGTATGTGCTATTTTAAAAAAACAAATAAATAAAGTCCTGGCCAAAAGCAAATTCAGAGCTAAGCCATCATCCCATGCAGGATTGTAAAAGAGTAACAGAGAAATACAAAGGATCAACACTGCTAAAGATGCGATGAAACTCTTTGGCCTTATCAGGCCCCCCAATTAAGCTCCCCTCCCAAACACTGCAAGTTAAATAATACCTCTCGGAAGAATCTGGACTACTCCTTGGGAGCTCCCAAACGAACACGCCCTATTTCTCCCAAAATCAAATGTGGCCTGTTTGGGGGGCCAACTATTTTGAGCTTCCTCAGGATCACTGAAAGAGCCCTTGGACACAGAACCATCATGATATGGTAAGACCAAATGCATGCCTTAAAAAATGTATCCATCTGTTTAAAAAAAAATTTAATTCCATGCGCACACACACACAAAACAACTACAACAAACAAAATCCACAGCTAAATGTCCTGATGCCTACTGCTTACATAACTTTTGACTTATATAACACGGATTTTGAAGCAGCTAGACCAATTTCAACAGGAAATGGGTTACACAACACCCAGCAGTTTGGAGGAAGACAGGAGACAAGGGAGATCTGGAATTGTTCCTAGTTCTCCATCTGCAATAAGTCTCCCATTCACTCTCTCCCAGACCCACTACCTACAGTCCTCTTCATGTCTTTATGATGAGACCCAGTCTAAAACTCTGATCGAGGGGCACCTGGGTGACTCAGTGGGTTAAGCCTCTGCCTTCGGCTCAGGTCATGACCTCAGGGTCCTGGGATCGAGCCCCCTGTCAGGCTCTCTGCTCAGCAGGGAGCCTGCTTCCCCTCTCCCCCCGCCTGCCTCTCTGCCTACTTGTGATCTGTCAAATAAATAAAATCTTAAAAAAACCCACAAAAACCAACTTTGATCGAGCCACTTCCTGCTTCAAAATTCTTTAAAGTTCCCTCCTGCTGATAGTAGTCAGATTCCCTCCTGTCACTGAAGATTTTCCAACCTATCTTCCTAGACTTTGCGCCAAAACATGCGTTCCACACCATTTGTGCTTCTGCCAAAATGGTTTTAAGAGTCTACTTTTCTGTCTCCTTGTCTTTGCTCACCAAGCCACTCCCTCTGCCTGGAATGTCCTTTCCCATTTACTCAGCATACAAAATTCTCCCAAGCAAGGCTCAAGTGCCATCCCCTTCCTGAAGACTTTCTTTAGCTGCTAAGCTGGAGATGTCTAATAGGACAGCCACCAGTCACATGTAGCTAGTGTCACATGTGGAAATTGTAATATTTTGGATATATAGAGGTAAATTTTTAAAAAATGATTAAAATAAATTTCACTTGCTTCTTTGTACTTTTTAAGTGTAGAAAATTTTAAATTATATGCGGTTCATACTGTTTCTATCGCATAGAACTGCTCCACACTGAAAATACTCTCAACAAAGCACTTCATCTATACTTCTCTTAATGTCCTGTCACAGTTCTCCAGTACTAAAACTATTTGTATGTATCCTGAAGTCCCTGGCCACACCATCCACTCTTTAGAGCAGATCCACAGTGCCTTGCACATAATTAGTATGAACAAGCAGCTGCTCAATGAACAGATCCCCCAGTGAAAGAATAAAATTGCAAATTTGGCAGCGTTTTCTCTCTGCTCAAATAATTCAAAGCACCTATTCTTCACAAGCACATTAAGTCCTCATAATGTTTGCACCTTGTTCCTTGTACTCCTGCACCCTACTTCGAAGTCACTCGGTCAAAGGTGCAGCCCAGGGAACGTCGTTAGTGGTACTCTAACAGCGTTGTACGGTGCCGGATGCGGGCTACATGCGGGGGCTACACGTGGGGGAGCACAAAGTAACACGCAGACTTGTCGAATCACTATCTCGTACATCTGAAACTAATGTTATTTACCGCTGTGTATTGACTATACTTCAATTAAAAAAAAAGAGAAAAACAAAGTGGCTCTTAGTCCTGCCGTCACCCTCACCCGGTCACTTTGAATGACTCTCTTTTGGCAGCTCCATCTAAACTCTGTGTGGCCCTCAAAGTCCTTCATGATTTTGGCTCCTCCATACCTGTCAGGCTTTATCATTCGCCACTCTCCAAAATGTACCTTTCTCTCCGGCTGGACATCCTCGAATACCCTATAAATGTCACACTCAAACACCTCTGAAATTGTTTTTCTAGTTCCTTCATCTAGAATGCTCTCCCATTTACTTCTGCCTATGCAAACTCTATCCATCCAACTGGCTAAAAAGTCTTCCCTGGCTACCCCAGCCTCTGCTGAGGTTCCAGCCTGTGAACCCTGACGCACTTGCAAGCCTGTCACACCGTCCAGGGCCTATACCACATATGTTTTCTGGTACAGATGAGTAGTGTCCCTTTACAAGCAGTTCCACGTGGATATGTCCTCAAAGGAAAGCTCCAGGGTGCCTAGGTGGCTCAGTTGGTTAAGCAACTGCCTTCGGCTCAGGTTGTGGTCCCGGAGTCCTGGGATCGAGTCTCACATCAGGCTCCCAGCTCCACAGGGAGTCTGCTTCTCCCTCTGACCTCCCCCCTCATGCTCTCTCTGTCTCTATCTCAAATAAATAAATAAATAAATAAATCTTTAAAAAGAAAGGAAAGGGGCGCCTGGGTGGCTCAGTGGGTTAAAGCCTCTGCCTTCAGCTCAGGTCAGGATCTCAGAGTCCTGGGATCGAGCCCTCTGTTCAGCAGGGAGCCAGCTTTCCCCACCACTCTCTGCCTGCCTCTCTGCCTACTTGTGATCTCTCTCTCTGTCAAATAAATAAATAAAATCTTAAAAAAAAAAAAAAAAAGAAAGGAAAGCGCCACATTTGTTTCTCATTTAAGGTCTCACACTGGGCCAAGCACAAAACTAATGCTCAGGTAGGTAAGTGGCTGTAAATTTTTTCAGCAAATCAGTCCTGAGAGAGCAGAGAAGCCAGGGCAGCTGTATGTGGGATGGCAGAAGGGAAGCAGGACAAGGTCTAAGAGTGGGCTGTGTACTACAAAGCTACGTGAACTTGTTCAACCTCAGCCTTCCAGTCTATATGCTGGCAATACAGCATCCTCCTCAGAAGACATGCTGGGAAGAGGAGATGCAGGGAATTAAAGGAAATCTTCTTTAAAAATGCACAGTGCAAACCAAATGGAAGTACTATTGTTCATCTCACAGGACATCCACATCACTGTTTCAGTCCACAGTGTGAGCTTGGATTCTTACTTATTTAGCATACAACCCATAAGAAGGAAATCAAGTCTAGATTCATCTTGTACAGGAAGTGAACATGTTACAGTGTTAACATTCCTAGATAAGACTCCACCCTTCAATAGCCTCAAAAGGGACACATGGTCACCGTTAACACTTTTATCCATTAGTTCCTAATTGAATTTCTTGAATTGAATGCTAAGAAGTGATGGTTTATTAATCAGGACCTACTTTCCTTCTAAGACTTTTAACCAATGTCCTACCAAGAAAAACCTCAGCAAGAGAGCCTTTATTTGCCTCCTAAAAAACCTTAAAAGACCAGCAGCGTCACCATCAGGCCTGGCACTAAGAGCACAGAGACACCAGAGCACGCTTTTCCTTGTGCCGGGCACAGATCGGGAAGACACGGAGAGCCCTGAGCACAGCCACAGGACGACGACGGGTGTCTGTCTGCTCGAAGCCACCAGGTGCAGCACTTTAGAGGAAGGGGAGGCATGTGCTGATTAAATCAGAAGTGCTGAGTGGAAAACTGAAAACAATCTAAACATCTAATAGGGGAAGGATTAAGAAGAGGGATTGCTGGTCCAAGACTACATGGTTGTCAAAAGAAGGGATTTAATGTCACAGATCTGTTGAAGAGATACATATAATAGGGAAAAAGAAAAAGATGTGCAAAAGTATTTCATTTTCATAAAACACTCCAAAGAATATCATGAAAAATAATTCTAAGGGTGCCCATGAAATAACAGGATTTCCTTCAAATACATGAAACCTCAAATCTGAGAGTAAATGCTGAAACAAGTGTATCTATGAACCAACCAAGGCCCTCTAAGTTCAAAATTCTTTGCCTAAGGGGTTTCTCTTACCCGGGTTCAGGATACTGAGAGGCCATCTCCCAGGGGCCAGAAGCAGACATACAAGTGTAAGAGGGGAAAAATAAAAATACAAATGACTACCCACTGTTGAACCATTAAAAAAAAAAAAAAAAGCACAGCCTTGCCAAGGAAGAGAATGACCTTCTGAAATGTGGTCTTTAGAAGTACTGAACTCTTAGCTATGTTTTATTTTCAAGGAAAAGAAGAGGTTTAATTTTTTTTTAAAGTAGGGGCTCAAACTCACAACCCTGAGATCAAAAGGCACATGCTCTGCTGACTGAGCCGTGCTCAATTATGAAATACTGAGCTTTAACTGAATTTGATAACTTCCTAGAAATTTAAAATTGAGGATTCCACTGTCTATCATGTATGAGGATTACTAAACCTCTATTATGAAATACACAGGAGTGGAATTTGTTTCTAAGAAAGCTCTACATACTACATATCTCGGCTTCTAAAGAGAAATTAGGAGATTTTTTTTACAGGAACTTCTCTGAACCTCATTTTCCTTAAATGTTAAAAGAAAACAGCTGCTATCAAGGATGTACCAAAAATCGCTAAATGGTCAGGGTAAAGGCTCAGTAGACACATTCTTACTCTTTTTGTTTTCATTTGGGTTTTTTTGGGGGCAGGGGAGGATTGACAAGGAGAGGGAGAGATAATCTCAAGCAGACTCCATGCTTAGTGTGCGGAGCCCAACGCAGGGCTGGATCTCACCACCCTGAGATCATGACCTGAACTGAAATCAAGAGTAGGACACCCAACTTCCTGAGTCATCTAGGTGCTCCAACACACTTTAGAGACTCTTATGCTACTTCATAAAAATGTAGTGCATATGATTTAATGTGCGTTGAAATCACTAAAAATGAAAACAAAAAATGAAAATGTCCAGGAACTTTTCCTGAAATTTACAAGAAATACAATTAGAATAGTGAGGTCCTCACCTCTGAGAGCTTACACTCCCCCAGTGGGAACAGAAGATGGAACATACTTAAGGGTTATAAAGTTTCTTGAAGAAAAAACGAGCCAGAATTAGAGGGAAAAGGTTTAGTTTAAAAGTGGCTGGGTCATCACTGGCTTTCTGGGCTGCAGGGGTTCTGCCAGGAGAGGGAAACGATACTCCGGGTAGGGACAAGAAACACTGATGTATGAATAAAGAGCACATTATGTTTTTCTTTCTTTTTTTTTTTTAAGATTTTATTTATTTGACAAAGAGAGATCACAAGTTGGCAGAGAGGCAGGCAGAGAGAGAGGGGGGGAAGCAGGTTCCCTGCTGAGCAGAGAGCCCGATGCGGGGCTCGATCCCAGGTCACGACCTGAGCCGAAGGCAGAGGCTTTAACCCACTGAGCCACCCAGGTGCCCCAAGAGCACATTATGTTTTTCTAGATGAAACTGAAGAAATCAAAGGCCAAAGTAGATAAAGATGAGTAGTTATGAGTCTGGAGGAAAAACTGACAAGAGCATCTTAAAAATCTAGACTCACAAGCTTCCATGGGGTAAGAACTGACAGTAAATTCTAGTGTTCACAGACAGAGGACCCACAGCACCACAGGGCTAAAGTTACAGTTCCAGAGTCACTCTGCTAAAGGAAAAACAGATGCCAAGCTACAGCAGGAGGGACCTGAGAATGTCAGTGGGGCCAGGTGGTTAGGGGGTGTTACCCAGAAAAAGTCGAGTACTCCTAGCTCTTAAAGACATCTACTCACTGAAAAACACCCACTCTAAAAAATGTCTGTGTGGCATTCTACACACAAATTTCACAGTCCTGTCATAAACTGAACTCCATTCAAACATTTGCCCGCTCTCTGTTAGAAAATGAAACACAGCATGTCCTAAATACAAAATCGTTAGCACTGATGTCCAGCAAACACAGAACTGTGGAGGGAAACTTCACTTCCATATGAAAATCTCTTCTGTCTTCCACATTGGTTGTTGAGTATCACTATTACTTACGTCGGACTGGCCAAAATGAAACTTTAAAAAATGGAGGTATTGAATGATATGCCCAAGGTCACGCATTGTGAATCAACAGATAGGACAATAAATTAACCTCCTGACGTTCGGTGATCAATCCTAGACAATCTGTAATTCTGATCCATAAGCACAGCTCCATTGGTCAATTTTGGGACTAGGGTTCAAAAGTTTTGAGCCCACCACCATAATGGAGTGATCCAACCCAATTTACCAGTACCACACACCAATGCCATAGGTTACCTGATCTCTGTGTTTTCTCATGCATAAAAATTTATTTAATATGATTCCTGGAAAGAGTAACTTAGTTCATGATTCAAAATACTTAAGTCTCGGGGTGCATGGGTGGCTCCGTGAGTTAAGCCTCAGAGGCCTCTGCCTTCGGCTCAGGTCATGACCTCAGGGTCCTGGGATCAACCCCCACACTGAGCCCCACATCAGGCCCTCTGCTCAACAGGGAACCCGCTTCCTCCCCTCCCCCCCGTCTCTGCCTGCCTCTCTGCTTACTTGTGATCTGTCAAATAAAATAAATAAAATCTTAAAAAAAAAAAAAAAAAGAGTGCCTGGCATATGCTGTTAGCTAATACTTAAAAAACAAAACAAAAACCTTAAGTCTTTACACACTGTAAGCACTCAAATGGCAGACACACTAAAGTCTAACACCGGCAGCCAGGCTTGAAGGGACACTTTCTACACACATTTCTTTTAAATCCAGATGGATTTCTTTAAAGACTTTTAAAAGAAAGGCACATGTTAACTTACCTATGCCTATTTCTAAAGTAGCACTTAGCATAGTTTACTGTAAATGTCTTTACTGATTCCCACATTGGATTGTGAGCTTAAGGTAGGAACCCAGACTTTTATCTTTGTGTGGCACAATGCGTGCCATGCTGAGTATGACTGTTCAATCACTTGGTGCACTTTTTTAAAAGAAGGGAACAAGGCTGTTATTTCCTATGTGGACAGAGGTAAGTAAACCACACCTGATCTATAAAGTACAGACTATATTTATCCTCTGCCTTAGTCTACTTTAGAATAGAGCCACCCCAGCTCTAATCAGGAAACAACACTATGCTTTTTGACTAATGTTTCTCAGCTACCAATATTTATATTTATAGATTCAAACTGAGTTTCAATAAGCCTTTGGAGTACTTTCTGTCCATCTTCTCTTTTGTTCAAAAGACCATACCAGCTAGCTGATTCAGTAAACATAACAAAAATACTCATCATTTAGTCTACCCAAACATGTAAAGCTCTAGGGCTTTATTATCAAACTCATTTAAGCCTAAACAACCTATGAGGTAGGTGCTACTGCCCCCTTTTATAGATTCCAAGAGTAACCTATCCAGGGTCACACAGGCAAGCAGGCACAAGCGCTTCCCTCTATGTGGCACTAACCCCTAACAATCAACTATGATTATCAATGCTTACTTTTGGAAAAGATAGAATGGACAATTTTTCAAAAAAAAAAAAAACCCATACAGAGTTATTACAGTGAGGTCTCAGGGATCAGCCTTAATTTATCTAGCTGTAAAAATCAAATAAAATGAAGTTAAAAACAGCATATGCCAAAAAGCTCAATTGTCAAACAAGCTTTAAGGTGAGGTTTGTAGGCAAATAGTAACAATGGGCAGGACTCTTCTCTACTTTATTGTCACCTCTGTCTAGGTCAAGGCTATTCAGAAATAACTTTTACTGTTGGGTCTCTTAGGGAAAACAATGAAATAAAACTAACAGGAAGAAACTTACATAAGAGAGGACTGGCCATATTTTTAAAAAAAGAAAAAGTCATCTCTCTAACCTACAGCTCGCTAGGAATGACTTGTTCTCTTGAAGCCATCAATAAGTCTCATCTCACTGTAAGTACATACTAGAAACACATAACTATGCCTATATTAGAAGATCTTTTAGCCCAAAAAACAGTAAGCTTTCTTACTTGGCTTTTAGCACACGTATCCCAAAATAGAAAGTACTTTAGTCTCTTTTTCCTCCCTAAGTATTCCCCTTCAAAAAATTCCTTTAGAATCCAGCTCCAACTGTGAAGTTTCTCCCCCATGACATACAGATGACTATCAGAACCTTACTCGTGTAGAGACCAAGATGGCAGTAGTATTTAAAAGTTGCTTTATCCACTGAATTTCTTGTCCCCTTGCTAGGGTGAATTGTCTGTCACCTCTCCCTAGAAAAATGTAGGAACCAAGGAACAGAAAGTCCCTTTACAAGTAAATCTTCGTTCATTCTGGGGTATCTTTATTCCTTAGAGGAAAATGGCCCAGTTTGATGCCACTGAAAGAAGAGGTAGCCTAATAGGACATTATAATTTACAATTGTAATTTACTATTTCCTCTCTTCCTCCCCAACAAAATAAGGAAAATCTAAAAATCTACAAAAAAAGTAGTATGATAAACCAAAATTAGTGATGGGAGTCCTGACCAAATTCTGTTAGATGAAGAACCAAGTATGAGACGATTCAGCATGCCACAAAGTAACTGATGAACTGTCTCCCTGTCTCCCAAGTATGAAGCAAATGCTAGAACACTGGGTTTTTCACAAGCTTGTTTCCTGATGTACACCAGCAGTATCATTCCCACAGGCCAGAATGAATACAGTCCTTCCAATAAATTACACATGTATCTTCAAAAATAGCTAAAATTCCTGTTCAAGCACATTTACTTTAATAGGAGACATGTAAAGAAAAATGAAGGACTAAGTGGGGTTCACATGAACCATGCTCCCCCACCGGTAGACACTCATCTTTAGAGCCACACTGCGGGGTTTGATTCCTGACTCCAGCACTTACCTTCTGCTGTGTGCGCACCCTTGGGAAAATTATTTAACTCTTCTGTGCCTCAGTTTCCTCATCTGTAAAATGGGGCTAACGGTACTTACCTGTTATGAAGGCTTCGTTAGTATGTGTAAAGGGCTTAAAACAAAGCTTCGCACATAGTGGGCACTGTGATAGCTACTATTATTATTATTATTATTGACTAATTCCCCTGATGCCACCTCATCAGTTGGTGAATAAATCACAGATTCTATGTGTCTATACTATATAGCATATACGCTTTATCTGGTCTCTTTATATATTCACGGATATGGTCAAATAACATTTATTAAATACTATATCCCAAAAACTTATTTTGATTATTCCGTTTATCACAAGAACATAACAAAGACTATTACCACTTGCATTATGCAGATGAGAAAACGGGCTCAGAAAGACTGGAGATGCTGTGCACAAAATAAAATTCTACAATAACATAGCAGTTTTGAAAGCAACATGTATACAAAGCAGGGATGGGTCTCATCAGAATGCAGCTGGAGAAAAAAAGAAAGCCATTAATAGTGAATTCTATGATTAAAAAAAAAAAAAAAAAAGCTTGTTTTTAACCATTTACCCTTTGTAAAAAGGCCCAAGACAACTCTGGAGATCGAGAAACTAAGACCCAGAGACTAAGTAACATACTGAATATCCCACAGTCAGAAAACGCTGCAGGCAAGACCTGAATCAAATTTATCTGACTCCAGGTCCAGTGCTCTTTGTTTCTGTATCCACAGCCAAATGGGCAAAAGGCACTTTTTTTTGCAGTGGCTCAAATCTCTGGAGACTGCCTCCGGAACTAGCATCATGGGAATTTGCTCAGCCTGGTTTTATAGAGGCTGCCTCCCTGATCTATAGAGCTCCAATTCTAAAATGGCTTCAACATAACACAAGCACTGCATGATGGGAAATGTACAGAAGATTATAGGGTAGGAGCCATACTCCAGGGGCTGACAGTCCAGAAATATTTGCTCCTGATGAATGAGGATATTCAATCTAAAAACTAGGCGTGTGGTCTAGGCCAAATTACCTCATTTCTCATAAAGACTTCATCTGTAATATGGGTGAATGGTTTCTTATCTCACTGAAAAGAGAGGCTAGAAAAATCACTCAGCAGTTGCTACTGGATTATTACTCTTCCATTTGGAAGACCACACCTAAAATTCTAACTTGGGTCTAGTAAAACTGATCTCCTTCTACACGCTAAGGAAATAGATCCAAGAAAAATGAGGGCTCAGACAACTGAGATATTCCTAACAGAAATGGGGTACACTGGAAGCAGTCAAGAAGAAAATCACTAAGAATCAAACATTATTTATACATACACATTTCCAAAGAGAAAATGCAAAAAGCTGAGTAGCCACGTGTCCAGTTCTATAAACAGCTTATATATGTGGTTTCATATGAACAATGGAGACACAGTGAGAAATGCAGACAATTTTCATATTCTTGAAAGTGCTTCATCTTTCTTTTTGGATCCTGTGGCCGCCTGATTTTCTATGTTCCTAACATCATCCTGCCAAATCCGGCCTCCCACACAGGGCACGTAAAATCAGAGTCTGATGCTATCTAGCCTTACTAAAAAGAAAAGGAATGAAGACAAGGACAAGAGACATGCATTTTTACAGAAAGATTGGCAAATTGTCTTAGCAATACTGCCACCTTTGAAAACCCCATTACATGCAGTTCTCCATTTGCAATAGACAAAGATGTACTCAATCCTCTGAAGAAAAGGGGCCCAAATCAATCCTATTCCTTCCCCACCACCAGGGAGGCCACCAGGCAAATTTCAGTCCTAAAAACGTGCTCGCACACAGTATGGGGGTATTTGGGGTGAAGACACAAAAGGCTCTGGCATTAAATGACGGTAAATACCGTGGGGAAACACTCCCGATTTTCAGCCTCGTATCTTTTTTTTTTCCTGGGGATCGGGCCTGACTCAGTAACCGTGTCCAACAAATGCATTTTCTTGACTCAAATCTCAACCTTGTGCTTCTCAGGAAATCTCGGGTCCAGCTAGGCTCCCAAACCAACGAACGATGATGAAATGGCTTTACTGCAAAGTGGGAGGGGGTATTCCCTTTGCTCTCTCCCAAGGTTAAACCCCTTACCCCTCGAGAGGGAGTCAACAGAGGCCTTGGGGTTCGAAAACTCGCCCGTATTTGGTTAAATTTTAATTTTTGGAAACCAGAAAACAAGGAGCAGGGGTGACAAGGCTTAAAGGGTCGGTTTTCGCCGCCCGAGGAGCAGGGAGGGGTCGCGCGGGCCATCAAGGTCGGTCGGGAGGGTCGGGGGTCCGCGGTTCAAGGTCCCTTCCGGCCCCGTACGGAGCCGCACCCCGCCCGCAGGGCAGGGCCGCAGGCGGCAAGGGCTGCCTGGGCCTTTCCCAGAGCGAAGGGGCCCGGCCCCGGAAACAGGGAGGGGCCGCGGCCAGGCCGGGCCCGCGCCGCAAGCTGCCGCGCGGGGCCGAGGAAGCTGCGCGCCACCACCTCCCGGGGCCCACCCTCTGGGTCGCCCGCGTCGCCACGGCGGTCGCCGCCGGTGGGGGGGGAGCTTCGCGCTTGGGCCCCCAGGGGCCCTGGGCGGACCCCGCGTCGCACTCACCGGAGGAGGGCAACAGGAGGAAAAGACGCTTGTGAGCGAAGCTCCGAGCGCGGTGACCGCTTCCTTCCCAAGCCTACTCCTCTGGCGGCAGCGGCGGCGGCTGCAGTGGCGGCGGCGGCAGCAGCTACCCCGGCTCCGGAATCGGCGGCGGCGGTGGCGGCAGCTCCACTTCCGCTCCGGTCACCACTTCCGCTCCGGCCCGAGCCCCGCCCCGCCCCTGCGCCGGCTCCTCATTGGGCGAGAGGGGCAACGGGGTTGCCCCGGCCGCCCGAGAGGGGCGCTGACGGAGGGAGGAGGAAGAGGAGCGGGGAGACCTGGACGCCGCGGACCCGAAGCGAGGAAGGGGCGGGCGGAGGGGGCGGGCGGAGGGGGCGGGCGGAGGGGGACGGAAATGGGGGCTGGGGGCGGAAAGAGGCGGTGGGAGAAGAGGGGGCGGAGCTGGGGGGCGGTGTGTGGGAACTGGGGGTTCTGGGCTAGGCGAGGGCTTGGGCGGGCCGAGCCCCCGGTGCTGCACTCCCAGCTTGGGCTCAGAACCCGGCAAGGCCAGGCCCACAGACGTCGGGGTCATCGGTTTCCTTCCCACCCAAAAAGGAATCGCCACCGGGTCGGAGGCAGAGATCAATCCCCTCTGTGTGCTTTGGGAATACAGGACCTAGGAAAGGACAGAAATTGCTCATCCTTCAGTTTTCGCTTAATCTTCCCTTAAGCCCTTCGAGGCACTTATTTTCTCCTTTCGTGAACAGGAGAGGCCACGCGAAGTGCCAGGAATCGAACCGGCCAAGTTTGTTTTTTTTTTTTCTGAAGGCTGTGACTCTGATCTCTTCCTTGAGACACGCCCTTCCCAAGGCTCCTAGGGGAAGCTTAAGGAAAGGAAACCGGCCTCTACACCCCCAACTCAGTTCTCCAGAATGTCTCTCATCTCCTCTCCCTCCCTTTCATTCATTCTTTCCACAAATATTTATGGAGCAGGCTTTGTGCATCGTGTTGGAGATAAAGCAAGCACAAGACAGCCGGGCCCTACTGTCCCGGACTGTTTGCAGTCTGGTAGGAGAAAGAACAAAGTAAATAGGCCTTTGTCATCTCTCCTTTATCCTTACTTAGCTGAATGATAGATTTCTAACTCATCACCCTACCCTCAGCCCTGCCCCCATCAACTACCAAAGCCATCTTTAAAAAATGCCATTCTTATCTTTCCTTTCTTGCTTAAATCCTTTGGTGATTACTCAGACCTGGAAAACAAGTGATAAGCTCCGTGAGTGTGACAGTCCACGTTCTCCAGAAGTCGTCCTTAACCTTCTGCCTTTCCCTGCTATTTCCCTTCCATCATAAAACCCCATTTCCACTGGATGATGCCTTATCCTCCCTCTATGCCAGGTCCAGTATTTCTAAACCATTCGTGTTTGTTGCCAACATTTTTTAAAGACAGAGCGATTTCTGTGTGAATAGAAATCTGCATCAATGCCTTGTCTGGCAACACTGTGTCCACATTTCTATGTGGCAACAATTGGCTGAAGCCAAGGAGTGGCTGCCCACTCTGGGTCAGGCATAGATTTTTCAGAGTGCCAGGGTCCCCTCCTGACCTGAGTCTGCTTTTCTCATTTAAGTTATCTGCCATATAGGCATTTTTTTTTTAAGTTTTTTTTAAGTTTTGTGTTTTTTTTTTAAGATTTATTTATTTATTTATTAGAGAGCGAGAGACTGAGAATGAGAGGGGAGAAAGTCAGAGGGAGAAGCAGACCTCCCGCAGAGCTGGGAGTCCGACATGGGACTCGATCCCGGGACTCCGAGATCATGACCTGAGCCAAAGGCAGTTGCTCAACCAACTGAGCCACCCAGGCGCCCCATATAGGCATTTGTGCCAGTGACCCCTACACTTTTAAGCAAGAGTGGAAGAGAATGTTGTGTAATGTAAACAGCATGCATTTGACGTTAAAAATACAGGATTTGAATCCTGGAGGTGTCCCAATCCAAAAACTTCTCCATGGGGATCCATTTTTGGCAAACCGAAAAGATCAATAAGCTAGAGATTGCTCAGGTTGAAATAAGACTTAATGTAATGAGACTGCCTTATGTCCCATCCAGAAAATGCCTTGGTGGGTCAGAGGGCTCATGATAATTACACCCAAATGATGGCATCAGTAGGCTGAGGAAACAGAAGTGCCCTTTGCCAGGCATCCCTGAGCGTCTGCTAAGGGATTGCATGGATTACCTGCTTTGGTCATCTCTGCATTCTAGGCCAGAGGTCCGCAAACCACAGCTATGAATTGACAGAAACAAACAGATATTAAAATACAATGTTACAGATGCAGCCATAAGAATATATATGCCCAGGATATTATGAGAGCCTGGGGGAAGGGCCCCAACCCATCTTGGGAGTGTGGTGGGAGAGCAGGAAAGACTCAGAAAGGGAAGCTACTTGAGCTTTAGATTCCATAAAGGACTTGTTTTAAATTAATAGACTGGTTTTGAAAGCAGTTTTAGATTCATAGAAAAATTAAAGAGATAGTACAGAGAGTTCCCATATACCTAATCTCTGTCCACCCACAGTTTCCGTTAGTACTAGTTTAGTGTCGTACATTAGTTAGAGTTGATGCACCAATATTGATATGTTATTATTAACTAAACTCAAGTTTACATTAGATCCCCCCCTTTTTTTTTAAGAGAAAGAGCATGAGCACGGGTTGGGGAGGGGCAGAGAGAGAGAGAGACTCTTAAGCAGGCTCCACACTCAGTGCAGAGCCCAACTTGGGGCTCGATCTCACGACCCCGAGATCATGACCTGAGCCGAAATCAAGAGTCAGATGCTTAACTGGCCCAGCAACCCAGGTGCCCCAGGATTCATTCTTTTTGTTGTATGGTTCATTGGATTCTGACAAATGCATACTGTCCGGTATCTCCCATTACAGTATCATTTGGAGCAGTTTCACAGTCTTAAAGCTCCCTTAAAGGTTCTTCCGTCCCATGGGGCAAAAAGAGAAGATGCTGAGCAGGAGGCAGAATTAGGCTGTTGTTTTGCTCCATCCTATTCCGAGAGGGCCTGTGCTCTCTCTACATAACATTTAGGCTAAAAGCAAAAAATAAAAGACAAAAAAAAAAAAATAACCCCCACAAAAACTATTCAATTATTCAACCCTCACTTCCTGCCCTCACCCCAATCCTTGGCAATCATTTCTCTTTTATACTGACTTTAGTTTTGCCTTTTCCAGATGTCAAGCAGTTGGAATCATACAGTCTGTAGCCTTTACTGACTGGGTTCTTTCACTAAGCAGCATGATTCAAGGTTCCTTCAGGTCTTTTTATAGCTTGATAACGCATTTTTTTAAATCACTGAATATTCTATTGTATGAATGCACCACAGTTTGTCCGTTCACCTGCTGTTACAGATTGACTCATGTCTTCCAAGAAGATATGTTCAAGTCCTGGTCCTTGGTACCTGTGAACGTGGCCTTATTTGGGAAAGTCTTTGCAGATGTAATCTAGGCAAGATGAAGTCATTAGGGTGGATTCTAATCCAATGTGATTGATGGCCTCATAAAAAAAGGAGATGGCCGTGTGATGCCAGAGGCAGCCACAAACCCAGGAGTGC
This sequence comes from Nasua narica, assembly GCA_028533885.1. Lineage (NCBI taxonomy): Eukaryota > Metazoa > Chordata > Mammalia > Carnivora > Procyonidae > Nasua > Nasua narica. Next base: position 107,724,338 of record CM052811.1, on the reverse strand, counting down.
CAAGGACCCATAACCATCATCCAAAATTAGGAAGAGGCAGGAAAGGACTCTACCCAGAGTCTCAGCGGGGGGGCGGGTACCTCCTGACACCTGGATTTCAGACTTCTAGCTTGTAGATCTGTGAGAGAATAAATTCTGTTGTTTTAAGCCATCCTGTTGATTCCATTTCTGACAATTATGAATAAAACTATAAACCTCCTTGTACAGGTTTTTATGGAGACATAAGTTTTCAGCTCATTTGGGTGAATACCTAGGAGCATGATTGTTAAATCACAAGTTAAAACTATGTTGAGCTTTGTAAAATATTGTCAACTGTCTTCCAAAGAGGCTGTACCATTCTGAATTTCCACCAGCAGTGAAAGATAGTGCCTGATGCTTCCTATTCGCGTTAGCATTTAGTGTGGTCAGGTTTTGTTGTTTTTGTTTTATTTTTTATTTCAGCCATTTTTACATAGATGTGTAAAGTAAGAACCTAGTTTGTTTCTCTAAAAGTTTCTTTTTGTTCCTATTACTCTGAAATTTCATGGCTAATAGCCTTGAGACATCTAGTGGTCTTCCTTCCTTCTTTCCTTCCCCTTCACTTCTCCCCTTCCTTTTCTTTCCTTATTTCCTCCATCCCTCCTTTCTTCCTTCCTTTCTTTCACTTTTTATTATGACAACAATTTTCACAGAAGTAGAATAGTAAGTACAGTAAAGTCTATGTACCCACCATTTATTTTAATATTTGATCTATCCTTCATGCCATTTTTTTTAAGAAAGAGAGAGAGAGCGAGAGAGCACATGCACAGGGAGGAGTAGAGGGAAAGGGAGAGAAGGAGAGAATTTAAAGCTGGCTCCATGCCCAGTGTAGGACTTGATCTCATGACCCTGAGATAATGACCTGAGCCAAAATCAAGAGTCCGATTCTTAACCAACTGAGCCACCTAGGTGCCCCTATCCTTCATCCATTTTTTTTTTAAAGATTTTCTTTATTTATTTGACAGAGAGAGAGATACAGTAAGAGAGGGAACACAAGCAGGGGGAGTGGGAGAGGGAGAAGCATCCTGCTGAGCAGGGAGCCCAATTTGGTGCTTGATCCCAGGAGCCTGGGATCATGACCTGAGCTGAAGGCAGATGCTCAATGACTGAGCCACCCAGGCGCCCCCTTCATCCATTTTTGCAAGAGGATTTTACAGCAGATCCCAGATATGTTATCATTGTAGTTGTAAATACCTTAGAATATAGCTCTAACAGATGAGAATTTAAAAACTAATGACATAACTGCAATTCTGTGATCACACTTAAGGAAATTAACACACAGTCCATGTTTGATTTTCCTAAGTGTCTCAAATGACTTTTTTTTTTAATACTGGCTTACTTAAGTCAGGATTCAAGTTCTACCGATTGTATTTAGTTGTTAATTCTCATTTAATCTGTAACAATTACTCTTCCTCTTTTTAATATGATTGATTTGTTGAAAAAACTGGGTAAATTATCCTACAGAATTTCTCACAGTTTGAATTTGGCTGATTGGACCGTTGTGATGTTTTTAAAATGTGACATCATGACTTGACTATCTTGTATTAGATTCCAGTTCAGTTTTTGGCAAGAATATGTTATAGGTGAGATTGTGTATTTCCTATTACACCATACCAGAAGGCACATAATGTCTAATTATTTCTCAATGATCTCTTTCCATTTGAAAACCCATTTCCTTCAGCTCTGAGATATTTTTGTGAATTCTTTCTTTGAAGATGTCCCTATTTTCTATGTCTTCACTTTCTGGAACTCCCAATTATTCACATATCTGAGCTCTTGGAATGATTGTCTAATATTACTGTTTTTTCTCCTTATGTTTCGTGTGTGTGTGTTTGGGTCTCTTTTCTGAATATCATCTTCCAACCTGTATTTAGTCAGAGTTCTGTGTAGGAGACAGAAGCAGAAATCACTCCAGATATTTTAAGCAGAAAGGAATTTAGTATAGGAAATTAGGTGCTTGCAGACTCATTGAGAGAGTTGGCATTGCCAACTTGGGGAGGGTGGGAAGGGGGTGGGGAGGGAAGGGACGACTCTTGTTTCAAAGTCACCATGGCTAGGGGGCCTGGGTGGCTCAGTTGGTTAAGTGGCTGCCTTCAGCTCAGGTCATGATCCCCGTGTCAGCAGGGAGCCTGCTTCTCCCTCTCCCTCTGCCTGCCGCTCTGCCTACTTATGCTCACTCGCTCTCTGCCTCTGTCAAATAAATAAATAAAATCTTAAAAAAAAAAAAAAAAAAGCCACTACAGCTGTGATCGAGAGGTCAGAATTGTTAGGACTATTCCTGCTGCCTGCCACCATAGCTTCCTGACCCTGCGAAACTGGGGACTGGGCACTAGATGGGAGAGTGTGGCCGCTGACATTTGGTTCAAAAGTAGAGTTCCAAGACCGGAGAGTTGTTGTCTGGCTTGAATAAGAAGTTGAAATGGCTGGGGGCGGGGAGGGGGGGGAGGTGGCGGTAATCTACAACAGGTCAACTCAGTGAGGTCTTTGATATCCATCCAACCCATTTTGGCTTTTTGTTTTAATGGAACAAAGGCTGAAATCCTGACTTAGATCAATCAGTATGATCAGAAACCAGAATTCTCCAAGATCCCTGAATTGAATTTTGGTCATATACTCACCTCTGCTCTCCTATAAATGAGGTCATTGGGAAGGCAGGCATCATTAACTTAAAAAAAAAAAAAAAAAGGATTATGAGTCTGCATTTCAGTTTCATGATAACTGAACCAGAAAGAAGTTTCACAGTGTGTCGAGGTTTTGCTGATTTCTACCTGCAGAGAAAGTGGCAATGCACTGTCACGCTCCAGTACTTCCTCTAGCCCTGGAAAGTTCTCAGAGCTATCCGCCTCCAGTCTGTTTCTTCAGAATACCAGCTGGGCAAAAAGAACCATTAATTTGTTGGGTGTTTGTGTGTGTATTTTAAGAATGATATTTTTTAGCATTTAATTTTAAGTAAGAAAACACCTGCCGTATTCATTTTAAATAACGTATTTTTGTTACGTGGTGATGCACGGATATACTTTCATTGTAAGAAAACT
>CM052811.1:107702325-107721185 GCA_028533885.1 Nasua narica | reverse complement strand
TGCTTAGAAGTCTCACGTCATTTTCACTCACATTTCCTTGGTCAAAGCAAATCGTATGGCCAAGCGTCACTTCAGTAGGGGGTGGAGATGTATAATCCTTCCACAAGGAGGGGCAATGAACATTTTCCCATAGTTTTATAGAATTCATAAAACTCTAGAAATAGGTATCATTTTAGATTTTTTTTTAATTTTATTTATTTTAACAGAGAGAGAACACAAGCAGGCAGAGAGGCAGGCAGAGGCAGAGAGAGGAGCAGGCTCCCCGCCGAGCAAGGAGCCCGATGTGGGACTCGATCCCAGGACACCGGGATCATGACCTGAGCCGAAGGCAGCTGCTTAACCAACTGAGGCACCCAGGCGTCCCGAAATAGGTATCATTTTAATATAATTTTTGATGGTATTGAATCTTACTTTCTACATGCAAAAATATATATTAGAAGTCTCTCCATGGTATGCAAATAGTTCCATCTCCTTTGTAAACAGCTGCATAATATGCCATAATATGGTTGTGTTATAGTTCATTTAGCTATTTCCCTACTTGAAGACGTTCAAGTTGTTTCTAATTTTTTATTATTGCAAACAAGGGTGTAGCAAATATTCTCGCACTTGCCCCTTAGGCATATGTGCAAGTGTTTCTCTAGGGTGGGTAGAGAGAAGTGGAAAGGCTGATGAACATTCTGTGCCAATTTTCTCTCTGAATCTTAATATGGCACACTCACACGAGAATTCCGAAGAGAGTTTAATAAAGACTGTTTACGAAGAATAGTGCAGTGCCCCAGGGCTGGCAACAGTGGTGCTATCACCAGCCCTAGGCCAGAAGGAGCTAGGTGAGAGGGCAGGGAGTAGAACAGGGAGGAGTCATGTGGAATGGGATGGGTGAAGCCAGTCCAATATGGCCCCATAAGGAAGGAGGTGAGGGAGTAAATGGCTCAAATCACTCTTTTCCCCTCAAGCCTCCTACTGGATGGACCTGAACCAGATCACTGAGGGCCAGGGAGTCTGTTGCTATAGCCCACACAGGCCTGCCCCCTACCCTAGGACACAGAGGAGGAGGGGAGAATAGGTAGCCAATCTGGAGAACCAAATAGAAGATATCCACCCAACTCTCCTACCTGTAGGACAGTGACTTAATTGTTTGCCAAATCATAAAACAAAAAACAATACTTAAGAGTGCATTTTGGGGGCACCTGGCTGGCTCAGTCAGTAGAGCACGTGACTCAATCTCAAGGTTGTGAGTTCAAGCCCCACACTGGGCATAGAGCCTACTTAATTTTTTAAAAAGTGCACTTTCAATTTGCATTGCTCTAATTATTAGCAAGGACTTCTGCTGATAATTCAGGGACACAAATTGTCTCCTCTTCCCTAGATACTGCTTCAGCAATTGTGTAATTGTATCTGGGCCAGTGGACAGGAAGAGCTGAGAAATGGATCTGGTGGCATCGTTTGAGTCCTGGATCAAGCTTTCCCTGAGGCTGCCTATGACCATTTGGGAACATGAGCCCATGAATTCCCTTTTATTTCAGACAGTTTTGTTGTTGGTGTGATGTGTGTGTGTGTGTGTGTGTGTGTTGGTCACTCATAACTGAAAGACCTCCAACTGATCTGGGATTTGAACCCTATTCTTTGTATACTGTACCATGCTTTGCGTATGTTTTGTGCATACAAACTTAGGGCTGAATGAGACCTTAGACACTGTTCTATTCCAATTCTTTCATTTTCATTTATATATTCAGAGGTTTAAACACAAAATCATGAGGCAGTAATGAGACAAATCTCTTGTCAGTTTTGCTTCTAATTTTAAACAGTAAAGAAACAGAACATCATAAATAAAGTTGAAATCACTTTCGTATCCTTCCTCAGTTCATTTCCCCTGGGGAAACCACTATCAGGAATTGGTTATATATTTTTTCCTACTATATTTTAATAGTTTTACCACATACATATATATCTATGAACAATACGTAGAATTGCTTTCTGGGTTTAAAATTTTTCATATGAATGCCATCTTGTTATATGTAACATTGTGTAGTTTGCTTTCACTATTCAGCATTAGGGTTTCAGGACCTAAACATACTCATACTTACAGATATGGTTAATTTTCACTCTTCTGGGGGCACCTGAGTGGTTCAGTCAGTTAAGCGTCTGGCTTCAGCTCGGGTCATGATCCCAGACTCCTGGGATCGAGTCCCATATCAGGCTTCTTGTTCAGCGGGGAGCCTGCTTCTCCCTCCCCCTCTTCCTGGGCCTGCTGTTCTGCCTGCTTGTGCTCTCTTTGTCAAATAAATAAAAATTAAAAAAAAAATTTCATTGTTGTGATAGTACTCCATTGCCTGAATATACCGCAATGTACTTATCTAATTTATTTCCATAACACACATTGAGATTATAGGTTGTTTCCTCAATGCTGCAGTGAACATACTAGAAGATCTCAGGGGACACACTCACAAGAGTGTCTCTAGGGTATATATTTAAAAGTTGAGCTGCTACATCATAATATATGCACATTTTTCAGCTTTACCACAAATCACTGATTTACATTGATTGTACCAAGTTACAGTCCCACCAACACTGTATGAAAATCTCTGTTTTCTCCATATCTACATCAACACCTAGAATTATTAGGCTTTTTGATTTTGCCAATTTAATTGGTGTGAAATTGTATCTGCTTATCTTAATTTGAATTTCTCTTATTACTAGTGAAGGTAAGCATCTTTTCCCACGTTTATGGATGATTCTGCTTCTTCTTCAAATGTTCTCACTGTAGCAGTAGAAGAAATGTGACAAAGATCACACAGTTTGGGTCTCCTGGGTGGCTCAGTTGATTAAGCGTCTACCTTCGGCTTAGGCCATGATCCCATGGTTCTGGGATCAAGCCCTGCATTGGGCTCCCTGCGTAATGAGGAGCCTGCTTTTCCCTCTCCTTCTACATTTTTTTCTACCCAGGTGTGTGCTGCAGGAGGCTGAGATGAGGGCATGGGCCAGGCTGAGAATCAGCCTCCTGGTTCGGGAACAGGCATGCCTCGGAATGGGGGGCATGGAGGTTTCTCCTGCCCTGAAGCTTTTGCCCCGTCTAGGGGAGCAGAGTTTCTTGTGGGGATGCAGGCCTCATTGAGCAGGGATCCAGATTCAATCCCAGGACCCTGGGATCATGACTTGAGCCGAGGGCAAATGCATAACCGACTGAGCCACCCAGGCGCCCCAACACAAAATGATTTTTTTTTTTTAAATCAGTTACTCTAATGCATTAGTCAGTTTGTGGCCCTCAATTCTGTTTCTTATTTAAGGACTTCAAGAAATGCTTCACCAATCACTTGCCCAGGTAGCCGAACATTGCATTTTACTTCTTTGTTAATGGCTTGGACCCCATGAAATAATCTATATATTATTTCTGTAGGAATTGGTCAAAATACACTGGTTTTTGCAGCTGGGTGGCAGGCATGGCCTGAGCCACAGGTTCACTGAGTGGATGGCGGGCAGGACCACTTCCGTGCTTTCAATCCCCCTCCCGCTCTGCATGTCACTGACGTTGTCTGGGTACCAGCTGTTCCCCTTATTTGAGCAGCACCGCAGATAAGATGGGTGCCCGGCTCTGTAGTGGAAACTGTGGCATGCTGCCCAGAACTCCCACTCTGGACGAGGCACTTAATCCCCCAGCTGCTGGGAGCATTGGCGGCCGACAGCGCTGAACTGAGTCCCTCTTGGGGACTTGCCCTTGGCTGAAGAACGCAACCTAGTCCGAGAATCACATCCAAAGACTGGATGAAGTGGGAGTCCCAAGGACCAGCCTCCCTGCCATCCCCACTCCATGCTCCTCTCCTCTGCCCCAGGGTGGGCATCAGCTGAGGGCTCCGATAAAGCTGCATTGCAGCTTGACTTGTCCCCTCCTTGACTTGACCCATGCTCCTGAGAGCACTCCACAGGAAGCTTTCTGCATACGCGTCCCGCGTTAGAGTCTGGTTCCCAGAGAACCTCACCCTCAACAGGCCCTGAAGTCACGCAGAGCTGGGCTTGAGTCTTATCTCAAATACCCACTAGCTATATGGCTTCAGACATTATGAATCCACTGTAAGCCTCTGTAGGTCTCAGATTTTTAATCTCTAAAGACACAATAATAGTAGTATCTGCCTCTTCTAGTGACAGCGGAGGATGCGGAGAAATAATGCATGTAAAGCACTTAGCGCGGTATCTGGCACGTGTTAGATTTTGCGGAAATGTCCCTCCCACCTGTTTATTCAGCTCCTTGCCGGCATTTCCAGAAGCTTGAACCCCACTGAAACAGAAACGGACCTGTTGTGCTACGTTGTTTCCAGCAGATGGCGCCAGCGGAGAAGGCGTCAGTGCTGCCCCGCTCAGTTATGATTTCCACTACTCACAGATGATACATCAGTTTCCCATGCATTAGCTCATTTGATTCTCTTCCATCAGCCATTTACCAAGTGCTGACTCTTCTGTCGTTTATTCTTTCATCCCTTCCCAACACATGCTTACTGAGCACTTACTCCAGCCAAAGGGAAGCTTTATTTATTTTTTAAAAGATTTTATTTATTTATTTGTCAGAGAGAGAGAGAGAGAGAGAGCACAAGCAGGCAGAGCGGCAGGCAGAGGCAGAGGGAGAGGGAGAAGCAGGCTTCCCGCTGAGCAAGAAGCCGGATGCGGGACTCGATCCCAGGACCCCAGGATCATGACCCTAGCCGAAGGCAGTTGCTCAACCAACTGAGCAACCCAGGCGTCCCCAAAAGGAAGCCTTAAATCTCTTCTAAAACATCCTAGTGACTAAGAAACAACAACAAAAAGAAATAAAATTCCCAGCCCCTGCTGGAAAGCTGGATTGTGAGACAAAAAGACAAGTGTTACGCACTGGTGTTGGGCTGGTGCCAGCTCATTCAGGAAGGAGGCTGCTTTAAGAAAGCGGAAGAAGCACAATAGGACTAAAACAGAGTCAGGAAGTCATGGTCTTTCTTCAGGAATCCCGAGGGTCTTCTGCGGAGCTCCTCCTCCCCCACAGGCCTTCCCAAGGGCTATTGATCTGAGGACAGAACAACTGGTCCCAGGGCTGGTTACAAGTGCCAAGTGGGAGAAAGGAGAAAGAATCCATAAAGGAGGCATCGATGTGCTTGGAAGGAGACGGTTAGCAGACCTGGATTCAGGAGCTGCAGACCAGGGTCATTTTGTGGGTCCATCAGCCATGCAGGCAGGCCAGCAGGCACCCCTGGAAACCAACAGCCCAGGGCCTGACAGAGGTCTGTTTCTGTGGTTGGGAGAGAGAGGCTGCCCAGCTCAGCCTTCTCCAACCCACTCCAGAACTGCGGGGGGAATGAGCTTTCCTGAAGGCCATCTCGTAGGGTCGTTGGAAAGCTTGATTGAGGAAACGTATATCAAGTGGCTGGTGACACTGGGAGCTCTCACTAAATGATAACTGCTTATTAGGGAGAATAATCCTACCACTACCACTCCATGGTTCTTATGATCTTCTCTGATGTAATTGCTAAGAACCAAGTTTTATTAGAGGTACCCAAAATGTCAATCTACAGAGAGACTGGATTATTTGGGGGTTACAAGAGGATCCAGGACTCTGAAGGTGAAGAGAACACCAAGTCAGGGAAAGGGACACACAGATGAACTCAGTAAAATTTGTTGAATGGATGGCTAAGGGAATTCTCTCCTAACAGCAAGAGTTACGTTCATGATTCCAACAAGCGTTTGTGGAGATCAACTCTGAGTCAGGCACTGTGTTTGCTGTGGGAGCAAGCATCTTGTGTGTTTTCAAGGAGCTCCTAGTGCAAGAGTAGAAAGCCAAGGTTATTACAGGGTCTAGCCTGGTGATGGAAAGGAGGGAAGTGTATCAGGTGTGAAGGAACATGGGTAAAATAAATATTTTACTTTCTTCTTTAATCCACTATATATATAAAAAAAACAGTATTACAAGAGTCGTGACAAATGGCTCTGATATGAGGCTTTAATGCAGAGACAATAGGGCATGGTGGGGACTGTGGAGAAGTAGGGAAACCATGCTCTATCCAAAGGGGACTGCTGCTGCAAAGGTAGAGAACTGTACCCATCTTACTGGATTTCCAATTTGTCAGGAGAAGCCAGAAATTGGAATTTTTGTGTGCAATCTCTTTTTTCTTTTTGGTGCAATCTATTAATTTTTTAATTTTTGGCAATGAATGCAAATAAATAAATAAATAAATAAACAAAAAGTAAAAACATCATGTGGGCCCAAAAAAATGCAGGCCAAAGAAAACATAATTCTGTCGGAGTGCCAGATCTGAGCCTGACAGTCCAGTGCATGATCTCTAGTCCCGTTGCAAAGACGGATGGGTGCATGGGCAATTTCGACACAGCTTGGTAAGTTTAAAGATGGCAGCATGGGACATGGTGGGTGCTCAGAAGAAGAGCTGGGGGGGAGTGTTCTTTGAGGAGGAGAAGACGCCTGATCTGATTGGGCCCCAGAACTGGGGTCTGGTGATCCAGTCATGAGGGAATGGCACAGGGGAGTTAGGGAGCCCCAAGGACCGGCAAAGCTTAGTTGTGGGGGGGGGGCAGACACAGGACGGGGGGGGGGGTGCGGACGGGGACAGGACAGGGGGACACGAAACAGGGGAGGTGGGCAGGGCCAGATGGAGGAAAGCCTTAACCACATCATCTGTATTCAACAATTTTTCAGTCTTCCCTCCTTGTAATATCTGCTGTTTCTGATAGAAAACCAGAGGTTGCCTCTGTGCCCCCCAAACAGCCATTTCCAGTGATAAGAAGACACTCTTTCAGCTCTCAAAGTTGGCAACACCCCTCTTTCTCCTTTCCCCGCTTTGGCTCGCCCTCATCTGTGCCTCACTCTGATCCCCACAGTATTAAAGAAAACAAATACTTTTGACCTTTGTCAGAACACCTTGGACTTGCCAACACAAAGAGAAACAATTTGCACAGGAGGAAATTATTCCGTTCCTCCCAAATGAATGCTCCTCTATGTCCAGAGCCAAATGCGGTTCTGAATCAGAGACCGTAGGGGCGACGAGCAGGGCCCTGATCTGGAAGATAGGAGCCCATTCTAGTCCTGGCCTTGTGGACCGACTCCTCGTGGAGCTGTAGGTAAGAGCAGGCCACGCGTGTCCAACCTGCCTAAGCAGGTGGGTTGGACGATCTCCCAGAACCTTCTCCATCAGGACCCGGGGCCCAGATCTCTTGTGCACAGAGCCAATCTGGACCCGAGGTCTATGATGTGTCGCCCATCTAACCCGCGTGCCGCATGTCAGGCACCGTGCCAGGCTCTTGCCATACATGATTTCATGTAATCCTCATAAAAGCTTCACCCCACTTTATAAGATGGAAGCCGAAGTCCAGGAAAGTGGCCCAACATGGGGAAGCTTGTCTGTGCGACCTCAAAGACTATGTTATTTGAAACAAAATGGAGTTCGTTGTGACGGGGAGTTCTCTGTGTCAGCCTGACCGGCTGGGCGGAGGGATGGCCAGAGAGCTGGTAAATTGTTCTCTCTGGGTGTGTCTGGGAGGGCGCCCCCGGAGGTCATTAGCATTTGAATCCGGAGACTAAGCAAAGAAAATCAGCCTTGCCAATGGGGGTGGGGCAGTGGGGAATCGTTCAATCTGTTGAGGGCCTGAACTGAATAAAAAGGCAGAGGGAGGGTGCTTTTGCTCTCTTTGCCTGAGATGGGCCACCTGTCTTCTCCTGCCCTTGGACACTGGCACTCCTGGTTCTCAGCTCTTTAGACGCAGGCCGGGACTTCCACCATCTGCTCTGTGGGTTCCCAGGCCTTTGGACTCTTACACCACTGGCTTTCCTGGTTTCCAGCCTGCAGACATCAGATCGTGTGCGTGGGAGCCAATGCCTGCAATAAATCTCTCTCTTTCTCTCTCATACACACACAGGTACACACACACATTCACATTTGTTCTCTGGAGAGCCCTGCTAATATGTTCATACATATGATAGCATGTCAGACAGCACGGGGTCCTTTCCCATGAAAAATAAACTTGTGCCCATCTCCCAGCTCCCCTGAGGCAACCTCTTTTACTCATTTTGATTTTCCGGTGATAATCTCCAAATATCAACAATAGCTAGATAGTATTTATTGTCTGTAGAGTTTACTTATACTCCCTGCTTTCTCCTACTGTTGATATTTATATACTTCTTGCAGCTTTCATTTCTCTCCATACGTTCAATGAACATAACCTCTATCTTGTTCTTCCCTCGCGTGGGTGGACAATCCCTTGGACACCCCTTCCTAAGGCGAAGACATGAGCAATATTTTTTCTCCATCTCTCCTCCCTGCTTCTATTTTCCACCTTTCGTCATCCTTGCTGGCTTCAAAAGTTCCCCACCCCCTTTTAGTTGTGTGACACCGTGTGACTAGTGCTGGTCAATGGGTTGCAGGAGGGAGTGATCTTTGTCACCCTCGGCTGTGGGGGTTCCATCCCTGCGTGAAGAGGTGCAGGTCTCCTGCCTACTGCTACGCTTAGCAATATTCCAATGGAAGAGCCTCCATTCCTCTGGGTCCCAGGACAGCAGAGGACCCCCAACAAGAGACAGTCAAAGTGTAGAGTGAGGGAGATGTAAATCTTTGTTGTCCTAAACCTCGGAGAGTTTGGGGGTTAGTTGTTATCGCAGCATAACCAAGCATGCCCTAACTGATGCAGTGAACATTCTCATATTCTGTCCTGCATATATAATGACGACTTCCATGTTTTGTTCACACCTTAAACAAACAGATTTTAAAAAAAGACAAACTTCCTCTGTCCTGGCAAGTCTGAAAATGTCTTAATTTACCCTCCTACTTGATTACATTTGGCCAGGAATAGAATTCTGGGTTAAAAATCTCAGAACTTTTAAGATACTACATTATGGACATTTCGCTTTTCCCTTCTGAGGAGAATTTTTTTTTTTTTAAGTAGGTTCCATGCCCAATGTGGAGCCCAACACGAGGCTCAAACTCATGACCCTGAGATGGAGACCTGAGCTGAGATCACGAGTGAGCCACTTAACTGACTGGGCCACCCAGTTGCCTCATTCTGACAGGAAATCTAATATTGGTATGAGTCTTTTTTCTTCATAGATGAATATATTTTTAATCCATGAAAAATTTTTAGAATCTTTGAACGTATTGTTTCTGACACAGTTTCTTAACTTTTTTCCTCATGTTTTCTGTCTTTTTTTTTTTTTTTTTTTAGAGAGAGAGAAAGAGAGTGCATTAGCAGTGTGGGGAGGGGCAAAGGAAGGGGGGGGAGAGAGAGAGAGAGAGAATCTTAATTAGGCTCAACCTCATGATCCTGAGATCACAACCTGAGCCCAAACCAAGAGTCGGACGCTCAGCTGACTGAGCCACCCAGGTGCCCCTCTCTCTGTCTTTTCCATCTCTGTCTTTTTGTTCTTTGTTGGAAGGACTTTCTTCAATTTTTATTTCAACCATCTATCAGTTTTCATTTTTGCAATCTTATATGAGAAATTTTAACACATATTTATGTAAGTTTATCAAACAAAAAAAGCATGAATCATAAGGGTACAAATGGATGAATTATCACAGCCAGAGAACAAGGTCAAGTCAAGAAATAGATTCTTACCAATAAGCAGTCATCCCCCTGTGCTCTTCCCAATTACTACCTACCCCTATCCCCAGAGATTACCCATACTTCTGCTCTAACACTGTCAATTAGTTCCTTTTGTTTTTGAAACTTTATATAAATGGAGCAAGTTGTTCATCCTCTTGAGGGATAAATGTTTCCTCAGTGGTGAATTGAGAGGGAAGATACAACTGAAAGAATGTGCTAGATTACAGGTGCCTGGTATGTGTTTGTTAAATCCGTAAGACCCATTGTGCCCCAAATCATTCTCACGTATTTATCTTACCTTTTGTGGACTTAGGGCATAAAAACAGGTAATATACAGTCGACTAACCAGACAACTTACGGTTCTGGGATTTGATGTCGGGAAGATTGGGAGTCGGAAGGCCGCCAAGTAGGAAGAGGGACTTTTTCTCCTGATACTGTACGTAGCAATGAATTAGAACTCCTGTCGTTCCACATCCTCACCAACATCTGGTGTCGTTGACACTTGGTGGAGTTTGGCCCTTGTCATGGTTGTGGGGTGGCGCCTCATTGCATTTATTTTGCATTTTCCTGATGATGTACCATGTGGAACACATTTGCATGTGCTTATTTGCCACGTATATATCATCTCTGGTGAGGTGTCTGGTAGGGTTTTTGACTTATTTTTAAATCAGATTGTTTGTCATTGTTCAGTTTTAAGAGTTCTTCACGTATTTTGGATCATGGTCCTTTATCAGTTGTGTCTTTTGCGAGTATTTTCTCCCAACCTGTTGCTTGTCTTCTCATTTTCTTCAGATTGTCCTTTGCGTAGCAGATGTGTTAAATTTTAATGAAATCCAGCAAACCAATGATTTCTTTTGCGGAGCATGGCTTTGGTGTTATATCTAAAAAGGCATCACCAGACCAAAGATTTTCTCCTGTTATCTTCGAGGAGTCTGGAACACACATAATTTTAATCTAACCTGTGGATGTTGTCCCATCCAGTTGGTTTCTGACAATCCCCTTGGCATATTGTCCTCTAACGGCCTTGACCATGTTAACATTCTGCAACCTCCTCTCCCTTATCTTGCTGAGAAGGCAATTTCAGCCCCGCATTTAAAACCTCCCAGTACTTATGTCTGCCAGATTACTTCCCCTCTCTTTACAAGTCTTCTTATCAAACTCAATTGAGACTTACACTTCCGTAACCAAGATTTGTTTGATTCTACATGGGCTTAGAAGCTGATGTCTTCTCTCCAAGGTGGAATTACATTTACCAAGCTCACAGGACCGATGTGGAAAATCAGAACGTCAGTGTATTCAGTGATAACGGGAAATATAATTGCCAAGCAGACTGGAATATTCTCATCAGCGTGACCAGCACATTCTTTCGTGAAGGCAGGTCTAAGTGAAAAGCCAAATTATACAAAGAAGGTGGCTTGGCGAGCATTCGATCATTCAGCTGGACTGATAAAAAGCCCAACGCCTGTCCAACATTGTGCCGGACACTAGGTGGAGAATAGTGAATGCGATGAGCCCAAACAGACCCATGAACATGAGAATGAGAGCTAGGGCTCTGTGCTCACGGGTCCTAAGGTGCCGGAAGAAGTCAGGCCCTGAACAGTACTGGGACTTCAAGGTAAAAAAGACTATACACCTTAGCTTCTGCTTTCTCCTTGAATCGACTAAAATAACAGTTATAGAGATTTTTTTTTTTTTTTTTAAGGCGATACACAAAGACAGAGTTCAGCGACTATGGTCCATAAACTAAATCTAGCCCGCTGCCTGTTTAGGTACAGCCTGTCCTAAGAATAGTTTTATCTTTGCAAATGGTTATAAAAATCAAAACAGGAATAACATTTGGTGACACGTGGAAATGCTATGAAAGTCAGATTTCAGTGTTCATAAATAAAGTTTGGTGGGAACGCGGCCCATGTGTTCCAATGTATGTTCCCTGTATTGTCTACGGCGGCTCTCGGGCTACAATGACATAGTTACGTAGGTGCGAAGGAGACCATATGGCGTGCAAAGCCAAAAATATTTACTATCTGGCCCTTTACAGGAAAAAAAAATGCCCACCCCGGCTCCAGGGCAGCACGGTTCGCTGGAACATTCAGCAACGACAGAGATGTCAACGCACTGTCCAAGACAGTAAGTAGCTGGCCACTCTCTCCGTGGGGCTACCGAGCCCTTGAAAGGTGGCTCGTGCAACTAAGGACCTGAACGTTTCTTTTATTTATTTTAATGCATTTAAATTTAACTAGTGGCCCACGGCAGAAGTGGTTGTATTGGACGGCAGGGCGGCGGGCTGTGACCGGAGGGTATCTGGGGCGGGGGACACTGTGCTGGACGATGAGGCCTCGTCCTGAAAGCAGAGGGATTGAGCGAAAGTTCACATATGGAAGGTTGACGGGCTCCCCCCCAGTCTTCTCCTTACAGGCTTCTTTCCTGACCTAGATTCCAGAACGCTGGCAGGGAGAATTATGCGCTCCTAAAAAGAAACTAGGAGAACCGTCTCTGGGGAATTTGACCAGCTCGGGAGGAAGAACCGAAAGATACGCTGGGGGCTTCCTGATAGTCTTACAGAAGCCGGCAGTGAATAAGACCTCCCGCCAATCACACAGTGTCCAACAAACCGTAGTCTGGGTGCCATGCCTCCATACAAGCAGACGGCCAAGGACCCTCGCGCATTTGAGGAAAAATGTAAATGCGAAAGAGACCAAACAGACAGATGAACAGATCTAAGCAAAGATCTCTAGGAACACATTATTCTATTAAATTTGGAGGTCTATGATGCTGGATGAGAAACACGGTCTTTACTTTCCCTAAGTTCAATTTCAATGCAGCCTTTTGGTCACTTACTTACATAAGCGACAAATTGTGGTAGTATGAGCACTTCCGGTGAGTTCCTCACCCATAGAAACCAGATATTTTTCTCTCCTGATGCTATTGTTGAAGTCATTTCAAAATACCATTTATGCTCATCACGGCTTTAAATGGTAGTAGTTATTAGACACACTGCTAAATCTAATATAGAAGCACATATGCTACTATATGACAGATTTGTTTTTTAAATATTTTGATAACTGCCTTTTGATATAAATGATTTCCTTTGTAATCCTAGGCATGGAAGTTTATTCATTTAAACATATTACGCTGAGAAAAGGTCCACAGGCTTCACCAGACTGCGGGGGTCCCAGGGCACAAGAAGGGTTAAGAACCCCCGCGTTAATATTCTCTTTAGGAGGGCGCCTGGGTGGCTCAGTGGGTTAAAGTCTCTGCCTTCAGCTCAGGTCATGATCCCAGGGTCCTGCGTTGGGCTCTCTACTCGGCGGGGAGCCTGCTTCCCCCTCTCTCTCTGCCTGCCTCTCTGCCTACTTATGATCTCTCTCCTCTCTGTCAAATAAATAAATAAATAAAATCTTTAAAAATACATATATTCTCTTTAGGGCTCTAAGGGGATGGGGATGGAGACAATAATCGCCAAGCACTATTTGCCAGATTTGAAACCTCATAATTCTAAGAGTAATTATTATTATTATTTTGATAGCTTTCATTAGTACTTTAACATGCTTATTTTGTCATTTCAATGGGATATTTGGAGGGAGGAGAGATGAATAGAGGAACTTAACCCGCTTTCTTGACCCAAAAGCTCCGTTTTTTGTTTTTGTTTTTGTTTTGTAAAACTCGGTATATGTACATCATAGGCAAGTTAGAAAAGTACAAAGAGGGCATCAAAAATCACCTCCAGTCCCACTACCTATTCGGTGAACATTGTTCCAGACAGCACTGTGTACATACACACGTAAATAAAAACACATACGCCCACACAAACATATAACGATTAAAATATGTATAAAGAGACATATGCCATTTTTTAACAAAAATAGGGTCAAAGTTCACCGTTATCACTATTTCACTCTTTGCTGCACATGCATTATGACTGGGTTTCTTCCCCTGCCTTTATCTTCTACAGCAATAACAAGAACTGAGATAGGTGATTATTTTCACCGTCTGCACAAGGAAACAGAGACCCAGATCATGGAAGCCTGGTCTGTGGTCACACGTGGTGAGAGGAGGGAATCTCTCAGTCATCCCGGAATGACTTACTACTCCTCAAGGACCTCAGGTCTGTGAGGGGGCAAGTTCTGGAGTTCAGCTGGACTGGGAGACCTCGGTGCTCTCGGCTGCATTGACCTGTAAGCTCGTGACCTGAAATCTTAGTGATTTCCGGGGGATTCTCGCTCGGGCGGAGGTGACCCATATGCCAAGTCCCAACAGAGATCTGCTGACGAGCTTCAGTGGAACTGTCATACTTGGAGGCAGGAATCTGGCACATCCTGGGCTCCTTTCTTTATTTCCCTTCTGATTCCTTTGGGAGGCAAATGGGAACAATTCTTCACACTGACCCCAAATGCAACAACTCACTCCGGCATGTCTCCACGGGCACCGCGTGCTGCGGGGGGCGGATGGAAGGCCGTGCACACAAAGGCGCACCTCTTCATCCTGTCTGGCTCCCAGGAACTGGAGGAAGGGGACAGAAAGTGGACTTGTTGAGGGCAGTCCCCGAGTTTATTTAACCTGAGGATCCCAAAGCTCAGATGGGCCACATCAGGATCACCTGAGGAGCTTCTTGAAAGGAGTGATGCCAAGGATCCCAGGGTGGTGGATGTCAACCTTGGCTGCACATTAGAGTTGGCAGGGAAGCCTTTAAAAAACAAAATGGTGGGGCACCTGGGTGGCTCAGTCGGTTAAGCATCTGCCTTCGGCTCAGGTTGTGGTCTCAGGGTCCTGGGATTGAGACCTGAGTCAGGCTCCCTGCTCAGTGGGGAGTCTGCTTGTCCCTCTCCCCCTGCCTCTCTGCTCGTGCTCTTTCTCTCTCATGCTCTCTCGCAAATAAAGAAATCAAATCTTTAAAAAAGAAAGGGCAGAGGAGGCATGTTATGAACTGAATGTTCGTGTCTTCCCCAAACTTGTGCGTTGGAACTTTACCCATCCTCTACCTGGGATGGTATTAGAGGGTGGAGCTTTTGGGAGGCTGAGCCGAGGTCATGGGGGTGGAGCCCTTTAATGGGATTAGAGCCCTTGGGAGAGTCACTAGAAGAGGCTCTCTTCCCTAGGAGGACAGGACAGGAAGCTGACAGTCTGCAGCCTAGAAGGGAGCCCTCACGGGAACCTGACCGTGCCGGCACCCTAACCTTGGACTTCCAGCCCCCAGGACTGTAAGAAATAAAGTCCCGTTGTTTATAGTCCCCCACTCTGTGGTGTTTCTGTGAGAGCAGTCCAAGCCACTGCTAAGACAAGGCGCTCCAAGCTCCTCCAGAAAAACATGGAAAAAACAAGCAGAAAACTGTCAGAAGGAACTTTGTCAGAACTCTGGAAAACCGTCAAGGTTTAGAGCAAGCAAGCGAATGCCAAATGAAGAAAAAAGCAACTTAAAAATGGCTCCGTGTAAATAGGGGTGTCTTCGGAAGCAGAGTTGAGAGCAGCCCCGCTAAGTGTTGGAGGAGAATTCCCAGCACAGAGCCAGTCTGTGCACACTGAGCGGGGTGTGTGAGTGAGTGTGTGTGTGTGTGTAACTGAAGTACAGGTGATACACAATGTAATACTCGCTTCAGGCGTACAACATAGTGATTCCACGTGTGCTCACAAGGGTGGCCACCATTGGTCCCCATACACTATTACACTACCCTTGGCATTATTCCCTCTGCTGTGCCTTTCATCCTTGTGACTTACTCAGTCCGTAACTGGGAAGGCTGTCCCTCCCACCCCCGGCACCCATTGTGCCCATCCCCCGCCCCCTCCTCTCTGGCCATCACCGGTTCCGAGAGGTGTGTTTTGTTTGGTTTGTTTTTAGTTCCCGGTGTCCGAGGAAATCTCTGTCAAAACACAGTGGGACAGGAGCTGAAGGAACGGAGACTTAAGCGATGAACGACATGTCGGTTTGTGTCCATTTGTTACGGCGGCGATAGAAAAGCTAACATGGTGCTCGGTCAGTGGGTCAACGTTAGCTCTGGCCGTTGGGGATGGACTTCCGCTTGAGGTCACAGGCATTTAGTGGGCTCAGTGAATACGAATGCGATAAAAATAATGAAGCCTAGAATTCACCAGAAGCTGTATATCAGGATGTCTGTTCCTTTTCCGCTTCACTTTTGGCATCTGAAGCATCTGAAAACATTTTGTTCAGTTAAAAAAAAAAAAGAGAATTCTGAACCAGCTACTTTGTTCCACAATTCAGGCCCAATTCCACACTTTGGTGAAAATTAATAGTTTTTTTTTTTTTTTTTTAACAGGGAAAGCAGTGGTGAAATGGAACACAGCCCAGGTGAGAAGTCAGAAAGCTGGGCCTTGGTCTCGGGTCTGCCTCCGGCTGGGTGTGTGACTTAGGTCATCTTGCTTCCCCTCTCTGGGTTTCATTTTCACCACTTAGAAAATGGGGGAGTTAGACCAATAATAACTCCCATTTGTCAGATGCCCACAATGTACAATTATACATGTGGGGAGCTGCACAAAAACGGTGCAAGTTATCCTCCCCATTTTATAGTTGAGAACATTGAGAGGCCCAGAGATAAAATGACTTGCCCAAGGTCACAGAGTTCGTATCCAGCAAAGCTGAGATTTAAAACCAGGACGTTGGGCTCTTTTGGATAAGCCCCTCTACCTTTCACGTGTTGCAGAGTCAACACTGTCTCTGCAGGACGTATTTACATGGCACCTGGTTTTCTCTGTATGTCACAGGGAGGATGATGGCTCTCTCTGTCTTTCCACTTGAAGGTTCTGGAACCTCAACCATCTCTTGTGTTTCTGAGAACCTCTGACTCCAGCCCCTCAGAGACTCTCTTCACAAATTCCCTATCTCCCCTTCTGTGACAGACACTTCTCGTTGCTGAACCTATGTCTGGTCTCTTCTTTTTACTGAGGAACAAAATTGTAATTTTGTTTGAATAAAATGCCCCCAGTTAAAAATACCTGCCTGCACTCCCTTGCTGCTAAGCATGGTCCCCTGACCGAGTTCTGACCGATAAGATGTAAGTGGACATTTGGATGAGGCTTTTGGGAAACTATTATCTTCTTCATAGTAAGGAGTGGGGGAAGTCAGCAGGCACAAGCTTTTTCCTCATTGCCTTTGTTTTCATTCCTGCCTGGAATGTAGGTGAGGTTTCTGGAGGTGGAGCAGCCATCTTGTGACTATGAGAGTGAGAGCCACCTGCTAAGGCTAGCAGAGCAGGAAGACAGAAGAAGCTTCAATCCTTAGTGATTTCTTTGTAATCACTCCTCCATTCCAGGCTGGATGGCCTACCTCCAGATTCCTTGTTACATGAGAAAAATAAAGCTTTATTTGATCAGATTCCTGGTCTGTCAACTTCATGTAATCCTAATAGGTTCTCTAAGAAAAGTCTCCCTTCTGCCCTGTAGTCCTGACATGTGGTCTTCAGAAGCACCTGTGGTGACTCAAAAATAGACCTGGGGGAGGAGAAATTGGCCATGGCTGTGATTCTGAACTTGCTGAGCGATCACCTGTTCAGTCCATGCTCTGAAGAAGAGTCTGTTAATTACACTCTCCTTGGCCAGCCGGAGCACAGGAGGCTGTGTCTGTGTATTCTCAGGGAAGCTCAAATATAGCTCAGGCTCCCTCACTCTGCTTCTGCTGAGTATGCAGCATCTGCATGTCTGGCAGCCCCAGGAAGAATGGGGAAACTTTCCCCAGGAGATTAGAGTCTGAAGAAGGTGCTAGAAAACAGGGATGTTGGCAAGAGCTTCCCTCCTGCCTCCTGCAAGGTGAGTATTAGACCCCCTAGTTAGCAGATGACAAAACTTGCCTGAGGTCCAAACTGAGGCTCAGAGGTTGAAGTGACCATGTGTCAGTCTGATTATTTGGTTGTATGCAACAGAGAAGGATTCTATTGAGCTGGAGGGAAAAAAAATAGTTTGGGAGAAGAGTATGGGATGGCTCACAGAATTTCAGGTGAAGCTGGAGAAGCAACTTGAACACAAAGGGAACCATAGTTCCTGGTGGTCTGGATAGCAGAAACCAGCACTGGCATGACGTAGCTGGAGTCACGAGCCCATTCCACAGTTAAGGAGGGTAGGGCGCCTTGACTGACTTTCTTTCTAGATGGTGTTGGAAAAAGCGGTTTTCCAAAAACAACCAGAGGGTTCAAGTATCAGAAGAATGGCAAGAGGATGTTGGGTGCAAACCCACCCCCTCCAAAAAAGTTCACTGCAGGAAATATAGAATTGGTTCCGGGGATGGGTTTTGAGAACTGGCTGACTTTAGTTCAAATCTTAGCTCTGACCTTTGGTCAAACCAATTACCTCTCAAGCCTCAATTTCCTCATCTGTGTGCGATGAGAATGAGTCATATTTAATCTACCAGAACATAAGCTCTTGCGGGCAAGGACTTTTGTCCCCCACCCCCTTCCAAATGCTCTATCCCCAGCACCTTGCTGAGTGCCTGGCGTGTAGCTGATGCTAAAAACATATTTATTGAATGAGCAAATGAACTCTACATTTGTCCCAGAATACCTCTTACGTAGGGAGCTACTTTTTTGAAACTATAACGTGACAGGTGCTTGGAGTGGAAAGTGAGCACCCCCTCCTGCCTCTCTGCCTCCCTCCAGGGAGGGAGGACAAGGAAGAGAAATCTAGGCAGCCACTGAGGTAGATAAAAGGACGTCCACTTTGCAGACTCTTCCCCTGACACACTCCCAACCAGCACACTGACCTGCTTACTCACATCAGTCACTCTGCCCTCGTCCTCGCCAGTGAGGCTCTTTGGCTGAAAACCACCGTCCCACGTTGCGTGCAGGATGGATTCATTCTGGCGATCTCCAGGACGTCCTGGTACAATGTTGGTGTGTTAAACTCTGCTGATCGGTTTGATGGGTTAGGAAGTCTGCAGTCACCACACCCCTACATTTCCCAGTGAACCATGACGCAGAGTGGCAAACGGAATAAATCACAGCCTTGGAGAATGTGCGTGCTGTCAGAAAACAAAACAAAACACATACACAGCAGGACATCGCTGGTGAAATGAATGCATTTCGACTTTCTCAGTCCTGTTTTCATTCACCGGTCTCGACAAGATGAAATTCTGAGTAGTTTTGTTCCCCAGGGCCACTGTAGAAATACAAAGCATGAAAGAAAGAGACAAGCTTTGAAGAAATAGGGATTTTGGTATCCTTCGTCCCTCCCAATACTACCAGCACCTCTGCTATATTCATTGTCACCCAAAGGAGCTTGGCCATCAGCCGGCCCGCAATTACCATCACCTTCCCCACCAAGCCACCGATTCCCATCAACACCACCATTTACCATGACTG
>CM052811.1:107684424-107701825 GCA_028533885.1 Nasua narica | reverse complement strand
GACAATAGTGCTGAATGGCCTGAGCTGTAGAACTGGCCCCGGTTACTTTATTAGTAATGTGATCTTGAGCAAGTTACTTACCCTTTCTGTATCCTGGTTGCCTCCTCTTCAAAGGGATGGAGAAAACAATGGCAAGTTCCTCATAACATTTTTATGAGGTTTAAATGAGTTAATATTTGGTAATAAAAAAAAAATCCCACTTAGAACAGGGGCTGGCACATAGTAAGTGCTATTTAGTAACTGACATATAAGTATTTGTTAATTATCGTGTCTCCACGCCTCCTTCTGGACACTCAAATTCAGTCCTACTCTCCATCAGTAGGGCCACAGCCTTAGCTCACCCCCTAGCCTTCTCTTGCCTGGACTGCTGCAAGAGTCAACAAACTTAGAGGCTCCCAAACATCTACCTGGAGGCCAGTGCTGGTCCAACAGTTTGGAATATACTGGGAACCTAGCTAAAACCCAGATTCCTCTGTCCCCTCTCCTGGGGATTCTGTTTCAGTAGGCCTAGGGTGGGATCTGTGAATCTGCAATTTCAGAAGATCCTCAGGCGCCTCAAATGCCTGGTCAGGTGGTCAGTCTCTACTCCAACTCGTGTCCCAGAACCAGAGCATTCTCTTCTGCCAGTTCCCCACTCTGCATGAACTTTCTAAAACTCAATCCTGAGTTTGTCATGTCTTTGATTAAAAACCTCCAATCCTACCCCAATGCTCGCAAAATAAATTCCAAAGGCCTTAACATACACTGCCTTTTGGATCTGCTTCCAATCTACATTCTCAGCCTATTTTTTCCCTTTTCTCCAATGTGCTCTCCATTCCATTCACACTGAATAATTCAGGTAATTCCAAACATCCCATGTGACCAACTACCCCCAAATGTCTTGCCAATCATCCTGCATATAAAATTCTCACATCCCCTTCTCTTCTGGAGAAAAATGCTTTTAAAAACAACTGTTTGGGGAGCCTGGATGGCACAGTCACTTAAGCGTCCAACTCTTGGTTTCAGCTCAGGTCATGAGCTTGGGGTTGTGAGACTAAGCCGTGCATTGGGCTCTGTGCTCAGCACACAGTCTGCTTAAGACTCTCTCTCCCTCTCCCTCTGCCCCTCCCCTAAAACAAATAAATAAATCTTAAAAAAAAAAACCCTGTTTGTTGAAGTGTTTTATATATATGTTTGTGTGTGTATATATATGTACAATTACATAATGTGCAATTTTAAGTGTATAACTTGATGAATATTACAAAGTGCACTCATCTATGAAACCAGCACCCAGATCAAGAAACAGAACCTTGCCAATGCCCCAGAAGCCGCTCATGACCCACAGTTACTTCTCCAAGAGTAGCATCATCCTGACTTCTAACACCGCAGGTTGGTTTTGCCTCTTTTGTACTTCTGTATACATGGAATCATCCACTATATATTTTCCAATGTTGACTTCTTTAACTCAACATTCTGTTTTTTTGAGTCTCATTCACACTGATTGTTTCAGTGCAGTTCATTCATTCTCATAACCTTACATATCAAAACTCTACTGCTGATGAACATTGGAGTTTCCAGTTTGGGGATATTACAAAAAGTTCTGCCAAAGACATTCTTGTATATGTCTTTTGCTGACCATTTGTGCACTTTTTCTGGGCACAAACCTGGGGGTGAAATTGCTGGGTCATTAAGGATATGCATTGAAAATGTTTTTTAAATGGATTAAGCATGATGTGGACTGGAAAGGTTAACACAGATTATCCTTCAGCAGGAAGCAACATCCTGAAGAAATGAGGCTCAGAACTAAAATATTTTGGGAAGAAGGATGGTGGGAAAAATGCTGACCAACTGTCTATCTGGCTCACATTTATATTCCCCAAATGTAACATTTGTTAAGTAAATGTATAAAGGGCAGACAGCACCCAAGACAGAAGAGGGAGGGGCGGAAAAGGCCTGGAACTTGGTAAGCATTCAATAAATGCTGCCTATTAAAATTAACCTCCTCAAGGGTCATTGGCCAATGGCTCACTGATACCACCTTTCATATATTGTCATAATTTCATTGATCCTAAGACACACATTTTTAAGACCTCTAAAATTAAGATGTGGAAAAAAAATTTTAAAAATAAAATAAAATTAAATTAAATTAAGATGTGAATGACAACCAAAGGCAAGTCAGTTAAATTCTCACATGTTTTATCTCTCTTGGTGGTGTATAAAATAAAGTTGTGACATGCATTGAAGGTCTCTCAGACCTATTACAGAACAGAAACTGAAAAGCCCCGCGTGCAGGGAACTGTCCATGGTGCTGACCCAAGTGCTGAGGCCTTGGCTTACCTGAGATAGAGGTACCAGCTCACAGGGAGGGGAGATCTCAGGACAAAGCAACCCCCATCCCATGTTTGTTTTTAAGCCACAATTCCTTTCCACAGGCTTAATGATGTCTCAAATCCCAACCGTCCACGTAAAGACAGGAACTCCCATTTACCAAGCTTCCTGAGCTCAACCTACGTTACCTCATTTAATCCTCACAACCACTAGTGTCTCAATTTTCAGAAATGAAAGTTGACTCAGGAGGTTAATGAACCTTCCCAAGATGGCAAAGCTGTTAGGTGGGAGAACGATCTTGGTTCAGTGCAGACCAGAGTGTAATTTTGCCCTTTAGGCCATTTGACACTGGAGGGATCAGAGGAGAAAGATGTGTGTGAATTCTTCAGACCTTTTTCCAAGAGGATATGAAGGGGGAAGTGGGAGAGGCCATAGAGACACAGAGTGAAATGGGTGGGAGCAAGGAAGGCAAAGGGCATGTGATAAGAATCTGAGAACACTAGACAGGGAGAGTCTTAAGATTCTGAGAGAATTAACTGGGTAAAGCACATGAATGTGCTTTGTAACTCTAAAGAGTTCTGCCCCTGGAAGGAAATAACTGTTCTCATTTGTCTGATGAAATATGCATTTATGGAGCTCATTTCCTATCCCATGCTTTTCCTGGCCTTGGAGATTAGAAGAAGACTTGTCCTTAAGGAGCTTACAGTTGGTGGAGGGGGAGGGGAGAGAGAATAGATAAGTAACTGTCATTCATTCAACAAACTCTTACCAAGTGCCTATTCAGTGCCAGGGCCTATGCGGGAGACTCCTAATACAGATGAATTAAACCCAGACATTGTTGAGACTCCCAGTCTATGGGGAGACAGACAAGTAAATGGGCAATTATAACACAAGCTGTTATAATTACAACATACAATGGTTCAAGGACAGAGATATACACATAGTACTAAGGGAACTGAGGAGTAATTAATACAGCACTGGAAGCAGAGGCAGTGCTTCGGTTTTAAGAATTATTATTTCAATACTGAATTATACTTGGTTGCAAATAAAATCATAGTGAGATTTTATCATAGAGGCGAGTATTATCTTGTGGGAGTTTACAACCGAAAGCCCATATAGACAAATATGTAGGGAGAAGGCAAAAATGCAGAATCAAAATGTCAACTGAGGACAAAGAACTCTGAATGCAGAGTAAATGGATTTGGAAAGGAAGGGATCCTACACTTCCTGGGATGGTCAGGGAAAACTCATGCCAGCAACCATTGGAAGGAAGACAATTTACAGTCCCCACACATGGCTGCCTATCCCCAGGAAGCCATTCGCAACAGCCCTTGGGACAAGCCAAGCAAGCTCCGGAGGAAGTTGGGTTGTGGGCAAATAGTCCCATCTGGCACTAGGAACCCTCACAATTCACAGCATTCGAGGCTTCCAGAATCTGCCCCAAACCTATACTACAAGTCTGACATCACGAACATACCAGGTGTTCTGTCCACACTGGATTACTCATCATTAACCAAACACAGCCCACGTACTTCCATCTTCTTAAGAGCTTGGGAGCCAGAATAACTGGGTTCAGGACTTGCAGCATCCTTCTGCCACTTTCTGAATAAACTAAAGAAAGTTACTGAAGCTCCCTGGGCCTCGGTCCCCTTCTAAAAGAGAAATAATAGAACCCACTTCTCATTGTTGTAATATTGACCAGCTCTCATTAGGTTATGCTAGAGTAACAAACGACGCCCAAATCTTAGTGGCTCACAAAATAAAAGGTTTAGTGTTTGCTCACATGAAACATCCCTTATGAGTTAGCTGTGGCTCTATCCCACGAATTCTTTTGGAATCCAGGAGGAAGGAGCAAACCCTACCTGGGACTTGCTAATCTCATGACAGAGAGAAAACAGAAATGATGAAACCACGAGGCAGCTCTTCCAACCACTGTGCTCTTTTCTATGTATATTTAAGCATTTTTAAGCATAGACGGAAGGATAGATAAGAAATACGTCCCCTAATAATGTGAGAAGGCTAAGGGTATAGAGGTGGTGGGGGAGCTCTCTCCCCTGCACACACACTGCAAAAAGAACCCATCAAGCCACCAAGTGATTTGTTATAACAAGGCAGTGCGTTAGCCTATTTTAGTGCAGATTCACATTAATCGTGAAATAAATCCTCTCGTGTCCCATGCGGGGCTGACCTCGATGACAGAACATATGTACAGTGACTGTCATGGTAAGTTAAAGGCACTCGGTAAATTACAGGCACTATTCTCAACAATATTCTGAGATGGATACCAGTGTCCCCAGTTCCCAGAAACTCTCAGAGAACCAAGGCTCTGAGAACTGATGCGGTTTGCCCAGGTCCCACAGCAAGTTAGTAGAGGACAGAATGCAAAACAGACCTGCCCCAAACACATGAGAATTGAGCACAAATGTTCACAGCAGGATTGTTCATAATAGTCCAAAAGCGGAAACAGCCCAAATGTCCATCAACTGATGAACAGCTAAACAAAATACATTTGATGTGTATGTGTACATCCATATACACACACATGTATGTGTATATACATATATATGTATTTAATAGAATATCATTATATTATTCAGGCACACCAGGGAGTGAAGAACTGATGTTACAACACAGATGAACTCTGAAAACACGCAAGATCAAAGAAGCCACATGAACCATGAAATACCACAGAGTCTATGACTATTTATATGAAATTTCCAGAATAGGCAAATCCATAGAGATAGAAAGATTAGTCGTTTCTAGGAGTAGGGGTGAGGGGGGACGGAAGAGTGAATACCACTGGGTACAGGGATTTCTTGAGGGGATGGAAATGTCCCACGATCGGTTGTTGTGATGACCGTACAATGGTGAGTGTGCTAACAACCACCGAGCACGTTACATAGTGAACTGTATGGCCTATGGTTACAGCTTTCTTTTTCTGTGTGCCTGCATTTTCTTCCCCAAGCCCTGCTCTTATCCCCTACTCTACACTGACTCCCCACACGAAGCCAGTAGCCTAGGGGTGGGTAAGGCTTCTGCAGGTCAGCGCTGGCCTCCGACAGGAGCAGCAAAGAGCTCCAGCTGAGCAAGAGGCCAGCACAGGAAGCCTGCTGCAGAGGGCAGATGAGGCCTCTGGACCCGAGGCGTGCCATCTTCAAAGCGCACCCGTACACTCACGGCCCCACAAAGGCACACAGACGATGGCATGCAGTGGGCACATGGGAGAGAGGGAAGGAATCCCTTACCCCCAGCCCTACCGCTGGGGCAAGACTTCTGTTTGTGCCTCTGGCTCCCCACTGGCACCTTCCTCAGTCTACACGTGGTCAGCCTGCTTCAGAGCCTACAGGACTGAGAAGAATTAACTAAGATCAGCTGAGACCAGTTAGAACCAGCTGGAAGCAACAGTCCCAACACTCAGCAGAGCAAACCAACCTTCAGTGAGCTGTTCTCAGCACCAAAGACCAACGGTAGACCTGGCCTCAAACTCTGGCTCATCCAAATACCATAGCTGCTTAGCGTCCAGGCCCCCTCCACACTGCTCTCTCTGCAGGAGGGAAGCTAACCAGGAGCCTGCGAAGGCTTTCCAGCCAAGAACGTCCCCCCACCCCTGCTTAATGCATGCTGGAGTCTCAGACTCCTTAGACGGAAGTGCTACCCTTCCTCTTCCAGCCGTTTAAACAAACGCCTCCCTTGATTTGGCCTTAGCAGAGCCGCAGAGCACAGCTGGGCCCCAGCCTGGCCAAGGAGCCCGTTTCTTTCCACTCCTTCAAAGGAGGGCAAGGACCACGTCTGCTCTGCAGACTTGCAAAGGTGCCCGGCCCTCAGCAGGCACTCCATACACTTCCGCTAAACAAAGGCGCAGCTTCCAAGCTTCCAATTCCAGCCCTGAGCCTCTCAAATTTTAATGTGCACATGAATCATCGAGGGATCTGCTTAAAAGGCAGACTGGATTCAGTAGCTCCTGGGTGGGGTCTGGCATTCTGCATTTCTAACTGCCAGGTGAGGTCTGGGCTGCCGGTCTGTGGCCCACACTTCGAGTAGCACCTGGATGTCTTCACCTTTCTTGATGGTGCAAGGAGCTTCTTGAGAAGCTGACAAGAGCTATTCTCTCTTTCCTTAGAAAAGTACCTGTCAGCACATATACACACACAGTTCATTGCATAAAATTTTGAGGTTTGCAGTCCAGTGAAAAGCCTTTCTTTTGGGCAGACACCTTTTAGTTCTCATTAAAAAAAAAAAAAAAGGAGATGCAATAGGGACAGAGAACAAAAAAGCCCGAGCAGAGTTAGGACTCCTGGGGTCTGGTCCCAGCTCTACTACAGACTTTCTGTGTGACATCAGACAAGTTTCTACCCCTCTCTGAGCTCAGTCTTCCCACCAGG
The DNA here is from genome assembly GCA_028533885.1 of Nasua narica. NCBI lineage: Eukaryota > Metazoa > Chordata > Mammalia > Carnivora > Procyonidae > Nasua > Nasua narica. Next base: position 107,695,136 of record CM052811.1, on the reverse strand, counting down.
AGGGGACTGGACTAGATTCCAATGATAAATTGGCTTTCTCTTTTTTGCCAAATCTGATAGCTATTGCCTAAAATACTCTTGTGTTAAGAATTCTTCGACTGTGTCTGGACTTGGCAGAAAAGGGTGCTGTGATTGATCGGTGACGCCTGCCATGTGCCCAAGAAAGAGGGGCCTTAATTGATTGGTGATGTCTGCTAAGGTCCCAGGCCTGAAGGTGATGGGCTTCCTGCCAGGTGTCAGCCTACTCCCTAGAGTCCCTCCAGTTGTGACATTCCATAGCTGATTCAGAGTCATCCCAGACTGGAGAAAGAGAAGTCCATGCTTGTCCTTGAGGGGGCAAGAAGGGATAACTCTTTAAGCTGCTAGCTTCTCAAACCTGCCGCCCCCTTTGGGATGCGGTGGCAGAATCCCCGCTCCGTGACAGAGAAGGACAGCATGTCCTTGCACTCCCATCCTTGGCTATTTTTAACTCCAAGGACAGAGGCCCCGGCAGAAACTGAAATATAGAAGGGCTGCGGCGGGCTACCCAGCCTCCTGACAGAGGGGAAGCCGCCATCCTCCCATGGTTCCCAAGATGCTGCATCGTTGGCCAAGTGAGTGTCAAAGCAGACTGCCAAGGGACAGGACAGTGCTCCTCTCCTCCCATATGAAGGAGGCTGTGCTCCTCCTCGGTGTAGACACAGACCCTCCGCCAGTCCCTACCCCACGACACCCCATACATGCTCACTGATGCACCCAGCACACATCTGTGCCAGCCTCGGGCCAGGGCTGAGGACGCAGCATGGCGCAAGGGGGTCGGGGGCCCTGGTCTGCCGGGCCCTTCCAGGACAGGGTGGAAGACAGACCCCAGCATCGTAGCACAATTCCACAGTTACAACTGAGGGGACAACACCGTGGTCACCTCTACATCTGTGAGCTCCCCAGAACTGGGACGTTCTTCATCTTTCTATCCCCAGAACCGAACACCTAACCTGGCACAGAGGAGGGTTCAGAGAATATGTCTTGATGGGAAGTATTACATAGGAGACATTTTCTGGAGCTCAAGGATCCTACAGGAGCCTACCTCAGACTGAATGAGATCCCATCATTCATTCACTGACTCACCAAGTATTTTTCTGAGCACCTTCTCTATGTCAGGGCCTGTCATAGGCACTAGAGCTAGACAGAGCAGGGAACAAAATAAGGGACACAAACAACCCTCCTGAAGCTCCAATCCGGGAGAGGGAAGGAAACACTGAACCACCCAAATACACGAAGATATGGAAGGTGCTAGAGGGTGATGAGTGGAGGGGTGGTGGTCAGGAAGGCCTCATTATAACATGCAGGTAAAGACCCGAAGGAGAGAAAGGGACGAGTTGCATGGGTACCTGAAGGTACGGCACTCCAAGCACGCAGATCCGGAGGCAGGCATATGTCAGGGTCGTCTGACAAACAAGGAGGCCAGAGCGGCTGGGACAGCGGTACGAGGTGAAGTCTGAGATGAGGCGGCAGGAGGAGGAGGACAGACGTTGGCAGACAGACACAGCCCGCACCAGGCCTGGCCTGGAAACAGTGGTGATGATGATGACAGTGATGATGTGAGAAGCAGCCAGCATTTGCTGGACACTGATCACAGGCCAGGTGTGGGCTACACAACGAACGTGCATTCATTGATTTAATCCCGACAGCAACCCATGAAGAGGCCCCATCGTATCCCCATTTTACAGACGGGGAAGCTGATGTTCAACAAGATTTCCGCAGCTTAGAGGAGGCAAGGTTGGGACAAAAATGCTGGCAGTCTGGGGCCAGAACCCTCGGTCTTCCCAGACACACCAGTCCCCCTGGCATGCACATACCATGAGGACCAGCTTCTCTCCCTCCCGGAGTTCTCAAACTTCTTGGACTTCCTTAAAAATCCCCTGAAAGCTGTTGATCTCTTATTAAAAAATTCTAGTTTTGTCCAGAAAAAAATACAGATGCGTAATGACACAACCTACACAAATTTCAAGAGGTTCAAGGTGATAAACCTCTGGCCCTGAAAGTAAGCATGTTTTACACATTTGTAGCAAAAGCAAGAGTTGTCAGAGTCGTCCAAAGAGGCAGGAAGAGAACACGGGCTCCTGTAAGATCAGCTAAAACTATGTCTATTTGTCAAGAGCCTCCTGGGAGTGAGTCACCTGTGGATTTGTTTTATCTCATTTAAACCCTGTGAGATGATTGTTACTATGCGCCCTTTACAAATGAGGAAACTGGCACACAGAGAGGTTAAGTGACTTGCTCAAGACCACACAGCTGGTTTCTGACAGAGCTGGAATCTACCCCAGATCCAGCTGACCTCAGAGCTCAGTCTCTATTCCAGGCGGTCTCCTTCTGCTTTCTCCAACTGCACCCCTCCCTAATCCCAGAGAGGGCAAGAAACTTGCTCAAGGTCTCACAGCTCAGCACACACAGAGCTGGTTCTCAGGCTGTGTTACCCAATGTAGTAGCCACTATCTACATGTGACCACTTAATTACGATTTTTAGTAACGAAGCATTTGGTTCCTCAGTTACACTAACCACACACCAAGGCCTGAAGCAGCCACCTGGGGCTGGTGCCCACCCATTCGGGGCCGCACAGATGCAGAACATTCCCAGCATCACAGAAATTCCTGCTAGATAACATCTGTCTACAACTCAGTCTCTTGACTCCTGACCTAGAGCTTTCCCACAGTCAGAGGCTACTAGAAATGAGAGTTGCCTGATGAATGAAGTGGATGGAAGGGGAGGCAGGAACAGGGAAGCTGAAATTGTACAAGAAAGCAAGTGCGCTCAGAGAAGGGCTCATAGGAGGGAAGCTGAGATCGACCTCCAATATAGGATAAAAGACACGTGAGTCACTGGCTTGGGACCCACCTCGCCAGCAGCAAACATGCCTGTATGTCTGATTACAGGAACCCTCTTTCAACTCCAAGGCTTCTCATTTCCTTGTTGATGTCTGTGGTTCCTTACTAAGAGGTGGGGCCTTTCATCCACTGGAGAGAGATCGGGCTGAATGGCAAGCGCCCCGGGAGAGAGAACTCAGTGCTGGATCCTGCTCACCTTCCCGAGACGGTGAGGAGGCCGAGAGCAGGGGGCGACCCGCAGGCACTCAGGGCCAGCCTTGGACCCGATCGATCCGGTCAGACCCGGACTCCGGGAAGTCATGCTGTGGGCATCGGGGAGTGACTCAGGGTGGAGTGGGGGCTGTACCCGCAGCTGCCAGGGCGGATCTGAAGACCCCAACCACACTCAGGCTGCAAACCCAACCCAGCTGAGCAGACAGACCCTACACTTCTCCCCAAGGACTCCTCTATGCCTGCAAGATGCTCGAAGGCTCCAGCAACTCTGAAGGTTCAAATAATATTACTGATACTGATGACGACTGCCAGCGAGTGAGAGCTTTTTCACGACGTACCGCATCACCTACAGCAGTGCTGGGCACGCATCAAGTGCTCAGTAAAAACCTCTAAATGCTGAACGTAAATGTCTCACGTAATAGTAGTAATGATCATAACGATGATCACAAAGTCGGTGTATTATTCCTGTCCTGAGCCCCTTATCACACACTACTCAGTCCTTCAATGACCCCTGATACTATGATCATGTCCATTTAAGGGATGAGGACACTGAGACACAGAGGTTCATTGGTTTAAGGGCACAGCCAGTAGAGTAGGACAAGAAAAGAGGCAAGGTTTTAACGCAGGTCCCTCTGAATTTAAAATCTATGTGGTTTTGCCTCTCAAATTAAATAATTGTTTAGACAGCAAAGGCTGTCTAATTTGATTTTCACAAATTTGATTTTCAGCATCATTATTGTATTAGGATTAATGGTGAAGGTGACTCTGGGCACAAAGGAAGGATTTTCTGCTGTTGAGCTGTCTGTCAATGGAAGGAACTGCCCTGAGCGGTTGGGACTGTCCCTCACTATCGTCCAAGGGAGACTGGACAGGGGACCAAGGCAGGTCCGCAGATGAAGACTGGATCAGTACGGCGAATCCCGGTGAATTCTGATCAAACATCAGAATCTCCTGGGGAGCTTGTGAAGAAAGAGATTCCTGGGTCCCACCTGAGAGATACGGTTGAGTAATCCGGGTTGGAGCTCAGGATCCTGGTGCCAGGTGGAAAAGCATGTGCACAGCAGGCTGGGAATCACTGGGCTAGTGAAATGCTGAGCACCTTCCTTACCCAAGACTGTGGGATTCTAGAAGCCACAGGAGCCACCGAAGGATGCTAGGACGTGCCCTCAAGCAGCATGCAATCACTGGGTAATAAAACCTTGCTCGGTGCCACGCAGCACAGCCATCGCCCCAGAGACCCCTCCTCTCCGGGGCTCCTGTCTCCTCCTGACCTCTTTCACCTCCACCCTCCCATCCTCCAGGATAGGGATGCCTTTCCCCAGTCCCAGAGCTAGGGACCCCTCTTTGGCTTCCACAATAACAAGGTTTCCATCTGTGGACGTCTACATCTACGCCCTCCCAGGCTGTGAGAGGGGCGGGTGGCTCACTCAGATCCGTGTGGCCAGCACCCAGGGCCTGGCCCGAGGTAGGTGCTCACTGAACACCTGCCAAGAGGGACTTGCGCCGCTCCGTGAAGGATGGGCAGAGGAGGCGAGGAGGAGAGCCATCGCTGCAGGAAGGAAGTAATCCAGGTCACCAGGTTGGGAGGAAACAGAACCTACAAATTCTCCCTGCCACTGTGCAGAATCGGCCTGCGCTATTTATAGCTCACAAGCCTTCTGCTTCTCGCATTTAAATGTGGGGCCGGGCATGGAATAAAATCCTGGGTAAGTCTGTCAGTTTTCGATTTATTTATTTATTTATCTTTTATAAGAACCAGAGTGAAAAGCAGGAACAAAAATGAGCCACGGCCCTCAGGGTGAGTGGCCTTGTGCTGTCCCTGAGCCTACTTTGGCCGGGTTGAGGTCTCCAGATGGATCATACACAGTTCTAGACCTCACCCTAGAAATCAGAGTCCCCTGTGGGACCAGCCTGTGAAGGTCCTTTTAAGGTGATTTTTTAAGTAGTGGCTTCAGTTTACAAAATAGTATCACAGCATGACCCTACCTTGGTTTAAACATATTCCCGCGCACACATACACACACACACACAACTGGAAACAACCCCAATGGTTAAACATTCTGCTTTTGGATGACAGAATCCGAGTCATTTTCATTTTCTTTTTGTGTGCTTTCTCTGCATATTCTCAGAATCTCCACCGTGGCTACACATGGCGCAGACTGAGGATGTTAGGCCCAAGGAAATTGGCTCTGCTGTTGGCTAGGCTGTGACCTTGGGGGAATTCAGGAATAGCAACAGGACTGGACAGGACTGAGGACTGTACAAGGCAACACACGTGAAATCCTAGCACAGCACCTGGAACACGGTGTGTACTAGGAAATGTCAGCGAGTGTAACTATACCAGGGTTTGTAACTAGTGAAAGCACAATACTGTTTTCAAACATTAAAGCAATAAGCAGTGACTCTACCACCCCCAACATAGCAGGGGCCCAGTGAACGGACTGGGCCACGGCCCCGGGGAGGGGGGAGGGGGGGCTCAGAGGCCTAAGTCACCCTCTCAGTCTCACTTTTCTGCCTTTCCAAAAGTTGGTGGCGGAGGGTGGACAGTAAGTCTCACCCCTCCCAGCAAGGGCCCAGGAAGCCTGAAGAGGATGAGAGGGTTCTAGTCTCCAAGAAGGGCGAGGGCCCGAGCGCCTTTCCCAACCTTTTCCCGGCCCCACCTCCTCCTGATGCACTGCCCCCGCCCCCACAGGAGCCCCTCCCTGACTAGGCAGCCTGATAGCCACATTCAGCACCCCCTGCTCCACGGGGTCACCCAGTTACCTGTTCTGCTCATCCTTCCTCCTTGGCTGAGGGAGGCCCCTGGCTTAACTTCAAGCGCCAAGCACACTGGAGCAGGGGTCAGTAAATATGTTGACTACATAAACAATGCTTTTAAAAATGATAAAGGGCCGGGCACGAGAGTGGTCGGGCTAAGAGACTCACATGCCAGGCAGGCCTGTTTGACCTTCCTGCTGAATGACCTTGGGCCAAAGAGGAGCCTGGCCTCTCTGAGCCTCAGTTTCCTCATCAATACAATGGGCAGGACAATTTTGCCCCCTTCATATGCTGACGTTTCATAGGATAGTCCAGGAAAAGTGCTCAGAGTACCTAGCATGTTTGAAACAAAAATAAGTGTTCGCTATCATCAGGAGGATGGTTATGAAAACCGTCGGCTGACTTCAGGATCCTCCTGGGGCCCCACAGTGTCGGCACTCTCCCTCTGGTCTTGCCCGAGGCTACTCTGTAGTTCAGGTTCGGGGGCCCTGCGCACTGCTGGGCCAGCTGCTGTCCATATAAAGGTGCCCGGCGGAGTGGGGGCCCGGGACAGAAATACAGCCTGTCTTCCCGAGCGGGCACTGGGGAAGGGGGGGCCTTTTTCCGGTTCATCCCCCTACAGGAGGCACCTTTATCCAGTCACCCAGGCTGGGTGTGAGAAGTGTTCTTCTCTAATCTGCACAAAGGTCCCGTGCAAGCCATGTGTACCACAAATGGGACCATGAGAAGGGCCATCCCTGGGCTGGTCTCACTCTCAGTTCAGAGAAGGACACAAAGGCCACCCCCCCCACACACCCCTAATATGGGGCCAGGGCAAGAGTACAATGGAGGCCCTCATACTTATTCTAAATATTTAAAAGTTATAAATTAGGCTGTTGAATAAAATATGTTCTATCCTTCTATTCTGACAAATAGGCCTACATAATGACCTTGAAGGCCAGCCCAGGTTCAAATTTAGAATCCACAGTGTTCCAGGGCTGAATACGGAGTGAGGAGGGAGCCGGCCCTCAGCTGCCGCCTGGCCCTCCCCCTCATTCCCACCCCCTCATATAAAGGGGCCCACTTTGCACATCTGTGTTCTGTCCTCACCTCCACAAACAGCGCTTTGGAGCCACTTATCAGGACACCAGCAATGGGCAGAGTCCCCCCTCAGGAGGATGGACCGAGGGAAGGGGTCCGGACACACCCCAGGAGACGACTCAGGGCCATCTGGACAGAAAATTCCAGGGCCCCACATACCCTGAAGACAATAGGGGGTCCAGGTGGGTACAGCCCCTTCATCCATAGACTCCTCACCCAGTGAGGAGGGTCAGAGAGCCGCCCAGTGATGCCGGAGGCCCAGGTCAGGGCCCTCCCGGCCAGGTGCAAGGGCACTAACACTACAACCCACGGCTGTCCCAGCAGCCAGGGCTACCCCTCAGCACACAGGTACAAGAAAACTTAGCACAGCCGGGCGTGGCTCCATTCTTTCCGGGACTGTGGCCTGAGTTTTACCAAACCCTTTCAAAAATCAACAGATTGGCCAACTACTTGGGAGTGAGGTGAACATGAGGCTTCTCTCACTTTTTTTCCCTGGCAAAGCCCAGGTTTAGGGGCTTAAGTTTCTGGGGCAGTGTCGGATATCTGCAGGCCCAGTCCTACTCTGAAACGTTTTTGGGCCTGGACACAAACAGACCCTACTCCCAATCCCTGTCCGGGGCTGGGGTTTCAGACCACCGTTACCTAAGTCCAACCTTTACCTAAAACAGTGGCATTCCTTTATTTTTTAATTTTTTTTCAAGACATAGATATTCACCTCCCGAGAGAAATTATGGGTTTCAAGAGTTCTTGACAAAGAGCTTCATTCCAGAAATGTAAAGCCAGCATTTTAAATTTGGTTCTTATTCAGTGCTGGGAAGTATCAGAATGAAGATTACAAATTTAATAATGTAACGGCAGGAACTGGCCCGGCCTCACCTCCAGGAGAGTAATTTGTTCCTGCCTTCAAACCAGCACTTCCCAGGCTCCCAGCGTCACCAGACCAGGCTGGTGACACACTCCTGACTTTTCTGTGTCTTGCGCTCCAGCCCACGCAGCCATCCCAGACACCGGAAGATCATCATCGCCACAGTCTGAGGATTCAGTGCTGGAGTGGTCAGACCCAATCAAGGAGAGTCGCTATAAGCAGAAGGAGCCTGGGCCTCCTGGCTCCAGTCTTCCCACCTGCAGCCAGAGAAGTCTTTGTAAACGGCAGATTTTGAGCCTGTGGCTTCCCTGTTAAAAACCCAACAGGGGCTCAACTGTCCATAAGCTCAAGTCTAGGATTCTTGACTTAAAGATCTAGTATGATCCAGTCCTGATATTTTGCCAACTACATGCTCCCTTCCCTGGGCTTTCAAAACACCATGTGCCCTTCCCACCACAGGGCCTTTGCATAGCTGCCAGTAAGAACAGGAGCCAATATTTATAAAGCACTGTGTGTCAGGCACTATGCTAAAGGCTTGACAGGTGTCCTCTCTTTAATTTTCATTCCTACCTTGTGAAGTAGGTGGTAGAGCCAAGTGGTTAAGCCCAGACTCTGGATTCACACAGCTGGGTTTGAATCCTGCCTCTGACTCTTACCAGCTGGATGATCTTGGGCAACATACTCAATCCTGTTTCCTCATCTATAAAACAGGCACAGTGATAGTACCTACCTCGCAGGGTGGTTGTGAGGCTTGAATAAATTAATGGAGGTGAAGTGACAGAATGAGATGGGTAGCATGTGTTAATCATCACTAGATTATCCCCATTTGGCAGAGGGAGAAGGAGAAGCAAAACATGATTAAATCACATGGTGAAAGTCACACAACTACCGGTGTGAGTGTGATCTCTAGACTCTGAAGCCCTCAATTTTCACCATGACCCATCCATTGTAGAAAATTTGGAAAATAGAAAAAAAAAAAAGCACGAAGTAGAAAACAAACACACAGATTGAGAGAATTCAGGATTTGAACCCCCACTCTCACAACTGACTCCCAAGTCTGTCCTCTCAGCATATGGCAGCCTATCTCACTCCCACCTCCTGTGCTTGGCGAACTCATCTACTCATCCCTTAGGTCTCAGCTTAGCTGTCCCCGCCCCCTTCTCCTCCCAACCAAGACAGGTCAATTCTCCCAGCTCCAGCCTTTCCTGGCACCCTCCAGTTGTCTTGTGTGGCACTCACCACAGTAGTGATCGAATTCTTAGTTGTTCCTTTGAGACTAACCCCTCCCCCCATCAGACTGCGAACTCCACTGAGACCAGCGAAGACGGGGCATTTCCCAGTTCATCAGCACCTAGGACAGGGCCCAGCCCTCAGCGAGTACTGGTGGAAGAAAGGGAGAAGTGGAGAGTATAGGAGTGCAGTATAGGAGGGAGGGAGGGGTCTGGGATTCAGCCCCACCTTTCCCAAGTCAATGGGGGGGATGCAGACAGGGAATCACACACTCCTTGACCTGGAGGGTCTGTCGGTGTGGCAGTGGAAACATGAGAGAAGCTGCACTGTGCAAGATCCACTCCATATGAGAGAAGACAGGCATGCTTCCTGGAGGCAGAGGCATTGGAGCCCTGGAGGAGGGCGGTGGGGGTGGGACAGGCATCCCAGAAAAGGGATCTAAAGCAGAGGAGGTAGATGGCGCAAACAAAACTGCCAAGAATGGAGGAGCCAGTTTTTGCCTGAAAGTAACAAATGGCTGGAAAGCCTGGAAATATGAAATGAAATAATCTGGCCCTACCCAAAAATGTGTTCATCCTGCCACCTTCTTTTCCAGTCCACTCTTCAAACAAAGCCATGCCCCAGAGCTGGCATGAGCGATGCTGGTGGTCCCCTGTCCTGTATCCCTTGCCTTTACTACTGTCAACGACCACTGGTCTGACCTCCTCCCACGAACTATATACTTCCTGGCCCGAGGGCTCCCGCCCAGCAGCAGGCTGCAACAAATAGCAACAAATACCGCGCAGCCCAGCCCCCAAGGCTCTCGAGCCGTGACTGACAGGAACTGGTATAAATAACCCAGCTCCCTCACCCCTAGATGGGATATCCGAGTTCCATGTTCCACTCCAGGGTTCTGCAAACTACCTCCCATGAGTTACATTAGCTCACTGCCTATTGTTGTAAATAAAGCTTTATTAGAACACAGCCTCACCCATCTATTTACATATTCTCTGCGGCTGCTTTAGAGCTCCAACTGTGTAACTGAGCAGGGGTAAGACAGACCTTATGGTCCCAAAGACTAAAATATCCACTGTCTGGCCCTTTACACAATCTCTCAGAAGCCCCCAGCAAGTCTCAACGGCACGTGCCCTCAGTTAGGGGCAACTTGGCGGATAACACGCTGTTTCCTCACACTGTCCCCTGACTCACTTTCTCTAATGACTCTCCTGCAGTTTCATCCACACCCCTTGTGAACCACACAAACCACATGCAATTGCTATGACTGTTCCGACCCCTAAAAATGGCAATCTCATGTGGCCCACCCTAATACTTGTACTCAAAGCCTTGTTTCCCCCTTGCTTCTGGGGGAACCCAAACCTGGACAGCAGGGCAAGTGTCGCTGTGCCCATTTGACAGACAGGCCCTAATGTGAGACCTTTCTCTATACAGAGATGGCAGAAGTCAGCTGTGGTTCTGAACTCCCCACACCCACCCCAGTCAAAGCCTTGCCAAGTCCTTGCAGTATCACTAGAACACCTGCAGGGTTGCCTGTGGCTTACAGCCATGGACGTGCTCATCCGAAGAGGAAAGCAAGGCTCAAAGAGGAGAATGACTTGCCCAGGGTCACTCAACTGGCAACCCTGCAGATATGGGGCCTCGAATCCAGGCTTTCTTATGACAAAGCCAGGGCTCATTCCACGATAAATCAGCTACCCCTTAACCTTTC
>CM052811.1:107650331-107683924 GCA_028533885.1 Nasua narica | reverse complement strand
CCCCTCCCCTCCCCCCGCCCCCCCCGCCCCCCCCCCCCCGCCTGTTTAAGCCCTGGGGAGCCTTTAACGTTCTGGATGAGTTCTCTCGCCTCCATGGAGCTTCCCATGCTGCACTGGGAAGGGGAGACAGAGATGCCCCTTTCTTTTCTCGATGAGCTCTCCCGAGCTTCCTGGGATTGTGCTGGGTGGAATCCCGAGGCTGGGGCAGGAGGCAGCAGGGCTCTGGAGGGCCTCCAATCTGAGGCCCAGAATCAGCCCCTCCCCTGTTTGTTTTTTTTAACCAGTGTGATTTCTCCGCTGTTCGTTTATTACTCACCATTTGGAATATTTTGAGCCAGGAGAGCGCCTTCTCTCTCTAGCCGTCACTGCTCTGGTTGTTCAGGGGTAGCTTTTCAAAGACGGGGCAGAGCCTGGCTGTCCCACACAGAGGGCGAGAGGGCTCGGTGCCCCCCGCCCCCACCTGGCCCGAGCCTACCCTCCAGGGTCTGCACAGCCTTTATAAAGAGAGAGCGCGCGCTCCAAAGCAATAACAACATCCTGGGGGTGGTCACCGAGGGCCCCCTCACTGACTTTCTTGTTTGTTCTGTGAAATCTCAGTTCACCTCCTGGTGGGGTGGGGTGGGGGCTGGAGCCCTGTTTCTTTGTATAATTGTCGTGAGCACGTGCCCCGCTTCCAAGGGGCTCTGACCATTCGGTGCGGGAACCACTGTCTGTCCTCACCAAGAGATGGGGTTTGGGGAAGGGTGACTGTTCTCGGTGTTAGCTTGTCCCTACTGCTGCCTGACCCTTGGCCACTCACGCTCCACCTGGAGAGGAGCAGAGACGGGCACTGTAGAGGTTTGGGAGCCGGGAGCCGGGGTCTGTTGGGGCTGATTATTTTTTTAATCACTGGGCCAAAAGTCACACGCAGGGGTACTATGGGAGGAAGTCTCCATTTCCCTTCGCTAAAATCTGCTTTTCATACAGATGGGAAAGGGCCTTTGGGACCATTAGTGAGGTCCATTTTACAGGTGAGGACCGAGGCCAGGCGAGGCCTGCCTCTGGGATCACCTGGGAATTCAATGGCGCCCTTTAGCCCGGGCCTCCTCCAACCCCAGGCTGAGCTGGAGCCGGAGCAGGACCAAGTAAGGCCGCCATTTCCCACAACACTTCCTCCTCCCTCCTCTCTGTAGAGCCTCCCGGTGGCCCAGAAAAAATGGGCACACTGTAGCCCCTTTGAGAGGTGAGGCAATTAAAGCCCAGAATCAGGAAGTGACTTCCCCAACACCCCTCAACAAATGATCATGGGCTCAGAACAGGGGCTCTTGTCCTGCTTCGCTCCTTCCTGGGACCAGAAGCCACTACCCAGGCAGGTCTGCCATGATAAGTGTTTGTGGCCCCTTAAGCCCTGGGCCACCCAGCCCTGCTTGCTTCCATCTCCGAGGGCCCAGGTTTGGGAGAGAGAGTTGCCATAGAGACTTAGCTCTCCTGGGGTCTGGCCCAGCTGACTTAGGGTGCACAGGATCTGGTCTAGGCTTCAGTGTCTGGGTAGAGGCTCCCGCTGCGGGAGGGGTCATAACCCCGTAGGACCAACCTGAGGGAGGTGAGAAGCACCACTTCCTGCCAGGGGCTGTGTGGGAGCGAGGGGGCCGTGATACACCTCATCTTAAGCCTCCCCCAAACCTTCAGATGTAACCATATCTGACCTTCCCGTTGTGCTTCTCAGACTTTTGCTTTCAAAGTGCTGTGACGTCAAGCACACGCTCCCAAGAGCCCCTGGGCGGTGGAGGGGGCCAGTATTACCAGCCCCACCTCAGCGAGGAGGGGGCTGAGGCCCAGGGAGGGAAGGCACGGGCTAAGGTCCCACTGTGGGGTCCTGGCTGCGCCGGGACTAGAACTCCGTTCTCCAGCCCTCGAGAGCTGTAGGAGGTGAGGCAGGTCATTTAGGGGGTGGTTACATACTTTACAAGCTGATTCACCATCCAGTTCCTTAAACCAGGAGCTCTTGGGCACCCTTCAGTGCTCAGAGGCGGCGCTGAGCCCCCCTCCCTTTGGAGCACAGCTGTTGCGTCAGGCAAGGCCACCTGCATTTATTTATTGAGCAGCAGCGCTGTGCCGGGCCCAGGGGACTAAGCCCCTTGGCTCTGGGAGGGCCCCCTGTCTGTCTAGCAGCACCTCAGAAGGCACGGAAAGCTGCCATGTCCATGAGCTCCTCTGACTCACACGCCCTGTGGGGGAGGCGGACTGTGCCCATCGCACCCCCAGCTTCTGTGAGGGCCAAGTGGAGACTTGAAGCCGGGGCCTCAGGCAGCACATCTCGAACCCTTTCTCTCTATGGCTGCCTCCTAAGGGGGTGGCAGGGAGGCCGGACCCCAGGTCCTCAGGCTGGGGGCCCTTTCCATCCGCCCGCTTTTCCCTCACTCCCTCTCCGGGAGCAGGAGCTGCTCGGGACTTTGGGGAGGGAGGGTTTCCGGGGCCCCTGGGTGGGTGTGGGTCACGTTGCATTGTGTTCATGACCATGTAGCTCATGTTGAAAATTAAAGTTTTTGGCTTTTCTAACCCGGCTCGCTCTGCTGCTTTGTGTTGAGAGATCCGTCTGCGAAGCCAGGGGTAGCCGGCGTGTGAAGGAGTGGAGGCTGCGGGATACTGGGGTGCCAGCACGCCCCGCCGTGGGCGCGGGACCCTTCTAGAGATTCCCTGGGGCGGGGAGTGAACCCAGTGAATTCCAGGTGAATCCAGTCCCACTACAGAGCTGGAAACTGAAGCCCAGGTAGGGGGTGACATTTCCCAAGGTCCCATGATGGGCAGGTGCCAGACGAGGGCTCGTCCCCCAGCACAGTGCTATGTCCAGGTGCCCCAGGGATGTGGTGGCTCTCAGCAAGGCCCCCCTCATCCTGAGCTGGCATGGCCAAGGTCGAAGAGCAGCAGATGCGGGGGAGGGGAGGGTGTGCTTCATTCACACATGGGCCAATTCCACTCTCCACCAAACTGAGCAAGAGAATGAACGATCATTTAAACAGTGCGGGTCTGCCCACTCCTCCCCGCTGCACGGAGGTTTCCCTGCCGTCCATGCAGTCCCTGCGCTGCTCGTGCTGTGAGCCGCCAGCCTCACTGCTGATTCCAGTGTTGAAGGTCGGCCATCTCCCGGCAACACAGAAAACCTGCCTCTTCTCGCACCAGAAAAAGGGCCACCTGTTTCCACTCCGGAGGGCCAGCTGGTGACGCGGGAGAGCCTCTCCTGGAGGGCCGGTGTGGCCTTGCTTTCCTGAAACCATTTGGACCACTAGGGATTTGCACCTACAGGGTTAGCTGGAGAGTGGCTCTCCTGCTTATGGTGCAGTTTTAATGTATTTGGGGGAGGAGCGAGGGCTGGCCACAGAGGGGAAGGACAGACTGCCTGGAGGCCACGGCCCCTTAGCCCTCTCCAAGCTCTGGGGAGGGTGCACTGACAGGTAACCCCCGGGCCCCAGCCAGAGCTGGGCTGTCAGATGGACTTCCGCCTGGCCCGGGGTCTGCCCGCCCCGCCGCCGCCTACGCCCACAGCCCCAGGGCTCGAGGGGGGCGAGAAGCCCAGGTTGTCGCGGGCCCCCATCTGCAGCTGGTGCACGCGGGAGGAGACGGAGGTGGAACCTCCTGCGCGAGCCAGGCAGCGGGGCGGGGAGCGGCCGCGGCTCTCGGGCGCCCCCAGGCGGAGCGGGCTGGAGCGGCGGGCGGCGCGCTCGGGCGCGTCGGTGCTGGCCGCCAGAAAGCGCAGGACCACGAGGTTGAGGAAGGCGCCGATGACCGTGAGCCCCAGAAGGATGTAGAGAAAGCTGAAGGCCACGTAGGGCGGCTTCCTCTGCAGTGCCTCGTCGCTCTGCAGCGCCACGAAGTCGCCGAAGCCGATGGTGGTGAGGGTGATGAAGCAGTAGTAGTAGGCGTGGAAGAAGGTCCAGCCCTCGAAGTGCGCGAAGGCGGCGGCCCCGAGGGCCAGGGTGGCGGCGCACACCAGCAGCCCGGCCACCACCATGTTCTCGGTGGACACGCGCGGCCGCCGCAGCCCCAGGCAGCGCTTGGCCGCCAGCAGGAGGCGCCGCACCAGCGCGTTCAGGCGCTCGCCCAGGCTCTGGAAGGTGACCAGCGTCAGGGGGATGCCCAGGAGCGCATAGAACATGCAGAAGACCTTGCCCGAGTCCGTGCCCGGTGCGGCGTGGCCGTACCCTGGAGGGAGAGGGGAAGGTGGAGGGGTGAGCGCCAGTCGAGGCCGCCCTGCGGGGACTCCCCCCACCCCCCAGCCCCAGAGCCCGAGCAGCATCTTGAAGTGCTGCTTCTAACTAGGTCATCCCCCGCCTTTGAAACCTTGCGTGGCTATCCCTAATCGCCCCAAATTGTAAACAACCCACCAGTCCCTCAGCTGGGGAAAGGCAAACAACCTCCGGTCTATCCACACAATGCGGTTCTCTGTTCAGAACAGAGAGGCGTGACCTGGGGGGTTACCTGCCGCCACAAAGGATGGATCTCAGCTGGGTTAGGCAGAGTGAAAGAGGCCAAGCTCAAAAGACAACATACTGCATGGTTGCACTGAAATGACATTCTGCAAATATTCTGGCACAACTGTGGGGATAGAGAGCAGCAGATCTGTAGTTGCCAGTCCTGGTGGCTGGAGGAGGGGGTAACCAGAAAGAGGCAAGACAAATTTGGGGGGGGGGGCAGAAGCCTACCATGTCTTGGTGGTGACTGCAGTTGCCTGACAGGCCTTCATTTGTCAAAATTCTCAGAAGGCTGCCACACTGGAAAATGGTGCGTTTCACTGTGTGTATGTTATGCCTTGATTTAAAAATAAAGCAAAATCTTCCATGGTGCCCCAGTACCCCCAGGAGAAGGCATCCACCAGTTCTCACGTGGTGTCCAAGCTCCTTGGTGATCTGACTCCCCCCCACTGTCCAGCCTCACCCTGTGTTGCTCCCCCAACCCGCACTTCCCACCTCCCCATGCCTCTTCTCATGGTTTTTCCTCCCCTGGATTGCCCTTCCCCTCTGCCCCTTGATCCACTTCTGCCCACATCCTGCTCCAAGCCAGCCCTCACTAAGCACTTCTGCAGTCTGGTGTAGCACGTCTTCCCCGTCGTAGGGGACCTACACGCGAGTGGGTGTCCTTGAATCCCGCACCACTGTGCCATCGCCGGGGAATGAGCATTCCTGGAGAGAGGTGCGAAAACTTTTGTGGTATTCTCAAAGGGGCCCATAACCCAGGAAAAGTCAGGTGGATCTTCCCCCAAAAGAACACCCCTCCTCCAGCAAATGGGCCCCCAACTGCCAAAATGTAAATACGCAAATACACCAACCCTGGGGCCCTGCAGTGCCACGGTGAGCAAGTTAGTCCTGTGAAGTACACACGCAGGCAAAGTGAGGGCTGCCCGTGGGTCGTCACTGAAGCATCACTGCTCATGGTGAAAACCGAACAAGCTAAGCGCCCAGTCAAGAGGGGAAATAAGTCATGGTGCCAACCGAATGACAGAACCCTACACAGCAGTGGCTCCAACCGGGGTAGTTTTGTCCCTGAGGGGGACATCTGCCAACGTCTAGAGACACCCCTCATTGTCACAACTGGGAAGCAGTGGCTGTGCGCTACCAGCGTCTATGGGCTGGAGGCCACCGATGCTGCTAACCCTCCCACAATGCACAGGACGACCCCTCGACGGGGTTATCTGGTCCAGCAGGCCAATAGTGCCAAGGTCGAGACACCACTTTCAAGTAGCCCCACGCAGGGCTCAAACTCACGACTATGAGATCAAGACCTGAGCTGAGATCAAAGAGTCTGACACTTAACTGACTGAGCCACCCAGGCGCCCCACGGTGACATAGCTTTTTAGGGAATTTTTTTTTTAAATCACCAGAAAATATTAGGTGAAAAAAAGCAAGGGACCGCACAGTGTCGACAGCCGAAGATCCACGCGGGCTCTCTGCAAGGCTTGGCTAATGCAGCCTGGATCACGCGGCACAAGCCGTCGCCCCCAGGTGGCCAGAAAAGGCAAAACTCCCGCTATTTCCACTTGGTGGGTCCCTTTCCCAGGCTCCCAGATGCCAGCCAGGAACCGGCTGCAGAGAAGACCAAACCGAGCTCCAGAGGTTTCCAGATAGCATGGGGGTGGGCAGAAGGGGTGGATGAGGTCCCACCCACTGGGCACGGCAACAGGGAGCGTCTTGGGCTGAGCCCAGGTAGGGAAGCAGGGGTGCCCATGTCGACAGGAATAAAGGGCTGAATGGGAGCTGGGCCCACAGCTGGCAAACAATGAATTGTTATTATTACTAATTAATAGTGCCTATTTAGCCTCAGGCACCGCGCCAAGCATTTTACACACTTGACCTCATTTAAACCTGGCAACCACCCAGTGAGGTAGCAAGAACTGAATTTGCAGTCGAGAAAACTAGGGCTCGGAGAGATACATCCAATTTGCCCGAGAAGACAGGAGGCAAGAGAGATGAGAACGGAACTCTGGGCTAGGTGATCGCAGAACTCAGGTTTTTAACCCACAGCTCACATCCACTTGCAAAAGCATTATGAAAAAACTTTCTCCAGTGCTTGGACTTCCAGGGTGGTGATCCGAGCCCGGGGTCCTGGGGGGGACATGCCTAGACATCCACAGTTGGGACCTGGGAAGCAGCTGACACCGGCCTGGAGCCCTGAAGAGCCTGCTTCTCTCCTTCCCTGCTTCCCCAGGCTTCTGCTCAGCAGGTACCAGCCAGACGGTAGCCATGGCAACGGCTGCCGGTCCAGATGCTGCAGAGAAACTGCTCTGGATCCCCGAGGGTGAGGTCCAAAGCTTGTGGTAATCAGTCATTCCATCAACAAATATTTATTGAGTGTCTACTATGTGCTCAGCTGGGTATACTGCAGTGACTAAGACTAGATCCCGTTCTCATGGAGTAACAGAATAATTATAATACAAAAATCAATCTCTATTTTTTTTTAGTGCTTTCTATGTGTGAGACCCGGTGCTAAAACTTTCTGCATACATGATCTCCTCGACAATAATTATCTCAGCCCAGCCCCGAGATAAGGAAAGCCTATTAGCAGCTCTACTTTACGGAGGGGGCAATTGAGGCTCAGAGAGGTTAAGCAACTTGTCTGAGGTCCCACAGCTAGGGTGATGCAGCCGGGTTAGAGCAGCCTCCATCTCCAGCCGCTCGCGCTCCGCCCCGCTCCATCTGCCTCCCAGCCCCCCGGAGGTTTCCTGAGCACTCCTGCGTGCCACCTCTGGGCGAACTTGAACTCCTGACTCCTCCCGGCCCCGTCCGCGTGGGACGCCGGCCCCCTTCGGCGGAGGGCGGCTGAAATGACTGGTCCAAAGCCACCCAGGCGGGCAGGGGCAGAGGAGGGGTTCGAGCCCCGGGCGGGTGGGGGCAGGGCGTCGCGGGGCCGCTCACCAATGGTGGTGATGACGGTGATGGCGAAGTAGAAGGAGCCAGCGAACTTCCACTGGCGGCCGGCGCGGTGCGGCTCGGCCTGCAGCGCCAGGCGCTCCAGCTCGCGGTAGTCCTCGGCGGAGAAGCCGTACTTCCTCCGGAACTCGCCGCGCTTCTGGGCCAGCAGCCGCTGGCGGCCGCGCTCCGCCTCGGACTCGAGCGCGTCGAAGACGGCGGCGCCCACCAGCAGGTAGGACAGGATGCACAGGATGAGCGCGGCCGTGCGCACGCTCTGCTTCCTCATGGCGGCGCCGCGGGCCCCGCGCCCCGGGCCCGTCCATGCGCCCCGACGGCCGCTCTGCCCTCCGCCCGGCACGGCGGGACCGGGCTGCGGGCTGCGGGCTGCGGGCTGCAGGACGCGGGGCGGGGGGAAGGAGGCGGGGCCTCGAGGGGGGGCGCGGAGGGCCGAGAGAGGGCTCCTCGCGCTGCCCCGCCCCGCCCCCTTGCAACACCTGCCTTTGTTTACCCGCTGGCGCTTGGGGCGCAGGTGTCTTCAACAGTGACAGCTGGAGCAGAGCGCCAAGCCCGGGTCTGCAGATGTCCGGTCTTCACCGCTATGGGCCTGTGACCTTGGGCCAGTCAGTCAACAAAACTTTACTGAGCACCTACTGGGACAAACAAGCTTCCTGGGGTACACGGAACCGATGTCCCAGAAAGGAGGGTTGGCTGGCAAACAGACACACAAAGATCATTGAAGACCAGTGTGAGACAGAAGGGAGACAGTCTCTGGGGGAGGTGGGCTCAGCTACCGCTGAGGTGGTGGGAAAGGCCTCGCTAAGGGTTGACTGGGGAGGGAGGGTCCAGACAGCAAGGCCAAATCCTTTAAGCAGAGAACCAGGATGAGCTGGAGCCAGGCGAATGGGGTGCTGCCGGGTGGGGGTGCAGGGGCAGAAGGAGGACAGAGAGGGGACTTCAGGGTCTTACAGGCCCTTAGCCCGGAAAGGCTGTAAGCAGGAAAACAAACACACACCAGTGATTTGATTGACATTTTTTCAAAAAGAGCATCCTGGCTGTCGGGTGAAAAAGGGGTGCTGGCTAAGAGTGAGGCCACTTAGGAAACTCTGTAGTCCGCGAGTGTGGCGGGGGGTGCTGTGGACCAGGGTCACGGCACTGGAGGTGCCAAGAAGCCCGTGGATCGGAGATAGCGTGGGGAGCTGGGGCTGGGTGCACACAGCTAGCCACATTTCCCAGCCTCCTTTGCACTTACAACTGTCACCAATGGCCTATGGGCAGAAGTGACCTGTGTCAACTCCCAGGCCTGGCCCGTAAGCCCTTTCCCATGCCCTGGCCCACCTCTCCACCCCCACCCGCAGGCCGAATGCAGAGAGGTCAAGTCTTTAGGAAAAGGCAGCGCCACAGAGTGGAAGGAGCCTGGGCACCCGAAGGACAACACAAGGCCACCCCCACGCCAGGAGCACCGGTTCAGAACTTCTGTCGTGTTGAGCCCCTGAGCCATGGACTCAGCCTGTTACCCCAGCTGGTGTTACCCTGATGCGTGGAGCAGCAGCGCCTGCTGATGGGCTGGACGTGGGGGCAAAGGGGGACTCCGGATGACCCCCGGGGCTTTGACCTGAGCAGCTGGGTGCTTGGGCCGCCTTCCATTGACCTCACTCCCCAAGGAATCCAGTCCTGCCGCCCAGCACCAGAGCCCGGGGTGGGTCTTCGTGGAGATTCTGGGCAAGCACCCGGCAGCCTCTCCTGCAGGTGCCCAGAGCATCTGCGTGGCCTGGTCTCTGCTGCAGCCTTGGCACGCATCCCCATCCCCCGTCTCATGCCAGCCTCTCTCCCTGGAGCCCCTTTGTGACTTTTTTTTTTCTTCAGCCACACTGAACTATCAGCTGCTTGCACAGACTCTTGCTTTGCTTAGAACAGTCCCCTTCCCGTCACACTCAACAGTCCACATTTATCGATGCCTGCCAGGGGCCAGACGCCTGGCGAAGTGCTTTGCAGGTGTCAATGCATTTTATCACGGCAGCCTCCTTACGCTGTAGGCATGGCTGGCTGATGCCCCATTCCTCCTTCAGCTCCTGAAGGCCTCCAGTTTCCTGGACGAGGCTGTCCCTGGCCCCTCTGCAGGTGGCCTTCCTCAGTGCTGCCAAAGGCCGCTGAGCTCCTACCCTCTTGCCTTCGTCCCACAGCGCTGTGATCCTCCCATTCCATATCCGTGTTCCTCTGGAGGACAGGATACTGCCTTGGTCACCTCTGTCCGGCAGACCCGGCACCTGGCTCTGGCACAGCGCACGCCCAGTGACTGTGGCCAGATCCCAGTCTGCTGCTAACCAGTAAGCACTGGTGATGACTCAGTGCCCACCCCCCACCCCACCCCCCCAGTAAAACAGGGTTAGGGAAGTTCCTATCTCATAAGGCGCTGTGACCCGGCCCTCTGCAGAGATGCTCACATTCTTTTCCCGGCACCTGTAAAAAGGATGGGATACCCCGCAGACAGGGAGGAGGGTTGCTAATCCACTGACCTGGAGATGGGGGGTTATCCGGGATGATCGGAGTGGGCCCGGTGTCATCACAAGGGTCCTTATACGTGGACACAGTGGGCAGAAGAGGAACAACCAAGGAGATTCAAGAAGGGATTGGACTGATGTTGCTGGCTTTGGAGTTGGAGAAAGGGGCCACAAGCCAAGGAGAGCAGGTGACTTCTAGGAAAAGGCAAGGAAATGCCTCCCTAGAGCCTCCAGAAGGGAAAGGAGTCCTGCCAGTCCCTCGGTCTTCGGCCAGTGCGCCCTGTGTAGTCCTCCATCCTACAGAAGGGGAGATGGCACGTGGGTGTTGTTCAAGCCGCTACGCCGGTGATCATTTCTTTGAGCAGCAAGAAGTGACTTCGGTGACTGTCAGGATGGAGGAACCCATAGGCAGGAAGCACGAAGGGCAGCATCTGGCCCTGAGGATTCATCTGGAAGCGAACAGCCAGGCCCGCAGAGACATTATCGCGTGCGTTCTGACTCAGTTCTGGGCCGAATCGGGGGCCTTGCACCCCTGCTCCCCTGGGAAGCCGGACTGCAGCTCCGTGGCCCAGAAGCCTCATTTGCAATAGTGGCTTCAGCAAGTTTGCTTTTCCTGATTCCTGCCCAGGCTTCAGAGGAGCTGGAGCCTGGGCCATGGTCTCGACGGCCGGGGGTTGGAGCACCACAGATTTATTGCCCGAGAAGGGTCTGGAAAGAGCTTTCCGGGGACATTTAATGAGTCCTGGTCACTGATCCTGGGCTCACATTCCAGCTCCTCCACTTTCTAGGTGGGTGAGTGTGGCTAGGACACTTCCTGGCCTTGGTTTTCCCGTCCGAGACACACTGGCGGTAATGTCGTGCACCTCGTGGGGACCATGCCAAGGAGCATAAAAGATCTTGTGTGTCGCTTCCCAGGAGCCCGGTAGCAGTAGCCGCGTTTCCTCCCTTTGTACAACTGACTGTCTGCCTGCAGATGTCAGGGATTCTTTTTCTGGAAGCACGTGTCTATGCTAGGCGTATTCACAGACCTTCCTAACGGAGCCCTCACTTTCCAGTGCGGGAAACCAAGACACCGAGGAAAAGACGCCCCACTTGCCAGGTCCTCTCGGCTGGGTGGCGGCTGAATGAGGACTTGAATTCAGGGCCGGGTGGTCCCCAAGGTCGCGATCCTTCCAGGGCACTGTGCCGTTTCATTAGGCACCATGCCCCCGGCTCTATCCCCCTCCCATTGCCTCTCTGGCCTCCACCTTCCCCGTCTCTCAGCTGGAGCGGAGGAGCCCTGCTGGCTGCCCCAGCCTCGTGAGCCCCCCGCCTGACACGCAGCTGAGCCCGCCGGGGGTGGGCATGACTGGGGCCCTGGGGGAGCTGTCTGGCCCTGCCAGGCAGGTGACTCGGCCGTGTGCTTGGCATCTCAGGTTCAGCAGCTCTATTTTAAGCCTGAAGAGGTTAGAGCTTGTGGGTGTGTATTTCTCCGCTTGCAAAACCGTCAGCTGCCGCCACGAGAAGCAGCAGCACTCCAAGGCACCCCTTTGGCTGCCCCTCCCGCCGCCTCCGGCGCTCCTCCCTCCTTAGGGAACCTGAGGGGACCCAGTGATTTTCCTCTGCCCCTTCATGCCAGAGTCACTGGCGTGAGTGGCCTTGGGTCCTCTGTGGGGCCCCAGGGTCGCCGGCTTGGAGGACGACAAGGAAGGTGATCCCAGTCCCCCGCTGGACCCTGGGTGCCTTTCAAAGGACTCTGCGTCTCTATGAGTCTAGAGCCTTCGGAAAGCTTTGTGAGTCAAGCAAGCCTTGCCGTTCTCATGTCAGAGAGAAGACGCAGACTCGGAGAGCAGAAGCGGCTGCCCCGTAGGGTGGCGCAGGGCAGGGCAGAGCAGAAGAAGGAACAGGAGTTTCTGAGGGAGCCAGACCTCAGTTCCCTCTTGGGCAAGCGACTTCACCTTCAAGCCTCAGTTTCCTCATCTGTGGCATGGACATGAAGATCAGCCTCCTGGTATTTCTGGGAGGATTGAATGAAAACGTGAAGGAGCCCTCAGCGCAGAGTAGGCGCCCAGCCAATGTTAGTACCCCTTCCACCCAATTAATTTTTTTCTTTTCCTTTTCCACACTGCTTATTCCCCAGGCTTCCTGGGATCTTAAAGGATTGATTTTTATAGTTAGAATATAGTTCAGTAATTTTCCAGAAGCCCAGAGGGCCCAGGTGTTTTTCCTGATAAGATCTCTCTCTTGTCTCTGTCCTAAAAGAATGGATTATTTTGGCCTCGGGTATCCGCTCCTTTGAGAAGGCAGCTGTAACCTTTCTGCAGCCCAAATGTCACTCAGGGACCCGGGCTGCAAGAAATCAAAAGCTGCCTCTTGCTAATTTAAAGAATGTTACAGGCAGGATGTGGGGTTCTTGCAGAATCTTGCCGGCACCGGGGGACAAACCGTGTGGTTTGAGGGACCCAGAGAGATGGAACCTACATCAGGGAAGCACCACAGCCATTCCCAGTGTGGGGGAGGGGCACCATGGTTCTCGGGCTGATGCAGACACTCCCGGGGGGACAAGTGACAACTGTCTGAACATGACCCTGTCTCTGACTGTTGGGACCCGCCAGAGCTGCTTAAAGGATTCCCAGCGTGAGTCTCGGGTGGAGCCTTTGGGAGTTCTTCACTTTCCTGGGGTTGGGTATCTTCGGGTTAATGGGGAGATTAAAACCTTTACTCTGGTTAATAATCTTAAAAATGAACGATAGGAGTCCGGGGAGTTATTAAACCATTCTGTGTCCTTTCATGTACGATGGAGAATTTTCACAATAAAATTGTTTTTTAAAAGATCCTTTTCTCTCGCTCCATCCCCACCCCCTTTTGTTCCGGTGGGAGCGTTTCTCTGTGGGTTGGAGTGAATTGGAAGGACATTTACTAGGATCCAAGCAGGAAGTGAGGGGCTCAGCAGGTGTCTCTTCATGTCGTCCTCACACGGGGACTTTTCATCCCACGGGGACTTTTCATCCCACCTCCCAGGGGATGAAGCCACTGTCAAGGGGGAAGGGAGCCATCCTGTCCTATCCTCCTGGCAAACTCTGTGCTCCAAAGGCCACACTTCCCCGCCCTGAGGAGCCTACTGGGACAACATGGCGGCCCCATGGCAACCGGGGTTCAGCCATCGCTGACAGGCCTGTCCCTTCTACTCTGGCTAACGCCCACCCCTCCCCTTCCCCAGTCAGCATAATGGATTGGAATCAAGGGACATCTGAATAAAAGGGGACAGGGTTTGATTTCATCATTCCTTGGAAAGGTCAAGGCAGAGACATAAAAGAGGCTCAGCAAGGTAAGTGTTACAGTTAGTGTAGCCCAGAGCTGCTCTGTCCCCTGTGATAGCCACTAGGCCCGGATGATCACTGATCTTTAAATTAATTAAAATTCAATTCAGCTTTAAAATTCAGTTCCTCAATCACACATTTCACATGCTCACTAGCCGCGAGTGCCAGCGGCTAGGACACTGGATAGAGCAGTTTCCGTCATCACGGAAACTTCCATTGGACTTCGCTGGTATAGGGAGTCGGCACGGGCTTTGCAACCAGACTGGCTGCTTTTGAATCTCGGCTCCACCATTTAGCTGCTGTGATCCGGGGCCTCAGTTTGTTCACCTGTAAAATGAGCCTAATAATCCTCGAGAAGCCTCCATATCTAGCTCAGCTGGGACCAGGGTTAGCTCGAGAAAGCGTGGAATTATTTTAAATGAAATGCACCTTGAACGTTTGCCATTCTTGTCTTTGAGTGTGGAGGTGTTAATTGGCTTTTCACATTGCCCTCCTTACATAAGCTACTGAATCTCTCTTCTGATTTCTGATTTGGGTTTATTTCAAGTGGAATAAGCGTTTGAAGACACGGTACAGCAGCTTGAGAACAGAATCTCTTTAGATTTTCGTGGCAGCTTTTTTCTGGCTCTCTTGTCATTGTTTCTTCCTTGCCTAAATTGACAGTATTTTTTAGCAACTCATCACTATCGGATTTTCATAAAAACAAATCTCTTCCCTTTTGCACTCATATTTCATCTGTTGTGGAATATCATTACAATAACAAGTGTGGCCCGTGCAAACTGGTTTGGGAACAAACCCCACAGATTCTTGGCAAACGTGCCATTTGTCTTAGCTCAGGCTGCTATAACAATACCGTAGACGAGGTGGCTTATTTTCCAGGGCGATGGAGGCTGGAGGTCTGAGATCGAGGTGCCAGCATGCCGGGTTCTTGGTGAAAGCGCTGTTCCTAGTTTACAGACAGTGGTCTGCTCCTTTTCACTTCCTATGGCAGAGAACAGAGAGAGGAAGCAAGCCCTCTCATCCCTCTTCCTGTAAGGGCACTAATCCCATTCAGAATGGCTCCACCCTCTGGACCTTGCCTCCTGGTACCATCATCGAGGATTAGGATTTCAAGATAGGAATTTGGGGGTGGGGAGTATACAAACTTTTGTTCCATAACATCAATCCGGGGGAGAGGTAGCCGAAGGGGGCAGGAGTGGGCCAGCGAGTGGCCCACCAGCTGGGAGCCTTCATTGTACCTGGGGCAGGAGTGTTGTGTTCAGAAGGAATGCGGAGCCCAGGTCAGCCTGGGGAGCTGATTAAACATGCATTGGTAAAGAAAGCTGCTTTGTGGGGCACCTGGGTGGCTCAGATGGTTAAGCGGCTGCTTGAGCTCAGGTCATGATCTCCAGGTCCTGGGATGGAGCCTCATGTTGGGCTCCCTGCTCAGGAAAGAGTCCGCTTCTCCCTTTCCCTCTGCTCCTCCCCTGCTCACGCTCTCTCTCTCTCAAATGAACAAACAAAATCTTTAAAAAAAAGAAAAAAATAAAGTTTCTTTGTCACACTAACTAAAAGGGTAGTATAGTGTTGTCTCTAGAAGATACCTGCCCAGACAGAGACTACATTTCCCAGCCTCCTTTGCATCCTGGCACGATCACATGACTAGTTCCCACCAATGGAGTGGGAGGGGCGACTGTCATGGCCAGGCTGGGCCTTTGGGGAGCAGGTGAGCTTCTCCGTCACTGCCTGCAATCTGGCTGTAGAAGGCCCCCCCCGGGTCCAGGAATTTGGTGGAACCACAACCTGTAAGCCTCCTGGTTGACCACACAGAGGATCTCCAACCAGAAACCGCCTGCCTTGGGATATTATGTGAGTAAGAAATAAACTTCTGTTGCGTGAAGCAGCTGAATTTTGGGGTTTGCTTGTTATAGCAACTACCATTATCCTAATTAATAAACTTACCATATAGGGCTGTTGTGAGGATGAAATTTGATGACAGACACATCACACTCTTCAATGGGACTTTTCCTGTCGCCCCATATTTCCTGTTAAAACCACAAGATGCTAAATGCCCCCATACTCCAGGAAGCCACAAGACCCATGTCTGTAGGACCTTCTGGGGGACATCATACCAACTTTCCTCTTACCCTATCCCTGCCCCCTCAGCATAAGCAGAAGTTTCCTCTCCATAAGCAGAAGATTCACCTTTGAGGATAAACTTTTAGAGTAAGGAGAAATGACCTACCTTTTCTTTTTCTATTTTCTTGGGGAAAGAAGAGAGGGGGTACTCCCCTCGTCCTGATCGATTCTGCTGGTAGATATTTGGGGCTTCTGCCAGTAGTAGTGAGTGGTATCTGATTCTCTGACTGCTTATCAAGCAGGCTTGCTCATCTGCCCGTAGTGTTTGTTGAGCCGGGAGGAAGTGGTTTGAGAGAGACGGCGGGGCGGGGCGGGGGGGCATCCTGCACACCCCACCATTTGGCCACGCAAGGATGGGCGAGCTTCCCATGAGCTGAGTAGGTGCTGGGCCATCTGCTCAGTATCCTGCCCAAAAGGGATGATCGTTTTGCTTTCCAGGAAAGAGGACTCGGGCAGAAAGATCCTGTGAACCGTACTTCTGAGGACAGAGTTTGAGAGAGGTCAGGGGGTCCCAGGTCTCCCCCAACAGACTAGAGACCACTATAGGGGCCCTGAATAAGCTCCTCACATGGCTCCTGATACCAGCCTTTGAACACTTGCCACACAGAAGGTCCCCTGAGAGGTCCTGAAGCAACACCAGCTAGATTTTTGCCCCCTTTCCTTCACTGCTCCCTTCAGGCCTCATAAGCAGGAGAAGCTAGAACTTAGACAGGCTGGAGTGAGAAAGGTGTGAGAGGGACCCTCAGGCCACTCTCAGGGCTGCAGAGAACTATAAGGCAGAGATGAAGGGCAAGATTCTGGAGCCAGACAGTCTGGGTTTGAATCCTGTGTCTGTAACTTACTAGCTGTGTGTACTGGGGCAAGTTACCTCACCTCTCTGGGCCTTAGTGTCTGTAAGATGCCATTAATAATAGTGCCTGCCACATAGTGCTGCAAGGCGCACTTAGTTAGGCCACTTAGCAGTTTGTCAAGTTAGATAACAATGCATTCTTGAGGTGAAGGGTCAGTCCTGATTTAGCAGAAGCATTCAGGAGGGTATGGTGAGATGTTCAAGCTAGATTGAAAGACATGCGCAAGGGGAGGTTTGACTGAATGTGTTTGAAGACAGTGGTTGAAGAAAAGCTAAACCCATTTCTGTGTGTCCTTCACCAAGTTCAAATTGCTCAATAAACCAGAGATACAGGTCAAGTATTTAGATCAATTTGGGACACATCGAAACCCCCAATACATGTTAAATAGTATTGTTCAAACTTTTGCCAGATGAAGGATCAAATCCTCTCTAAGGTTGATTAGTTTGGGGCCATAATATGAATGGCTATTTTTGTGGTCTCCTACTTTGTGGTCTTCGTAAACCACCAAATTTCATAAAATATGTGTGAATTTAAATAACACTCCCAACTCCGTTTGTGAAGAACAATGGGGGAAAATCCACAGGTATTATTTATAATCATCTGCAGCTTATACAGGAATGAATTTCATCACCCCTCCAATTAGGAAGGTCATCAGCTCGGGGTAAAGGACCATCCTACAGATGGCGTCCATTTAACTTAATGAGATTCCACTGTGTTGTCCTTATTCTTAGCCCCAGTTCACGGGCTGGTGTCTGAAGACCTCAGATATCAATTACCTAGAATTTGCAGACATCTAGAACTGTTGTGCCGCATCCTCATGGCTGCCCTATAAGACTGGGATCGTGGTTTACCTTTTCTTGATGAGGGTATTGAGGTTCAGAGAGGCTGGATGACTTGTTGAGGTTCACCCAGCCGGCCCCAGAATCTTGATGTTCCTGGAAAAAAAAATTTGTCTTTTTCTGTGGGTTGAATACGTGTTACTGGGGCCTCTGCTCCACATGGCCACCCAGGGACCCAGGCTCCTTCTTTCCTGTGGCTCCAGAGACTCTTATCCTGGAGACGAGGGCTCTGAGGATGGAATTTAAAGGAGTATTAGCCACACCTACTTGTTGCCAGTAGAAATCACAGGCTCTTTCCTATCTCACTGCAGTTACTGCAGACATCGCAAAGTACTCGGATCTTCCTTACCCGCCCCACTGAAATTACGATAACTAGACTCAATCTTGCTTGCTGTGTTAAAAAGGAAGCACATATGTAATTGTCTCGCATACGTTTTTGTTTTAGTGACCATCTTTCGATCATTTGTTTCCCTTGTAATGTCATATATTTTATTTTATGCATTTAGTATTACTAGTCTGAGAAGGAGATCTTGGATTTTACCAGTGTAGGCTCACAACTCTCTCGGGAGCTTCCGGGTGCAGACTGGGCCCCCATAAGCGGAGGGAAGGGAGAAACCGAAGGAAGAAGCGGACACTCCAGGTTAGTAGGTGGCAGTTTTAATCATAGCCAAGGGAACTCCCATACGAGGCTTGTCTTGGGCAGCAGCAAGGCCAGTGACTCCCTACACCTGCCCCCCAGATCATAAAAGCTTATAAAGAAGCCCTACCTGGGCTCAGTCACACTCACGATGCAGGTGTTTTCAATGTCACATCACCATCTCAAGACTGTGTCATTGGAATGGTCTCTGGGAGCAGGGAAGGCAAGTGGAGCCCATATTCCAGGGACAGGGGCAGGGGTGGGAAGTCTCTGAGTTCTGGGTCCAGCTCGGGGATCAACCTGCAGTCATGTCTCTTTGATTGTGTTCCCCACAACCTGGCTGAGGAGACCTTGGCTCAGGAAGAACAGTTAAGAACCAAGTTCTAGAGCCTTGAAGTCCTCCACTGGGTCCCCCGCGTGGGATGAGGGAACAAGGGCAGAGAGCGAGTGCCGTGGATTGGATGGCAGGTGGGGGTTGGGGGGATGGAGTTATGGGTCAGACCTGAAATCCTAGCCCACAGCCAGACCTTGGTCACCCGACCAGAAGATGTGGTCTCTCTCTGGGTGCCCAGGAGGAAAAGAGAGAAAGTTTGGAGAACAAGCAGCCAGCCTCTGCCCCATTATCATGTCACTTACAAGGGCTCCAATTCAAGGAGACACTGGGACCCCTCGTCTCCGTGAGTTCTGTGGGAGGTGGGTGCTGGGGCCCGTCTTGCTCGTCTCATCTGCAGGTGCATCAAACCTGAGTCGCAGGGAAGTGGTGCTGGGGGCAGCTGAGGCTGCTCTTCACACATCTTCCTTCTGTTCTTCCAACATGCTGTCTGCTTTGTGTCCCAAGAACCCACAGTCTGTTGGGGGCTGGTGAAATTAGGACAAAATGTACATCCTTGAAAATATAATTATAGCTCCCATGTATGTGCAGCTTCTGTTTGCCAACCCCTTTCAGAAGCCTGGACTTCTCTGGTCCTCACCGCAGCCCCCGAGCAAGTCAGGGCAGAGATGGCCATCTCCACTGCAGTTGGCAATGGGGCTTGGAAAGGAGAATCACATGCTCAAGGTCACAAACCAGAGGGAGAATCAGGGCTGGAACCTCAATGTCTGTCACCGTTCAGCAGGGAAGTGGTAAATACCTACCATGTCCCAGGTCCTGTGCTGGCTTCAGGGACACAAGGATGAATCAGAAGTCTACTGGGCTTCTAGTGAGCAAAGCCCAACAGAAAAGCCAAGAATAGCCCGGTAATTACACTGCCATATACAATTATATTTATCAAAACTCTTTTAGCTCAAGTGATAGAAACCCAACTCAGCCTCATTTAAATATAAATGGAATTTATTGGTTCACATAACTGAAATGTTTAGGAATGCATAACTTCAGGCATGGCTGGATCCAGCAGCTCAAACCCTATTGCCTGGCATCTGTTTCTCTTAATTACTTGGCTCTGTGTGATTTTATTTTTCAGGCAGTCTCTTCTCAGGGTGGCAGATATAGCCTCTGGCAACCAAAGGCTTACCCTGTAATTGTTTGGCTACTTGAGTCAAAATGATGGTCCCAGAAATGGTCTTGAAGCTTTGCATGGAATGGCCGAACTGCCTACTTGACCTGTTGGTTCCATTCTGGATGTAGGTGAGGAGGGGATGGGGTGGAGCCATTAGACTGAAGGAGCCTGAGTCTCTTAATCATTTTGTGGAGGAGACTGCCCACCAGAGACACCTGCTAGGGATGTTATATAACTGAGAAATTGTCACTTGGTGAGTAAGCAGTGATGTGCCGAGGGTGGGTCATGGTGGTGGGGTGGTCTGGCCCCAGATGCAGGTGACAAAGGGGGCCTTGTCTTTAAAGACTTTTAAAACTATAGTACAACTGGCTAGATTCGCTCTGCTTTTTAGCATCACCCCATACCAGTAAACCTAAACATGGCCAGCATTGCAATATTCCTTCTCCAGGAAGAACGCTCCTGACTGGGGGGCTGCTTACTACTGGAATGTGGTTCATCCCGGTTAATAAAGACCTGCCTCAGGGTTTAAGTAGCAATATGATGAAGACCCATATGTACACCACAGAGATTAAGGCAACGTTACAAATAGGACTGTTGACATGAAGGTTTAAAATAAGTGTAAGCTCCTTTTGGAGATCAGGTTCAGACGGCTGCGTAATCTGCTGAGTGGAAGGCCCCAGAGAGACTTGCCATCAGGGTCCTGCCTGGGCATCTGGAGTAAGCGGTGAGGGGGTGCGTCCGGTTTCAAAACCCCATTGGGATTCGATGGGGCTGAGCATGGGGCACAGAGCAGGGACCTGGAGAGGACAGGAGGGCCACGGGGTGTGAAGGGGATGTCTCCAAGACTGGGGGATGCAGGAGGGTTATCAAGACATGGAGGTCCAGTCCTCCAGGGAAGAAGAGGGTCAAGGTCAAAGTCAATTGCCTGTGCTTGGCTGCCCCTGGCTTCAGGGCTGGGGAGAAGCAGCTCTTGTAAATGTCCCCCGCCCCTGCCTGCCTCAGCAGGGGTGGATGAAAAGACCTAGCCCAGCGGTGCGATCCAGAATGCTTTCAGGGAAGTCGGTAGGGAGGGGCCAGGAGGCGGTGAATGGGCCCCAGCTAAGAACCAGATCTGTGTGATAGGACCAGTTACAACTGTGCTCATTGGCCAACCTCAGGGTGTCCCAGAAGCCTGGGCTGCTGCCCTTGGGTTCACCCCGATGCTGTCATTAATCATAGCAGAAGAGGAGAAAGTTCTTGAGAATTGGCTAACTCTTGACCCTGTTGCTGAGAACATGGCTGAGATCAATCCTAGACCGCAGTTTAGCCATTGAGAGGCTGCTGGATTTTTTGATAGCACCTGATACCCCCAGCGAGGCTGCTGGAGTTACCCCTTGAAGAGGGCACTCTATCTCTTGTTAGCGGAGTAGCCGACACGTGTGTGTGTGTGTGTGTGTGTGTGTGTGTGTGTGTGTATGTTGTTGGGAATGATCTGGAAGAGAGGGAGAACTGGAAGGCACGGGAGGGGAAAGGGGGCCTGGCAGGGCTGTATCACCCGGGAAGGCGAGAGGGGTGGGAGCCAGTGCGCAAGGGGGGGTTGGCCTCAGGGAGACATGGTGACTGGGACTAAGGGAGAATAATCGGGGTTCATCTGGGCTAAACGCCAGGCAGGGGGAGGGAGATTGCCCCCAGGGGGCTGGAGTGGGGAGCCCCAACCATCCAGTGTGGTGGGGCACGGAGGAGGCCCGGGGCCCATCCCAGAAGGCAGCGCTGAGTCTCAGAGGGGTTTGAGCAGAGTGGCCTAACCTAACTGTGCTCCAGAAAGAGCCTCTGGCTGCAGAGTCTGGGCAGGGGAGGAGGAGGGAGCCGGGCTGCACGCAGAGGGACCAGGAGTCATCTGGGGACAGATGAAGGGGCTCTGGCTCAGGGCAGTGTGCGCGTCCTCACAGGCTTCTGTGTAGTATTTGAAGTAAAGGAAACTGCGGCACTGCACAAACGAGTTCTGTCCCTGCCTTACTCCGAGGCCCTTGGCTGGCTGGGACTCCCCAGGGCGCTCACCGTGGGAGGGGTCCTCCCTGCTCGGGCTGCTGGTCCGTTGGTGCACTGCGGTGCCACAAGGGGGCAGCAGCACACCACCGTCCTCTCCAATTCTCCTCCCGGAACCACACTCCGGAAATCTCACACTTTAATGAGGTGGAGGACTTATTAACCCGCAGACTTCTGCTCCCAGCCCAAGAGTTTCTGCGAGTCTGGAGTGGGACACAAGATATTTGCATTTCTAACCAGTTCCCAGGTGATGCTGATGCTTCTAGTCTGAGAACAACTGAAGTTGAATGTTGGGTTGGGTTGGGGGACGTGACCACTGGGAAATCCCTGTCACCTGGGCTTTTTCAAAAGGAAGATCTGTTATTCATTCATTCAATAAGGACCAAGCCTGGTTCTGTTGTGGGTGCTGTTCTAGGTCCTAGGAATCTATCAGGGAACAAAGCAGAAAAAAAGAAGCCCCAGCCAGTACTTGTGGTGTCAGTCAATAAATAATGTTACAAACAAGTCAGGTAGTGTGTTAACGCATACGATTTGTGCAACATGTATCGGGAGGATAGAAGAGGGTGGCCGAGGTGGGTTCCCCACGAGGTGTTAACTTGTGAGTCAAACCTGAAAGAAAGCAAGGGGAGTAGCCTTGGGGGTATCTGGGGGGAAGATGATGTCAGGCAGAGGGAACAGTCAGTGCAAAGGTCCTGAGGTGGGAGCGTGTCTAGCATGTTCAAGAAACAGTCAGGAGGACAGTGAGATCAGAGCAGCATGAGCAAAGGGTTGAGGGCAGAGAGGTGACTGGGGCACAGAATAGGGCCCTGTGAGTTGCGTGGCGTGGTCTGGCTTGGTATTCACAGGATCCCTCTGGCACACACTGTAAGGAGCAGGGAGGAAGCCAGGAGAGCAAGAGGAGGCTGCAGGGGTGGTCCGGGCAGAGATGGTGGTGGCCCTGGCTGGGGGAGCCGTGGGAGGACAGGGGTGGTAAGAGGTTGTACACACCAGCATGCACACTTGCTTGTCTGTGTTTCCATAACTAAATGGCCAGGGTGATCTGATGATCTAGTCCTCTGTGCGAGTGACTCCAATTCCCAACCTGAACTCTTGTCTCTACATCTGTCCGTGTCCCCCTGACCCATCTTTGATCTCTAGCGGCCTCTAGCCGCACGGTTCTGGGTGACTGCTTCCTCCTCAAACTCAAAACATTGAGGGCACCCCTCCATCTGCCACCTGTAGGGGCTCCCCCGCTCGTCCCAGTTTCTGCCGGTGCGGCCCCTCCATTCTGCCATCCTTCAGCACAAAGCCCGGGACCGTGTTGAGTATCTTAGTTCCCCTACTGCTCATATCCATCCTTCAGACAAGATCCCATGGGCAATGTCAGGCCGTGGAGATTCTCCCGTTTCCTCTTTCTCACTCCTACCACCTGTCCAGGCCGGCTTGCCTTATCCCTGAGCCCTGCAGTGGCTGCACGCAGGGGAGCCTGGTGGCCACAGCCACAGGCTCTCGAGCACGACTCTCTGGGTTTGAATCCCGGTTCTGCCAACTGTGAACTCTGTGAACTTGGGCTGTTTCCTTCATTTGCCATATCTCAGTTTGTCTGTGAAGTGGGCGTGATTATACTTCTCATGGTTATTACGAGGTCAAGTGAGTGATTACATAGTAGATGCTTGGAACAGAGTCTTGTATGTGGTGAGAACTCCGTGAGCGTTAGCTCTTACCTTTATTGTTTATGCAATAAATCTTTATTGAGCACTTACTCTATGAAGACTTGCACTGTACTGGGAGATAGTCTGAGACCCAGGATAAAGAGTGCGGACCCTAGCAATTCTACTCCTGGATTTTTATCCAACGGAAACGTTCACCAATGTCCAGCAGGAGATGAGGGCTAGAATGTAACCAGGCTTTGTAATAGCCCAGGCTGGAAACTACCCATCACGTATACAATGGATAAATGAAATGCAGTGTATTCACCAATGGAATACCGTACAGTGTTGAGAAGGAATGCACTACTGTTACTTGCGACAACGTGGATATTACAAATATAAATATAGTGGGGGGAGGGCAGTGCCTGGCTGGCTCGTTCAGTGGAACGTGCGACTCTTGATCTTGGTGTTGTGAGTTTGAGCCCCGTGTTGGGTATAGAGGTTACTTAAAGATAAAATCATTAATATAAATATAAATATAAATAAATATATAATGGGGAATGGTTGAGCCCGGTACTTTTGGGTTATGAGTTTCAGTGGGGGTTAGTCTGATTTTTCACCTGCAATCTTGCCCCCAACTCCGCCTTCTCTTGTTTACACACAGGAAAGTTCTCAGCCTTTGCCTCATATCACTCTCTGACTTGCAAAGAATCGTGGAGGGTTATATAGATTATATTTCAAGTGAACAGAGAGGAATTACTGACCTAATACTCGAGACACCGCTGTGTGATGGGAACTCACTCAACACAGTGCTCCCGTGGGGTGGGCATTTGCTGTTTTATGCCCATTTTACAGATGGAAAGACTAAAGCACTGAAAGGTCAAGAGAATGATGGCTAAAATTGTTATTTAAATCACGTAATACTCAAGAGCCCTCTGTGTAGAGTACTGCCGTCATGCCCATTTTAGAGGAAAGGACGCGGAGGCGTAAAGAAGTTAGGTACCCTGCCTGAGATCACACTAGGAAACCTCGGAGCAAAGACGGGGGCCGGTGGCCCAGCCCACTCTGAGCAGCCCTGTTCCCAGCTGCTCGGTAGTGAGGCAGCAGACCTTGCAGCCAGCCGGCCAGGGGCCCAGCACCACGACCCCAGGACAACTCAGTCATTGCTCGGAGTCTCCGTTTCCCCATCTCTCCAATGGGAACATCAGTAGCACTTTCCTTGAGGGGTGCCCCGAGAGCAGCACACAGTTGTGGGGAAAGCCCCTAGCAGCAAAGGCCCCGCATGCAAGGATCATTCAGCGCCGGCCCGTTGTCTTCATCCCGGCTGTCCTCACTTCCAGAGGCATTACCTGAATTTTCCCCGGCAATGTGTCCAGAGTTCACCCTTGCGGGGGCCGACCCCCCGAGACTCTCAGCGTGTGAGAGACCGGCAGCCCAGTCTGGAGCCAGTGAGCTCGGCGCGGCTGCCTCCCCTCCCTAGCGGCACACCAGCTCCTGGACACACCACTTTCCCAAGCAGTCTCCCCTCTGTGCCCTGAAGTTAGTTCTCTTCTGCGGAGAGTGGGTGGTTCAGAGGCTGCCTGTGATTCTCAGTCTGGGGTTTTGGGAGGAGGTGGTCCCTGAGCAAAGTGCCGGGGGCGGCTGTTAGGTCTGTACGTCTGCACCTGCTCCCCGCAGAGGGACCTGCTGGGATCCCGTCTTCCGCTGGCTGCTCCCAGTGTCGGGGCTCTCCTTCAAGCCCTCCGTCCCAACAGCTGGTACCAAGTGAAAGAAGCCATTCATAGAAGAATACCTACTGCATGAGATTATTTATGTGAGGTTCGAGAACTGGCTTTCCACCCTCTTTGGTGATCAAACTCAGAACAGGGTTTGCCTTCAGGGATTGGGGTGGGGGGGAT
The DNA here is from genome assembly GCA_028533885.1 of Nasua narica. Taxonomy (NCBI): domain Eukaryota; kingdom Metazoa; phylum Chordata; class Mammalia; order Carnivora; family Procyonidae; genus Nasua; species Nasua narica. The sequence goes on along the minus strand of CM052811.1, from coordinate 107,659,253 downwards.
GACCGGGAAAGGGCCAAAGGAAACTTCCTGAGATTCTGGGAATGTTTTGTACCTCGATGAAGGTGTTGGTTACACAGGTGTTCACATCTGCAAAGACTTTGTAAACCGTACGGTAAGACCTGTGTGTTTCACGGTGTGTAAACTGTGCCTTCATAAAATTAGTTTAATAAGAAGAAATCCCTGTTTAAATCCTGAGAGTGTTCTCCAATTTTCTGGTTGGAGTCTGATGAAAACACAGTTTTTATTTTTAAATATAACCTATAGATCACAGAGGAGGATGGAAAATTTGTATGTAGGTTTTTGTTTTTTTTTTTTTAATAAAAGCAATAAGACATGAGACTTCAGGCAGAATCTCACACTTGGGTTGGTTTATTTCAGGCCACGTTCCCCAGCCCCTGGGGGCTATTCTTCATTCTCCCCTACTTTTCTCTGGTCTTAGATCTTGCGAAGCACTGACCTATGTATAAAATGTCTAGCTCAGCGCCCGGCACATTGCAGGTGCCTGAGAAAGGTTCATTCGTAGGAATATGAGTCGGGTTTAACGGATCGCTCTCGGGCCTGTTTTCTACTTTCTTCCAGACAGTGTAATTTCACCCTGTGACTTTTACAAAGCGTGCGGCCTCTGAATTCTCCCCTGGGTGGGGGCGGGGGGCACTTTCTCAGACACCCCAAGTCTGACCTACAAGCTCTCGCACAGGCACGTATACAGGGACGTTTTTTGGTCACTCCAGGAAAGGAAGCAGGACATTCAGAATATCTGCGCGCCCCTCTCACCACACCCCCAGAAAAAATAGCCAGTCCAGCCCAGCACCTGCCTCCGCTTGATGATGAAGGGACAGCTGCTTGCCCCATCTGCTGGGAAGCTTGCCTATGCACATGCTTGATAAAGGCTGTTGGGAATGGACCAGAAGACCCTGGGAACCTCGGCCAGCCCCCTAGGCTGTGAGGTAGAGGAAGGGGGCCTGGGGCAGACATCCCAGCTCTATCTCAGGGTCCAGATGGAGCAGATGGCTTGTGAACATTCTGGTCCTCCAGGGCCTGGATGCCGGTGCCCCAGCCAAGGGTGCAAGGAGGGGCCATCTGCCTTCGGCGCAGGGCCCAAGCACTGGCTTGCCTGCTGGGAAGGGCGGGCACGCGGCCCCCGGAGCCCCAGCCCTGCTCTAAACGGCGCCGGTCCATGGGCCGCGGCCCCTGGCAGGCGGGCAGGGCCGAGGCAGGCAGAGGCGGCGCTGGGTCTCCAGTCGGCAGAGGCGGTTCTGGTTGGACACCCGAGTGGCCACGCCCAGCCCACAGGTGGTTGAGCAGGGGCCCCAGGCCGTGCTCCACTCTGGGCAGGGGGCGCCAGGGGCTGGGGGAGCGACAAGGCCAGAAAACTGGGGTCCTGGGGGAAGAAAGAGAGGTGAGCACTGTGAGGTCAGGGCCTGGCAGCCAAGTCAGCCTGGCAACCCAGGATGCCAGCGTGGCATCTTGGTCACGTCACTTAGCCTCCCTGGACCTCAGTTTCTCCCTAATGTTCTCTAGTGGGCGACAGTCAGGGCGGAATGTAACAATGCAGGGGGTGCGGAGCCTGGTGCTGTAAGCACACCGCTTGCGCTGGGTACCAGGCAGCTACGATGGTGCAGGCCGTGGCGGTCCCCCAGCACCCCGTGGGTTTCCCATTTCCGCACCCCATGTCATCTTCCGGGAAGGAGGTTGTGGCCTGTGTGTAGCGGGGCTGGGACCCGGTAGCAAAGCTGCTAGGGTTTCTGGGGCTGTAGCTGGAACAAGATGGGGGTTCAGCACCGTCTAGCTTCTCCTCCCCCTCACATCTCGTTCTGCTCTCTTAATATTGTGGTGTCCCTTCTTCCGGTCCTTATTAACCAAATGGTTCTCAACTGGGGACGACTTTGCTCCCCCTCCAGGGACATTTGGTAATGTCCAGAGGCATCATGGTGGTCACGACTGGGAGTGGGACTACTGGAATCCAGCAGGGATATTGCTAAACCCCGTGCAGGGCACCGGGCAGCTCCCCTGGGAGAGCGTCGCCCAGCCCGAGTGTCACCGGTGTCCAGGTTGAGAAAGCGGGTGTGATAGGCACCTGTGTGCAGGGCGTACACACACACACACAGACACACACGGACACACGTAATGGAGATGAGATTGCATCTATGGTGTCCCGCCTAGATTCTTTAAACATAAGATGAACTCACTGGCATTCTCCTATCTATTTAAGTGAATGTGTCCCATTCCATCGTAGGGATGACCGCCACCATGGATGGAGTGCTCTGTGCGAGGCGCTGCTGTGACCGCTTTCCTTGGGTTTACGCAGCCAGTCCCTACAACAGCTCTGCAAGGTGGACGCCCTTACTCTCCTCTTAGAGTTGGAGGGACTGAGGCACAGAGAAGTTAAGCAACTTTCTCAGAGTCACACAGCTAGGCAATAGCAAAGCTGGGCTTAGAACAGGGCAGACTCCATGCTGAACCCACCATGCTCTACTCTCACGCGGCACCGTCGTCAATGATCCAATGCCTTTTTTCAGATGCCTTTCTTTAAAAAGATCATATTCATATAATTTTAATAACCCACTGAGGTAACAGTAACAAATTCTCTAAAACCAGGGAGTTTATAGCAAGAGGTAACTGTCTTTCCTCCACCTCTGCCCTCCCCTAAGCCCACATCCCAGAGGCAAACCACCTCGCCTGGTTCTATTGTGAGTTCCTCTTCGGATAAGCCCGAATAACTACATATTAATAATATTATGTAATATTTAAATTATATAAATGTATTATTAATACATATCAATATATTAAAATAATAGTATATGTCATTAATAATATATCTCTGCTATGAAACGTGAGTATTTGATCCAAGTATCCTAGCCCTCTTTTCCCTTCCCCACTCTGCCACCAATTTTTATTTTCCATTATTTATGATTTAAAATTATTTACTTGTTGTTTTGTCAGTTTAAAGAGGTCTTGTGACTCCCTGCTCGGCTTTCCAGTCTCAGCCACCAGCCCCTCCCAGCTGTGGCCAGGGAGACCTGTGCTTCGTGGCTCCTGGGAAGCCCCGCCCCCGCCCCGCCCCCAGGTGGCCCTGGCCCCCGCCTGGGCCAGCCCAGCACTCACCTTGGGCAGGGAGGGGCTGGGCCCCCAGCTCCCCTCCCCAGTGGCACACCCACTCAGGGCAGCACTTGCCGGGGACCTCAACCCTCCTGGGATGCGGGCAGTCCCAGCTGGGCAGCCGAATGTCCTCACTGCACAGGGGCACACAGGTGAAGCCACCGTCCTCACACTGGCAGCGAATCCTGCAGTGGGGCTGGAAGGTCTCCCCATCCTGGTAGAGGCGGCCGTTCACCTCACAGCTCCCATCATCCTCTCCCCCTGCAGAGGAGAAACCGGACCCCCATCCATGACCCCCAACTTTTCCCTGGGCAAGACCGTGCCAGCCACATCCTCCACCCGATCATTCTGCAGAGCTGGCCCAGTTCTGATGGGGACCAGGGCCCTTCGGCATCCGCACACTGCTGAGGCGCTCCAGTGGGCCCCCACCGCCAGCCTGCCCTGGCGCCCAGGGGAAGACAGCGTGGTGTCTTCCTGGCACAGGAGCTGTGGGGACACTGCCCTGGTTGGAGCCCCCACTCTGCTTTTTATTAGCTATGGAGCTTGGCCAAGTGACTTTACAGCTTCTTGCCTCAGTTTCCTTATCTGCAAAATGGGTTATAATGGCAGTTATCTCACAGGGGTAGAGACCAAATGAAATGACAAATGTAATGAATCCAACATAAAAGAGACCTTCAACAGATCCCAGATGCTCTGTTGTTACTATTAACATAATTAATTACTATATATTAATAATATATAACTTACACAGAATTCATGCAACACACTTTCATTGTGGATCTGCTAGGTTGTAGTCATCACGGTCAGGCCTGGGCTTAACCTGCTGGCTTTGTGACCTTAGATAAGTTGCCTAACTTCTCTGAGTAGCCTTAACAATAGCAATGATGAGAACAGCTCTGTACCCTTAGGTACAGGAGACAATATTCCATAACATCTCACGCCATGGTAGGCATATAGTAGGTGCTCCAGAAACACTCTTCAAATGAAGCCCTCAAGATACGGGTGTTATTCCTACGTCCTGCCCTGGACAAGCACTTGTTGAGGGCCGGGGTCGCCCCACGCTGGCTCAGAGCATGGGTGGGATGCGCAGACCCTCAGGAAATGCCCTTTGAATGAATGCCTCGTGCAAAGCCCAGCACAGAGGAGACACTCATGACAGAGTTCGGGTTTCTTGCACTTCCGGGGACGTGTATTGGGCCCCTCCTGGGGCACGGGCACTGGGACCCCAGACAGGACTAAGACACAGTCCTTGTCTTGAGAGGTGGAGCGGCAGGCAGGAGACAGATGTGAAAGTCGCTGTCTGCCGGACAGAACGAAAAGCCTCGGAGAGGCATAGGTGAGCCGCCTGGGGAGGGCAGAGCAAGGCAGAGCCAGAGGTCCTGGAGATGTGGGGAGGTGGGGGGGAGGGTAGTTCAGCTGGGTCTGGGGAAAAATTTGCCCCAAGGCAGGTTTTCCTAGGTCTTCAGAGAAAAACCTCCAAGAGGCCCGTACCTACGCAGGGATTTGGGACCCGCGCAGAGGTGGGTGCCAGCTCCTGTTCCCACTTGCTAACTGTGGGGCCTGCAGTAGGTCCCTGCGCCTCTCTGAGCCTCCTTACCCAGCTCCCAGGGCCACTGGAGGATCAAAGGAACTAGTGTATTTAAGGCATTTCACCCCGAGCCTGGAACACAGCAGATGCTCAATGGACGGGAGTGGGGGGTGCCTGATCCTCAGGGAGGACGGAACCAGAGCCGGCTCCCTCCCAGCTCCTTCCAGGCCACAGGCCCCTGCTGCCAGATCCCTGACCTTGGGCCTGGATCTTGTGGCCACCGGTTTCCCGGAAACTAGGGGCAGCTGCACCTTAATCCTGAGGGGTCTCCCACCAGACTCCCGGGGCCACAGCCCTTGGGCCTCCTGGTCTCTGGGAGGCCCTGGTAAACAGAGGGATTGTTTCGGAAAGGCAGCTGGAGGGCTGATCATTTTAGCAAGGTTTCCTGGCACCTCTCCTGGTCATCCCGCTCAGAGCTGGCTGGAGGTGGGGCTGAGGATCCCTGGGCGGCCGCTCCCCACTTGGGAGTCTGTGCACCTCCGTGCGGGGTTCCAAACACCAGGAGGCACCTCCAAATGTACTCACTCTTCAATCCGCCCCCCAACCCCCCACACCCACCAACCACATACACATATAGTTGCCAAAACCCTACTTCCTCTTCCAGGTCCTTCCAATGCCCCCTTGTCCAGCAACCTCCCTCAAATAACTTCAGAGCCCCGTCGTGTCACCTGGTGATCTCTGCACCCCTCTTTCCCTCCACAAGTCCCTTGCAGGAGAAGGAACAATAGAGGATTTTTTTTTTTACCTTTAGTCACTTGTACACTGTATGATCTCAGGCAGGTGATTTCACCCCTCTGAACCCCAGTTCCTTCATCTGCAAAGTCAGTTTAATAATGGGACCTACCTCATTATATAAGGGTAAAATGAAATCACATGTGTAAAGGGTGTTCCTACAGGACACGCGCCCTGAACGGTACCAGTTACTGCTAACCTCTCCAGAGCTCTCACTCCCATTCATTCATTCATTCATTCATCCAGTGAGTCCTTATTTACTGGGGGCCTACTATGTGCCAGACATGTTCTAGAGCCTCGTGACACAGCAATGACTAAGACAGGCAAAAATCCTGCCCTCATTGGAGCTTTCGCTCTACTGGAAATAAACACCATAAACAAGTAGAGTCTATGATGTCCGATGGTGATTAGAGCTAGAAACATAACAGAGGGCAAGGTTCAGGAGAGGGGTGTTGAATATGGTGGTCAGGGAAGGCCCCCCCGAGAAGGTGATATTTGAGAAAGATGAGAAGGACATGCAGGGACTTGCCATGCAGATATCTGGGGGGAAAGAACGCTGGTAAAGCAAACAGCCAGTGCAAAGGCCCTGCGGTGGGAGCCCCCCCACTTGGGTATTTAAGGATCAAAATAGGCCAGCATGGCTGAAGCAGAGGGAAGCAGGAGGGAGAGAGGGAATCAGGCAGGGTCAGAGAGAAGACAGGAGCAGGACGCCGCGGGGCCTTGTAGCTACTGAGAGGACCGGCTGTCGCTTGGAGGCAGAGGGAAGCTGTTGGAGGCCTTGGAGAGGAAGAGGGATGCAATCTGATGTATGTACTGAAAGGGGCCTGTGGCTGCTGTGTTGGGAACAGAGTAGGAGCGAGGACAGAAGCAGGGAGACCGTTACGGGGCCGCTGCAACAGTCAGCATGTGATGGTGAAGCTCAGACCAGGCTGGTGGCCATGGGTGGACTGAGAAGCGACCAGAATGACCAGAATTTCAGGTTCTAGAATAGTGTGAAGGCTTCGCTGGTGGGCAGTATGTGGGGTGGTACGAAATGGGAGATGTCAAGAATGACCGTAAGGTTTTGAACTCAAGCCACAGGAAGGGCGGAGATGCCCTTGGCTGAGCGGGGGAGGCTGCAGGCTCGGGGTGTGTGGGGTCGGGAGCTTATGATGGACACGCACACAGCTCAGAGTCTGCTGTCAGGGGTCCGTCCGGCTGACAGGAGAGTTTGGGGCAGCATATTCCCTCCAGAGCTAAGACCTAGACTCTGCCTCTGTGAGGGCTCATCTGTGGGGTTCACCAGCCTCCGGATCTGGCTTGTGAGCACCTACTATGTTGCCCGACCAGGGCTGGGAGTTGTAGGAAGAAGCAAAGACCAGGTACAGTCTAAAGTCTGAATCAAGACGGAATAAGAAAAGCCCCTTAATAAACTTAGTGACAGTAACAGCCAATATGTACTAATCATATGCTGAGCACCAGGTAGTAGAGTGATGGAAATGAAGATTGTGGACCCAGCTCACTGAGTTCAAATCCCAGCTCCGCCACTTACGAGCTGTGTGATCTTGGGCAAGTTGCCTAACCTCTCTGTGCCTCCCCCCCCATCTATAAAATGCAGGTGACATTAGTGCCAACTTCATATGGTTGTTGTGAGATTAAATGAGGTGATATTTGAGACGCCCTTAGTGCCCGGCACATGGTAAGGGCTATGCAAATGTTTGATAAATAAAGCTCTTCCAAATGCTTTAGATGTGTCCTGGCTCATTGAAACAACAGCCAGGGAAAATAAGAGATACTTATCTCACTTTTTCCCTAGATACATTTTTGTTAGCAATCATCTATGAGTTTATCAAACAAATCACTATCTTCTCATGATTATACTACCCTGATTTAAAAAAAAAAAGTGTTTAACAAGGATTTAGTATTGATAACTTTGTGTCTATTAGTCTTGTCGGTTTTTTAAAACCTCGTTATTTTTCTGGACGTGGACTCATTGTCAGTGATCCATGAGCCCTTCTCTCTCTTGTTCTTTTTTGAAAGTGATACATGCAAATAGATGAGGGATGTAGATTGCTCTATAAGACTTATTAAAAAAAAAAAAAAGAACACCCTCCCATTTTTCTGTTTCTTTAAAGCAGTGGTTCTCTGTTGGAGAACCAGGGGACATTTGTCAGAGACAGAGTGTCATGACTCGTGGCTGAGGGACAAGTCAGGGGCATCCAGTGAGTAGAGACCAGGGGTGCTGCAGAAGGTCTTACCAAGTACAGGATAGCAACCCCCCCAACATAGAATGATAACAAAGAATTATCGGGCCCCCAAAGCGAAGTCGAGAAACTCTGACCTAAAGCATCCGAGGGCACCAAGGCTTGGAATGGTGGGAGATGGAACACGCCCAAGGTCACTAGTCAATGGCAAACTCAGGATTCAAGCTCTGGTCCAAGGGCTCCCACTCCAGGAAGAAGGCAGAATAAAATGTCGCTTCACAACCTGTGTGACCCAGTCCCAGACTGTGCAACAGTAATCATGCCGGTTAATACTACTGAGCCTCAGTTGGCTCACCTGTAAAATGAGCCTGAAAGGACTTACCTCAAAGGATCCTGGTGAGGATTATGTGATTTATGTGAGGATCATGGGGTAAGTTTCAGCATACGGCCTGAGACCTATTACTCTATCCCCCTACCCCCAATATATGGTTGCCCTTTTATTTTCTCAGAAGTGTTGTGAAGGTCCTGAGAAAGGATAGTGATTCCTGGTTTGAGGAATCTGGGAGGACTTCTCGGAGGAAGAGTGTCTGAGGTTGGCTTTGATAGTTGGTTGTGACTTGGACAGGTAGGGATGGGGTGACGCTGTTCAGGTGGGGGGCATGGTTGGAGCAAAGATAAGAGGGGAGGGGCGCCTGGGTGGCTCAGTGGGTTAAAGCCTCTGCGTCCAGCTCGGGTCATGATCTCGGGGTCCTGGGATCGAGCCCCACGTCGGGCTCTCTGCTCAGCGGGGAGCCTGCTTCCCCCTCTCTCTCTGCCTGCCTCTCTGCCTACTTGTGATCTCTCTGTCAAATAAATAAATAAATAAATCTTTAAAAAAAAAAAGATAAGAGGGGAGGATCAGAGGGAGGACCTAGGGATCGTGGGTCCCCAGGTTGGGCTGGAATGGATGGTGCACCTGAAGTGAGGAATTAGAGAGAAGAGCTTCTCTTTGACTCAGGACCCCTCAGCCTTGACCCTCCCAAACACCCCTGCCATCGGTCCCGCAAACCTGCTTACAGAGGCACACAGCCCCTCGGCCACCGGGGCCCGCCTGGGGCCGGCAGACCAGGCCCTGGCTGGGGTCGCAGACGTGGAGGTGGTCGCAGGGCTCCCCCAGCCGCCGTGCGCACACCCGGCAGCAGCCGCAGCCGTCCAGCACCAGGGGCACCCCCAGTGGGCATCGGGGTGGTGGCCAGGGGCAGGCACATGGCGTCGGGCACAGCTGGGCACACACCTGCAGAGACAGAGCATGTATGTCACTTGGCCATGGTCATTCCAGGC
>CM052811.1:107613529-107649831 GCA_028533885.1 Nasua narica | reverse complement strand
TCCATTTCCTACTATTCCCATGCCCCTTTGCAATGTGACTTTGACCTAGCTCCCCTAGTCCCCCTTTCCCTTCAAGTATGGGTTGGCCTTAGATCTCTCTTTGGTCAATAGAATGTGACAGAAGCAACCTTGTGCTGGTTCTGGGCGTGGTCTTAAGAGACCTTTCAGCTTCCCTCTCCGTCTCCCTCCCTCCCTCCCTCCTTTCCTCCCTCCTTTCCTCCCTCCCTCTCTCCTCTGCCAGCCCCCCCGCCCCCCCCCACAAAGGGAGAGCACGTGGAATGGAGCCATGTCTTCTCAAAAGCTTTTAGTTACAGACAGTTCCCTGCCATTCTCCATCACAAACATGGTCTCCACTCAAACTTTGAATGTCCAGTCAAGATACTCAGGGGAACTGCCAATTTGATTCGGGTTTAGACCCTCTCCCCTGCTTCTTTCCTGCAGTGGGGACGGCTGGAGGTGGGGAGGGGGCTCCTTCTTCATTCCTCCTCCCCTTCCGTGCAGATGGGGCTGAGGGGCTGGGTGGAGGCGGCCGGGGAGAGGAGAGATCTTGCCCGAGCTGCTGCCATCCTGGCTGGCTTCTGGTGCTCTAGCGGAAGAGTTTCAAGCTGCATCATGGGATGGTCTGTGGGCTCCATGAATTTGGCCATTGCTGCAGGTTCCTCTGACCCTTGACCTTGGTGGATGCTCTTCTCCTTCTGGGGGTCACTTGCCACTCCTTGCTCTGCCCTAGGAATCTCACGTCCACCTCCAGGTGCTTGGGAAAGGACCCAAGATGACCCCCTGCCGGCTCTGCCCACCCCAGCCCCATCTGGTCGAGAAGCCCTCCCAGGTCTCCGGCTGGTATTTGGAGGTTGGGGGATGGGGGTCCCTCAGGCCTCTCTTCCTGTATGGTACCTCACCAAGTCCCCTCCCCCTTTCTCTAAGTGATGAGGGGCGAAGACTGGGACACATGTCCCACCCGCTTCCTTTCGGACTCCTTTGTACGTGGTGATCTGGTCTGGAAGGTCACTTCTGTCCTATCTCTGCGTCCTCTGTTCAACATTTCAATATATTTAAACAAATGGAAACACCACACTCTCTTCTCCCTTTGACTCTTATTACCCACTGTATCTCGGATATTTTTCTCACCTTTCCTTAGAGACAACTCCCTTTTTATAAGTTTTCATTGTGCCACAATATGCATGCATAATATAAAATTTGCCATTTTAACCATTTTTCAGTGTATGGTTCAGTGGTACTAGCGGCCTCCCCACTCCCATCCATCCCCAGAAACCTTGTAAAACTGAAATTGTAGGCTTTGAACAACTCCCCCTGTGCCTCCCCCAACCCCTGATGCCCACCCTTCCGCTTCCTGTGTCGGTGATGTTCCTTGCCCTGGGTGCCGCTTCCCAGTGGGACCATTTGTCCTACGACTGGCTCGTCTCACTGAGCACAGTGAACTCAAGCTTCGCCCATGCCGCAGTCTGTATCAGAACCGCCTTCCCGGCTCAATGATCTTCTGTGATTATATTAACATGCTGCTCATTTACCCGTGGATAAACACCGGGGCTGCGTCTCCGTTTATGATTCCTAGGAATCATGCTGTTAAGAACACAGCTACACAAATATCTGCTTACGAGCTGACTTTCAAATCGTTCGGGTATTGAAATTGTTGAATGATACGGTGATTCTATTTTTGACTTGTTGAGGAACTGCCATGCTGTTTTCCACGGCGGGGACTCCATTTTCTGTCCCATCTGCAGGGCACAAACGTTCCATTTCTCCCCATCCTCGCCAACACTTGGTATTTTCATTTTTTAAAAAAATATTTTATTTATTTATTTGAAAGCGAGAGAGAGAGAGAGAGCACAAGCGGGGTGAAGAGCAGAGGGAGAAGCAGGCTCCCCACTGAGCAGGGACCCCCCCCCCCATGCAGGGCTCTATCCCAGGACTCCAGGATCATGACCTGAGCGGAAGGCAGAAGCTTAACCGACTGAGCCACCCAGGTGCCCATTTTCATTGTTTTGACAGCAGCCGGGCTAGTGGTGGGAGCTGGTGTGTTTCTAATGTTTTGCTACGATCAGAAACAGCCGTGGATCATCGTACATGCTTAATTTCACGCATGTGAAACTATATAGTTTAATTCCTACAACTAGAATTGGTGGATCAAAGGGCTTGTGCATTTTTTGGGAAACTTCTTACAGAAGCCCATCCTATACACTGAACCGAGCACCAATCCTTTGTGCCTTCTCACAAAGCGTTGGGGCTCCTGCAGGGGCCCCATCACCAGAACCCTCCAGCCCGCAGAGAGGAGCGGCCATCACCCCGACTTCTGAGAGCACAGGTTCGCTCGGCCTCTTTTGAGCTTCGTGTAAGTGGATGTACACGGCGCGTATGGCGTTCTGTGTGGTCTTCGTCCACACCGCGGCAGGCAGGTGCTCACGTTCGTTCTCATGCCACTGTGGCATGCAAAGACGCCAAAATTTGCTTATCCCTGCTACCGTTGACTCACTTACCTGGAGCCATCAGATTTAGAGAGGCGGGGACTAGAATGGTGGCTTCCAGTGCCTGGGAGGAGGAGGGAATGGGGAGCTGCCGAAGGGGGCAGAGCTGCTGTAGAGGAGGGTGAGAAAGTTCTGGAGGCGGGTCGGTGGCGATGGTCGCACAACAGTGTGAATGAACTTGATGCCATTAAGCTGTAGCATGAGCAATGGTGAAAATGATAAATCCGATGTTATGTGTGTTTTACTACAAAAAAAGAAAATTTGAAGCCACAAATGCAAACCCCGGATGGAACTTAAAGTCTTCTAGCAGACATGATTTAAGAGTAACAAGAAGCAAGTAGAGTGAACCTGAAAAATTATTTAACCCTATCTATCAAAAATATCATTTCAACACAGCATCAATATAAAAAAAAAGCTACTGAAGAGTTATTTCACTTTTTTTTCCCCCACACTGACAAAATCTGGTGTGTATGTTCTACTTACAGGGCATCTCAAGCCGGGCTGGCCAACTCTGAGTGCTCCATAATCACAGGTGGCTGGTGGGCACCATATTGAATACTACAGGGCTAGTACACGTCTTTATATTCATGTCTAAGGCATTCCCGTTGGAGGCGTGTGATCTTGCAGTCCCTTTTTTTAAAGATTTTATTTGTCAGAGAGAGAGAATGCACAAGCAGAGGGAGAGGCAGGCAGAGGGAGAAGCAGGCTCCCTGCTCAGCAAGGAGCCGAAACAGGACTGGATCCCAGGACCCTGGGATCACGACCTGAGCCAAAGGCAGATGCTTCACCAACTGAGCCACGCAGGAGCCCTGAACTTGCACTTCTGAGCCATATTACCAGGTTGCCTTCCGTAGGTGTTAAACCAAGTTTTAATCCCCCTGGCAATGTATGCGGTTGCATTTCCCCCACCTGCACAACTGCTGTTTTGATAGATCACAAGAGCCTGCTTGCTGTAGATTTAACTCAGGTTCCTCTGATTAAGGAGCTAAACATCTCTTTACATGTTAAAAGGTCATTGTGTTTCCTTTTCTATGAACCACAGGCTTGCCTCGTTGGAGGGCTGTTTTGTATTCCTCTGCACTCGGCTCTGGGCTCCCTGGGTCCCACCTGAACCTGGGATGTAGGGGGGCGCCTGCAGCCAGGTGTTTCAGAATCTTGTTCCTGCAAGAATTCTGATGGCGGAGGTCCTGGGAAGCAGGGCTTATCTTTGAGGGCGTGGCTCCCTCTACTGGCAGCGCTGAGTTTTGCCGCCTTGGCTTGGACCCGCAGAGGAGGCAGGGCTGCTGGAGCCTGGCTGGATCTCACGTCTACCATTCACTGCCCCGTGACCTGGGTAAGCAACTTCAGCCCTCTGAGAGCTCCACCTCCCACGTGTGAAATGGAAATCGTCAGCCATTCCTCTGATCCCAGGTTTGCTGGAGGGGTAATCAGGTGATGGGACAGGAAGGAGCTTCCCAGGGGGTGTCACGCACAAGGGCTAAATGAAAGGTAGGGGGGCATAAGGGGTTGGTGGTTTTTTGCTCCTGGAGGGGCAAGAAAGGGCGGCGTGGAGCCTAGTAAAGGAGGCAGAGGTGCACCTGGATGTTTATGGGGAATGGCCGCCTCACTTCACAGCAACGGGCTGGGACGAGCCGCCATGCGTGGGACTGTCACACCCGTACCACCCCATACCTAACCCGGACCCCCATCTGTCCCCACACGGGGCTGGGCACACAAGAGTGTGGAACAAACCTCGGCTGAACACCCCCCCGAGGCATTCGGACTCTCCTAGCCGGGACCCTCCCTCCCAGGGACCCTGTAGACAGGAGCACCCAAATGGAGGGGACTCCTAGGACCCCATCACTTCCGCACCAGCTGTTTGGTGGTGCTGGGAGAGGGCGGTTTCACCCCAGCCAGTCCGGCCCCCTCCACCCCTCCACAGGGCTGTCGTCCTATGTGACATTCAACTCTTGCTTAATTGAGATTATACTCAAATCCTCCCTCTGCTCTAAAAGCTCCCATAGCTCCCCCACCGCCTGCCAAAGAAACCCAGCTTGAATGTCACTCTGACATTCAAGGCCACTATAGCCTAAACTTGCCCTCTTTGTGCAGGAAGGCTTCCTTGGTGATGCTCTCTCCTAGGAGCACTGAGGGCTTCCCTCCCGGCTCTGCCCTCCACCAGCCCAGAGATGTGTCCTCGGTAAGTCATTTTCCCAGGTCTCAGATTGTTTTAATCAAGTGTTGATGATGATTCCCACCTTGAGAGAGTGATTGCAGGATTTACACGAGATTAGGTGTCAAAGTGCCTACACAGGGTAAGCAAGCCCTGGTGGGGCAACCATTATTAGCAGCAATGGGAGCAGCTGACCTCCCCACGCAGGCTCCCCAGGTCCCTGGGAGATCCAGAGGTTTGTGCTCTTTGCCCACTAGAGGGAACCAGAAATCAAGAACTTGTCTGGGGCTCTGACCCTGGCTAAGCGGCCCCCAGGCTCCCAAGGAAGTAAGAGTGAGGGGTTTCTGGGCTCAGAAGAGACCCCTGAGACCTTCTAAGAGCCTGGCAATCATCCTGTGTTTCTAGGCCTGGTGCACAAAGATTCCCCAAACCCTGAGCTTCAATAAATGGAAAGGCAGCCCGGTCACCACGCCCAAAGCCTTACCATCCCTCCCTGGCTGCATCCCGTGGCCCGAGACGGTGTGGGCAAAAGAGCGCTAGCTTCTGAAGCTGGCTCTTCACATCTGACTGTGTGACCTTGGGCAGGTGACTTGCCCTCTCTGAGCCTCAGCTTCGTTTTCTATAAAATGGAAATGTGACAGCAACCTAGAAGGGAAAGGCCTCTGTGGGCCGAGGGCTGGTCGTAATTGCTTGTGTTTCTTTCCATCAAGTATGCTACAGGGTAATCAGCTGTTTTCTGCTTATCACGAATGCAATGGACTGATTACTCCAAATGCTTTTTAAAGCATCTCTCCATGAGGCAAGCCCTGTACTGGCTCAATTAGCAAAAATGAAATTAATAGTTTAGTTGTTAGGGGTAGTGAGATTCTGAGTGCTAGGTCTCCCCCACCTCTGCCCCTCTGTATTCTCCAGACCCTCTACACTGTTGATGCCTTGTCTTCAGAACGGTAGACAAGGGAGAAAAGGAGGAACCATGGGCATCTGCTATGCATCGGGTATTTTTCCTTTATCGTCCCTCCAAATCCCTAGGCTCCATGCGGGCAGGGACTGTCTACCTTGCTCGGTGCCATATTCTCTGTGCCTAGCAGTGCACTGTGTGTGGCACATAGTAGGTCCTCAAAAATACTTGTTTAGTGATCAAGAATGATTTCTGCAAAGCATACAAATGAGGAGCTATGGTTCAGAGAGGTCGTGTGACTTGTCCGTGATTACCCAGCTAGTGGGGTGCAAGGCCCGTATCCTGAGGGATTTCTTCCTACTCAGCACCTGTCCTTCATCCCCAAACCCCCTTTGCTCAAAATGGCTTATTTTGCGAATTCCTACTTATGTAGTACTTGTTAAGCAACAATCCTAAGGGGTAGGTTTTAGAATTTCCCCCATTTTATAGATGGGAAAACTGAGGCCCCCATCAGTTAATTAATTCGCTCAGATCACACAGCCAGTAAGTGGTAGAACCAAGATTCTAAGCCGGGCCGTCTGTCACTAAAATGCTTGCCATCGACCACTATGCGAAGCCACCTCTAGGTGTGAATCTTGTCTTCCTGATCCCTTGGGGGCCCCTGGAAGACCTGGATCGTGCCCTTTTTTGTGCAGCACCTGGAGCTCCTGGCACAAGGTTAGGCATGTTGTCCGTAGGCCCTCAGTTCAGGCCTTCCAGCCGCACTCCCGACCCCACTCCTCAGGCAGATAAGGCCCTCTAGTCGCTGTAACCCCATCTAGAAGTTAGTAGGTGGCCCTTGATTTCTAGTGCAAGGTCATCACTGCCCTTCGAACTTATGGACTCCTGTCTATGCCTCACCCCGTCCTGCACACGCCTGCTAGCAGCAGGCGGTGCTCTGAGGGTGCAGGGAGGAGGCAAGAGTTGGACTTCGACTCCTTTATCTGCACCCTTTTTCCCACTTTAAGACATGAGTCCAAAAGTGTAGGGCCTCGGTGCACATGGATATACGTGTGCATGGGACTCATGTGAACACGCTGGAAGATATGAGCAGTCCTACACGTGAGTGCGTTTGGGAATCTAAGTGTGGCATGTGCGCCCCCGGGTGTGGCCAAGGATGTGGATCTGGGTGTGGACATGCGTTCTGTGCAGCTCTGCGCACCTATGGGTAATGTACAAAGACAGACCACCGAAGCAGAAGGCTTCGCACCTCCTCGTCCTGCCTCGGCTTCCTCCTGTGTAACGTGGGGACAACAGGGGCACCTCGCCGGTGGGACAGCACCAGGCATACCATAAGTGCCATAATAGTAGCTACTGTATTATCAACCTCCCAGGTTGCTGGAGATTCCAGAAAAGAATAGCTTTGAAGGATCTGGCTCAAGAAATATTACGCCCATCATCCCTAAATCAATCATGTCTTCTTTCCCTCGGTCTTATCTTTGCACGGGCACTGTAACAACGGTCAAGAGAGTTTAGAAATAGAGGTGGGGAAGGGTGGGGAATCTATCACCCAGGATCCTGCCACCACCCCCCCCCCACACACACACACACAAGCAGTCTCTGCATCGTTGCTGTTCCTTTCCAGACCCTGGCCATCGGTCAGCTCGCCCCGGGCTTGGAGCACACCACAGTGATCAAAACACATTGGGATAAATTAACAAACATACGTTGTTTTCAGCAGTGATGACTGAACTGAGTATTTTTGTGATCCTGCTTTTATTTCTCGTGAGCATTTCCCATGTGACAACCGGTCTTTATAATTATTGGAGATAATAGAAGAAAATTAGAAACTACCCGATGTCCCCAAACAGGGAAATACCCATTTATGGAAGAGCCGGCTTAAGGAATGTTATGAACTAGTAATGGACATCTTTTTCCATGTAAGATTTTTTTCCTTTTTGGGGGACAGGTTCGTGTTTCCATATCGGGAAAGGGATATTTCAGGATTATTTGCCCCTGGCAATGAAGCAGATTCTGTGGAAAATGATGGAGATGTTGGTCATCAGGGAAATGCATGCCCGAAGCCCAGTGAGATCCCACAAAACACCAACTAGGATGGCTATAATTGAAAAGACAGACCTTGGCAAGTGTTGGTGAGGATATGGAGAAATTAAAACCAATTAGAACCTTTACACACTGCCGGTAGGGAGGTGAGGGGACACAACTGCTTTGGGAATCAGTCTGGCCGTTCTTCAAAATGACTTACCATAACCGTAGACTTACCATAATACCCAGCAATTCCTCTCCTAGGTCTATGCCCAAGAGAAATGAAAACATGTTCATACATGAATATTCACAGCAGCGTTATTCATAAGAGCCAAAAGGTGGAAACAATCCAAGTGCCCTTCACCTGATGAATGGGTATATGAACCGTGGTCTAGCCACACAATGGAATATTGGCCAACAATACCAAGGAATGAAGTACTGATTCACGCTACAACATGGACGAACCATGAAAACATTATGTTAAGTGAAGGAAGCCAGTCCCAGAAGACTTTGTACGATTTCCATTGTGTATGATTCCATTTATTTGAAATTTCTGGAAGAGGCGAATACACAGAGACAGGAAGGTAAACTGGGGTTGCCTGGGGCCGGAGGGGGAGGGAGATCAGCGGGGAGCTAGGGGGTGACTAACAGTGGGTACAGAGTTTCTCTGGGGGGCCATGAAGAGGTTCCAAAAGTGATTGTGAAAAATACGCTAAAAACCACTGAATTGCACGCTTTAATGAGTACATTGTAAGGCATGTGAATTTTCTCTCTATAAAGCTGTGATAGGTTTTTCAAAAAGGCTGGAGACCCAAGGCGACAATGGAAATCTATTCTGTCGTTTACCGTGAGCCTGGACTGTGGGCTGGATATTTGTTAATGTCACTTAACTTCCCGTGGGGTTATTTCCCCTGTTACGCAGATGAGGACGCGTGGTTCAGAGAGTTGGAGTAATTGGCCTGAGGTCACTCAGTTCTTTGGTGGTGCAGCCGTGATGTGAAACCCAGATCCACACTCAGTGGGAAGCACTTTTGCCTTCGTTCTGGTTCAAGATGGCGGCCAGCATAGAAGGATTCTGAGTTCTCCTGCCATGGCCGCGGGGTCTACAGCTGCATACGGGAACGATTAGTGGAAGGATTCCTACACATCCGGCGAAGGAGAGCCCACATCATGGCAGGTAGGAGAGGCTAAGACACAATCTCACCACAGACCTCCCCCTAGTGAGTAGACCCACAAATGAGAGGGAACTCCAGACCTCCGAGCTTTTCCCTAAAGAGTGTAGGAGGTGAACCCCATATCTGGTACCCCAACTTTTAAGACCTGCACCTAAAGTCCTTTTGCCACCTCCTTGGGAGAGGCTGGGAGCTGGTGCGCCAGGCCAGCTGGACGGATAAACGTAGAGCAACAGGACGTGGGGGGCCCAGGATCGGGGGCGCCTCCCTGCCTTCTCTCTGGCCTGGGTAGCCAGCGGTCATTCATGGTCTGGGTTCTTTATCACTCCCTCAAGCCTTCTCGCACCATCGCCCTGTCCAGCGCCCCACAAGGGGACACCCATCACACCCATCAAAGTGCCGGAGGGGCCCCGGGACTGGTTCGGCGAACAGATCTGGCACAGACTGTCCACAGGGCAGCCCACTTCCCATCTTTTCTGTATGGAGACCCTCATACCAGTGTTCATCACGACATTGGCATTTTTTAAAAGATTTATTTATTTGAGAGAATGCGCATGCACACATATGAGCAGGGGGAAGGACAGAGTGTGGAGGGGTGGCGGGGAGAGAATCCTCCCACAGACCCCCCACTGAGCGTGGAGCTGGGGCAGGGCTCCATCCCAGGACCCTGAGATCATGAGCCGAAGCCAAGAGCTGGCCACCTAACACCAGAGCCAGCCAGGCACCCCGTCCCAGCATTGTCTGTAGTGGGGAAAAACTAGAGAGAGCCTAAATGCCCAGCACCGAGGGACTGGTCGCTGCGCAAGGGGAGGGCGGGGGAGGGACGGGAGGCGGCCCGTAGAGCTCCTGGGATAGAAGGCTTATGGACATGGAGAACGGCTCACAGTACATACAGTGAGAGCCGCAGCCCCCTGCTAGCCGCCCCCACTGTCCCCCTGCCACCCGGACAGCCCCAGATCTCATCTTACTGCCCAGCCACACTTAACTCCTTAAGGTCCCTGAATGCACCCCCAGCCCCCACCCCTCTCTCTCTTCTCAGGCATCCTTGGCACCTGCCGCTCCCTCTGCCTGCAGTGCCCCTTCCTGTCCCTCCCCTTCATTCTCTTTCCAGCTGGCTGACTGTGGTTCAGTCCCAGGTCTCAGCAGAAGCTCTCCCTCTGAGTTCCCCCCACCCCCACACACAAAGTCCTCTCTGCCTCTGGCTCCCGGGCTGGAGCACGGCCCCCTCTGTGCTCCCACAGCCCCAGTGAGGCCCACATCAGCACGCCTGGTCACACTCTCTGGGACTGTCTGCCTCCAGCATTGGAGGCCGGAACACGAGGCTATTGTCTTCCTGGCTATTGTCTTCTTAGTATCTACTCTCAGAGCGGGCCCCTTCCGGTGAATTCCTCAGCAACTGGAATAAAAGCAGACTTGTTTTTAAGGTCTGCGAGGCCCCATGTGGCCTGGCTAGGGCCCACTTCTTCAACTCGCCTGCAATTCTCACTGCTCTCTGCTCACCGACTGAGATTGTTCTCCAACATGCCAGGTGCATGCCTGCCTCAGGCCCTTGGCACCTGCTGTTTCTCCTGCCTGCGATGAATGACCCGATGATGGAGACCTAGGCCTTCACCTCAAGTTGCTCTTGGTCTGCTGGAGGAGGCAGACACATACACTGGCCTGGCTCTGGGCCCTGTTCTCCTTGGATTATAAAATGAAAGTGGCCATCTGCCGGTCTCTCTCGCTAGGCCTCCTCCCTTGCAGGCCATTAGAGGGTCCCCAGGGGCCAGGTGTGGCGCCTGTTTGGGGAAGCATGGGGGCAGGGCAGGTGTAAATAGTTGTTGTAATGGGTTGCGGTGGGGGGGGAGCTCAGCTCCCTGAGGGAGCAGGAGGGGCTTGGGCAGGGGAGGAAGGCACACAAGGGCAGGCTGATTCCCACTTTGCCCCAGGCTGCACCTGGCTGGGTTCTGCAGACCCTGCCCTGAGCTCATTGCCGCCAGGTGCAGGCTGGCCTTTAGCAGGGCTCAGCTGAGGCTGGGAAGGGTGCCCATGGGGTCGGGTGTCTGGTGGGTAGATCTCCCTCCCCTTCCTCAGCCAGGAGGGCCTGGAGCAGGCGGCCAGGCACCACCAGCCCTGGGGCCTTTCCTACTGTGAGTCTCTCTTTGCCACAAACTTCACTTCTCTCCTCCCAGAAGGGACCCCAGGGAACAGTAGGATGCCAGAAGCCCCAAATAATCAGTTCTCGGGGGCTCCCCTCTGCTCTTTTGGCCCATTCCTGCCCAACCCCTCCCCTCCCCACCCTCCCACCCCCGTGCTTAAGGGAATGGAGTGTGTATCCTTCACCTAGACTCACTGGCTGCCGCACAGAAGCCTTTCATTCCTGTTTCCCTAATGGAAAAGATGATCGTGAACCTTTGCCTTGCAGATAACGTTCAGTAAATCCAGGCAGTATGTGAAATCACTAGTACGGTATATGAAGACCCCAGAGCTCTGAAAGATTGTCACCTCACGGGCTCAGGGAGGAAGGGGGCCTCGAAACTCCTCAGGTAGCTAAGATGTGACAGGCACTTTATAATCAGGATTGAATTTAATCCTCAGTCCTTCGAGGTAGGGACGTTAGTCTTCGTTTAGCGGGTAAGGTCACGGGCTACGAGAGGGAAAGTGAGGGGCGCGAGGGGTTCACAGATGAGGGCTGCTGGACCCCAGAGTTGGGCCTCCTGCTGGAGTCAGTGCCCTCCACGGTGCTGGTACTGCCTCTGGGCTGCTTTTCAGCGGCACAGCCCACCATGAGCTGGGGTATCAGCTCTCTCTCTCAAGGAAGAAACCCTGAGAGAAACTGACAGGTTGTCAATATCCCACAGCCCTTGGGGGGGGGGGGGGCTGAGGATTGGAAGGAATAACAGGGTCACTGAAGGTCATCGAACCCCGCCCTCTCATTTTACAGAGGAGAAAACAGACTGAGAGAAGGGAAGCGACCTACCCAATGTCACAAGGTTAGTGGAATAATATTCCCATACCAGAGTAGTTTTGATGTGGGAAACAAAGGCCAAAGAAAAATTAAATTTCCTTACTTCTTACAGCCCACTGACAAGTCCTTGAAACAGGCAGAGTGACATTCCTCTAGGAACTCAGCTGCCTTGAAGTTGATACCTGGTTAAGGGCCAGGGGCGATTTTAATCCGACCACCCCCTACCCCCTGCCCCTGCCCAGGATCCTATAAGTCTACTTTAACGTATAAAAATTCCTATGGAAACCTCCTTATCTCTCCCCCCGAAAATGCATGTTGGTATCTCTCCTCCAAGCATATGGCCCACTGATATACATCTGAAGGGTCTCATGACTCAGGTTTCATTAGACAGTAATAAATGACATTTTCCTAACCATAGCTAGCCTTCTCAAGGTCCTGGAAACCTTGTTTCCAAAATTCCTTAGAGACTCACGCTCTCCCTAGCCCCCTCCCAACTTGAAGGTATGATCAGCTGTTCCTCTTGACCCCAGCACAGCTCTTTCTGCCCACAGGTCCTGTCCCGGGGCTTTAATAAAACCACCTTTCACACCAAAGACATCTCAAGAATTCTCTCTTGGCCGTCGGCTCTGAACCCCAACATTTTTCCTACGTCAGTTTGATGTCGCTGGCGGGGACAGCGGCTCATCGTGACCCCCGTCCTTCAGGAGGTCAGTCCTCTAGCTCCGCAGGACCGTCTTGCCGTCCCACAAGCGTCCCGTTGGTCCGGTTTATTGGTGATACTATGCTGATAGGACTGAGTGACCTTAGATGCCTCATGAAGACGCCCGCAGGCTGGAGGTGGGGAGATAGGACTCTTACCAGTCAGGTTCTCCAGAGAGACAGAACCAATAGAAGGCATATGGGTGCGTGTGGGTGTAGGTGTGTCTATGGAGAGAGGAGAGGAAGGTGAGCTGGATTTTAAGGGTTGGCTCACAGAGTAATAACGCAAATCCATCCACAATCCACTAGACAGGTCAACAGACTGGAAACGCAGGATGTCTACGTTACAGTCATTTTTTTTTTTCAAGATTTTATTTATTTATCTGGGAGGGGCACATACGGGGGGAGGGCAAAGGGAGAGGTAAAGAAGCAGACTCCCCGCTGAGCAGGGAGCCTGATGCTGGGCTCCGCTCCATCCCAGGACCCTTAGATCATGACCTGAGCCGAAGGCAACGGCTTAACCAACTGAGCCACCCAGTGCCCCTGCGTTACAGTCTCGAAGCAGAATTATTCTCCTCTGCACAGCCTAGAGCCCCTAATTCTAGCCTTTTAATGTGACTCACAGCACGAGCTCTGAAGTCAAAGAGCCTGATTGCACCACCTTCATGCTCCGTAACCTACGCTATTTAGTCGCTTTGAACCGTGGTTTCCTCGTATGTGAAATGGGCTCCATAACTGTACCTGTTTTGTAGGATTGCCTTAGTGATGAGGCATAAACAACACCCAGCACAGAACCTAGTACATAGCTAGGCACTCAACTCATGTTTGCTATTATCTCCTCATCATATACGTATGAGCAGCCAAGAAATCATTGAGCTAATGGATAAGGAAGACTTTGGAAGTCAAGTTATAAGAGAAATCTTCGAAGGAAGCCAGGTTATCTTGGGCAAGAATAGAACTTGAACACTGACTTCAGGTGTCGGCAGAGCTATAATGAAATGGGCAGAAGTAGGTAGCAACCAGGGGCCCCTGGGTGGCTTAGTTGTTAACTGTCTGCCTTCAGCTCAGGTCATGATCCCAGGGTCCTGGATCGAGCTCCAAATCAGGCTCCCTGCTCAGCACGAAACCTGCTTCTCCCTCTCCCACTCTCCCTGCTTGTGTTTCCTCTCTCACTGTCTCTTTCTCTCTGTCAAATAAATAAATAAATGAAATCTTAAAAAAAAAAAAAGAAGTAGGTAGCAACCAGTTACTTCTGGGCCCGAGGGAAGATGAGGACCCAAGGGGGAACTGAAGACAGTTAGCGGTTACGGTTGCTTGAGAGAAGAATTTCCCATAGTCAGGGATTTGACTTATGATAGCATAGGGTTTGGGGGAGGGGGTGAGCTCTTCTTCGCAGGAGGTTTGCAGAGCCAGAGTCAGTGGGAAGCTGTCAGAGAGAGGATTCCTGTGCTGGTGGGAGTTTGAAGAAAGACTTAGGAGGTGCTTTCTTTGGCCTTGATCTTTCTGGATAACGACCGCAAGATTCCTTCCCCTGTTTGGCCACGTAGCCAGTGAGAGGTCCAGTAGGATTATGGGCAATACCCTCCTCTCCTCCTCTCCCTGTCCTCTCTGTGCTTCTATTCTCAAACACAGCCAAGTTCTAAACCGCCCCCACCACTGGACCTTTGCACATACCACATCCTCTCCATAGAATTGCATCCAGATTTTGTGGGCCTAAAACTTATAGAGCTCGGAGACTTTCTTTAAGAAAAAAGAACACAAAGGGTGCCTGGGTGGCTCAGTCGGTTAAGCCTCTGTCTTCAGCTCAGGTCATGATCCCAGGGTCCTGAGATAGAGCCCCGCTTCAGGCTCCCTGATCAGTGGGGAGCTTACTTCTCCTTCTCTGTCCCCCCCCACCACCATTTGTGTGCTCTCGCGCTCTCTCTCTCACTCTCAAATAAATCAATAACATCTTTAAAAAAAAAAGAAAAAAATCACAAAATCAGATAAAAATGTGAATATTTTGAATGAGAAACAAAACCACAACATATAATAAGCTGATAAACACTATACCATGTCCAGAAAGACAATATAATATTTATATTAACCCCCTGTTATGCTTCCGTAATCCTTCTGTTCCTACATTTTGGTCACGTACTTTTGGGATAACCTCTTCACTTGACATTGATTTAGTACTGTCATTTTCTTTAAAGAGAATAAGAAGATATCTTAATTTTCTCCAGCACAGTTGACCAAAAATACACCCCCCCATTGTTAATAGTTTCAAAAGGTTTCTTTCAACTTCGCAACTCATTATTGGTAGTGTCAGACATTTTAGGATTACAGTCAAATTTAGAGAAACGTCAATCAAGATCAAGGATCTTACATAGACAATCTCAGGACTTTTCATATTTCCTTGATTACTAAACCTAAAAAGTATTTGAATGGATGCCATCTACCAACCAGCTTTGTTGCCAACATCCTGTTTGCATTCCTGTGTTTCGAGTTTTGTTTGAGATTCAGTGACAACTTCCCCTTCGCTAGATTTTGATTCCCCCATAAATGCCGCAGCAGCTCCAGCAGTGTCAGAAGTGGGGGGAAGTGGGGCAGGGAGGAAGTCGCAGCGAGGACAGGCAGCGAAAACAGCTTACTTTGGCCAACTCTGCCGTAGCACATGATCCTGAGCGTGCCTGGCCTCTCCCAGGTCACAGGAAGACGCCCAGCAAGTGAGCGGCTCCAGGGCTTAAGCTCTGTGAGTTTCCCAGTAAGCCTGGGAATCCGTGGCCCCCCATCCCGGGCATGAAATGCCCACCCCACCCACCCCGCGGCGTGCCTCCTCCGGCTCAAGCGTGGCTTCTTGGAGGAGGCCTGCAGAGCCAGTGAGCTGCCCCGGGAGGCTGCAGGCCCAGGCCATCTGGCTCACTCAGTGCCCTTGGTCTACCCCGAGCTGTGTCTGGTGCACAGCGGAGTCACAGGCCCAGAAGGCGGGACCGACCTGCCGGGGTCACCCAGAGAGTAACTGCCAGAGCTGGGGTCAACCTAGGGGAGGGACGAAAGGCAGGAAAGGAGGGAGGGAGGGAGGAAGGAAGGAAGGGAGGAACCCCCGCTTCCCAGATGACCTGCAGAGCTCAGAGAAATACACATCTTGCCAGATGCCTTCGGAGTCCTAGCTGGCCGGCTTCCCTTCTTCCTTCCTGCATAGCTGATCAGGAACCCAGAGGGGAGGCCCTCTGAGCCCCTCCACAGAAATCTCCCTCCAACGGTGCCTGGGAGTGTGGGCCTGGGTCTGAACCTCCAGGCCACTCCTCAGCGGCCGTGCAGCCTTGAGCAGGTTGGCCTTACGTTGGGCACCTTGAGGTTCTCATCCTTAAAATGAGTTTTTATGGCCGCAGCTCCTCCCCCAGAATGAGGGACTGTAGATAACGGGAGCTTAGCGCAAGTGCTGTGGTCCTGAGGCAGCAGCAAGTGGCAGCTTTAGCTCTGCAAGGTGAGGCCTAAGTGGAAGCCTTTTCCTCCGCCCTCCTGTCTCCCCTGCACCCCCAGGCCAGTGATCTTCCCTGGGCTTCTGCGGACGCTGCCATTGCTGAGGTCAACCAAGACACCAACGTGCTTGTTATAGCCAAGTGACTCTGGGATCAGCATGCATTCCCCCACCTACTTCTGGCTTGGAGGGCGAGGGCTGCCGCGCCTCGGGTAGGGGTCAGGGGAGGGCCAGGCTCCCCCCGACAGAAGTCGGAAGGCAGCTGCCCCTACACTGAGTGCCTCTCAGCGGGGCGAGACCTTCCTCACCACCTGTCCCCAACACCCAGCCCAGAGACTGGCCCAGGGCCACACCCCGTCAGCACGGTTGGGAATCAGGGCGAATGCTGACACACGGCCTGCCCCCAAAGCAGTCACCCCGGGTCACCACAGTGGCTGCTGGGGACCGCGGGGCGCACGCCTACCACATTCCATGGGCCGTGCTCTGCTATTCGATGGACCGCTCTTGTTTCCCCACAGCCTTGCGAGAAGGTACCATTATCCCCATTTCCCAGAGGCGAAGACTGAGGGTCAGCCAGGACAAACCTCTTGCCCAAACCTGCCCACACGGGGACTCTAGAGCCCGGAGGGGACTCTCCCCCGCCCCCCACCCCGGCTGTTCCAGGCAGTCCTCAGGCCCAGTAGTTCCCCCTCAGGGAATCATTCTTTCCCATTAAGGAGCGCTCCTCTGCCAAAATGTAACACTATGGCAAATCACTCTAACATTTCGCTTTAAAAATTTAATGCCAGAGATACAAACAGCTGTGAGCTTGTCCAGGGAAGGCGTAGTTTTTTCCGCTATTCTCACGTCCTCACTGCCTGTCGTGGGGCCTGGCGAGGAGCAGGAGCGCAGCGGCCGTTTGTGGTGCAAGGGTGAGCCGGTGCCTGGCCTGGGGAAAATCACGGCTCCAGCCTGTAAGAGGAGGCTGCCTCAGCCCCAGGTCACGGGCCTGCAGGAACGCCCCCGCCCCGGCTCACACTCAGGGTTTCTTTATCCCACACAATATCTTTCTAAAGTTTGGGTGATTTGCACATCTGTAAACGTTAGAAGGTTTCACATAGGATCCCGGTTTTCCAGGTTGTGGCCAGAGGCTCGCTCGCTTTCACCAAACCCATGTCCTTTTCTTCTGGGCACACGGCCTCCCTTTGCAGTTAGCTGGGACCGTGTGACAAGAGTCCGGCCAATGGAAGGGGGGTGGACGTAATAGGCACTACTTCCTGCTTGGCCCCCCAAACTTCCCTCCCAGTCCTGCACCCTCTCTTCCCTGCCTGCTTACCAGATACAGAAGATCCAGAGGGAGGACGCTGGGGGAGGACGTGGGGAGGACTCCCAGGCCTGAGGAGGGGGTGGAGAGGGGCCCTCCAGGGCTGGCCCACACTGGACTACAGTGGGAGCAGGATATAAAGCGTTGCAGTAGTAAAGCCCTGAGCTTTGGGGCTGCTTGTTCCAGCAGCTTCTTCTGACTAATGCAACTTCCTCTGAAAAGTCAGAGGTGGGGGGGTGGGCACTGGGCTCACTTTTCCGAGGGGCAGCGATGAGCTGGAATTTTGTATCTGCGGCGCCCTTCAGCCTGGCTGGGGTTTTTAGCTCCCCTAGTCTCTGACCTCAATCTGCCCTACTCAGTATCCAGGGAAATCGAGGCACACGGAAGACAAGGGACAAGCTCAAGGTCACGGTGTATTGGGGAGCAGAGCTGAACTTGGACTGAAGTCTCCTAGCTCCTACTCCAAGGTTCTTTCTCAAGATCTTTCTCACTTGTGAGCAGAGAGGAAGTTTGAGTAGGAAGTGAGGAAAAGAGGGAGAGGTTCAGAGTCTAGGGCCCTTTTGGGAGGGAGGGAGAGCAAGGTGGCCAAGAGGGCACCCCAGATGGTGGAGGGGGTGAAAAGATGGGGTGACCATGACTGTTCTATGATTCCAGTTTGCAGAAGGTTTGGAAATGCTCAGCGGGCAAAACCAGGCCTCCTCCCCACGGGGCTAGTCCGGTGTGGAGGACTGACCCCAATCCTCCCTCTCTCTCCCTCTTGGGAAAGGGCCATGTCCTTGGTTGCCAAACCTCCACTACAAAAAAGCAGAAGCCAGTTTTCTTTTCCAGACAATCCGATCTAGAAAGAATTGATTTGCAAAACAATCCCGTGTGAAGGTGGTTGTCCCAGGAGTGTGACCGTTGCAGGGGGGCGGGGAGGACGCTCTGTGAAGTGTGAACAGATGGTCGGGGTGAGTCCTGTCCCCGTGGCTACATGGGGGGAGGGGGGTGGCCCTTCGCCTGCCTCCTTTGCGGCCACTGTAACTCCCCAGTACCTCAAGCACCTGCCAAGGCAGGCATTTCCTGGAGGGCCCAAGACGTACCTCACGGGGGGACCTCCCCGGAGTCCCCTCTGACACTCGTCTGCTGTGAGGTGTTTGGATGCCCAGCGGCTGTGGAGGGGCCGTGGATCCTTTGGCTTTCCCGTCTCATCTGCCCAGACCAGACCACTGCCCGGAACCCAGGCAGCTTCGCCAGAAGCTAAGCTTGCTCCTCACTTCTCCACAGCTTGTGACAGATACCCCCCGTCCCCCACCCCACCGCTCGGGCTACTGGGGCCCAGCGGGCAGCCCAGCTCACACCGAGAAAGGCACTTGGAGACTTGAACTTGTACCCCACCAAATACCGCCGCCAACAAACAGCCTTGACTGCCTTCCTGCCTTCCGCTCTTCCTTCCTGCCTGCCTGCCTTTCTTCCTTCCTTCCTTTCTTTCTTTGACTTTATTTATTTGACAGAGAGAAAGATCACAAGTAGGCAGAGAGGTAGGCAGAGAGAGAGGCGGAAGCAGGATCCCCGCTGAGCAGAGAGCCCGATGTGGGGCTCGATCCCAGGACCCTAAGATCATGACCTGAGCCGAAGGCAGAGGCTTTAACCCACTGAGCCACCCAGACCCCCTTTTTTCTTTCTTTTTAAGATTTTATTAAGTAATGTCTACCTCCCACATGGGGTTCGAACTTAACAATCCTGAGATCAAGTTGAGGTTAAACATTCCAGTGACTGAACCAGGCAGGGCCCCCCTAGTGTGTGCTTTCTAACAACCCTGAACTTCCAAAACCCCAAAGCAGGTAAAGGCCCTGAGGTATCAGGGGCTGGGGTAAGAGATTGTGGCCTGTGTACATTCTAAGTGCTATGTAGCTATTAACTCACGTAATCCTCGCAATGACCCTACAGAGGAGAACTCGTTATTACTATTCTTCCCATCTTAGAGACAAGGAACCTGAGGCAGGGGAGGTGAAGCGACTTGCCTCAAAGCCAGCGAGTGTTGGAGCCGGGGCTTGGACCCCGGCACCCTGGTTCCAGAGCCCACTCTCTGGACCACTGCCCCCCCAGACCTCCGCCTGGGGTAGGGTGGTAACCAGCAGGCAGAAGCATTTCGGCTCCGTGAGCAGCAAGTACACCCCCCACCCCCCAGGCTGCGTGCAGTGCGGATCTATATTCCAGGTGTTCTCCAGCGCAGCCAACTATCCAGTCTGCCCTGGAGCCATCCCGTGTCCCTGGAAACCCCTCCGTCCCGCCAAACTGGGATGGGTGGTCACCCTAGTTCTTGGGGACCATGAGTCTCCCTCTTTTAAGTGTCCCCAGCATCCAATCCACTGAGGGGGATCCCAGGGTCTGAAGATGCTTATTGTTCATAAAGCATGGCTTCTCGACGCAAACCAGGCTCTCCTGCGGACACTTAACCAAGACGCTGGGAGAAAACTCTGGAGGAAATGCGGGCTACGTCAGACTCACCGAGAGGCAGGGTGTCTGTGTTCAAGGCTGGTACCTGCCTCGGGGTTTATAAGGACAAGTGTGACCCTATCCGGCCTCCCCCTTGAGCACTGACTTTGGACTCTAGTGTAAACACAGTGGGAATATTCCTTTGCAGGGAGATTTACTCTGATACTTCAATTCAGAAATGACCAGCTCTCACCCCTGTCTTCTAATTTTAGCTTGTGAAAGCCCACACCTGACTTCTTAGGGATGAGCCACACACAGGACTTCTATCCACCTGCCCTAGGCCTGCCCAGTCCTGTCCAAGTGCAAAGTGGAGGGAAGCAAGGCGCCTGCCCTTGACAAGCATACGGAGGTGGGAGAGAAACATGCCCCGGGGGAGAGAGAGAGAGAGAGAGGGGAGGAGGGAGAGGTAGGAAGAGAGGGAGGGAGAGGGAGAGAGGGAGGGAGAGGGAGGGAGAGAGGGAGAGATCACCCCACATGCTGGGGGTGCCCCGGGTGCCCCTGCCTCCAAATGCAGCTGCCGGCTTCCCGTGGCAGACTGAACACGTGTATGTACCTCCCCTGTTCTCTGAAATTCTAATAAAATGGCATAAAAGCATCTTTTAAAATGCACACCTATCCACTGAGAGAAAGAGACCATGTGAGGAGCTAACAGCAGATGAGCGGAGTCAACCAAATTCTAGAAGCTGGAACAGATGGTGAGTGGGGGCTGCCTTAAGAAACCAGAAAGTTGAAGCCTGACTGACTGCTCGGGGGGCCGTCAGGACACAGGACGACTGAGGAGCGTCAGGAAGGCTCAGACATGAGGGAGACCAGAACCTCCACAGACCGAAAAGCGGGTGGTTATCCGTCGGACAGACAGAGGCTCTCTGGGTCTCCCTGCCCAGCTGGCACAGGCAGGAAGGACCGTCCCCGCCACCGCAGGAGCCTTGCCCACCAGAGACGGATGAGGCGAATCTGAGGTAATGTTTATACTGGGCTCTGCTCAAGGCCTGGACTCGGGCCGGTCCGTGGTAAGTTGTAGCTCTCGTTATGTTCAGCTGGCCTCTTTTGGTCTTGTTCTCTTATTTTCTTCTCTTGGTTAGACGGAGCCTCAAAGACGTAGGAGGCAGGAGAGGTGAAGTGGACCACAGAGTCTGGCCACCTGGGGACATCCCTCCGCCTATCCGCACGCCCTCCTCACGCTTCAGGCTCTTGGATGTGGCGCAAATGGCTCATTGCCTCCCAATATCTACTATCCTCTTCTTGACTATAGGAGTGAAAGTGTTGTGAGGAAATCGGGAATTATCTTTAAAAGAAGAGAGCTCTTCCTCCACTCTGCTCTCTGGGTTGCAGATGTGATGGCCGGTGCTCCAGTAGTGATGCTGGACAATGAGGATAAAGGCCACATGCTAGGGATGACGGAGCAGAGAGGTGGAAGGTGCCATCTTTACAGAGTTGCCATACAAGCCTGCATTGGCCTCCTTTGGACTTCTTTTACATGACAGGGAAATAAACTTCTTTCATGTTTTGGCTACTGTTATTTTAGAATTTTCTGTCATGTGCAACTGATCTTAATTCTGTCTGGTTAAATTTGAGTTGGGGACAGCGCCTCCCTTGTCCTCTTTCCTATTCAGAGATCAGAATCAGCAGAGACTTTGGTTGTAATGAAGCCCACAGGGTCAGGGGCAAAATCTGGCCCACTGATGTTTTTCTTAGCTCATACAAAGTTTTTAAAATTAGGAGGTATTTGAATACATTTCTTTATCAGTCTTAATTTTTTCTTTTATTAGTAATATTTTGAGAGTGATACCTCTTGGTCTTAATTAATTTTAAAAATTTACTATTGAAGTATAATTGTCACACAGTGTTATATTAGTTTTAGGAATACAACGAATTGCTTTGATAATTCTAAAAATCACAGTGCTCACCATGATAAGTATAATCGCCAGCTGTCTGCACACATTTTAAACATTAAAATTGTGGTTTCTGGATTTTCTTGAATGATTGGGGGACCTGGTGCCCCTGGATCCATGTTCCTGCAGGGCAGCGTTTATATGGGGCGTCTGCGGTCTTGTTGCATGGTCCCTCCGTTGCTCTCCCATGAGCTAGGAATGTGTGTGTGTGTGTGTGTGTGAGCTCACGATAGCTCATGAGCTCAGTGTATATATAGGTTGTCCTGTGAGCTACATGTGTATACGTGTTATCCCACAAGCTGGGTATTACATGGATTGTCCTAGGTGGTAGGTATATATGTGGGTTATCCTATGAGTTAGGGATGTCTATGTGTTGCCCTCTGAGCTCGGTATGTATTATGTGTTATTTCCACTCACCAGATGAGGAGTTGGAGCCCCAGGGAGCACTGACCCCAGTCGTGGAGCTGGAAGGTGGTGGAACCAAGACTCCAGCCTGTCTGCATTCCACGCTTGCTGTGTCAGTTTTTGAGTTCACAACCTTTGACTTCCCAGCTCCTTGCTTGACGTTTCACAGAAGAGCGTAGAGCCAAGAAGGAAGAAATCCTTCATGACCCTTATCATATCATGTCAAATGCTGGTTCCTCTGTTTAGGAGTAAACCACCTAGAGAACGGATGTTTTCTGCATCTCCTCTGTGCCTGGTGCAGAGCCAGCCAAGGGAAGTACATGCTAAACAAATGAGGTGACGTGCCTTCGGTCACACAGAGCAGGATGCGAACCCAGGGCTCCCCCCTGCCTGCCGCGGGATTCTTGCCCCAGACCTGGCTGCTCTCCAGCCTACCCTGCTTTCTCTTGGACACTGACAAAGGTCAAGAGCACAGGCTCTGAGTCTAGCGGATTCACGCCCAAATTCCAGCTTCACTTCTTACCACTTTGACTCCTGATTTCCCCACCAGCGAATGGGGCTAATTACAGAACCTACATCATAGGGCTGCTGGGGGGAATCTCTGGATGAAATCATCTGCTTGCGAATAAGTGACCGGCACAAAATAGGCACTCAATAAACATAGATATTATCGTGACACGAGTTTTGTATGAGTGTGTGGGGTAGGGAGGGATTTGTCTTGAAATTCTTTTCTTAGGCATCATCTTGCCCTTCCTTAATCCAAGGCATGCTGAGCCCTGCACGGGGCTGGACACAAGGTCATGCTCGGGCAAGGGCTCCCTATAGATCTCAGAAGCTTGAGAACAATGACGTCAATTGCCCACTTACATTCTAACATTCTACAAACAGGTAGCATTTCCTACTTTCCCCCAGGTCCTGGGGTAGGGCTGGGGATCACGGATAAGTTGACCCTGACCTGCCTTTGTAGACTATCCACCTGGTGGCTAAGGTAAGACAAGGTTACAGGACTCTCTGATACACAGTTGCTGACAAGTCTTATGTGAGAGGAGCACAAGGGCTACCTCGAGGAAGATGCATTCCCGCTGCAGCAGCGGCTGCTGATGTTCACCCACATCTGTCCCTCGTCTTCGCAGGTGTGCTGCTGGACTACATTTCCCAGGCTCTCCCACAGTTCAGTGTGGCACGTGACCCAGCTGTGGGGACTGAATGTGGGCTGCGGTGATGGGTGTCGCTTCGGAGCCCTGCCTCCAGACCCCCAAACACTCCTTCATACTCTCTTTGCCCTATGAATGGCTGGGGCAGTGATGAGCCCCAGGACCACCTTGAGACCCACATATTGAAGCTTTAGCCTGAGTCCCAGAAGAACCAGCTAAGAGTCTCAGAACTGTTACAGAAGCAAGAACTCTTTTTCTAGCCTATTGTATTTGTAACATTCCATGTGTAACAGTAGCCAGGGTTACCCTAGCTGATAATCTGCCATGAAAACCTGATTTTCTTTATTATGTATCTTTTTCCTGCATGACTCTAACAATTACCTTTGGCTCTACAGTACTAAATTACCAGCGCTATTGTCCCAGCTTAATTCTTTGTGTCACTGGACATGACACTCCTAAACAGTGTTATTTCCGATTGGGACGTTCTTCCTCATTCATTCTCTGTTTTCGTGGATTTGTTCTTGGCATTGTTGCCTGGAACTAGATCTTGAGCTAGATTTTTCTCTCTCCAGCCCTCTTCCAAGTCTGTAGACACTGGCCCACCCTGGATTGTTGTAGAGAGGTTCAAGACCCGTCTGTATTACCCAGGGTCCTGGCAGGAACCAGGCAAACACTCAGGCTGAATAACTGAGGGGAGTTTAATAAAGAAATTATATTCACTCAGTTAGAAGATGAATAAGGTCTGAGGATCTAATGTATAACAGGATGGTTATGGTTGATAACACTACTGCATAACTGAGATGTTGAAATGTGCTAAGAGAGTAGAACATAAATGTCCTTACCAAAAAAAAAAAAGGTAAATATGTGGTGATGAGTGAGTTAGTTAACTTGATGGGGGGAAGAAATCATTTCACATGTATATGTCCATCAAATCATCTCATTGTACACTTTCAAAACCTTACAATTTTATCTGTCAATTATACCTTAATAAAGCTGGGAAAAAAATGATTTACAAAGCTGTGGGTCTGTGAGGCCCTCGGTGCCCAGCCCACATGCCCTCCGCATCACCTCTGCATGGCGCTTTCCTGCAAGTACTGGAATCGGGCTCCTGCTCACTCTCTGCTATAAGGAGCAGACTTAGCTAGCATGTTGAGCCAGCCCAGAGTGCCGGGCAATTGATGTCTTGGAAGCAGCCCTCCAACAAAGTCAAAGCGCAGTCGGTAGATCAACCTCCCGGCTTCCTCACTCCTCAGCCGGGTTAACTCTGAGAGACACATTCCACACTGTCTCCCAGAGCCTCCCTGAAGGACTGAGCTCTAGGTGCCTCGGGTCCCTAGCTTGCCTGCATTGGCTAGGCACTGCCCGTCCAGTGTTTCCCGGGACCTCTTCCCAAATAAACAACGTGCACTCGCATCTTTGCTTCAGGTTCTACTTCTGGGGAACCCTAACCTAGAGCAGTTTATGGAGAACAATAAGGGGGGGGGGCGCAGGAGGCTGAGGTAGTAACAAAAGGAATCCCTGCCTTTGAAGATGGGCAAGAGGGACCGGTGTGGAATGGACAAGACCTCCTGCCAGGAGCTGGGGGCTTGGTAGAGAGACACGGCTGATCCAGTGACTATACGAGGGGGAACGGGGACAGAAGGAGTAAACATCCTGACTTCTCCCTCCTCCCATTTTCCGATCTCCTTGCTGGTGCCCCTATCCACCGAACCCAACCAGAAGCCGGAGGACAAGAGAGCCTGCTGGTGTTTCCCTAGCGGTCAGGCTGCCTGGCACACAGCAGCCAGGAGAAGCATAGGGGGTGCGTTTGAGGGGGGCGGCAAACAGAAGATGTGCAGCACACAGCCTGATTGTTTCTCTTTGTCTTTGACCTGCTTGGAAGGCAGAATTTTGGTAGTCTAGGATCTGGGAAAAGGCTCTTCCAGGTATCAGGATGGAGTAAACTCGGGTGCAGAGACTGGAGGGCTGGGCTGCACAGGCACCAGCATTCCTGCTATCTTCCGCACAACGATCTGCCCCCAAGACTGAGTGGCTGCAAGTATCAATTTTATTACATACCCCAATTCTGTAGGTCACGAATTTGGGTTGGGGTCAGCTGGATAATTCTTCTGTTCCTCACAGCATGACTGAAGTCCCCTATTCAGCTAGCAACTGTTTTGATCTGGGGGGTTGTCCAATGTGGCTTCATGAATGTTTTGTTTCTTGTTGCAAGACTGGAGTGACTTTAAGAACGATGGGTTCTCAGGGCACCTGGGTGGCTCAGTCAGTTGAGCGTCTGCTTTCAGCTCTTGTTGTGAAACCAGGGTCCTGGGATTGAGCCCCACACCAGCTTCTCTGGGGCAGGGAGCCTGCTTCTCTCTCTCCCTCTGCCTGCCTCTCCCCCTGCTTGTGCTTTATCTCTGTCAAATAAATAAAATCTTAAAAAAAAAAAAAAAAAAAGAACTATGGGTTCTCCAGCATGACAGTCTCAAGGTAGTTGGACTTCCTACACAGAGACTCAGGGTTCCCTGGGAGAATGTTCAAGAGGCCGCAGTGGAAGCTTAAAGGCTTTTTATGACCTAGTCTCAAAGTCCAGAGATGTCATTGCCACTGCGTTCTATTGAACAAGTCTGTCCAGCCAAGTCAGATGCAAAAGGAGGAAAATCTTGCAATGGGAGGAATAGCAAAGAACTTTTGGTGACCTTTACTGAACCAGCGAGTCGTCCGGGTTGACTAGCATTTGGGGAATGTGCTGGGAAGTCAAGGGCCAGATGTTGGAGAGGGTCTTGAAAGTCACGACAGGAGCTGGGGAGATAGTAATAAGGTGGAGAGTGAAGGTTCTAGAGTTGGGTTCAAATTCAAACGGGTTGTGGTTTCAGTATGCAATTCTAATCAGCACCAGATATCAATGCCAATGATTGCCAGACCATACTTTGAGTAGCTGGAAACTGTTTTATTTTTTCTTCCAAATAAAAGCTTGATCCTGTTTTGCCTCCATTTATACCCTTCACTGATTTTCCAGTGCTCTCAGGGGGAAAGAACGATCAATCCCTCACTGTGTCCCACATGCACCCCCATGTGATCTAGCTCTCACCTGACTATCTAGCCCCACACCCCATCCTCTTTTCCCCTTATTTATTAATTTATTTATAATATTATGAAATGAAATAAAACCACCATGCTACCCAAGCACTGGAACATTACCAATAACCAAGATGTACCTGTAAGCTTCTCTTCTCCCTCTCCTTCCCCATTCCCCTGAGATAACCTTTCTTCTCAAATATGTGTTTCTCTTTCTCTTTAAAAGTTTTTTCTACCCACGCATGTCTCTAAACATGCATATTTTTGGTTTTGCTTTTATTATGTGTTCTAAAAGTTGCACCATAGCGTATGTAGTTTTCTGCAACTTTTTCCATTCAAAATTGTTGCCGAGATCTATCTAGCCCTTCTGCCTGCAAAGTCCATCAATTCCACCATTGTGTAAGTCTACGGTGTGAATATTCCAGTTTATTTGCCCACTCCCTGTAAACGGGCATTTGGGAAGTGTTTCCAATGTTTTTGTTGTTAGGAACAGTGCTGGTGTGAACATCCTAGAAAAGTTCTCTGACAGCACGCAAGTAGGTTTCTCGAGGGTAAATGCTTAGGAGGAGATTTGCTATGCCCCCCTCCTCGCCTTTCATGCCCCAGCTCTCTGGAGTCTTACAGAGAACGTTCTCTCCCCCTCGGCTGCCCTCTTCCACCCCACTCCCACGCACCCCAACCCCCTGATCTAGGAAGCTCAGAAGACCCTCCCCCAACCTGCAAGCCCCGGCTGGTCCGCATTAAACCCCCTAACTATACATTTACGTTGTGCGATTATGTGATGAGCGTGTGTCTTGCTCAGTAAAGTGCAAGCCCCACGAGGTCTGTGACGCTCACCGTTTCCCTGCTTCCAGCCCAGGTCGGCCTGGCACTCTGCAGGCGCCCAGGCGGTAGCTCGACTGCTGCTTGAGGGGCCAGGCGGAAGGCAGAGCCGGCCAGGCGGCTGGAGCTTGAGCCCACAGGTGGCTCCAACCCTGCGTCCCGAGGCCAGCGACTTCGGGTGGGCCACAGCCGGCTGGTCCCCAAGCCAGGCCAGGAATTTCAGAAAATGCACATCCTTGTCTTCGAGGCGGGGTTCGGCGAGGGGGCGGGGCCCGGGCAGGGCCGGCGCTTCGGTGAGGGGGCGGGCCCCGTGCGGGGCGGGGCGGGGCGGGGCCGGACCCCCTTAAGAGGATCGTGGCCCGCAGCCGTCCCGGCAGGTCCCCGGGGTGAGCACCGACCGGTGGAGGGAACCGCGGCGCACGCTTGGCACCATGACCCAGACGCCCTCCTTCGACAAGCCCAAAGTGAGCGCGGGCGGGACTCGGGGTCCGGGGGTTCCCCTGGTCTGGCTGCAGGGCTTATGGGCGTCCACAGCCCGGGAGCGAACCGGGGCCTCTGCAGCCACTTCCTCCCTTCAGTTTAGGCCCTCGCTGCCGCCAGGCAGTTTAATGAGACAATGAAGCTGGGAGGGTCCCGAATCCCAAGGCGCCCCCGACTGGCTTCCGCGCTCTGCTTCTGCCCGGGATTTGGCCTCTCGGAGTCTCAGTTTCACTACCTGTCAAATGGGCCTCGGGGCACCGCCAGCGCTGGGTAGCTGTGGGAGCCTAGGCAGGGGGCTTGACCACACGAACCTCAGCTGTAAAATGGGGCCGGGTGTCTACATCCATAGGCACCTAAAGTGTTGTTGAAAGAGCTTTGTAGTCCAGCAATATGATGGTTTTGTGAGCCACGGAGCTCAGGTTTGTGGATGTGCGGGTCCGGAGGACCACGCCGTAGAGCAGAGCGGAGGGATCAGGGCGCCCCCTCTCCCTGCTGGGCGCTGAGTGGGCCTTAGGTTCATTCCGGGCCAAGCCACAGCCCCTGGCCTCAAGGGATAACTCCGTGGCCCCTCTTCCCACCAGCTATAGCCTCTTGGGAAAGGCTGGATCAGGTAGGGTCTGGGCCCACTGGGCAGGCTTTGGAGCACTAAGATTCAGTCTACAGGGGAGAGGAGGGGTCCAGAGGTCTGTCCAGCAGAGTGAGTCCGCTAGCAGGATTTGAGATTGCTGGGGGGTCACGGGAAGCAGTGAGCTGTAATCAGACTCAACTTACCTCTCAGAAAAATAGGTGTGGGTGATGACGGCAGGTATTACAAGTGTTGGTGAGAATTGCGCGTGTGTATAGGAGTGCGGGGGTGGGGGGTGGGGTGGGAGTGGGAGGTGGGGGGGCAGCACTGGAGGGGGTATGGCCCCGCCCCCGCTGCTGCTGCCCCCACCGTAGGCTCAGCTACCCCTGCGGTGTGTTGTGATCTGGGGAGCTCTCCTGCCGGACCCCATGCCCTGTCTCTACACTCTTGTCTGGGTGCCCCATCACTGGAGCTTCTTTCCTTGTGAAGTCATTTTGGGTTTTTTTCCCTCCTTTTTTTAAATGCTTTTGGATCCGCCCTGCCCTTGGGAAGGTGGTTCCCCTGATACGAATCCTGAGGCAGTAGACAAAGTTTCTTGACCGGGAGTGGAATTGGAGTTAGTAAACCTTACTATATGCACCCCACCCGCCCTTGCTTGTTACCCTTGTAACAGCCCCGCAAGGGAGGGACTGTTCTAGTTTTGGGTTTCACCCACTCCTATCTGCTTCCGGCTGGCAGGTTATTTCCCCTCTCTGGGCCTCAGTGTCCACACCTGGGAAATGGGCCCCACCTGCTTGGCCAGGGGATGTCCAGAGGTTACAGGGGAGAGGGAAGGTAGAGTGTTCTCCCCTGTGTAGAGGAGACATGGTTAAATTTTATATCGCAGGGAGGGGACAGGCCTGAGCTGGCAGGAGAAGCAAAGAAGAGCGGGTCTCAGCCACTGCGACCGGGCCAGCTCCCTGCCAGCTCCCTGCCTTCCCGTGGGTGGGGCAGATCCTAACTTAGTAGCTGGAGCTGATTAAGTTGTTACTGCTTGGGGCGCCCTTCTGAACAGGTCACTTTCATTAATTCATTTGATTCTAGCAGTGACTCTGTGAGGTCCTTGATATCATCCCATTATAGAGATAATAGAGGCACAGAGAGGTTAATGAGGCCCAAGATCACACATCAAGAAAGTAGCCAAACGGGTTGAGCCCACACGGGCTGGCTTCAAACATCCCGTAGCCAGCTTTCCAGAAATGACCTTTGCAGAAGCCTCTGGAGTTAGAGGTGCTAGTGCCCCGCGTGTGGGCCTCCGGGACAGGAGCCTCTGCTGGGCCGTTGGGCTTCTCGTGCCCACTATGAGGTGAGGCCCAGGAGGTGGCCAGCTTTAAGAAGGCAGAGCAAGGCTGTGCTTTGTAAACCGTAATGTGTACTCAAGTCACCTGAGTACCTTGTTAACATTCAGGTGCTGAATTGGGAGGTTTGGGGTTGGACTTGAGATGTTCCCTTCCGACAGGCTCACACGCAATGTTACCACCACGGGACCACAGACCACACTTGGAGTAGCAAGGCCCTAGGTGGCTGCCTCCAGGGTCTGACTGTGTTATTCTAACAAACGCTTTCTGAGCACCTGTTGGCCATTAGAAGCGGTACCCAGGAGGCGGAGGGGTGGCCCTTATCAGTCTATTTCTACACGAGGCAAGGCCGTAAATCTCATGGTACTCAGGAGTTCTTTGTCATTGAGGACAATGCTGGTCACATGCCCGTTTCTGTAACAATCGTGGGCACCGGGCACCTTCCGTGATTTACATCCCAGTTCTCTGAACAACTGGACAAGGCAGATCTCCTCCTCCCCCTTTAACAGACCAGGAAACCGAGCGGTAAAATGACTTGTCCAAGGTCACACAAAAGGAGCATCTCAAAGCTGTAGACCAGCAAGTGAGCTGGCCCAGGTTGGAGGACCACAGTTTCTATGCCGTCCCCCTGTGAGGCAGACAACTTGGGCTAAATCTCCCATGTAAATTCAAGTAGGCTCTGTGCCCAGCTTGGGGCTTAACCTCACAACTGAGATCGAGAGTCGCACGCTCTTCTGACGAACCAGCCGGCGCCCTGGCCACGTCATTTTTTCTTTCTCCTTTTTGAATGTTTACCCTGTACCAGGCACTGTTCTGCTTTGCATATACTCATTTAATGCTTGTGATATCGCTTTAAGGTGAGTCCTCTTCATTTCTATAGGTGGAAATGGCTTAGACAGGGGATGGAACTTTCCAAAGTCACACAGCCGGAAAAGCAGAGTTGGACTTGAACCCAGTTCTACCTAAAACTGGAATAGATACCGCCAACTGGCAAGGCAGTTGGCCTTTCACACTTTGGGGGGAGGGGTGGACTCAGAGTCACCTTGGGACCAGAGAGATTGGGCGGTGGCCCCTGCCTCGCTCTTTGGCAGCCACAGAGCTCAGGTGGACATTTTTCGGAAACTCCACCTCCTTCTCTGTGAAAATGGGTTGATTAAAGCCAAGGTCATGGGTTCTTGGGGAAATTGTGCTGAGCGGCACTCACGAAGCCCCTGGCTGGCAGCCAGCCCTTGAGGGTGCTTTTCCTCCCCCCTGGGGTTGTAGTGCCCATCCCCCACCCCCAACCAGGCCCTCTGGGGGCCTCCTTCCCCCACAGTCTTTCTTACTCTTGACTTCCTCTTCCTGCTGCAAAGCCACTGAAAAGCCCACCGTTGGCACAGCTTTGGCCCTCTGTGCGTTTTGGTTACCAGAGAGTCACTTGTTTTTATTTTTTTACTTATTTGAAGATTTTATTTATTTCAGAGCAAGCTAGGGAGCATGAGTTAGGGGGAGGGGTAGACGAAGAAGCAGACTCTCCGCCCAGGAGGGAGCCTGATGCGGGGCTCCATCCCAGGACCCCGGGATCATGACCTGAGCCAAAGGCAGCTGCTTAAGCAACTGAGGCACCCTGAGCCACCTGTTTTTAAAAAGCCCCTCAAGGACCTTGCCTGACCCATTATAACTTACGGGGCACTTTGGAGGGAAGGGAATGAGTGAGATTGGGTTTCAAGGAAGCCTTTTGTTTGACAGAGGAAGCAAGGACCAGGGGGCGGGGCACGTGGTCACACAGTGAGGTGACCTCTGATACTGCATCCAACCTTGGGGTTGGCCTGGCCTCGATGGCAAGGGGCCCCGTGAGCTGGGAGGAATGTGTCTCCCTATCCAGTTGTCGTAGCGGTTGCCCCTCTGTGGCAGGGAAGGGAGCACCGTGCCTGGCTTTGGACAGGGGAAAAGAGTAAGCCAGAGGGCCACAGTGAGGTTCAAGCCTATATGAACTCAGAGTTTTGGGGGCAGGCTCGCTCTCACCCCTTAGGGTTCGGAGGACCCAGAGCAGCAAGGTGAGGGAAGCACAAGCCCCAGGATCCTTGTGACCATGGGGGCCGAACAGGAGTTTTCCTGTCTCTACAATGGGAATCCGATGGGGGGGGGGGGAGGTGCACGCCGGTGCTAGCTGCTGTCCATCATTACCCTTGTCACTGTTCTCAGTCCCGTTTAGACTTTTACCAGCGTTGACTCAGCACTGATAGCAGGATGGAGGGAGTGGATTGTGGGTTTACAAGCTCTGGTTTTGACTCAAACAGCTTCCGGCTGTTAGTACTTATTAGTCTGGTTCCTTAATCTCTGCGTCTCCGTCTGGTCACCTAGGGAATGGGGAGTAACTATGCCGGTTCCTCGGCTGTTACTCCACAGGATGTGCCCCTGCTGCAGACAGGCCCTCCCTGCTCTGACATCTCTGGGGGTCCGGGGGTCGCTTCCAGCAGCACGGAGCGCTCAGTCGGGCCCCAAGACTGCAGGCGGCACCAGTGCGCGGAGCCTTCATCACTGAACCTCTGAGCTGTGGGAGCTCAGAGGGGGCTGAGCACGGAGGGCTTCCTAGAGGAAGTGTGACCAAAGCAATATGTCAGCCCCGGGCTTTACCCTAAAGGTCTGCTGAGAGGCCGTGGTGGGCACTGACCCCTGGCACCCCGCAGCTCATTGCCGAGAGCTGGGCTAGGATGGGAGAGGCTGGCTGGCTGGTCGGGCTGGGGGGGCAGGCATCTGCGGCTCATCTAGGTTGTGGGGGCCAGTCAGGCGACGCTGGCCACTCTGCCCTGTCCGGGTTCTCTTCCAGGCCCAAGGGCGCTGGTCAGTCCCTCCGTTGCCCCAGGGAGAGGACACAGCACTGATGGCCTGAGACAGCTTCTGGTCATTTGAGGTGTACTGAGTGCTTTTGGCTGTGCGGGGCATGGTCCTAAATCCCTAAGACACAGCATCATGACCGCACTTTGAGGGAACTCCTAGGGAGACAGCCAGGGTAAATGAATTTAAAAAGTCAGCGCTTTGCAAACAAAACCGCATGGTGGTTGGGAGAGCCTGGGGAGAAGTAATTTGACTCGGGCGTGCCTCGAAGGCATAGGGCCTGCCAGTTAGGAGCAGGAATTCGGGAATTCGATCTCAGTTTTCAGTCTTTTGTGGCCCAGGAGTCCGTGACCTGTGACCTTGTCCTGGATCTGCCTCTGACGCCTGGGGTGAGTGAATTGTGCCTCCCCAGCTGCCTTGGCTGGCTGGCTGGCAGCTCCTGAGAGCAAGACTCAACATGCTTGCCCGCCCCCAGTGTGCCCAGCACCCACGGGGCTCAGGAAATACTTGGTCACTGGGGATGCTCCCTACTCCTCTGGGATTTCCCGCTTCTCTGGGAATGCTTGCTGAGTCAGCCTCCTGGAGAACAAGTGCAGGGGGGTAGGGGTGGGACTCCCCTCCAGAGCGAGAACTGGGCTGGGCACAGGGCAGGGGTGTGGCCCCTGGGGAGGACCTGGGCTTACAGGTAGAGATTGGGGTTCTCACCCAGCTCTGCAGCCATCAGCCTGGGGGGCATAGGGCAGCGGCAAGTTTACCCCTCCTAGCCTCCAGTCCAGCGCCATCGAGCACCTTGCCAAGGGTCACGATTAATTGAGATAAAGGACCTGATAACAGGAAGTAGCTGCTGTTACTGCTGAATTGTTCGTGACAGCTTCTCTGAGGCTAAGCCTACAGGGAAAGCCTAGTAAGAGCTCTGGGACTCAGACCCGGGTTCAAATGCTGACTGCGTCACCGCTTGCCTTTGTGTTTCTGGATCCTTCTCAGAGTTCAGGTTTCTCCTCCGCAGAATGGTAGTGAGTGAGGTTCCTGCCTTCCCGGTTGTGAGGATTGAAATCCGTTAATGTCTGTACCTGTTCCAGCACATAGTAGATACTCAATAATCAGAGGACACTGCTGTTCCTTTTCCCTGAAGGGGGACAGCAGAGCAGGGTCCCCACTCCATCTCTGAGCTTACACCCCATTGTCACTGGGAGTATGCAGACAGATGTCTTCATGGGTAGAGGTATTTTCCAGGAAGTTCTGTGGGAGGCTTGCCTGAGGTTGGGCTCCCTGAGGGTGGTTGCTGCCTCTGCTTGTCCCCTGAAACGTCCCCAGGGGTGCTCTTGCCTCCTGCTTCCCGGCTGGCTCTCTGAGCCCCTCTTCCCCTGCTCTGCTGCGCTGGGGAGCATCTCCTGCATCTGGAGCTGCAGGCGGGTACTCCCTGTGGGCGCTTATCCCTTGTCCTGACTGCTGGGCAGCCCTGTCTTCTGTTCTGCTTAGCATACGGCAGCCAGAAAGAGCTTTTACGCGGTGCCTCCTAATCCAAAACCCTTCAGTGGCCCCTCTTAACTGTGACCTGGGACCACTCCCTGTCCGACACCCCCTGACCTTCTGCGGCGGCCTGTCTCTCCATGGACCTCGTTCTCCATATCAAGCCAGTTCCGTCCCTGCTGTCTGATTCCGGTTCCTCTGCTCGGGCCCTTCAGTCCTCCCTCCTTTCCCCCTGGCCAGCTCCTCCCAACTCCTCCTGATTTATCCCTTCTCCGCCATTGTCTCCTGTAACCCCTCTTCTCCCGCGGCCTTGTAGCCTGGCCCAGTCACTCCCACCA
Source organism: Nasua narica (assembly GCA_028533885.1). Classification (NCBI taxonomy): domain Eukaryota; kingdom Metazoa; phylum Chordata; class Mammalia; order Carnivora; family Procyonidae; genus Nasua; species Nasua narica. The sequence goes on along the minus strand of CM052811.1, from coordinate 107,615,874 downwards.
CGCACAGAAGCCATTCTCTTCACCCCCATCTGCCTCTAGTCCTTTCTCCAGCCCTTTCTTCCCCTTCAGGGGTGAAATTCTGGGAAGAAGAATCTGCACTTTCTCCATTTTATTTCCTCTACTTATTTCTTGCCCCATTCCAGCACGGATTCGGCCCCCGCAGGCCTCTGGAACATTCCCGTAGGTCAGCGGTTCTCAACCTTGGCTTCGTGTATTGAAAACCAGCAAGAACCCCACGCTCAGGCCCAGGCCAAAGGACTGTGACGTCGCAGGCCAGGGTGGGCCTAGGCGTAGGCGACTTTCCAAAGCTTCCCAGGTGCTCCTCAGGGTCAGCCATGGCTAAGCACCTCTCCTCTGGGCCTGGCGACCTGTGGCCTTAGCCCCAGGGACAGATGTCTGTCCTCTTGCTTGACCTCTGGCTGGACCTGACTATTACTTTCATGCAGCTGCTGTAACGAATCACCACACACACACACACACACACACACACACACACACACACACACACACACGGGAGAGCTTAGACCAACAGAAATCTTTGCCCCATTCTGGAAGTCAGGAGTCCAACATGAAGCTGTCGTTGGTAGGGTTGCACACCCTCTGAGAGATCCATTTGTCGCCTTCTCCGGCTTCAGGTGGCTCCGGGCCATCCTTGGCTCACGACCGCACAGCTCCCGCCTGCCCCTGAGGTCCCCTTGCTGCTGCTGCGTTATCCAGATTATCCTGGATAAACTCCTCAAGACCTTAAACCACTTTTTATTTTATTTTATTTTATTTTATTTTGCGCCATGGGAGGAATACAGGTTCTGGGGATTTGGACGTAGGCCTATTTGGGGGGCTACTGTCGCACTGACCTGGTACACTGCCACTCCTTGCAATCTGACTGCCCCTCGCCTTCTGCACACCCCCCTCCTGGTTTCCCTCCTGCCCGTCTGGCAGCTCCTTTCCGGGCTCCCCCTCTCCTCCAGAGCCACTGGGCGCTGGTGCTTCTGGAGGCTTCCTCCCCTGCCCCTTCATCGACCCGCTCGAGCGCACTCGAGACCCCAGCTTCAGCCGTCCGTATTCCTGCTTGCATTGCCAGCCTGGGTCTCTGAGCACACTAGAACTTTCCATGCGTTGGCTCTGTCCATTTACATCTGGAGGGCTCAAAGGTGTCCCAGCCGAATATCCCTAAGATCAAACTGACTGTGTCCCTCTCTCCACGCCTCGCCCCTCCTTCCCCCTTCGCACTTGGGCTTCTTCCTGTGCCATGTCCAGAGCATGGGAATCACCACCCACACCCACCCAGGCCTGACCTGGGGCTTCCTCCTTGACCTCTCCTTTTGCCCGCCCACCCCCGCCTTTCTGTATCTGTCTTGCCACCCTGGTCCAAAGCACCACCATCTCTCATAAACTGGACCGAGGTAGCCTCCAACTGCTCTTGCTCTGAGTCGGCCTCGCCCTCTAACTGACTTCAAACCCTGCTGTGGCTTCTCTGTGCTCTCAGCTAAAACTATTCCCTGTGGCCTGGGTGGCCCTGCAGCCTGTCCGGCCCCACGATCCCTCCCTTCTCAGAGTTGGGTTTCGGTTCCTCCCCTGCACCACAAGCTTGCCTACCACATGGCCTTTGCACGTGCTGTTGTTACCTCTACCGGGAATGATCTTTCTTTCTGCCTCCTTGGCCTGCCTTTGCCTGGCTGTTCCTCTTCATCTTTTGGATCTTGGCTCAAGCCCTCTTTTCTCCGGGAAGTGATTGTTGGCCCTTGAGCTGGGTGTGGTCTTTTGTTTGTTAGCTCTTTTGTAGGACTGTGCCTCTTGAGGAGTTGTCTTGGCTTGTGATTGTACATCCGTCGCTGACATTTATTTACTGCCTCTTCCCGGGCGGGACCATAAGCATCACAGGAGCAGGACTCTGTGCCTTGAGCTTAGCTCTCCATCCCTAGCATTCGGCAGTTTGGTGAATTCTGGACTCTTCACCGATGCCGTTTTAGCATTTGCTGCGTGCTAAGTGCTGCACTTGCGCACTACACGTGTGACCGTGGTCAAGCCTTGTGAAGCCCTAGGAGGAAGGCTTCTTCTCCTCCCTGTTGGACCGATGAGGGTGCCAAGGCACTGAAAGTGAACTCACTTTTCCAGGCCACTGGGGAGCGAGTGGTGGAGTCAGGATTCCAGCTCTAACCCCAGTGTCCTCCCTCTCTGGCCAGATCCTCAGCAGGGCTGTGAGCTTGTGTGGGTTTAGGACAACAAACCCTGCAGGCTCAGAGAGGGCAGGGCTCCTGTCCGAGGTCACACAACTCCTTGGCAGTTCCCTGGGCCGGAAGCTTGAGTGTTCCCGACGCTGAATGTTTTTTGAGAACGCGATAAAC
>CM052811.1:107495138-107613029 GCA_028533885.1 Nasua narica | reverse complement strand
TTAGGGTGGGTTATCAATCACCAGGGTGGTATATCCTGTTGTGCTCATTAAGGGGTCAGAGAGCACGAACTAGTGGAGCAAGAAGGCCAGAGTCCGGGGCAGGGTGGAGGGAGGAGAGAGGAAGGAGAGGACCTGCCCCCGTGGGGAGGCTGGTTGGATCTTCTGTTTCCCCCCATACCTTGGCATCTCGGGAGCAGTCGAGGTGCCTCGGTGGGCCCATGGGGCAGGGGTGTTATGGGTGCCAGTTGGACTCTAAGCTCGAGGTCAGTAGGTAGGGGACCTGGGAGTTGGTCGGACTTAGTTATGGATGTCCATAAACACACTGGAGGACTTCCTGGTGGTGGTGGGCTGAGAGAAGGAAGGAAGCCCCTCTCTCCCTCTGGGCAAATCCAGTGGCCTGTCTTCTGCCTCTGGGATTTGGGCCTCCACTGACTGTGTCCTTACCCACTTCTCCTCTTAGCTCCTGTGATCCTGTCCTCTCTGGGGCTTTTCCTACCTCCCTCTCCGTCTCCTTCATGAGCCTGTCTGCTCTTTTGCCCCAGAACATTCTGAATCTGGCCCTGCCCTCCTCCCTTGACCAGCCTGGCCTGAGCCACCAGCATCCCTCACCTGGACAGTGGCAATGGCTTCCTGACTGGTGTTCAGGCGGCCCCTCTGGCTTCCCCATCTCCTGTGTCCAAAGTACTGTAGTCTGACCTTGAAAGCTACTCTGACCAGTCACTCGCCAGCTCCAACCCTCCCACACTCCCAGCTTGCTCGGTGTCAAAGCCAAAGGCCGTTCATGGCCCTTAAAGACCAGCAAAGCCTGTGTTGCCTCTCTGACCTGTTTTGTTTTTTTTTTTTTTTTATCTACTTTTGTTCTACTTGCTGAAGGAGCTTCTCTGCTATATTTTTCATTCATTTTATTACATCCTGATGACCAGCCCGTATTCATTTAGATTTTCAGGAGCTCCTTCTTACTCTCAGGGTCCCCTTTCTGAGAGGGGTATTCTGTTTCCGGGTGGGCCACTCTTCTCCCGTCTGGGAGGCGCTCTCCTGCAAGGGTTTTAAGTTTTCTTTTCCCTGTGCTGTTTCCTCAGAGCTCCTTCTGTCTCCTGTTTTGTCCCTTCGTGGTAGAAGCATTTCTTGGAGGTCTGGTGGTCTTTGCCTTCCCCTTTTATCTTCAAAGTGGGAAAACCGAGGCCAGGGTGGCCTGTGAGTCATGGCGGGGGAGGCAGGCCTGGCCTCACCCCTGCTGCCCCTGGCGGGGAGGAGGAGGAGGCCCCACGCAACGGGCTGTGGGTGGAGAGGGGAGATGCTGGGATGTGAGCCTCCGCCAGGCCCTCTCGAAGGCCTATCTCTAAGGATGCATGGGCTGGATGGAGGCGGAGGGCGGAAGCGGGAAGTCCGGCCCCTGTCCCGGGCATTGTGGTGCTGCGGTTACGGCCCTGATAACCTCTGACCTGGCCGAGAACCAGCTGGCTCTACCCTCTCTGGGGCCAAGGAGGAAGCTGTGGGTCCAGCAGCTGCCCGGTTCCCAGGCGCCAGGGGTGTATGTGTATGTGTGTGCGTGTGCACACATGTACGTGTACCTATGGACTTCAACCCCGGGTGTCCCCCTTGAGATTCCCTGGCTGGTCACGGCCTTGGGGACCTGGGGGGCGGGGTGCTAGAAGGATTCCAGCCTGCGTTCTACATGCCCCAGGCCTCTGTTTCCCCATCTGTGCAATGGGACGAGTTGGAGGAAGAGGTCCCCAGGTTTCCTGCCCCGGTCCCTGTGAGGAGGAGTTCGTTGGGTCCCGCGCAGAAGTAGCCCACCGCCCTCACTGCTTTGTTCCCAGGAAGAGGGGGATTGCCCTCCCCGCTGAGACGGCAGAGGAGCTGCAGGACATCATCGGCATGGACAAGCCACTCAGCCTCCCCGGCTTCCTGGCCAAGTTTAACTACTACATGCCCGCCATCGCGTGAGTCCCCACCCCGGCCCCGGCCCCGGCCATGCCCGCCTCCCGCTGCCCGCGCCTCCCGCTGTGGGGTGGGAGAAGGTGCTCGGAAGCCCCAGGTCTGCGGCTTATCCTTACGTGTACTTGTGTGACAAAGGTGCCTTGATTTTTCCCTTCTGGAAAGTGGGTATAACATCTAGAAATTTCTTCAACTTCTACAGGAAAAGCGAGAGTGTGAGGTCAAGAGCTGGCATCCCAGTGCCTGAATCTTTCAGGAAATAACTACGACCTTGGGAGATTTTATCCTCTCTGGGCCTCTGTTCCCTCATCCAGACCATGGGGCTTGTGATCCTGTCCACTTCCTGGGGCTGGACTTTGGGGCGGACACGGCCCAAAAGTCTGAGCTGAGCGCGCTCCCCCTTGCCAGGAAGACAGTTGCTACCTTTATGGCTAGCTGGGCACAGCTGCTTTTACATTCCCTTCTGTTCCTTCCATCTTTTCGTAGCAGAGCATCTTAGGTCTGGAAGACTATGCGTGCAGCGCTCAGAACTGTCGTTTTTGTAGTTGTCGGTGGTCCTGCCACGTGGACACGCTCCTTGCTTGCAGAGGAGGAAACAAAGGCTCAGGAGAGTGTAGGTGCTTGCCCAGGACCCCAGCTGGAAGGGGTGAAGCCCAGATCCCACCCGGAGGCCACCCTGAGCTTCCTGACATGAGGCAGGGTTCCCCAGGGCAAGTGAGAGGCAGGCCTCTGCAGTCTGCTGCCAGAGCTCAGGAAGGAGAAGAGACAAATGGGCAGGGCGTAGTTTGGGAAAGCTGCCTGGAGGATGAAGCATGGCCCAGGCTTTGGGATAGAGAACGTGTGATGTTGTCCTGAGGGCTAGACTGGAGGGAAGGTTTGGAGCATGTGCCAAGTATGGGTTGTTGGAGGACCATTGAAGGAGGTCTGCGAGGCAGATGGAGGCCCTTGGCTGGATAAGTGGCAGGACAGGTAGGAGGAATTCTGGGGAAGGAAGGTGTGTGCCAAGGCTGCTTGCTGGAGGCTTTGGACTCAGCCTGGAAAACACCGCCTGTCCCCATCCGTGGCCCTGGTAAGCAGAGGCACTGATGTGCGCACACACACACACACGCACACACGCACGCACGCACGCACGCCTCCCTGGAAGCACCCGTCCTCTCTCCCCCGACACCCCCACACCAGAACATACACACGGGTAGGGCTCCTGTACAGGCCGAGGCACCTCTCCCATGTCACCCCCAAGGCAGCTCCTGTCCCTCTGGCCACAAGACAGAAGATGCCCAGCTCCCTGAAGGCCCAAGATGACCAGGCTGTTTGGCATCATCTCCTTCTGAGTTGCTTGGCCTTTGGGGCTATGCTTGTAAGACTAATGTCCATACTGTGCCCTTGCCACCATCCACAGGTGTCTGGTGAGAGCCCTCATCTTCTGCCCTTACCCTTCTGCTTACTGCTCTCCCAAACATGGGCCTCCGGTGGCACCTGGGGCAACAAACATACTCCTAACCTCAGTTCCTCCGTGCATGCTGTTCCCCCTGCCTGGAATGCTGTTCCCTGTAGATGCCGTGTGGCTAGCTTCCTCGCCTCCTCCTCAGGGCTGCTCAAGTGTTCCTTTTTCATTGAGGCCTTCCCTGACTGAACCGCTGAAAATCATAGTCCCCTCCCCTGTTTTATGTGCCTCCATAGACCATTTCACCACCTAACCTACTGTAGATGGTATGTTTCACTTACTTACCTGTACTCTAGGCTCCACAAGGACAGGGATTTGTCTGCCTTGTTTGCTGTAATCCCAGTGCTGGTCACTGTGCAATGAACGCGTGCCACCGACCGTGGGGGAGATCGGGCACCCTCTTCCTGGGAGGCCAGCTCCCCTGCAGTAGGCCCGAGGTCCCAGATCCAGGCCAGGGAAGGCAGCAGCCGCCCATCCTTATCCTCAAAAGCGTGGTACTCCCAGTGACCCTTCTCCTGGGCGTGGCCAGCTTCCCCAAGGCCCTTTGCTCACACATCCCGCATTCTGGTGACCATTCTGTGTTCGCCCTTCACGGTGGGAACTTCCAGCTAGGCCCAGCTCACGGTCACTTGATCACCACTTAGCGTGGCCCTGGCAGGTTGATGTGTGCCTGGCTTCTAGCGCCAACACTCAACAACTAGGGTACTTCAGGGGTCCGTGTGCCCAACCCCGAGCACTGGCCTAGCACCCTTGTCCTCACAGCAACGTTTGATGGAAGTGTCAGGAGATCTAGCCAGAGTCCTGCAACAGGTAAGGGGGGAACCGGGATTCAGGAGTCCCGGGTCTCTCCCCTTCCCAGGGTGCCCTCTGGATTTGCCCGTCTGTGTCCTTTCTCCTCTCTCATTTTAGTTTTATTGGGGCATAATAAGTAGAAATTATGTGTGTGATTTTTTTAAAAAAAAAGATTTTATTTATTTATTTGACAGGAATCACAAGTAAGCAGAGAGGCAGGCAGAGAGAGGGGGGAAACAGGCTCCCCGCTGAGCAGAGAGCCTGATGTGGGGCTCGATCCCAGGACCCTGAGATCATGACCTGAGCCGAAGGCAGAGGCTTTAACCCACTGAGCCACCCAGGCGGCCCTACGTGTGTTTTGATATACATATATGTTGTGAAATGATCACAGTCAAGCTAAGTTAACATATCCATCACTGCAGATGGTTACCTGTTGTTGTTTGCTGCACGCGCGCGGGCATGTGTGTCTGTGTCGGGAACACTCATGATCTACCCTCCTAGCAAATCTCAAGTATATGCTACAGTATTGTTAACCGCGGTCGCCCTGCTGAACGTTCCATCTCCAGAACCAAACCCCTCCTGTAGAACTGAACCTTTGTACCTTTTGACCGACATCTCCCATTGTCCGCTTCCCCCGCTCAAGCGGCCTCGACCACTACTGTTCTACTTTCTGCTTTCATGAGTTGGGCTATTTTGTTTTAGATTCCACGTGCGAGTGAGATCGTGCAGTGTTTGTTTTTCTGCATCTGGCTTATTTCACTTAGAGTGACGTCCTCCAGGTTCATCCGTGCTGCAAAGGGCAGAATTCCCTTGAGGCTGAATGATAGTTCTGTGTGTGTCTGTGACGTTCTCTTTATCCCTGCATCTGTCCGCGGGCCTCTAGGTTGTAGCCACGTCTTGGCTGCCGGGAATAATGCTGAGAGAGTGACGCGCTGCAGATATCTGAGATACTGGCTTCATTTCCTTTGGCTAAAGATCCAGAAGTAGGACTGCAGGAGTGTATGGTAACTTTTTAAAACATTTCTTGCGGAGATTTCACACCATTTTCCGCGGTGGCTGCACCAATTTGCATTCCCGCCAGCAGCGCACGAAGGGCCCCTGTTCTCATCCTCACCGACCCTTGGTGACAGTAGCCGCCCTAACAGGTGTGGGGTCATCTGTCCCTGTGGTTCCGATTTGCATTTCCCTGGTGATCAGTGATGCTAATCGCCAGGGAAACGCATGTTTCTATAAAACTGTTGGCCATTTGTATGCATTTTGAGAAATGTTTATTCGGGTCCTTTGCCCATTTTAATCTGATTATGTGGTATTTTTGCTATTGAGGGGTGGAAGTTCCTCATACCTTTGATATTAGCCCCTCGTCAGCTAGGATCTGCAGGTATTTTCTCCCGCTCTAGTTGCCTTTTCACTCTGGTGAAGGCTCCCCTCGCCGTATGCTTTTGTGTCTGATGCAATCCCACTTATCTTTGTGTTTGGTGCCCATGTTCTCTTGTTTCTCTCCCCTGCTGACCCAGGCCCATCGCCCAGCAAACATCCGAGTGGCCACTATGTCCTGGGCTCTGTCCTGGGCTGAGGGGTGCCAGCCGTGACACGACTGAGGGCAGGACCCCTGTGTACATTCTCGTAGGAGAGATGAAAACTGACTGATAGGTCATGTGATAGTAACGCCAAGTGAGGGTAAAGCCCAGGGGGACGGGTGGAGAATGGCAGAGGAGCCCTTCTGAGGCAAGGTGGTCAGGGACGGGCCCTGAGGAGGCCAGGCTGGAGCCGGATCTAAATGGAGAGGTGCGGGGGACGGTCCAGGGGAAGAGCCCTGCCACCTGGGGTGGGGGGCTGTGAGGACGGAGGTCCTGACCTGGGAACAAGCCTGACTGTGCCTTGGACAGAGAGAAGGCTCTGGTGGCCTCATGGAATGAGTGAGAAGGAAGGTCTGGGTGCAGTGACAGGGGCCAGAGTCTGCAGGCCTTGTGGGCTGGGCCGTGGAATTGAGGTTTCATTCTACGTAGTAGGAAGCCACGAGAGTCAGAGCAGAGGGGCACTGTGGTTTGATAAGCATTTTAAGAAGATTGCTCTAGCTGCTGTGTGGGAAACAGTTGTGGGGACGAGCGTGTAGACACGGAGGTCTGTTCAAGAGGGGGTTAGAACCTGGGTGGAGGGGACAGGAAATGGCGTGTAGTTTGGAGGCTGAACTGACCGGCCCTGCCCTGCTTCTAGAATCTTCTCCAGCAGCTCCCAGACCCTGGGGTGGGGGTCAGAGGTGGGTTTGAGCTGCCGCGGGTTGGGACAGCCTTGCTGCTCCTGGAGCTCCTGTGGGACTCGGGGAAGGTTGTCCCCAACCCCTCTTTTCCCTTCCCAGGGGCTGCCGGGAGGCCATCCAAAGGATCGCCTATGAGTTCGTGGAGATGAAGGCCAAGGAGGGCGTGGTGTACGTGGAAGTGCGCTACAGCCCGCACCTGCTGGCTAATTCCAAAGTCGAGCCGATCCCCTGGAACCAGGCTGAGTGAGTGATGCCTGCTGGGGCCGCCTGGTGCGCGGGAGCCCCGGACCTACTCTTGCTCCCTGGTCCTGTCTGTGGCCTCGGCAAGATTGGTTTAACTGTCGCAGGAGACATGGTTCCCAGCCCTCACCTGGGTTAATTTAAAAAATTTTTTTACCTTTGGTAAAAGTGTCTGGCTATGTTCCCCCCAACCCCTGCCCCCGGACACAGGCCCTCAGTCTAGGAATAGTAACCCCCTTGTCCAGGGACTTCTAGGTGTCCCGTTCTAACCGTGTCACTGAAGCGAGTGTGGCCCATTCCTGCCACCTGCCCGGACCCCAGAGAGCCCTAAGTGCTGTTAGCCGGCTCCCTTGCCCCCTTCCAGCCAGGACTCTGACAGCTGGGGATGCCTGGGAATCAGACGCGGCGGGCTCAGCAGCGCCCTCTGTCCGCGGAGCAGGACTGTGCCCGGACTCCCCCTCCCCCAACCCTCCAGCACCTTCCAGGCTGGAAGCGCCCCAGCAAGCTGGATGGGGCAGTGCCAGGGCTTTGGGTCAGCTCTTTCCCCAGAGGCAGCGTGTTAGCAGGGGCTGGAGCTGCTTCTCAGAGTCTTCCTTGTCTTCCCCCAACCACCCCGCCATGTCCCGGTCCCAGGGTTGTCCCTTAGACCTTCCTTTACCTCTGGCCCATCCCTACTCCTCTGCCCACACAGGGGCGACCTTACCCCGGATGAGGTGGTGGCCCTAGTGAACCAGGGGCTGCAGAAGGGAGAGCGAGACTTCGGGGTGAAGGTGCGGTCCATCCTGTGCTGTATGCGCCACCAGCCCAGTAAGTACGCCTCGGCCCTGCCCGTGGGCCCCGCTCTGACACGCGCCCCTCCCCCCAGCCAGGCACTGGAGCCACATCTGATCCCCACATGCCCCCAACCCCACGGTGTTTGTGGAGCCTGTCAGTAGGGCTTCCTGATGTCACTGGGGCCTACCCTGGGCAGGCGCCGGACTTGCGGCAGCGAGAGACCCTTCTCCCCAGGGAGACCGGGCCTGGCAGCCATACGACCTGCACGTGGGAAGCATAAAACCAAAGGAATCTGAATAATAGGAAGAACCATCTAAGCCAGGTTCTGAGGGGCCCACAGTCCTCCCTTGAGACCCTGCGGGCCGGGCCTCTTCCTGTTGGGCCACAGGCCTCGTGGACGGGTCTCCTTTCTGGGGCCTCCGAGGGTCTCCCTGGTGATGGATGCTGGTCAGACGTGTTGAGCTCGAGCTTCCAAGGTGTGCAGAGCCCACGGCGTGACTTTGGACACGTCCCTTCACCTCAGGCCACGGCTGTGTGTCTGGCGGTGACGGAGCTTTGCTCAGTCTCTGCTCTGGGGGCCAGTGCGAACCGGAGGGTTCGGGCTCACCAAGGGGGCAGGGGGCCCGCGTGTGGGGAGGGACTCGCGTGGGTCTCCGCTGGTCCCCGTAGCAGCCTGTGAGGCCGGGCGGCCGGCACGGAGCCTCCCCTGCTGGGCGGGGGGCCGAGGCTGAGCGAGGGGTGGCCCCTGCTCCTCAGGACGGGGCCCGGCCGGCACGCGGACATGCAGCCCGCTGGCTCCGGAGCCTGCAACTGTTCGTATTTAGACTCCTTGTGGGGACTTGGTTAGTTAAGAGGACAGAGGAGGTCAGCAGTGCGTTTGGTAATGTTAGCGTGAGTGCTGTTCTGGGCTTCGCTGTGAAACCGCGGGGCCTCCGTCTCCTCCTCTGCCGAGGGGGGTCACGCCCCCCTTGAGGGCTGTCGTGGGGACCCAGTGAGAACACGGCCACTTGTTGACCCAGCCAGGCCCTGCCCTTGGTGCTCTGCGCAGGGCCTTGCCACAGGCGGGCGGCGTCCTCTCTGAGAGGAGAGGAAACCGAGGCCCGGGTGGGCGCTTAGGCCATGGCCGTGAGGTGGCGAAGAGCTGGCTCGGGTTGGGGGACGGTGAGCAGGGGCCTCTCGGAGCCACCAGCAGAGGCCGGGTGTCGCCCACAGGCTGGTCCCTGGAGGTGGTGGAGCTGTGTAAGAAGTACCGGCACCAGTGTGTGGTGGCCATGGACCTGGCTGGAGACGAGACCATCCCGGGGAGCAGCTTCTTCCCTGGACACGTGAAGGCCTTCGAGGTAGGTCCCCGGGGAAGGAGGCGGGGAGGGGGGCTGGCACTGGGGAGGCACAGGGCGGAGGGCTCACGTGGACGGGGAGGCTGGGGCCACCTCCGTGTGCCTTGCTGGGGTCTCGGGGGTGCTAGAAACTGGGAATTTAGTGTAAACGGAGGCTCCCACCTGCTGTGGGCACTCCTGTGTGTGAGCGTCTTTCCACCTGTCGTTTGCCAAGTGAACTTGGGTGAGACTGTCCCTTCTCAGGGCTTCTGCACCATCTGTTGGGGTGATTCAAAGCCTCACGACGCACTCAGTCTCCAGGGCCGGAGCTCTGGAGTCTCACCGGCCTGACTCAGAACTTGGCTCCCCTCTTCCTGTTTGATCATCGTCCTGTCACTTTCCTGGGCCTGTTTCTCCTCTTATAAAACGGGTATTAGAATGTTTGTGGGTATTAAGTAACGTAGCCAAGCCCTTTCGTACGGTGACTGACCCATGGTCACGGTCTAGTCAATGGCAGCTACGGCCTAAATGAGGATTACACAGACAGAAACCCCGACTTCCCCATCTTGAGGCAAGCCCCTGACCGAAGAGGGCATGGCTCGAGCCTGCCGAAACTGGGACCTGAAGCATGGCGGGGGCCGGGCCCGCATCCCCGAGGCCACCCCTGACCACCTGTCGCCCTCGCAGGAGGCGGAGAGGAGTGGCATTCACCGCACTGTGCACGCAGGGGAGGTGGGCTCCGCGGAGGTGGTGAAAGAGGTGAGGATCTGGGCTGGCCTGGGGCCCTTCTCCCCCTTCCAGCCCCCTCCCCCCGTACTGGGCTCCACTCCACTTCTCTGCAGGCTGTGGACATGCTCAAGACGGAGAGGCTGGGCCACGGCTACCACACGCTGGAGGACGAGGCCCTTTACACCAGGCTGCGGCGGGAGAACATGCACTTCGAGGTGGGCGGCCCGGCGGTGGGAGGACAGCTGGGAAGCCGGGAGGGCCTGGGAGCACCCAGAGCGGGACCAGCGCGGCGGGAGTGGGCAGTGGGCATCAGAGCTGCCAGCCGGTGGAGGTGGCGGGACGGAGGTCCCGGGACTCAGCGGCTGGAAGGCCGGCGTGGCTCCAGCCTGGGGCTTACAGGGAGGGGGCGGCGTGGCTGGGGACGTGGGCGCGGGTGTGGGCCAGCCACCCATCTGCTCTTCCAGGTGTGCCCCTGGTCCAGCTACCTCACGGGCGCCTGGAAGGTGGACACGGAGCACGCAGCAGTTCGGTGAGGCCCGGTCCCTGGGGCCCATTCAGCTTTGTACCCGGAAAGCCGAGGGTGGGAGGGGAGCGGAGGGACTGGGCCCGGGCCCTGGCGGGGCCTCTTGCTAGGAAGTCTCTTTGAGGCCTTGGGAAGCAGGTGCTGCTGTCCTCATCTTACAGATGAGAAGGCCAAAGCTCGGCGTGCTGTGACATGACGGAGGGAGCCCAGGTCCTAAAGAGCAGAAGCGGGGGCCCTCTCATCGAGCAGTCGTGGCGGGGCGCCCTGCGGGGGAGGGGGCTCGCACACTCCTGGGCGTCTGGGAGAGGAGTCTCTCCAGGTCACGTGGTCCCTGCTCCTAACCCAGCGTCTGACTAAAGGCTTTGGTCCTTCCTCCAGCTGTCCTGTGACTGAGCCCCGGGAGCGGCATCAGGCCTCAGGAGGGCGAAGCCACCTTTTCCTGACACGGGATAAGGTGGCAAGAACTTGGGGCGACCATGGTCAGGCCAAGCTTAATGGCAGGATCTCAGGCTCTGCTGTTCTCCTTACAAGGGGGTCCTGAGATCTGCTTCGGGAAGGGGGAGAATGTGGTGCCGGCAGAGCACCGAGTGGGGGCTCTTGGAGGCACGTGGGCACAGCCTGTGGGCTGGAGAAAGGTGCCCGAATCAGCTACCCAGATTCCATGGTTGCAGAAGTGACAGCCTCGGGAGATGGTGGGGCGAGAGGGCCGAGGAGCGAACCCGCGACAGTGACATTGAAGGGACAGAAGAGACTAGTCCAAGAGATCAAGAAAGAGGGTTTTAAGAACAGTCGACAGGGTACAATCCTACGGAAGTTGAGTCAGCAAAGAGGAAAGGCCCTCTGGGTGTAAGGAGACGGGGGTCTGGGGTGGCGCCAGGAGCCCTTTCCGTGGGTGGTGGTTGAAAAGTTGATCCCAGTGGGATTAAGGGTGAAAGGGTTACAGATGACTGGCCCGGAATGTTCGCTGTGACGGCGAAGGCTGGAGAGGGTGCTGCTTGTTTGGCCTCCCCAGGCCCCCATCCTACCTGTTCCTCTTCCGCCTTTGCCCGGCCCTGGCCTGCTGGGAGGGGTTCGTGTCTGGAGATGCTAGCTCCGTGCTGTCGGGCCGGTCACCTGAGTTGTCCGGATTTCCGTCCCCTGTACGGCGAGCACCTCTTCTGGGTCCCTGGGGGCTGTGGGCACTGTCCACGTAAGAGTGCAGGAGGCTCTCCCTCTCCCCCTCACCCCTGCATCTAGGTTCAAACGTGACCAAGCTAACTACTCGCTCAACACGGACGACCCACTCATCTTCAAGTCCACCCTGGAAACAGATTACCAGATGGCCAAACAGGACATGGACTTTACCGAAGAGGAGTTCAAGAGACTGGTGAGTGGGCGTGAGCCCTGGCGGCCTTGACTCTCGGCGCTGGGAGCGTGTGAGGCCAGCAGGTCTGGGCCAGGCCTCTGGAGATGAAGTCTGCCTCACCAGGCAAAGCCCAGCGGCTCCCGGAGTTAGGCGCCTTCTATGGACAAGATCTCAGGCTGGCACACTGGTCCAGGACCAGATTTTTCAGCCTTTGCTTGGGTTGAGTGCCTGCAAAGAATCTGTTAAAAGCTGTCAACTGTCTTCCCAGAAAGGTGTGCTCAGCTCGAAGATTCTGCACACACTTTTCCGGCCATTCACAGATCCCAGGCTGAGCCCTGAATTTTAGGGGGCTGATCCCCCAAATCTGTCCCTGCAGGAATTTCTCTCTGGCCCCACATATCCCACTCGGTCTCCAATTTCTCCAACTTCCTTATCCCATCACCGTGTCCTGTGGCAGTGCTTTAAGAACTCTGAACCCCATGGCCTCTGCTCTGGCACTGGCTGCCAGGTGACATGGGACATGTCTGTCCCCATTGTGAGCTTAGTCATTGCCCATGCTCATTGAGGAGGATGGCTCATCACTAGATTGCCAAGGGCTCCCTTCCATGCTCTCTGGTTTCATATTATTTGCCATTCTGGCCCTTCTAGAACATCAATGCGGCGAAGTCCAGTTTCCTCCCGGAAGATGAGAAGCGGCAGCTTCTTGATCTGCTCTATAAAGCCTATGGGATGCCATCTTTGGCCGCTGCAGGTGTGTTCCCTGGCTGGGCTTCTGGGCTCTTGACCGGCTGGGCTGCGACCTGGCTTTCCGTGGGATTTCCTACGAGAAGCCCTCCCTTCCCCTCTCCCGTGGCGCTCGTGACGTGTGAGCCTCCCGGACTCCGTGGCCGAGGCTGATGGCGCCTCTCACTGGACTGGCTTACCTTCTGTGTAGTGCCGTCTTCACTACACCGTGAAGTCTCCTCAGGGGAGACTTTCTGAAGCCCGATCCCAAAGGTCTTGGCAACATGGGTCAGGTCCGTGGCCGCCTAAAGCCAAGGGCAGGGCCCAAGTCCTAGCTCTGTTCTGCTCCCTCCTTCCCGTGTGACTTCGGCAAAGCATTCCCTTGCTCTAAGCCTCCGTCTCCCACTCTGCAGAAAGGGGTTCCTCTCTGGCTCTGATGTCCGGGGTACTAGCAGGCACTGACCTTTCTGTGTCTCTGATGTGGCCAGCAGGGCAGCATCCCTGAAGACATCGTGGCCGCCTCTCCAAGCCCTCACCGGGTGGATCCTCCCCGGCGCTGTGGGGTGGGACACCTTTACTCCTTCGAGGAAGATTGGCCCAGTCCGTTGCTGCCTCTCTCGAAGCCTGTGTGCCTGTTTCTACCCACAGTACCTCGGCATGCCGTGTCTCTGACTGTGGGCCACACTCTGCTCAACTCTGAAACCTTCCTCCTGTGGTGACTCATGCTGAAAATCTGGTGCTCAATAAAGCAGCCAAGGGCTGGTACTATGCAGCGCTGTGGTCTCGGGCAGAGTGAGGACGGAAAAAGCCTCTGGGCTCCCAGACTCGGGCAGCCGGCTCAGCAGCAGGGTCCGGAGAGCCTGGTGGAGGCTGTGGGGGTGAAGCTAGAGCTTCTAATGCCGGGGGCAGAGATGGGACCCCAGTCTGCCCTCCCTCCAGAGAAACAAGGCTTCTCTTGAGTGAATCTGCTTCCATGCTTCCTCTTTGCCCCCTGCCACTGTAGGTTTTCAGGGCTGGGCCTGCCCGTCTGGGCGAGCTGTGGACTGGGGTGAGCAGGAGGGACAGAGGGAAGAAACCTCATCAGGGACCATGCCAAGGGGGTGCCAGCCTCTGTGAAGACGGCCCCTTCTCAGGTACTTCCTTGCACAGAGGCCCGGGGCACTGATGGCCCCCAGCTGACCGCGGGGAAACAAGGCCCACCCCTGCTTTTGCTGTTTAAAGGAGAAAAAATCGTACACCAGTCACACAAATCATCAGCATTTATTTCCTGGGTCCTAGGTGTCACTTATCTTGGTAGGAAGGGCAAAGAGTTGATCAGACAGTTTTGAGCACAAAACCCTTGCCTAGAAATGGATCTGTGGAGCTCTAGGAGGAGACGCAGAGCTGCACAGATGGTCAGTTTAACATCTAATGCCTTCCAAAAAAACCAAACACGGCTCCCTCCCTCTCTGCTGAAAAAGTTTAAAGTTTCTAAAAAGTTTAAAAGTGTTTTTAAAAAAAGGGATATGAAGATCTTGACCCAGAAGGTTGGGCTGGGGGAGGGGCGGGGCAGAGCTAGGCTGGGGTTGGTGCCCAGGCCACCTCTGGAGGTGCGGTCTTGGGGGGGGGCTGCTCAGGCACCCGCTGAATAAATAATGCCCCACAGCTGCGGGGGCCTGGAAGTGTACCTGGGTACAGTGAGGAGGTGGTGGGCGAGGGGAGCCTCAGGGTGCAGGTGGAGGGCCTTCCCAGGGAAGGGGCCGCGGTGGCCTCTGGGGGTGCCTTTTCACTCTGGCCTGGCCTGCCTGGGACAGGGGCTCAGAGAAGAGGCTGCCAGGCCAGTGCCAGGGCTCCCTGTCCAGGCAAGGACAGCAGGTCTCTTTTCCATCCTCCATGGGCAAGGTCAGACTCAAGACGAAGTGGTCCCATCGCTGGTCTCAGGCTGGTTGCTAGCTTCCTTGTCTGGGGTGCCCACCTCCGTCTGTCCTTCTGGAGAGGAGAGAAGCACAAACGTAAAGCACAGAAGGCTATCTGGAAGGGCCCTGGGGCGCAGGACACGAGCTAGATTAGGGGTGGCCGCAGCCAAAGGGACCTTTAACCCGGCCTCTAACATATTAACGTTTACAAAGAACGTGTATGTGGTGCTACTAGTATAGTTAAGGTCAACGAGAGGCCAGGATCACGGATGACGGCTACAAGCCTTAGCCTGTAGCCTCGAAGGGCTGCGGAGGGTCAGGAAGTCTGTGCGGGTTCCCCAAGAGGAGAGGGCAAAGCTGAAGTCCCAGCTGGGAGCCGGTGCTCCAGGGAGAACCAGGGTGTGGCTGGGACAGAGCCCACGGCAGTTTCACTCGGCCAGTCCCCACCGGGCCTCGCCCTGGCAGGGGCTCTGGTTTTGCAGCCTCAGATGGCCCTTCACTAAGGAGGACGGTCCCGCAACCCATGTACCATGCAGTCCACACAGCCTGGAGTGATCACGGTCGTGATATGGATGAAAACAGCAGGCTCAGAGACAGGCAGTGGAGGGAGCCACCGAGTTTAACTTCTGCCACGAGCAGCACGCTCCAGGGTTTACAAAGGCCAGCTGTCCTCGACACGGCGTCATTCTGCCCGTGTGGCAGTCTGAGGAGGGGGTGGAGGCAGGGAGTGGTGTGGCCAGAACGTGGACATGTGGCATCCGCCCCCACCCCGACCCCCTATCCTGGGGTAGTACCTGTAGCAGAAGCTTGGGCCCAGAGGGTCCTTCTGGACCTCCAGAAGCCTGACAAACTAGTCTGCACTTTGGGCACATTTCCCAGCTAGTGATGCTCTATTTGAGCCCGAGCTTCTTGCCCTGGCAAGCAGAACATTCTCCTCAGATTCCCTAGTCATGTCTGCTCTTCCCTTTCCTCGCTGTGGGACTTCGGGCAATTTATTTCATCTCTCTGAGCCTCTGCACACTTGTGCCTGTACGTGACAGGAGTGTAAGGCCTGCACGTGGTCATCTGGCACGTGGGAAGGTCTTTGCCAATGGTAACACTTCCTCTCTGCCAGTCCCAGCTCTCTCTTGGCCAGGCGAGAAGATTGGGTTTGCTCTTTTGTTTTTTGAGTGAGTGAGCACGTGGAAGGAAGGGCAGAGGGACAGAGAACCGTAAGCAGGCTCCACACTGAGTGTGGAGCCCGATGTGAGGCTCGATCTCATGACCCTGAGGTCATGACCTGAGCTGAAATCAAGAGTCAGATGCTTAACTGACTAAGCCACTGAGGCGCCCTGGGGGAGAAGGTTCTTGAGCATTTACTTTACCAGCCACTACCCTTGGGACCCCTTTGGGGCCAGTTTCAGGACACAACTTGAAATGTTTCATGGTCACGTCCTGCGGGGCAGTGTACTCCTTTGTGTCCAGTTGTTTCTCTCATTGTTAGGCAAGATAAGGAAGCGCTTGCACTCCCTGCATACGGAGGGATGAGGAAAGGAAGGATATGCTAAGGGGGCATTAACAAGCTCCCGCAGGCCCCAGACTTGGGAAGGCCGGGCGGCCAGGGCTCAGGACAGGCCAAGGCCCAGCCTCCCCCTCCATTCAGGTGTCCGTCTCCTGGGCTGTTGTAAGCAAACAGATTCTCCACCGAGCCTGCTGGTCCGAATCTCTGTAGGCCCCCTCAGGGAGTCCGGGGAACCAAGCACAGCCCCCAGGCCTGCCTGTGGAAACTGCTCATTGCAGGGCCCACTGGAAGGTTCCCTGGTCGGGCCAGCCTACAACGGTAGCATGAGTGCTTCACTCCTCGCAGTGAACACTCTTCCTTCCTCAGGTCCCCTTTTTAAATGTCACGGCTGCGGCAAATGTCCTAGACCCAGAGGACCCAGACACTTCAAGGATTCCAAATTAGAGGAAAGAGGTGTTTGAGGGCCCGGGTGCACGGAGGAGTGGCTTCCACTGCGGAGGTGGAGGGGACGGGACAGTTTCCCAGAGCCGAGGCTGAGGCTGCACACGCGCAGAGCAAGACCCGTGGCAGCACAGCCCGTGTGGGAGGGAGGCCTGCTGGGCCGTGACCAAACCTGGACTAGGCAACCTGTCCCCCCGGCCAAGTGCCAGGTCCCTGGGGCCCGACACAAAGATCGGGCGGGGAGAAGACCACAGCCTAGAGGGGTGCTGTGCACAGTGGGGCCCTGGAGGTGGCCGGGAGGAGAGGGGCCACCTCCTGCTGGAGGGGCAGGTGGTCAGGGAAGGCTTCTCAGCAGAGGGCCGTCTGGGTCTCCGAGGAGAGAGGGGAGCCCGCGGAGGGGAGGCAGGAAGAAGCCGCCCCAGGGAGCAGCGCGTTAAGGTCCGTCGGGGGCTGCTGGGGGGCAGATGTGCTTTGCCGCTGGCTGCGCCAGAGGCAGCAGGCGGAGGGAGCTGGGCGGAGAGAGAGCCGCAGCGCCGGGAGGGCCAGCAGACCCCTGAAGCAGGCAGGGTGTGGGGTGTGCTTCCTTGCGCGGGGTGCTCTTCTGACTTGCTGGTGACCCTGAGCAAGCCACCCAGCTTCTTGGGCCTGCTGGTCCATCTAGAACGGGAGTGGCTGAGTCTGTGTCCCCACAGTCGGTTCTGTAGTCAGTGGTCATTTCCGGCCAATGTGCACCAAGGGTTCTAGACTGGGGACTCCACGGGGGGTGGGGGGTGAGATGGTGGCTCCCCAGGACAGCTCTGTGGGAGACCTACAGAGCCCTGGACTTGTAGTCAGCTGTGGGAGGTGATGTCACACAGACCCTGCCTCCGAGGAACTATGGGGACAGGGAGGAGAGGGCTCTATCCAGTGCACGAGGGTGAGGGGAGGCTGCCCAGAGCAAGGCCCCAGGGGTGACCAGTGGACCGGGCAGAGGAGCGCCTGCTCGGACAGGAAGGGGAAGGGGGGGGCCCAGGCACAACGGGGGGGTTGGCGGCTGCTATTTCCTCCGTTCACTCACTCATTCAGCCTTTGGTTTCCAAGCTCTCCTGGAGCTCACATTCCAACACACGAAACCATGTCCTTCACTGTCAGGGTAGGAATTCAGCCATAGGACTGGGTGGCAGGTTCTAGCAGAGGAAACCATGACCCAGGAGGCTCTGGACAAGACAGGCCTATGCCGATCCATGAGGGGTATGGCTGGAGGACAGAAGGTGAGGGCAAAGGGGCCCCCACTGAGATCGGAGAGGGGGCCTGTGGCAGAGACATGAGGGGACAGGACAGGTTGAGTCCTGCTGGCCACGGGCTGGCTGGGGGGGATGGAGAGAAGTAGAGGGACCTGGGATGTTTCTGGGAAGAGAACGGACAGGCCCTGTGGAGGGAGGGGGTGAGGAGGAAAAGAGAAGAGGCCAGGATGCCTGGCCGAGAGTCCTCAGGGCCTGAGACACTAGCGCCCTTCAGCCTAGAAACTGGTTGGCCCCTTGGCCACTGACCGTGAGTCTGGGGCCTGATTTGAAGTGGGCAGTCTAGGACTTGGAGGGCGGCCCGGAGGCCAGAAGAGGGAGTGAAGACCCCCGTGTTCTAACCTGCCCCTTCGAGCGTCAGCTCGCCCATGTCTCCAGCCAGCTTCCTCACGCTCACGGCCTCAGAGTCCCCCTGGATGTCAGGGACCGCGTTCCGACGGCCTGTCCGGTCACAGGAAATGAAGTCCGAGTAGGAGGACTCAACCTCCATCATGCCTGTCGCATCGCTCCTCGGACCTGTGGGAACAGGGGCAGGAGGGCCGGTGAGGCCAGGCGCGGCCCAGAGGGAAGACTCCGCTCTGGGCCCCTGCACAGACGTCTTTTGACAAAATGACAGTTTTTGCCTCAATCGCTGAAGACAAAATAACCAAGAAAAATAAGAACAAAATAAATCACCCATAACTTCACACCCAGGAAACCACTATCAACAGTACACAGAACACCCTTTGCCTTTCCTCTAAAGTTAGTGATGCGGCTAGATGCGGCCCTGAACAAGCCAGCCGTAGTCTCTGCCCCCAAGGAGCCCACGGTTGGCTGGGGGCCCTAGTGAATTGCCTACATCACCCAAGGAACTGCGAGGGGGCTCAGGGTTTCCGGGGAGAAGGCGGGGTGCTGGAGTGACTTACCAGGGTCTGACCAAGGCTGGGGATCAGGAAGCAACATTTTAGCTGAGCTCCAAGGAAGAGCAGGTGTTACCTGGGCGAGCCGAGGGGAGAGTGTGTGATGGGGAGGGAAGGGTGGGGTGAGCTGCAAGACCCAAAGAGCCCCAGGCCGGAGACTCTGGGCGAGGGGCGGGGACGCCACAGGTGCTGCCGAGCTGGGCAGGGCCCGTGTCACATCTGCAACTTGGTTGCAGGTCACAAAAGATCCGATCTGCATTTTCAAGGAAGACTCTGGCGTCTGGGTTAAGCCAGGCCCAGCAGTGGGCAAGCTGTGGGCTCCTGCAGGTGAGGTGTGAGAAGATGGTCCTCGGAGGAAGGAGGCGGCCGTGCAGGTTCTAGATGTAACCTGGGGGTTAGAGGAACAGGACCAGGTATCTGCCTGATGGGAAGTGAGCTTTCTGACACAACTGAGTGGATGTGTGGTTTACCGAGGTGAACAGCAGAGGAACACCTGGCATGATGGGGCAGTGAAGAGTGAGTTCTATTTGACCACACAGACTTGGAGGGGCCTGTGAGGGGAGATGCCAAATAGGTACATGGAGGAGGGGGCTGGAACTCCGGTATGGGGAAGAAAACCAGGAAATTAGAAGTTACCGCTACACAGATGATTAAGAACTCTGCTGGCAGATAATACAGCCAAGAGAGAGAAGAGAACCACACTTATGAAGAAGAGCCATATGTATTTGAAAACACTGGGGGAATCGTGCTATACATTGTATTTTATAGCCTACTCTAGAACATGTCATTAAGGTTCTCTCTAGATGCGTTTTGTACACACATACTTGGATGTACCACAATTTGATCAGTCCCCTAGAAATGAACTTGGAGATACTTCCAATTTTCTATTATAGACAATATGAGGTCTTTATGTAAATCTCTGCCTCACCCCAGTTATTAGAGTACCTCTCTAGAAGCAGAACTGCTGGGCTAAAGGGAAGATGAGGTGATTTTTAAGCCACACTGTTTAGGCACATTTCCAAGTTGCCTTCATGAATAGCATAGGTATTTATGATGACAAAAAACGAGGGGGAAAAGCCTTTTTAAATTCTATACTATTCCTATTTATATTCCCACTTGCAGCATTTAAGATTGTCCATTTATGTGCACCCTTGCCAACGATCAGGATTGCTATTATATAAAAGATGTCCATCTGCTAGGGGACATGAGCATTTCTGAGGTAAACTGTTAACTGCAAAACAACACCTAAGACAGAAACTAGTTTCTGTGGGAAAGAGCAGATACAAGGAAAGAAATCTGGTCAGATGTGGTTCTTTGTAACTAAGGGGAACTTTTACTTCTAAGATTATCTTTATAATGGTGGAAGTTCTTCTTAGCCCAGGTTTCGGTGTGATGCTTTCATGAGGTGACTGACACTGGCAGAAGGTGCCTGGGGTGAGGTGGGGCTCAGTAAGTACTGAGGGGCAGGTGGGGGTGTGTGTGTGTGAACGAGAGAGGGGAGCAAGGATGGGCTGCCAGTGTGGGGGGCTGGCCCCACACCTCCCCGCAGCGCCTAGCTCAGAAGAGACAACTGAGGAATACATCCGGGCCACTCCGAGAATGCTCTGCCCCTCCCTGGGCCTGTGTTACCCCATCTGGAAAATAAAGGCAGGGCCACAGCCCGTCTAAGGCAATCCCCCCAGGCTCCAACAGAGGGAGTGCTCAGACTACTTTTCTTGGCTGCCTTGAGAAAGAAGTTGCCCTAGTGCTTTGACTTCTCAGGAAAAAAACAACACAACAAAAAACAAACTCTCCGAAGTCCCAGAAGGGGTTCCTTCTGCAGGTCACAGAAGTTTTACTTCTGCACTCTCCCTCTTAGGGCGGGAAATGGCTCAAAGCTTCAGAACAGGCGACTGACCTGCTGCAGTAACAGGACTAACAAGAGCATTTCCGACAATTCGAACTGTAATAATAAAGAGAACGGTTACCACGTCATTCTATGCTTTCCAGTCCTCACTTAACTAAACTGCCGCAAAAGCCCTTTGGGGTCAGTGAGGTGAGTTTGTAACCGTGACTCCGGAAGGTCCCGGGCCGACCCCTCTGGCTCCTAGGCCCAGGTTCATCCTCCACGTTATATCTGCGGCCGAGGGCAGGGGACAGACCCCGGGCAGCCACCCCATTTCCCCAAGCCCCGTCTCCTTAGCTCTCTTCCAACTAAAATGTCGGTTCCCCGAGAACAGGGATTTCACCAGCCAGACCAACAGGCCTCAGCCCGGCAGCTGAGCCAACACGCTCAGTGCTCACGCCAGCGCCTGGCGAAGACTATGTGAGCAATAAATATTTCTCAAATTTCTGTCTACTTATCTATCTACCCTCCATCTCTCTCTCCCTATCTGTGGGGACGATAAAGGGACTCGTTAGGACTGCTGGGAAAGGACTCTGTCCCCCGTAGGCTGCAGGGATGTTCTTGTCTGGTATCTCGAGGATCTGCCACTGTGGGATGGAGTTACAGGCTTCATCTAAAAGGCCAGCTTCCCGCTGGAACAGACACCCTGGGGCTTTGACTCCTGCCTTTTCCCTGCAAGCCGCCCGGCGCAGGGAGCTGACCCTCCCGGTCAGAGAGGGAAGTGTGCCAAACACAAAGCCCAAACCTGGAAAACACCAAGGCGGCCAGCGTGCTCCAGCTGCCCCCGCCCCACCCTCACCCTCTTGGGGAAGACGGATTCCAAAGCGTTTTTAGGGTTTAGTGGGGGGAGCCCCCTGAGCCGCTGCACAACCACACAATTTCACTTTTCTTCGACATTTGAATTCTTGCTCTCTGTTTTTTAAAGTCAACAGCAACGGGGAAATGAATCCTTAGAGCTGGAAAATGCATCAGAAAATGGTCATTATCAGACTGCTAATGATAGTGTAAACTGCCAGAGCCTCTCTGGGGAGCGACTTGCTCCGATGCATCAAGAAATCTCACCTTTTTTCATACCCTTGAGCAACTAAGCTCATAATAACTGATTTCTTTTTTTAAGATTTTATTTATTTGAGAAAGAGGGAGAGAGAAAGAGAGAGCGTGTGAGAGAGCGCAAGCAGGGGGAGCAGCAGGCAGAGGGAGAAGCAGGCTCCCCGCTGAGCAAGAAGCCCAATGCAGGGCTGCATCCCAGGACCCTGGGATCGTGACCTGAGCCAAAGGCAGATGCTTAACTGACTGAGCCACCCAGCTGCCCCCTCAAAATAACTGATTCTAAGAGTCCAAGTTGTGTATGAAGATAAATGTACAAAGATATTCATTATGGTATTATTTGTAATAGTCAAAAGCTAAGACACCAAAATGAGCTCGTATATGGAAAACAGAAATATATACATATTTCACCAATTTATAGCCAAATGAAATACATTTGGCATTAAAATGTTTGTGATTTTATTTTGCGAGAGAGAGAGAACACAGGCAGGGGGAGGGGCTGAGGGAGAGGGGGAGAGAAAATCTTAAGCAGGCTCCCTGCTGCTGAGTGTGGAGCTGACTCGGGGATCTCTCTCTCCTGAGAGATCAGGACCTAAGCCAAAATCAAGAGTCAGATGCTTAACTGACTGAACCACCCGGGTGCCCCATGTTTGTGAGTATTTTTAAAAGGAAACAGGGAAATGTTCACAATTGTTAAATGAAGAAAAACCTCAATAATATCACATATTTAAATTATGATTTAAAGTTTTTTTGGTATTCTTCATAGTGGAAACATTCACTTTATTTTTAAGTTATTTCATTTTTGAATATGTGTGCATGTAGTATAAAACTCAAAAAGGACATGCCCTAAAAAGAATAAAATCCTTAGAAATAACCAAGGAGGTAAAAGACCCGTACTCTGAAAATTATAAAATACTGATGAAAGAAACTGAAGATGACACAAACAAATGCAAAGATATTCCATGATCATGGATTGGAAGAATTAATATTGTTAAAATGTCCAAAAGGCTATCAAAGCAATCTATAGATTCAGTGTAATCCCTATCAGAATACCAACAGCATTTTTCACAGAACTGTAGGAAATACTAAAATTTATATGGAACCAACAAAAGACCCCAAATAGCCAAAGCAACCTTGAGAAAGAACCAAGTGGGAGGTCTAACATTTCAAGACAGATGACAAAGCTGTCATATCTAAAGAGTGTGGAACTGGCAAAAAAACAGACACACAAATCAATGGGACAGAACAGAGAACCCAGAGATAAACCCACGCTTATATGGTCATTTAATCTATGACAAAGGGGGCAAGAATATACAATGGGGAAAAGACAGTCTCTTAACAAATTGTGCTGGGAAAACTGGGCTACACAATATATCAAAATCAACTCAAAATGGATTAAAGACCTAAATGTGTGACCTAAAACCATGAAACTCCTAGAAGAAAGCAGGTAGTAATAAGTTCCTTGACATTGGCCATAAGTGACATTTTTCTAGGCGTGTCTCTGAAGGCAAGTGAAACAAAAATAAAAACTACTGGGACTACATCAAAATAGAAAGCTTTTGCACAGAGAAGGAAATGAAAAGGTAAACCTATTGAAAGGGAGAAGATATTTGCAAATGATATATCTGATGAGGGATTAACAGCCAAAATATATAAAGACCTTATATAGCCCAACATAAAAAAAAAAACCCACAAAATAATCCTGTTATAACAGAGGAACTGAAAAGACATTTACCAAAAGACATACAGATAGCCATACAGATGAAAGGATGCTCAACATCACTCATCATCAGGGAAATACAAATCAAAACCACAATGAAAAATCACCTTACACCTGTCAGAATGGCTAGAAGAAAAAAGACAAGAAATAACAAGTATTGGTGAGGATGTAGAGAAAAAGGAACCTTTATACACTGTTGGAGAGAATATAAGTTGGTACAGCCACTGTGGAAAACAGTTATGGGGGTTCCTCAAAAAATTAGAAATAGAATTACCATATGACCCAGCAATTCCACTACTGTGTATTTACCTGAGGAAAATGAAAACACTAATTTGAAAAAATATATGCACCCCTATGTTTATTGCAGCATTATTCCTTTTTAAAGTTTTATTCATTTGAGAAAGAGTGAGAGAGAGAGAGATCATGAGCAGGGGGGAGGGGCAGAGGGAGAGAGAGAAGCAGACTCCCCACTGAGCAGGGGGCCTGATGTGGGGCTCCAAACCCCTAGATAAATGACCTGAGCTGAAGGCAGACGCTTAACTGACTGAGCCCCCCAGGCGCCCGGTTTATTGCGGCATTATTTACAACAGCTAAGATATGAAAGCAACCCAAGTGTCCATGCATAGACGAATGGATAAAAATGCGGTATATGCACACAATGGAATTACTTCATCCTAAAAAAGGACATCTTGGTATTTAAGACAACATCCATGGACCTAGGGTGTATCACACTAAGTGAAGTAAGTCAGAGAAGAAAAGGCAAATACCTTATGATTTCACTCCTATGTAGAATCTGAAAAATGAAACAAACGAATAAACAAACCCAAAGCAGAAACAGACCTATAAATACAGAGGACAAACTGGTGGTTGCCAGAGGGGGGTGGGGAGGGGGTTGGGCACCACAGGTGAAGGGGAGTGGGAGGTACAGGCTTCCAGTTATGGAATGAATAAGTCATGGGTATAAAAGGCACAGCACAGGGAATATAGTCAATGATATCATAATAGCACCGCAGTGAACACAGGGTAAGGGATAAACTTGACAAATCGCTACCTAGTACCAATGAAACTAATGTAACATTGTATGTCAACCACACTTAGAGAGAGAGAGAGAGAGAGAGAGAAGGAGTGAACCTACAAACAGAGCTAGAAAGAGCGGCTGCTCCCAGTCCAGGGCTTTCACGTGCATTGTGACTACAGGTTCATTCCCGTCGCATTTGCCCAGACTTCTAATAACATCCACAGACGCAGTCACTTCAGAGAGAGAGGCTGGTAACAATCTAGAGACAAGAAGTTCCCTAGAAAAACCGGTACAGGTGACTTTAAAGGTCCAGAGGCCGAGATCAAGATGAGACAAGCAAAACCTTATATTATATTGTTAAACGATTATTTCAGCCTCAAACATGTATAATAACTAATGATATACACTTTAAATTCCACATCAAGAAAATAATAAGACCAAATACACTGTCCTCCAAGATCTTGTCTTGTCGTGTGAAGACAGAGGCTTACTGGTTTCATCTTTCACTTAAATCTCTTGAATATGGTTATAAATTCAAATTCAAATTAAGTTCAGATTTCAGATTGAAAATCAGTACCATGGAAAGAGATTTTAAAATGCAAGTAATACACATGTGAAAATACTTTGAAAAGCGTAACATGTAAAATAAAGCTTAATAATGAAAAGAAACCCCAAACCTCAGCAGGTATAAAAGGAAAAGACATAAACACTCAGAGGCCTCCTTGGACTCAGACACCTTCCCCAGGGCAAGTATTTCCTCTGTCCTTCCAAATATACTGTATGCAATATATATATATATACACATACACACACCCTCCCTCCCTCCTTCCTTTTTCTTTCATTTCAAACAGAAAGTTGCTTTTTTTTAATCTTGCTTTTTTCATTTAAAAATATATCCTGGAAACAATTCTAGATCACCCTGACGCCACAGCACTGATTACATCAAAACCCAAGAAATAAACCCCAAATCTTTATAGCTAAAACTTTTTTTCTTTTTTCATTGACTGTATGGTATACCGTTGTCTCACTACTGTAGACTGGTTATTCCTTTTTAATTTAAATATATATTTTTTGGACTTTATTTGTCAGAGAGAGAGAGCGAGAACATGCACAAGCAGGGGGAGTGGTTCTGGATCACACAGAGAAATATCTTCCTCACTCTGAGATTAGTAAAGAATTCTCCCTTATTTATTTCTTACAGTTTCGTGGCTTCATTTTTCACAGTGAAGTCTTTGATTTATCTGGAATTTATTTACTGTAAGGTATGAGCTAGAGATCTACCTTAATTACGTTTTCCATTTACCTCAAAACCATTTATGGAATAACCAAACTGAAGGGGACCCCCAAGCTCATCCTGAGAAGCCTCTCATTAATAGCTGGGGAAACTGAGGCCCAGCAAGAAAAAGTGAATTGCCCAAAGTTTTTGCATCTAGGGGTCCTAACTCTTGGTCCAGAGCTCTTTCTCCTACACTACTCTGCCCCTTCGGGAGCCCCAGTGACATAACAAATGTCCGAGGGGGATGTGTGGTGTGGCAGAAGGCATCTAGTGTAAACAGCCGTCCAGTGCCCCTATTCACTGGCTTGGAGACCTTGGCCAGCTCCCCTTACCTCCCTGGACTCGCTTCCTTCTCAGCAGTGTGGGGAGAACAGTAACACCCTGGGGATCAGGGGAATGTCTCGAAGACTGAAAGAGATGATGTGTGTAAACAGTCTGATAAGACATGTGGAATGTAAGAGGCACGCAATTAGTAAGTCACTAGTATGGCCTGTTTTCATCGGTGTCTTATCAGTAAAAGTGTCTTCTTGACATTTTCATTTAACTCCTTTGTCTTTGCTCTATGTTTAGTGGTGCATAGAAGGCCAAAAACTTAAGACGTCCTTCTTTTGTTCTTTACGGTGCTGAAGGGAACGTAAGTTCCGCACAAGTGGCGACCCTGGGTGTCCCGCTACAGCTGGAAGGCCTCGCGTGTGGCTGAAACTCTATGCATATTTGATGAAAGAGTAAATAATAGAAGACGTTCCAGATTCCAGGGCAGAGGAGCAAAGGGTGTGCAGCCCCGCATCAAAACAGTGGCCAAAGCTCTGGCTCAGTCTCCACGCTGAAGGGTGACCCCCTTCCTCTCTCTCAGCTTCCTTTTCCCCCATCTGAGTATAACAAAGGTTGAAATATGCTTTCTACAGCTCTTCTAGTTCTTTTTTCCTTCCTCCCTCCCTCCCTCTCATTCCTTCCTTCCTCTCATTCATTCATTCATTGTTTACCCACCACCTTCTACAAGCCAGGCACTGTGCCAGTAGGGGGTATGCCCTGGAGACGAAAAAGACATTTACAATCTGTAAGAGAAAAAGCACTGAACAGGTAAATGCCGGATCATCACAGTAAGTGGTAAGTGCAAAGGGAGAAGACACCAGGTTCTCTGTGTGTGGATATTTAGTTAAGGGTTGTGTGGTCAGGAAAGGCTCCTTGAGCAGGTGACTTTGTGTTGACATCTACTGAAAAGCCAGACCGGGGGGGGGGGGGGGCAGTCCAGGCAGAGCCAATAGCCAGTGTGGGTCGCTGGCGATCTAGGATCTCCCATCTCACCTCCAACCCTATGAAGTGCTCAAGAGTGACATTCCTCTGCTCTTCCTCATCCTCAGGAGATTTGGGGGCTTTCTGGGGGTCTGGTCACTTGTAAGGCATTTGAATGCCCAGGATGGAAGGGAAGACTCTTGTACATGGCTTCCCAGACCCGGACCCTCGGTGGCCCGGGGTCAGAGGCTCTTGCAGGTGCTGGCTCGGGCACGGTCAAACTCCCCACAGGAAGCCGCCTTCTCCCTTCAGTTTCTAACACACACCCCCCCCCCCGCCCCCAGCTCTGTACACGGAAGAGGCCCTGGACTCTGCCAAGAGCTACATGGTCTGTTCCAAGACTGCAACTATTAGGCCTCGTTGCTCAGGCAGATTCCAGTACAACCCTAAATTGTTTCCAAATTTACCAGAAAGGTCATTTCCTGTTTTTTTTTTTCTTTTTCAAAAATTAAATATTTGCAGAGACCATACAAAAAGAAAGCAGATCCTTTTGCAAAGGACACGGGGCACAGAGTGACACTTGGTCCTGTGGGAGAGGTCTCCTCAGGGGTGGGGAAATGCTCTCGAAGGCTTCTCTGAGGGAAAAAGGGCTGTGGAAACCTGATGGAAATACCAGGGACTACCGAGTTGGCGTTCCTCAAATTCAAAGGGAAGCGGCTTTTCCCTCTGACGGGCAGCCAGGACCAGGGAGGCACTGAGGCAAGTAGGAAAGTCAGCGCCCTACACAGCACCTCCGGCACCTGAGAAGCAGCAGCGTAGGTGATTCTGACCACAAGAGGCCCGCACCAAGGGGCGGACCGGCCCCAAGCTCCGTCCAGTGCCTCCAGCGCACACGCAGAGCCGAGTCGCCACAGAGGAGTCTCCTGTCCGGGCGCTGCCCACTCCAAGAGCAGCCTCTGGGGAGGCTTCATGCGGAGGCCGTCAGTTCTTCCCGACCTCTGGGCCCTCGCGAGACTCTTCCTGCCTGCAACAGTCTGTTACTCTGCTCTTTACAGAGCCTGGAACCTGGATTCCTGGCCCTGCCTTCTCAAACGTTCCAGCTCTAGGACTCTGGCCACAGGGGCCTACAGGGCACGCAGCCTCCAGAGCCCCCCTGCCCACCACTCCTGCAGGTCGGGAAGGCCTGGCTGAGCCACCTGGAGTCTTGTGTAGTGTGGTGGACACGATAGGGGCTGAGCAGTCACCAGCTTCTGCTTCAAGATTTTATTTATTTTCCAAGTGAGTGAGTGAGACAGAGCATGAGCAGAAGGGAGGCCTAGAGAGAAAGGGAGAAGCCGACTCCCTGCTGAGCAAGGAGCCCAACATGGGACTTGATCCCATGACCTGAGCCAAAGGCAGACGCTTAACGACTGAGCCACCCAGGTGCCCACCAGCTTCTGCCCCTACAACGGGGCAACTCGCCTGACTTCCTCTTCTGCAAGATGGGGGTATGACAACTGTCTCGCAAGGTGGCTGCGGGGAATAACCGGAGCCAGCCCTTGCACAGTCCTTCCCGCATGCCACACTGTGTGCTACGCATCTTACAGGCACTACCTCACTTAATTCTAGAGCAGCTCTCTATCAAGTGGAAAATGTTCTTAATCCTGTTCTACAGAAGAGAAAGCTGAGGTGCAGACAGGCTGAGTAGCTTCCCCAAAGTCATATACCCACTGGGCGTGGGGTGGGATCGAGCCTGTGCCACTCGGCTAGGAAGCACAGGAATGAATCAGAGTGTGCTCGGCACATAGTAAGTATTTGTTAAACGTGGTCCATTCCCTGTTTTCCCCTGTCTCCAACCTCACAGCAGGGCATTTCTGAAGGAAGGGCAAGAAAGCAACGGAGTCCCAAGGAAACATTCTACAGTGCTGGCTGGAACATATACCCCATGTACTTTTCCCCACACTTAAGCAAAGTTCTATTTAGAATTTTCAGCTGGAGGTAAAAATCTTCAGAATCTTTTTGACGACATTAGGCTGATTCTCTGAATTCTGCCACCATATTCTATTTTTTGCCATCTAACTTTATAGCAATGGAAAAATAATTACTCAGGGATCCAAATTTTAAAACTCTCACTCCCTCAGCAGCCACATGTCTCCCTGGGACAGGGCAGGGTCAGTCCGGCACGAACGGCTGGGGATTGAGAGAGGGATACCAACTCTGCAATCCACGCCCATCTGT
Organism: Nasua narica; assembly: GCA_028533885.1. NCBI lineage: Eukaryota > Metazoa > Chordata > Mammalia > Carnivora > Procyonidae > Nasua > Nasua narica. The sequence continues at coordinate 107,584,536 of CM052811.1, read as the reverse complement.
GCTTCTGCAGCGGTCTCTGCAAAGAGGCCGGCGAGGCCAGCTGGATGACCGCTTGGGGACCAGGCGCGCAGGGTCTCCCCGGGCCTGCTGCTGTTTACACGCTATCTCAACTTGCTGAGGGCTTGGCTAAAGTGGTTCCCAGAGACTGGCAGTCCCCGGCATACTGTGGGAGGGAGGGCAGGAAAGGAAAGTGCGATCACTTCCATGCAGACCAGCCAAAGGTCCAGAGGGTGGTCTGAGATCTGCCGGTACCTCTGGGCAAGGCTCTTCCCCCTCAGACTCTGGGCGGAACGAAGTGGGTAAGCCGGGGTCTTTGCGGTGGTTTTGAAACACACCTGCAAACGTGTTTGACGTTGCTCCTATCAAGAGGGGGAATCTAATTTGCATCCTTTGAATGATGTGGCCTTAGTGCTTTGTTCCTAAAGAATGGGGTGCGACAGGAGTGCTGCTGTGTGACTCCCAAGATGGGGTGAGGACAGGAGACACTGCCTCCACCTGGCTCTCTCGGGACACTCTGGTCCCTGGAGCTTTGAGCTGCAGTTGAGGAAGCGCAAACCAGCCCGACGAAGCGCCCACACGGAGAGGTCCTGCCAGGGCCCGGGGAAAGGAACGGCCGGCAGCCCCTGGCTACACTGGGCCCTAGCTGTTCCAGTACTGGCCACCATCTGACGGCAAGTGCATGAGAGACCCAAGCCCCCAGCCAAGCTGTTCTCCAATGTCTGACCCACAGAAATCACGAGCGATAACAAGTTATTGCTGTTATTTCAAACTACTAAGTACTGGGGCTGCAGTATTATTCAGCAATGGATAGCCAGAGCGGTCTCTAGCACGCTGCCTCTCCAGGCCCTCCAGAAGTCTATAAAAAACATTCCCTAAATCCACTGAGAAGAATGAAAAGCAGCAAGATATGATCTCTATAATATTAATTTATCCATCCATTTGTTCCACAAAATTTTACTCGTCACTTGGTCTATACCAGGCTTGGGACCAGAGGCTACAGACTGAAGAACAGTAGGACATCACTGTGTCCTTGAGGGGAAGTTCATGGTCTAGTTGGAGAGATCGACTCATGCCCCGATATTCGTGACCAGTGTGGGGGGGGCGTATACCAAAATTACCAGAATTGCTGGGAGACGTTTCAAGCTGCACCCCTTGCCTCCCACAGGGATTCTAGTAACACCAGGTGGGGACACGGGGCGGCGGGGACACGGGGCGGTGCCTCTGCCGCTGTCTGGAGGGTGTTGGAACCCACACAAGTGAGGAGAGAGAAAAGAGTTTAAGGACCACTTCTGTATAGAAAGCTTTAAAAAATTTAAGGATCTTTAAAGAGCTTGGTAGTTAAGAGCTGTAACGAGAAAATGTATAAGGCAGAGTGGGGGCTCAGGAGGCGTCATTTATACACAGTGACTAATTTTAAGGAAATTCCTCCCTGCCTCCATTTGTATTTCTCACTCGCTGGGCACTGGGGATTCAGCAGTGACCAGACTCTGCCCTCATGAAGCAGACAGTCTAGTGGAGCGGCTCCTACTAACAAGCAAAACAAATTATCAGGTGGCAAAAGTACTAAGGAGAAAAACTAAGGCAGGGCGAGAGGCGTGGGACTTTCTTTTGAGGGCACAGGGAGCATCTGAGAGATGGAACCCCGGCGTGGAGACCCAGGTGGAGGGAGGGAGGGAGGCAGGCAAATACGTGGGGAAACCGTGCCAGGCATGGGGAGGAGATGCGAGGGTTGGCCTTGCCCAGTGTCCAGAAAGACTACCAGGAGGCTGCAGCGCCGGCGTGCAGGGCTGGTACCTTCCGGGGTCCTACAGGACAAGGGTGCCTCCGAATTTTGCCCTTTTTTTTTTTTTTTAAGATTTTATTTATTTATTTGACAGAGATCACAAGTAGGCAGAGAGAGAGAGAGAAGCAGGCTCTCTGTTGAGCAGGGAGCCCGATGCGGGGCTCGATCCCAGGACACCGGACCATGACCCGAGGCTGAAGGCAGTCGCCTAACCAACCGAGCTACCCAGGTGCCCCGGATTTTACCCTTTCATAGGCATTTCCAATTGGATGCCTTAATGCTTCCCTTTCATGCCAATTTTTGAGCCTTCTCCCTAGTGCGGGGTGAGTGAGGGCGCCCCTTCACACAGCGCGGCCCAGGGAACAGATGTGGCCCACCTGAGGGCAGTGCCGGCAGGACTTGGGTCGTCTTATCTGAAGCTGAAGGAGAAACAAAGTTCTCATTCCATCCCTATCGACTCTGACTAGAAGCAGAGATCAGAATCCGTAAAACACAACATAGGTAAGTACTAACTAAACGGCCTCCCGTGGAACCTGCAAGGCCACGCGTTTATAAGCCGGGGACCGCTCTTCCTTCCCTGTGCCTTCGGCCCACAGCAGCGGTCTGCGCAAGATTCCCAGTCCCTGGATTCAGTATCGCAGCTCTCCACCCCCTTCCTCCAGGCACGGAGTCTTCACAGGATGGCCAGCCCCCAGCCCAAGGGTCCTGGGTAACACCTGGTGGCCCAGGACAGACACCCTTCAGCCAGGGCGTCCTCCTCCTGGACCCGGCCGCAAAGATAAGAGCCCTGCTTTGCCGTGCCGTGAGTGCTGATACAGGTGTTCCCTAACTGCCTTCCCATTGGTTCCGAGACGACAGGTACCCTGACTTCCGTGTTTCTCACTGTATCGCCGGCACATAGCATAGTTCCTGACATGTGGAAGAGGCTCAATAAATACAGGCCCATGAATGAATCAGTAAACAAACAAGATAAAAACGTAAGGACGTCCACACTCTCAAGCCAGTGATTGGAGTAACAATCTGAGCCCTGGCTCCTGACCGAGTGAGGAGGAGAATGAGAAAATTAGAGCGGCTACATTTAGGGGGTGTACGTACCACGCCTCAGGACACGGCACCAGCCTCTGAGCTACTTCGCAGGAGCCCCGTTTAATTAGATCCCTCTGACACACACTGGGAGGTACTGGAGCCTGGATTTCCTCCCCTCTCCCCAGACTGACGGGCTCCCAGGCCTCAAAGGTGGTGCCTCTCGGGCTCAGGGAGGCAGAGGATGTGGGGTTCCCCGCAGGAGTAGGTGAGGGGAAGGGGCAAACATGGCAGGAGCGGGCGGAGAGGAGAGGGAGGCTCTCCTTTGTCTTTATTCACACTTGTCTCTGCCCACTCATCCGACCTGTCTGAGCTCTACCCTAGCTCCGAGAATCACAGAACATTCCCGCATTCCTTCAGTCATTCATTCCACACTAAGTGCAACAGTCTTTCCAGCAACAGTCCTGAAGGTATTTGAGAGGCACTGCCTTAGCTAACCCTCACAATGGAGAGACCGTGACTCACAGAGGTGGCAGGAGTCACCGAAGGCCCCCACCGGTGAGTGAGTCAGACCTTGAATCCGCAGTTTCTCCTTCCCCATCCTTCAGGAGGTGCATTCTGGGGATGGCTTTGTCTGGATACGGATGACACTGCACCTGTCTCGTCCCCATCAGAGAACTCAACACAAATGGCCACCCCCACCCGGCTGAAACAAGGCCACACGCTGTAAAAATGGGGCAAGGAGCTTTTGGGGCACCTACCACTATGCCTGCTGCAGAATGCCCAAGAAATGTTTTCTAAAAGAAAGAAGGAATAAATGAATGAGTCCGGAGAGACGAGACAATGGAGCGCGCACATGAAGAGCTCCAGAGAGCATGCAGCTGGACGAGGTCCGAGGGCCTGGCGGGACAGCAGGCCTGCGTGTGCTGTCACCTGAATTTCAGAGAGCGACAGGCATCTATACGAGTAGCCTTCACGCCAACGACTACAGCAAGGCGGAGAGAGAAACCACAGCAGGGATTCAGATGACAGAAAGATCCTGTGCTGAGTTACCACTGGTTCTGACGCCAGCGGAGAAACGCGGCCCCAGGAAGCCACTGCTCTACACTGAGAAGAGCCCGCTTGACTGGCGATGTCCACGAGCGAAAAGGACTCAGAAAATATTTGTTTCTTGCTTATGCCGACCCCCAATTCGGGCATATCAAAGACACGCTTGTAGCTTCTTAGCCAATAAAGCCATTTATAAAATACATTAGAGTCAAATTTCATTTGTCTAATTATCCCTCAGGGAATGACTCACTCCAAATCACCAAGATTCCCACAGTTACTCTTGTAAGTATTAAAACCTCATCTGGAGACAGAACGTATATCCGGGGAGGGATGGGGGGTTGGGAAGGTGATGGGAAATGAAAATGTTCTAAAATTGATTATAGTGATAGACACACAACTCTATGAATATACTGAAGGTCACTGACTTGTACACTATAGTTGGGTGAACGGTATGGTATATGAATCATATCTCAATAAAGCTGTAAAAAAAAACCCTCATCGGAATTGTAATGAATAGAAATTCTTCTCATATGATGCATTAATGTATCGCCAACCTTTTCTTAAGGATTTAAGATCACAGCTGCGTATCTGCTAATGATGCTCTATTACAATATACCGGGCAGTCTACCCTACACTAAATGACCCTGTTTTTGCTGTTTACTCTAGCTTTTCTGTCAATGCCCTTTACTTTCACCAGAAAGCTTGGTGGTTAAGCTCCTAGGCATGGGACACGCATCGCTCACTGACTTATTGGCTACGTGATCTCTGGTGAGGGACTAGATGTCTCTGTGCCTCTGGTCCTCCATTTGTAAAACAACAGTAGTAACCTCACTGGAGGGTTGTGGGAGTTAAAGATGATGATGTGAATAAAGCATTTACTGCTGTTCCTGGAAATGGGGAGCCAGACTGAATTCCAGCCATCAACACATTTCTCACTACTGTCAGTACAGCTGCCTGGAGGGACCCTTCCGAGCTACGGACTCAGAAACCAGAAAACCTGCCTAGAGCGTTCAATACACCCACTGTGTTCAGTGGGATAAAATGGGCTGGGAGTGCAATTTCAGGATTGGACTTTGGAACATCCCATGGGAAGGCCCTCAGCCTCAGTGATACTAGGTAGTTTGTTTCAGTTCACCCTCAAACAGAAAAACCCAGGGGCCTGGTGTGGTCTCTCAAGATCCTGGATCTGGGAGGCTGGTGCCCAGGGCAACACAGCAGTCCTCTGGTTAGGTTTTCTCTAACCAGTGTTTCTTAACATTCAGAGGTCACAGATACCTTTGAGAATCTGAGCAAAGCTATGGACACTTGGCCCAGAAGAGAATATTTACATATTCTGTACCCATAAGCACAGGGGAAATCCTGAATGCCAGAAGTTAACCACAAACCCCTGGCTAAAAACCCCAGCACCCCCAAGGTTCAGTGGCTATGAGCCCCAGCACTCCCACAGGAGCTGAACCAGAGGCCTTCTGGAGGCCTGCCCTCCTACGCTAGCCTTAGCCAGACAAGCGGTCCCAGGAGCTGACTGCTTCATCTTAGTCACTCAAACAGCTGCATCCAGGGGCTTCCCAGGGGCACTGAGTCAGAGCAGGACACAAGCCTGGTAGCTTGGGAAGCTACCGTAGGGCAAGGCCCAGGAGCCCGGCTGATAAGCAGCTGGGGAGTTCCAGCCCTAGGGCAGCAGCCAGGCAGACTCTCACTCTGCCAGCAACTCTTAGGTGCTGGAGCCAGGCTAGGCCATGCGCAGGAATTCAAAGGAGGTGGAAATCCCTAAGCTCCCGGGACTACTAGGCCTTGGACAGAGGCCTTGGACATTCAGCTCCAACTGCAGGGAGGCAGCCGAAAGAGGGTGGGCAGGTTGTGTGTGGGGGGGAGGGGGGGCTGAACCATGGATCAGAGGCTGTTAAAAATGATTAACTTCTGGCGAAGTGTTTAAATATGAACACTGACCCAGAGCGGCCATACTTCAGAGCAGGCCATTCATGTTTCACGAACTGCAATTTTCTTCCAACCGGAAGGGACCTGTAGGCACCATCTCTCTTCATCAGACCAGTGGGCTGTGCTGGTTTCTCTAGGCTGCATTTTGCTGGCTTTTGGTCCTCTATCACAGTATTAAAATGCCCATACTGTGCCCTAGGCTTTATGAAAATAGCTTCGCAACAATTGGTGGACAGGGTATTTGGCATGATGCCCAAATTTGCCAATAATTTCTGTGCATGATTCCATCAGCGTAAGTGGATGGCTGGAGAAACCCACTCTCTTTGGAGCCGCAAGAAGTAACTTGTTTTTCTGATGCTATAAAGAAAGGATCTATAAAACTGCAGTGTGATATTGTAAAACTTCTGCAAAGGGCCAACCTGCTTTTTCTCCATGGGACCAAAATTCCTTTCTAATTTTACTTGGAACCCATTTCTTTTATTTGTTCAAACAGAAAGAAAGCTATTTACACAAAAACACTTGGGATGCCATGGCAGAGTGGTAAGAGCAATGCGACTACCCACCTGGTTTAGTTTCTTTTTCCCACTTGCATCTCTTCTGATTTCCCACCGTTGAGTAATCAGTGTGGAAATTCTAAGGGACCAGAGGAAAAACAAAAATTAGAGCCAGACACACTCTAGGGTTGAAAACTAAAACAATCTTTTGGGAAGACAAGTTAAGCATATCTAGTAACATATTACATGTGCACATCCGTTGGGTCAGCCAAATATCTAGGAATCTACGTTATAGGTATGTTCCCGTAAGTAAAAGGATGTTCGGTAAAACATACTGTGTAACAGCAAAAAAAAAAAAAAAGGAGGAAACAAGTTAAATGTCTGTTAATAGGAAGAGTTAAGTTACAGTGTCCCAATACAGTGAGAAACTAGGCAGCCATCACAAAGAATGAGAAAGATTTCGTTGCACCGACAAGGAAATGTCATCATTTTTAATAAAAATATGAACATGATTGTTATAATCATGTTATAAACATGTTTGTTTATGCTTAGAAAAGTACAGCATTTACATCCATACAAATTTGTATCTACACAGAACAAGGCCATGAGCAAACAATGAAGAGTGGCTCTCCGGGACCCGGAAACTGGGGAAAAAGGAGTGAAAGACTTTTCCTTTGTACATGAATAATTTCCATTTTGGTTGAAAACTTTTAAAGAGGTACACATCACTGTCATAATCATTATACATGCTGTGTATCTAGAATTCTAAAATATCAAGAGTGCAAAAGACATTTTCAGACAAAGACTGAGCACAAGTTTGCCATTCAGACTCCAAGAACATTCTCCAACAGAAAGGAAACCAAACATCGAAAGTGAGTGAGATTTTGGAATCAACAGTGTATTGGTAAATTTAAAACACTGATTGAGTGAAACCAAGCTAAGTGGGGAGATAAACACAAACTTGACAATATTACCTATTTGAAGATAAAAGTGTCAAGGATGGGAGAGAGATGAGAACTAAAACTTCATGGTCCTTGTTAATCAGGACCAGCAGTAATACTGTTTAATTGAGACACTATATCCATGATGCCTATTAAAAACTTTTAAGGTAAAATGACAAAATATAGAAATATAACACTGAAGTTTCAAACCAGTTAGCATGTTCCTGGGTAAAGGAGTCTAATTATTCAAAAACATTAATCCTCTCCAAATTACTACATAGTTTTAGTTAAATTTCAATAAGAATACAAATAGTTTTTTTGGGGAGAGTGAAATGGGTAAAATTACTTTAAAGTTCATATGGAATAATAAATTCCCCAAAATTTAGAAGTGGGAATGAAAATTATTGAAAAATATAAATAGCAGAGCTGTCCTAAGAAATAATAAAAATTTATTTCACAAAGACTTAAGAAAAAGAGGCTATAACATAAGGACAAAGAGATCTATAGACTAAAGCAGCAAGTTCAGAAATGGATACAAGAAAGGAACTTATTTATCACAAAGATGGAATTTCAATGCAAAACAGAAAAGATGGCTTATTTAAAAAGTGGTGCTGGCATATCTAGAACAAAGCTTGGCCACTACCTCTTTGCTACGTATAAACATAATTCCAAAGGGATTAAAGGTTCAGGATTAAATAATTAAAGCCATAAAAGTATTGGAAGAATGTTTAGGAAAATATTTATATAACTGTGAGATGGGGAAATTATTATTAAACAAGGCAAGAAATCCAGACATTATGAACAAAAAAGAGAAGAAATTTAACAAACAACAGATTAGGAAAAATATTTGCAATACATATAGAATCCTTAATATATAAATATATAAAGAGCTCCTATAACTTGTTAAGAAAAAAAGCAAATAATTCCCAAGAAAAAAAGTGAAGGAAATCCAGAGAAGAGGAAAATAAAGTGGCCAATTAACATGAAACAATGTTCAATCTCACTAGTAGTGAAGAAAATATAAGGTAAGCACCTGTGAGACACCATTTTCTGCCATTAGCGTGGTCACAGAATAAAACAGTACGGATACGGAAGGGATGGGGGGAGGAGGGGAATGGAGAGTGGAGGGAGAGACAGAGGGTAGGAGGGAAGAAGGGAAAGAATATCTAATACTGGTAAAGATTTAGGGAAATGGAAGTACTCCTAAATTTCTGAGAAGAGTGTAAATTATTAGAACTCTTTATAAAGTAGGATCTTCTCTATTAAAATGTCAAATACATATACTATACATATATTATTAATATACAATATTATTTATGAAAATGTAACCTACAGAAATAAAAGCAACAGTACAAAGGTATTAAATAGTGTTGTATGGTGACAGACGGTGGTTCCACTTGTAGTGAGCACAGCATAACCTACAGACTCGTCTAATCACTATATTATACATCTGAAATTAATGTAACATTATGTGTCCACTATAGTCAATTTAAATAAATAAATAAGTAAATGCACCAGTAGAGAAGGCTATGTATATAAAGATATTTAATGCAATAATATTTTTAGTGAAAACAAAACACAACTCAAACATCTTTCAAAGGAGAAACGGCTGAATATATTATGGACCTCTAGGTCTACAGCCCTGAAGCTATTTTAAAAGGTGCATTAGATTTATACCTACCCAGGACTTAATATTTAGAGGGAAAAATAAAGTGCAAAATAAAAATAGGATCCCACTTCTGGCCAAACAACCACACCTCTACCCAAATCCTACATCCATTTCAATAGGAACTTGGAGAAAAGATACACACCAAACTGAGTTCAGAAGGACGGAAATGGGAAGGGGGAAGGAGAGATTATAACTCTTTCTTTATAACATCTTCACACTGTTTAGTTACAATAAGCATATGTATTACTTTAAGGAAAATTAATGAAAATGACAACAATGACAAGCATATGAGAGCAGAGAAAAAACTCTGATAAGCTGTGTTATACGCTACCTATTTATCTTTACATGGGACAGTTAACTCCATTTACTGCCACTTTCTTTTTTGGTTAAAATAGAACACTTTAATAGCTGGAAGACAAATTTTTTAAAAAAGCTTCGTGAGGGGGAAAAAGCTACTTAATTCCTAAGCATTTATGTTTTTTACTTAAGAAGGGGGAAAATATTACTTAAGAAAAAAAAAAAAAAAGAATTTCCCATGTTAAAATCCCGAAGAAAGCCTAAAACTCCGGCTTGAAACCACCCTGTTTAGGTGGTGGTGCAGGGGCTGGCTCGGTGCCCTCGACTGCTTTCCTCCCCGCAAACCAACTGAACACACTCCTGGGAGTGAACCGGCTGCTGGGAACCAAAGCCCTGCAAACCCCCCATCTCTGCTCACAGGCTCGCTTGGTCTCCAAGCAGATGCTTTGGCTTCTACATCAATGGGTTCCGGAATCCAGAGAAGTGAAACGGCTTGCTTTTGCAAACCATTCTGACGGGAGGAGGAGAGGAGGAAATGGTTTACCCCAGCGGATGGAATAAAAGAGAAGAGATGAGGACAGCGTTCCCAACGAGCTCTGGAAGGACAGCTGCTACACCGAATCTGCCATTTCAGAGAACACTCTGGCCTTCCCTGGCGGAATGCTTTGCTTTTAACTGTTATTTTATTTCAGTGGTAATAAATATTGCACTGAAATTGTAGTGATATCTCACACTTCTACAGCACTTGATAGTTTACAAAGCACTTCAAGATACCTTCAATGACCCAGGTATCAGGTCAGTGTCATTCCCACTTACAGGGGAAAGTGACTCAGAGAAGTTCAATCTTTTTAAGTCATGTGGCAATTCAACCTCCGGTCCCCAAACCCCAAGTCCAGCAGGGAGCTCAGGTATGAAATCGCAGGGGGAAGGGCAACTATAGGCAAGCCAATGAATAAATGTAGGCTCCTGGGAGAAAGCGCTCTTCCTGCCCCTTAGGAAAAAAAAAATGTAGTCTAGGAGTAATAGTCTATGGCACCTCAGAAAGAAACTCTCCTCATTCACTGGACAGAGCTGCTGACGATGGGAAGGAAATCCCATGCTCCTGGGTCTGCCCACCCACATCCTACCCAACCTTCAAGGCCAAGAGACCTCTAAAGTCTGGGGACAGAGATGCATCTCTTTTGTCTCTAGGGCCTTAGGGCCCAGCCCTGGGTCTGGCACAGACTAGAAGCCACTAAGTTTCTATCTCTAGTAGTTTGAAATCCCCCTACCTCTTCCATCTACCCCCCCCCAAACAATGGTCTTACTCAACGCCAATCCTCTCTCCCCATGACTACTGCGACTGCCCCTCAATCCATCCCCCACAAATACCACCCACAAAGGCCTCCTGATTAATCATCATCATCAGGCCCCTGACTAATTCTCTGAAGCCTACCTTCCTCCTCTTCCTCAGTTCCCTTCCCCTCTATGCTTCAGCACAATGGCTTCCCTTCACTCTCTCCAACATTACATATGCTTTCCTGCCTTGGGCCCTTACACACATGTACCTGTCCCTACCTGGATTATTCTTTCCCACAATGCCCTTCTTCCCCGCCTCGTGCCTTAGCTCTTGGCCTAATGAGCACTTCATCTCAGTTTAAACACTGCCTCTTCAAGCAAGCCTGCCCTGACCACATTCCTATTTATTCACTTTATAATACCACCACAGGTACGTCCTTGGCTATGAATGACCATGAGAAGAAGGATCATGCTTGTTTTATGACCTACTGTCCACCTATCACCTTGCTCAGTGCCTGGCAGATAATGAGGTGCTCAGTGAGTATGCTCAGTGAGTATGAGGTGCTCAGTGTGCTCAGTATGAGGTGCTCAGTGAGTATCAGCTGACACTGTACCGAACTCAAGGCTTGACTCAAATGCTAGTGCCCTGCGTTCTCAGGCTTTCCACAGCACCGTCCCTCTCTTAGATGACATGTGTGAGAGTTATTGGAATCTCTTTTTCCTATCAGACTACAAGCTACTTAGAAGTATAATTTACCTCAGTATTCCGTCGCGCTTTGTGTAATGCCTAAACACAAGGGTTCTTCTCAACAGTGGATGAATTCTTGCATCTACACAGGAAAGTACAAAGAAAGGCTACAGCCTCTAACCAACCACAGACAATGGCTCTTACCTAGGGGACTGCTGCGCAAGCCATGAGCACCTTTGACAGGCAGAGACTCTGCCCAGAAAATGAGAAGTGAAACCTGAAAAGCAGTGGTAGTGTGTGGGTAAGGGGATGGGGGGCGAGGATAGGACAAGCATGTACTGCTAAAGGGGTTTCTTATACTGGTGGAAACTTTCTGGAGCCAAACTGCAAGATGTGTAAGAGATCTAACAAAGTTCCGCTCTGACCCAGCCATGCCTTATTAAAAAAACAGAGACGTGAAACCACTGGGTGATGATTTAAGTGTTTTTCTGTACTGTCTAGCTTTCCTTCCATGAACATGTTTTAATTTTGTAATCTGGGGGAAAAAAAAACCCACCATAATAAATGCTATAAAAACAAACCAGCATAAAGTCCAGTCTATGATCATTGACTGCAGAATCACCTGTCCTTATGTTTCTTTACTCAACTTGGGATTGTAGATTCAGGGTCTTCCAGGGTGGGGCCCCTGCAATTTATGAGGAAAAGTTCCCGTCTTTCATCCGAAGCTGGGGGCAGGAAGGTGCGGGGTGTGAAAGCTTCCGCAGGGCGCAGCTCTCATTTCTCTCTAGTGCAGATCCTGGCGGGGATGGAAGCGAAGTGTGGGGGTAATCAGCCAGCTCACGACCAGGACCCCCAGCCGCTAAACGCTGGTGCACTTCGACTGTTCATTCACCTGCCTGTCTTTCTTGATGCACTGAGAACCTCTCAAGGCCACGGGCTGCCTCCTCGGAGCCCTGTTCCTCTGCCCTAGTGCTCGTACCAGTCCGCCTTCAGGGTGATTTACTGAATGGCAGAGAGCATGCCGGTAAGTGCTCACCATAATGACTGACCCAGGTCCCTGGGACATAATAAGAATGCATCAGCTACCAATACTTCATTTTTATAATGCCCCCAAAGGTCCATTATTCATTTCGGAAAAGCCAAGTTGAAGAGTAGTAATTTCTTGGAAGATTAAAGAGACTTCTTTTAGATAGAGTTAGGAAACGCTGGCCTCCTCAAGTAAGAGCAAATGCATTTTAATCTGCTGTTCAGAATCACTCAGCGTCGCAGCTTCCAAAGGAACCACTCTGTGAAGGAGCGGCGCTCAAAGTTTTCATAAGGCCTTTCTGAAAGACTTCCAGGAGGTAGTGAGCTCAGTCCTGGGTCATGATTAATGACTTGTTTCCAAGAACTTTAGATTTTCCATGTCTGTCTCCACTTAGCAATCACTTCTGGCCCCTTGTGAAAACGCCCAGCAGAGTTAATTGGGGGAACTCAGCTTCTTGTCACGCTCAGAAAATAACACCTGCCACCAGTTTCTTCCCTAAGTGGCTGCTGGCACCCTCGGGCACCTGGAGAACAGCACCCACTTCTGGTTTTGGTTTCAGCAGCTGACTGAGTGACAGGAAACGGCGCTAAGGCTTGGCCGAAAGAGCCGGCAGCTCTGAGTAATTTGGAGAGGACCCCACATCCCTCGTACGAATGCCATCCTATGACTGAGGGGGCCAGAGCCCGTATGCACTGGCTAGCATTCTCTTTCTGGAAGCCATGAAGTAGCCAACCCCAAGCATGTATTTTTGTGCCAACCAGGTGCACTACAAGCCTTATCCTGTTTCATCCTGGTGGTACCCCTGGAGGAAGGTAGAACTGTGACCCCCACTTTTCAAAGAGAAAAGGGTCGGAGGAAATCTGCCTGAGATGTCTCCACTAGGAGGTGGTGAGGGCAGAGCTCTTACTGCTCCCCTCGCCAACTTCTCCCTGAACTCTACACAATCTGAAGTAACAGCGACTGTGGACACCCACCAGCCCAGGGGTCGCAAAGGTAAATGTCCACAGGGGCCAAGGGGCAGGCATGAGACTAGAGATGGTAACGGATGGGCAAGCAAATGGCACAGACGGTAATAAACTGGAGAACACATCTGCTAAAGGCATTCAAACAAAAATAAAAACCAAAACTATGTACCTTCCTTTCAGAATAGCACCTCCTCACCACCATCTTAGGAAGAGGGACCACTTTTTTTTTCTTTTTAGTAGGCACCATGCATAGCATAGCCCAACACAGGACTGGAACTCAAACGACCCTGAAATTAAGACCTGAGCTGAGATCAAGAGTCAGACGCTTAACTGACTGAGCCACCCAGGCACTGCTGGGACCATTTTCTTAGTTAGCCAACGTCTGGAGATCTTGAGGAGCTGGGCTAAGGCAGAGATGGGGCGGAGGCCCACTGCCCACCACCATGGGTGGTCCCATGGCAGCAATGGTCCACTTTCAAAGGTTGAGCCGTGGAGAAGACCAAAACTCTCAGATATGCCAAGGGGCTTCGAGAACCCTCCTGGTAACCATGATCTTAATTCAAGCAGCTTTTAAATACTGCATCTTCCTGAAGGCTGGAATCTCTGATAGTCTTAAAGATAAAAATCTCTTAAACTGCCAACACTTGGAACCCTGGCAACTCAAAAATCCAAGATTTGACCACATTTTCTGCTTTTCTTTGAGCTCTGGCTCCAGCCATGCTGCCCTGAAGCAGCAGTTGCTGTGTCTAGGTGACATGAGGTGAAAAGGCAGCAGAGACAGATTTTCCCTTCCTTTGCTCTCCCTTTTTTGCCACGCTAGGGACTAGGATGGTGGGCTCTGTTAAAATTGAGTATGCTAGGTCTCCTCTGGACCTGCGTGCCAGGCTTTCTAGCAGGTCATTACCTGGTTATGGTAATGGATGAGACAGACTCACGAGAGGGGACACATGGTCTAGGGGAGACACAGTGAATGACGTTCTGCCAGTAATTATATGTGAGCACAGTTCAGGTGAACACGAGGAAGGCGTTCGGGATAATATGGGGACATACCGTGGAAATTAACCCTCAGTGGGGTTAGGGAACTATGACACTGACCACCTCAGGTTATGTAAAATGCTGAGCATAACATGGGTTAAGCACTTAAGAGACGGTTAATTCTTAGCTCTCCCCCCCCCCCATTGTGGGTGTGCACACACACCACGCTGTCTTTTTTTGACAACACCACACCTTACAAAACTATAAAAACTCAAAAGTAACTTACTGTTGCCTGTTTTATGTCCTCTTTTAATTGTCCTTCTGGGTAGGGATTTTAACCACTCTAGGGTACTGATAACCAAGAGTACTTTGCTCCTCAAGCCCTGAGGATTCTCCTCAAGCAAAAGAGATACGGGTGGTTCACTTCAAGCTGAATTCCAAAATATAGCAATCATCTAGTTTTGTCCCTTTATTTAGGGACAAAAGAGGAAACGGGCCCAGAGAGTGTGGAACACTCGCTCATGGCCGCAAACTTTCCGTGGGTGGCTCTTTGTTCCTTAAAGCTGAAGTCTTTCCCCTTTAACTGTGATTTCCCAACTATCTCCACCTGCTGGCAGGGGCAGTGGGTCACAATGCAAGCCGGTAGGGCCTTCGGCCTCCGGATGGCAGCTGCAGGCCCTATAACTCACACCTCGGGAGAACCTGCAGCTCAGTTGGCTCAGGCACCCCGGGATGAGGGGCCTGGGGCAACAAGGCCCTCCCCGCCCTCCCTCCCCGCTCTCCTCTGCTTGGAATGGCTCACCTGGTTTAAAGTTCTGAGCACAGACCCCAACGAAGAAAATGCTGAAGTGCTTACTTACACGATTGTTCTGTTTATGTTTACTTTCTAGGCATCAACAGCAAATTTTAAAAAGGAAGAAAGAGAAAGACCGTGAAGCCAAAGTTAAAGTCTTCAGATGCTTCTCTCCATCTTGGGAGTCCGCCCAGCGGCTGCGGCAGAGGGACGCGTGTGATAAGCTAACTTCAGAAACCCGATCATTTCTGTATCTTACATTTAGAATACCAATCTCGTATTTGTGAGGGGAAGATTACAGGGAATTGTCACTTCCAGAGACATTTCTTTCTAGGCTGTCTAAAACTGTACGGCCTTGGTTATCAGAGAAAAAAACTAAAGGTTTTACGAGCCCCAGTGTCTATGGAAGGACTTAGTTCTTCACCTATCTTTAGGGCAAGGAGCTGCTTTTAAAACTCTAGCCGATCTGTCTGTGTTCTTGGGGTAAAAAAAAGTCAAACAGCATTTGAATGGAGCCCATCTGTGAACCGAGTTCAGACTCTAGCCCCAGGCAGTTTCAGGCAAAGCCATAATTTGCAGAGCAATAATATATCATAAGACAAAAATAGACACTTTGTGACCCACAGGCTGTAAAGCAAGCCAAGCTCTCCAGAGAGCTCTGCCTCCAAGCCCTGCTCTCCCCAGGGGGCGGCGGTGGCGGTAGAGAATAAAGTTCGACTTACAACAGCAAAGAGTTTCTCCAGCGTCCAGGGCTCCTCAGTCACAAGCAAAGGGAGAACTGAAGAAAACAGGATTCAAAACGCCTCCCTTCTGAGGGTTAGCGAGATTAGCAGACTAGGGCGGTGCGGTCTGGATTCTCTCTTGCCCTCTCTCCCTCTCCGCGTCTCTAAATGAAATGCACTTCGAGGTTTTAGTGGGTGTTTCCCACGTCTCGGGCCAAGTCAGTCCCCATTTGTTGTAACCCAATGCTCAGCCTGATGATGTCAACCACTCAGCTCCCTTGCTCAGTTTCCACCTCTCTGTCCACGGGGGAGATCCATTTCCTCTGGACAATGAGCTGGGGGGCTGTAACTTCATCCCAGGCCGTCACATTTGCCTAACATCCTTCCTTCAATTTTCAACAGCGCAGACGTAGTGACAAAAGGCTTCCTATCCTTTCACTGGGCCAGGGCTCCTGGCGTAAGTCCCCTTGCCTTGTAGTCATTGCTGACTGAGAGCGATCTAGTTTGCTTTGCTGTGTTTTAACTCACTTCTTTGGTGTGTAACACCCTCGTTAGGGAGGAGATCGGCATCCCCACTCTCCCCCACCCTCATTTCCTCCTGCTCAATTTTCCAAGTTGTTCAATTTCTCCACCAAGTTTCCTAGGTGCATGCTGGGCACAGTGTATGTTTGTCCTTCACTTAGGGAAGATGACATGTGCCCAAGGGCAAGGCTCAGGAGGAGCACTGGTCTGTTGCCTGGAGGACTGGATTCTGGCCTCAGTCACACACCTAACTGAATGAATGCTCTCAAGCAAGTCGCCTCTCTCCCTTGACCTCAGTTTCCCCATGAATAAAATGATGGTTTGGGGGTTCCACTTTTGAAATTCAGTGACTGAGGAGCTTATCAACAAATGCAAGACAAAGAATTGTACTACAAGCTGGCTGACCACATGCTTGAGGGACGGAAGAACCCTCGACAGGTCAGAGGTCAATGCCCAGGATGCCAGGCTCAGCCTGGCTCCTTCGACCCCCTTTGTGGTGGAGCTGAACTGTTTCTCTGGGAGAAAACCCCAAAGACTTCACCGAACTAGGCCTGGGGGACACGGGAAGAGGCAGCATAAACTACTCGGTAGGAAAAAGCAGCAGGAGAACTGTCCGTAGGGATTAACGTGCAGCAGCAGTGATTACGAGGGACCATAACAATCTCTTGCATCTGTGGAGCGTCTGCGGGCGAAGACAAGCCCTGTGCTTCTGTGTTCGGAGGGAAGCAGAGTGAAAGGACATCGCTTGTGAACACCAATTTGGGAACCAGAGCTATGGGTCTGAGTCCTGTGTGACTTCACTTCTCTGAAGTTTTTTTTAAACTGTAAAATGGGGTAATAGGGCCTCCCAAACTTTTAGGACTGCGAGGACTGAAGAACACATGCAAGGGAACTGAAAGCAGCCGCACCTCCCAAGTGTTGATAGGTGGTAGCTTCGTTGTCAAACGTAATCTCATCTGATTCTCATTTTAGGAGAATTAGTACCCGGGGCTGAATTACTAGTCTGCTTTTCCTGGGTAGGAAAATGAAACACAGAGAAGCCAAGTGACGTGCCCAAGGTCACAGCTCAAGATTAAAGGGCCAGATTTGGAAACTGAGTGTTTAACTCCTACTTAGGCCAGCACAAGTGCCATACACATGCCAATGCGATTTCTAAATGGGATCATTTCTACTTAGAAAAATGAGCTAAACTCATTTAAAAAAATGGGGAAGGGATGGGTTCAGCCAGGCTGGGGTAGGGTGGGGGGAGTAGTCAATCTATTGCCTAAAGGAAACACTAGAGGCCACTAGGTAAGAGGGGGTACTCAAATACCATGTGACCTGAAGGAAGCCTGGGCTTTAGTCACCCCTCCTTCCAAAAGGCAGATCTGTCTTAAATCTACCTGGATGGGAAGCTAGGACTGGAGTTCTTTTGGGAAAGAAGAAGCTACTTAGAGGTGGGGGTAAGGCTGTGGAAGTTTGTGACTGAACAAACACTTTAATTCTCAGAAATCTTTGATGCTGTAATCAGGAAGGACCAAGCAAACAGACTATACGTTAGGAGGGAGTTTGTCAATCCGAAGGCTCCCCCACAAGCTGGTGTGGGGCTGGAGTGGAATGAAAAGAACTCCAGACTTTTAACTTGGAGGCTGTCCCTGGCTCAGAGAGACTGGAGTTTCCTTCCTGACCCTGGACCTTCCAGCAGCGGATGACCTTGGGCAAGTTAACTTCTGCGTAAAGTGAGAATAATAATGGCACTTACCACTCAAGGCTCTTGTCCGGACTAAGTGCCTGGCACCCACTACAAGTTCAAAAATATTTGGAAAAAAAAAAAAACTTGCAAAAATAAGCTGCGACATCCTAAAGGCATTATTTTCTAATTCTGACTCAGTGTCACCATCCTCTACCCCGAGGACGATGTAACAATGAATGAATAAAGTCAAGAATGTCAGGAAGCCAGAAGAAGGACCTGCTATTTCTCGAGAACGTCAGAATGAATAAGGAACAAAAAGGCCCCCCAGGGAGCTGTCAGGCGTGTTCTCAGCAGCAGCACTCAGCTTGGAGGGACTGGAGGTGGTGGCTGGGGTCATTATCTGCCGCGCCTTTATTCCAGAAGCCCAACTGTGCATCAGGAAGTGAGCTGGGCCCTGGACGGGCCAGTTTGCCAAAAGCACTCTTCAGTGCTTTGTTATCTGAACAAAAATAACAGTAAGGAGCCTGTCCATAAAAACAAAGATACTGTTTTCTCCGACCACATACACTTTCTGATGCTTGCCTGTAACATACGTCTGTGACAGGGCCACGGAGAACACTCAAGGCCAGGGACTCCTGCCTTGAGACTGCTGACGACAGATGACGGCAGAGACACTGTGGACCGGCGCCACACTCGGTGCTGAGAGCTCTCAGGACCCCACCTTCCATCAGCCTTACAATGAGATGCAGGAGGTTGAGCAGCCCCTGCACTCACAGCTGCGGCTGACCGACCGGAGCAAGGCTCACGGGAGTAAGTGACAGAGCCCGGGCTCCCCGCCAGGGCTGCCTGGGGCCGGCCTGGATTCGGAGTCCCTTCCTCTGCGGCCTTCGGGAGGGTTTCCCTGCAGGAAATCTGGCAGTTCGTCACACAGTCTCCGCTCCGCCGGGCTCAGACAGTCCCCTGCCACAAAGCTGCCCTCACCCTAGTCGGGAAGGGCTCTCTCCCTCTGAGGTTCCGTGGGACCTTATCTGCTCCTCTCTCAAGAAACTTATCCTTTTCTCCTCTCTGAGGCATATTTATTTCTGGGCAGCTCTTATTCTGCTGCTAGAATCTGAGCTTCTTATGAAAAAGCTCTGTGTTTAATTTATGAGCATTTTGTACATAGGAGACACTTATTAAAATAAGGAAAGTTATAAATAACGAAAACTTCTAATGGATGTTTACCATATGCCAGATAGTATTCTAACTGCTCTACAAAAATCATCTCATTTAACCCCCACGAGGGTCCTTCTATGAGGTAGGTCTTACTACCCCCGCCGTACAAACAAGGAGATTCTGGACCTATCCTTCAGGGAGCCCATTCAGCCAGCAACTGACTAGTACCTGTTGAAAGGAGTATATGATGAATAAATTCTGGGCACCGCGACTGACCTCCTAGTCCAAGCAGCTGCTGCAAAATGCAATGAGCTTGTCACCCTATCAAAGGCAGGTTCCAACTGTCATGCCTTTTCGAACTCACTTATTCATTGAGAAGCACACTGATTGAGACTTAAAGTTGTAAATACAGATTTTGTTTTCTTTTCAATTATAATTGTTTATTGTAAAAAAAAGAAATATAAAAGAGCAGGAAAAAAGGGAGGAAAATCATCCATCATTCTACCACCCAGAAATAACCAGTTAACTTCCTGGCATACGAGCCCCCAAAGAACCACAACTACACTGAAAATAATGTTTTGGGGTGGCTCAGCTGGTTAAGTGTCCAACTCTTGATTTCAGCTCAGGTCTCAGTCTCAGGGTCACAATTTCAAGCCTTGCACTGGGCTCCACACTGTACGTGGAGCCTACTTAGAAACTAACAACAACAAAAACAATTTTTAAAAATCAGACACATAAGCCATTTGGGGGCAGAGAGGAGTAAATCCCACAAAAGACAACAAGGAAATGTTTGATTTTCCTTTTTTTTTCTGGTTTTGGAGTACATCTGGCTGCTTTCTTTTTTCTTTTCTTTTTTAAGATTTTATTTATTTGACAGAAAGAGAGAGAGACTGCGCGAGAGTGACAATCAGGGGGAGTGGGAAAGGGAGAAGCAGACTCCCCACTGAGCAGGGAACCCAATGTGGGACTCAATCCCAGGACCCTGGGATCATGACTTGAGCTGAAGGCAGACGCTTAACGACTGAGTCACACAGGCGTCCCACCTGGCTGCTTTCTCTACAGGGTTTGATTCTGAGGGTCCACCTCCTAGGCCCCCTCGGACAGCTGCTGATGTAGCCAGTGTGCCCAATGGAAGGTTCCGGTAGAAGGGAAGCCTGATCCTAGAGAGAATGTGCCTAAAAAATGGGTAGGTTCATAGAATACCTCCCTTCTAGTATGAGACTGGGCATCCTTATCCTGTCCTTTGAAAGACCCTCAGTCTAAAAGATTATTTATTTATTTGAGAGAGAGAGAGAGAATGAGAGGGGAGAAGGTCAGAGGGAGAAGCAGGCCTCCCACAGAGCCAGGAGCCCGATATGGGACTCGATCCCGGGACTCCAGGATCACGACCTGAGCCGAAGGCAGTCGCCCAACTAACTGAGCCACCCAGGCGCCCGAAAGTCTAACTGCAGGTCAGGTGCCCTAAAGCCATGTGTACCCTTCAGTGTGGTACACAGGGCTTCTAGCAGCCTTCCAGGCAGGACTGAGGCCTATGCGGCAAACAGACGACCAATTCCAGAGGAAATGAAGGCCTATATCCTATAAGGAGGCTTTTATTATTGTTTACAACTGGGAAAAAAAAATCACAGATCATTTGAGGAAAACCAACAGCATGACAGAAACTAAAATAAAAAGAAAATGTACTCTTATGGGAAAGAAAATTCAGACAAGTAAAAACCTTTAAAAAAAATTCTTGTTTTCAGAGAGAGTCCAAAGATATCATGTCCACGAAATGAAATAAGTTGACAAAACTGGACTCTTGGAAATTAATAATATGAACACTGAAATTAATAATTCAGTAGAAAAACCGGAAAATAAGAAAAGGAAATCTTTCAAAATATAGTATAGGGAAAAATATTTAAAGGATGAAAAAGAATTTTGATATAGAACAATAATCCAGGAAGCTCAACATTAGTCTGAAACAGGAATTCCAGAGAAAGAATATAAAGAAAAGTACAATAGGAAATTATCTAAGAAATCATGAGGAAACTTTCCCAGAGTTGAAAGTTGCATCTTTAAGATTTTATTTATTTACTTGAGGCGGGGGTGAGAGAGAGAGAGAGAGAGAGAGAATGAGCAAGGGGGAGGGGGAATGGGAGAGGGAGAAGCAGACTCCCCGCTGAGCAGGGAACCCTATGTGAGGCTCTATCCCAGGACCCCGGGATCATGACCTGAGCCAAAGGCAGATGCTTAAAGCCACCCAGGCGCCCTAAAGTTGCGTCTTTAAACTGAAAAGTTTATCAAGTGCTGAGGAGAAGGGAAGAGTCTATCATGCCTACATGTAGTCTCCTAACCTTTCAGAATTGAAAAGGAAAAAATCCTACATGTTTCTAGAGAGACAAACTGTTTCAAAGGAAAAGAATCAGACTGGTATCAGACTTCTGAGCAACAGTGGCTGCCTGAAGACAACGGAGCAATGCTTTTGAAGGTAAACGTTCTAAAGGAAAATGACTTGGAACCTAGAATTTCCTCAGCTAGGCAAAATAAAGCCATTTTTGAGACATACAAGGACTTAGAACTGTTTCTCTCTTGTGCACTGTTTTCTCAGTAAACTCCTGGAGAATACGCTTCACCTAAATGAGAGATTAAGCTATAAAGTGTTTTTTTTTAAAAAGATTTTATTTATTTATTTGAGAGACAGAGAAAGTGAGAGAGAGCATGAGAAGAGAGAAGCTTTATAGGAAGAAGCAGACTCCCGGTGGAGCTGTGGGACTTGATCCCGGCACTCAAGGATCATGACCTGAGCTGAAGGCAGTTGCTCAACCAACTGAGCCACCCAGGCGCCCTAAGCTATAAAGTTTCAAAGCTATAAAGTAGGATGTGAAAGCAAGGATCTAACAAGAGAGGTGGAAGGAATGCCAAGGCCGAAGATGAGGGCAGCTCCGGACCTCAGCGGACCTACGGACCTAGGCAGTGCCAGTCTCACTGCCGAGGGACGGTGGGAGCCTCCAGGAAAACAGAGCTGGGGGACTCCCTGACAGGTCTGCTGAAAACTGTACTAAGAGTCCATGGCAAGTGTGGACAGCCTTTGCAGTAAGAAACAAGGAAAATTGAGCATATTAAAGAAGCTGTTATTAGTCCAGGAAAAGTCATACAGAAAGGAAAAATAAGCAGAAAGTTACTGGCTCAGCAGTAAACAGTATTTATGATGCCATAATGCTGTAAGACGCTGAAAACTGATTTAACAAAAAAAACTGATATTCAGAGAAAAAGGTAAAGGAGAAGTGCAAAGGGGGCTCTGGTGCTTATAAAAAAACTAAAGCCCCATGCACCATCTGAGGAGGTCAAGAGGTAACACCTCAAACCGATAAAGAAAAAGCAGTATGGTACTGTGTGTGGTCCTTGTTTGCATCTGATTTGAATAAAAAAAATACTTGATCAGCGATCTTTGCAAGTAATAAGGGATTATTAATTATTTTATGCGGATAATGGTAGTGTAGCTATGTTTTTAAAAAAGCAGTCCTTGTTCTCTTAGAGATACATGCTAAAGTAGCTATTGATGAAAAGACATGGTGTTTAAAACTTATTCCAAAATTATCCAGTAGCAGGGGGGAAAGTGGCCATAGGCATAGATGAAGCAAGACAGGCCATGATTCTTGGAGCTGGGTAATGGGTGGTACATGATGACTCATTATATTATTCTAATACTGTACATATTTGAAAATTTCCATAGTAAGAAAATGTTCACAGAGAGCGAGCTGTATAAACGCATTATTTGGGTATATGGAAGTAACAGAACAAACAGCCAGCAGGATCAAAAGTGCGTGCTCCTGGGACCAGGGCAAGAGGCAGGGGAGTGGGGGCAGGAGGCAGCTGTTTTCGGTGCAAGTTTATAATGATATTTGATCTTAAAAAGAATAAAGCAAACCTATGTGCACGTGCTATTTTGACAAAAACAAAATTTTTTTAAAATATGTATTGATTTTAGAGAGAGGGAGGGAAAGAGTAGGGGGAAGGGGCGGAGAGAGAGGGAGAGAAAGAATCTCAGGCAGATGCCCTGTTGAGTGCAGAGCCTGATGTGGGGGTTGACCCCACCACTGAGATCGTGACCTAAGATGAAATCAAGAGTCGGACATTTAATGCACTGAGCCACCCAGACGCCCCCAAACACAATTAATTTAATTTAATTTTTTTGAAAAGATTTAATTTGTGAGACAGAGCATGAGCAGTGGAAAGGGCAGAGGGACTTGCGCTGAGTGCCGAGCCTGACATAGGGCTCAATCCCAGGACCCCGAGATCACAACCTGAGCCGAAGTCAGACACTTAACTGAGCCACCCAAGTGCCCTGATACAATTAATTTGAAAAAAAAAAAAAAAAAATGGAAGGGGAGGCACCTGTCTGGCTCAGTCAGTGCAGCATGCGACTCTTGATCTTGGGGTTGTGAGTTCGAGCCTCACCTTGGGTGCAGAGATTACTTAAAAAAAAAAAAAAGAAAAAGAAACGGAGGGTTAAAAGTGGATGTTACCTCAAGGGAGAGGCTGTTTACTCTGGGTAAGCAGGAAACTGATGCCTTTCTAGACTTGCAGTTTTTTTAACTGATGTTCATGTATTGCTATGATTTTTAGAAAATAGTGTCTATTTTTATTATTGCCATCATTTTTAGCTAGGCCTTTTGTTAATCTCCACGTTTACAAACTAAATCTGTTTCTCCAGGTCTAAAGAATCTTGAATAACCCAGAGTGAGTATCTCCTCACTAAATGTAATAATAAGGGGCGCCTGGGTGGCTCAGTGGGGTAAGGCCTCTACCTTTGGCTCGGGTCATGATCTCAGGGTCCTGGGATCAAGCCCTGCAACAATCTGTTGCAGCCTGTGCTTGAGGTCACAGAGTAGAAAGCCAGGCTCGAGACTCTTTCCACTACCCTACCTCTCCTTTATAGCCCACTAGTCTGGGACAGTCCAGAAAGTACTTTTACATCCATTTTGTCATCCAACCCATGAAGCGGGAGAGACAGAATTCTCTATACCTACAGATGAAGAATTAAAGCTAAAAAGTCAGGTAACTTGCCGGGGTGTCCAGGTTTCCTGCTTCTCACCTGCCCCCTCTACAACAACATGTTGTTTTCATCACCTCCTCAGAGGCAACTGACATAAGAGTCACTGTAAATGAATGCAGCTGAAGCAGGAATTTTAAAAAGAGACTTATTTTTTCCAAAGGAAATATAGTAATAAACCATGGAATGTCCTCAGTTGCTCTGATGTCAGCATTTTACTTGAGTCCTCAAAGGGGTTCTTAAAATGTCAGCAGCCTGTCTTCCTGGCAGAGAGGGATCGGCGGCTGGCAGGGGCAGCTTGCACCAGTTCTGACAACGGGTGCCACGTTTCTCGGCTCCGAAAGAACGGAACCAGCCAGGCATGCTTTGGCCCCGAAAAATCTCCTCAATCTACTTACATCCGTGGCCATGTGGCCCCAGGGCTTTTGACGGTTGCCAGGAACCTTAGATTCGTGCTACTCTAGAGCAGAGCAGTTCATAAAGCTGCATGACAGACGGGGTCGGGGGGCGGGGGAGCCCAAAGTGGGGAACCGAAGAGCCTGAATGTCTGTCCTCTGGTCATCTCCAACCCTGGGTAGCTGATGGCCCCGCCTGGCAAAGAAGCAGACTAAGAGCTGGGCCCGGGTGCCATGAGTTTGGCTCGAGAGGCTATCCCCTGGCTCTTCTGGCATCAGAACAACGGCCGAGCAGCAGCTGGGGGAGGAAGCTGTTTACTCGAGTTCAAACTATTTATAGGACCAGCAATCTGCACATATTTGGATGACAAATCTCTGGGATTCAAGCGAGCCGTGCTTTGCTCCTGGACAATTTCATCAAACACACTCCCTCCCCACGCCGCCCCCGGACCCCTTCGCTCACACGTGTTGCCCTTAGGATGTTTTATTTAAATTGCTGAGTTAAAAAAAAAATCAAGATCATAAAAAGAAATCACATTTTGAGAACAAGCGACTTTTAATCCATTTGCCTATGAGCTTAAACTACACAGTATCTTTCGGGCTAGAATCAGAGGTTAAATTCTAATACATGTTAATTTTTAAAAATAAGACTGAAATTAAAACAGTATCTGAATGAGCTTTACTCTATCATTGTAATGACGCTGAGCCCCACTCAAGCCCTGCAGAAAGACTGTTTCTGATCACAGTTTTAGGGTGATACAAGGCTCTACAGAACAGACCCACAAACACTGTGCAGCCACATACACGTTACAGGCAAAAAGAGGAGGCACTATGCCCCGACAGTGCCCACAGTGCCGCTGCCCCCAGCGCACGCCACAAAGGAGAGGGGTTTAATGGGAACAAAAAGACATGCAGAGCCTTCCGCACCGTTTCAACACACAGAAGGTTATGGTATCCTTGCCAACACATTTGCTTGGAAAAACCAGCCTACCTCTATACGCTGCCTTGTTTTTACAGCAAAGGCAATGCTGATCCACGGCCTCCCCTGAGCCAGGCACTGCCTCATTCCCAAGGGGAGACGTGGTTGGTAATTAACATATATGCCTCACGCGCTGGCGGCCTCCAGTCCTATCGCCCAATGCGGGCAGGGCGCAGAGAGAAAGGGCACTGAGGGAGAAGAAAGGATTAGAGTATAGAGTGTGATGCTGGACAATTAAGGGATTCCTCCAAGGGACCAACTTGTTTCCTTACTTTGGCCCCCGCTAATGAAGCTCTTTAGAAGGCAATCGGGGAAGGACTCCAAGATAATCTTTAGATTAACCCCACTGGTTTTTTTCCAAAGATTTTATTTACTTACTTATTTGTCAGAGAGGGGGGGAGAGAGAGAGAGAGAGAGAGAGGGAGGGAACAGAAGCAGGGGGAGTAGGAGAGGGAAAAGCAGGCTTCCCGTCGAGTGTGGGGCCTGACACAGGGCTTGATCCCAAGACTCCGGGATCATGACCTGAGCTGAAGGCAGATGCTTAATGACTGAGCCATCCAGGCACCCCTAGATTAACCCCACTTTTTAAAATCAGGAGAAAAGTAAGAGTGGTGAAAGGGTGAAGGAAAGAAGCATGTTTTCATACAGAGGGAATGTAAATTATTTTAGAAATTTTTTGCTGGTCAGTCGGTAATATTTGGGCAATATATGACTAAAGCGTTTGATGCATGTAATTTTGATCCTATGAGTCTACTTCTAGGAATTTAAACAATATCCTCATCATTCAGACCTTAGCTAAAATGTCACCTATTGGGAACATCCCCAACACACTCAACCTAAGGTAACTTACCCATCTACCTATTACATCGCTTTCTTTTTTTCTTTTAAGATTTTATTTATTTATTTGAGAGAGAGAGAGAGAGAGCGCATCCAAGTGAGGGGAGAGTCAGAGGGAGAGGGAGAAGCAGACTCCTTGATGAGTGTGGAGCCTGATGCAGGACTCGGTTTCAGGGCCCCAAGAGACCGTGACCTGAACCAAAGGCAGACACCCAACTGAACCATCCAGGTGCCCCACATCACTTTCTTTTAAATGTCTGCACAGCACTGCTATTTTTCTTATTAATTTGTGTACTGTTCATCTTCACTGCTATTCCCTACCACCCACACTAAAATGTTGGCTTTATACGAGCAGGGACCCCGTTTGTTGAATGTACTGCTTTCTTTCTTCCTATGTGTTGGCTACTAGCCAAGGATGTTAACACGCATCATCTCATTTAGTCCTCACAGCTATATGAGGTTGTTATCCCATTCTACAGATGGGCAAACTGAGGCACAGTCTAAGTCTAGTCGGTGGCCAGCAAGTGGCAGTAGGAATATGAACACTGCTATGTATGACCACAAAGCCTTTGCTCTTAACTACCTCCCCCAAAATGAACCAGAAGTTTCAAAGTATACACTTTTTGACCAAGCATTATAGTTCTGGAAATTTGTTATATGGAGATTATCAGACAGGAACAATGGTGAGATCTGTTTTTATTTATTGCAGGCTGCTTACAGAAGCAAATATTGGAAATACGTTTAGGCAGATCATCAGTTAGCTATAAGGCTCAAGTTTACTTTTTGGCAAACAGGGAGCCCCATCTCAGAGAGACTGAAGATTTAATGAGACAAAGCACAGTACCGGGCTCATGGTCAGGGTTTTACTATTTGCTTATATGCGTTTACATCTCTAAAAGGATACACAATATTGTATCCTTTTTGTAACAATACAAATTGTTACCAGAGGCCATCTCTGGACAGCAGGATTATGGGGGAGGGCTTTCATGAAGTAAATTGTGTACTTCCACATTGTTCTAATTTTTATAAAATTCATATTGATGCCATAGTCATCAAAAATAAATATATTACTATTAAAAAAAAAAAGAATATGAAAAGGCGCCTGGGTGACTCAGTTGATTAAGTGTCCGCCTTCGGCTCAGGTCATGATCCCAGGATCCTGGGACTGAGTCCCGTGTCTGGCTCTCTATTCAGCGGGGAGCTCGCCTGCTTCTCCCTCTCCTATGCCTGCCACTCCACCTGCCTGTGCTCTCTCTCTCCCTGTGTCAAATAAATAAAATCTTAAAAAAAAAAAAGAATATGAAGAAAAAGTTAAAGAAACTTGGGGAAGGAAACAGTTTATGGGGCAGTGAGGGAAACTAGTTTAGTAGATCTCAAACTAAAAATGTTCCTCCTCTTTTGTGCTATGAAAGAGCAAGATCTTCAGTTGGATTATAGGTCCTACCCCACTGCAAAGGCCTGCATTCACAGTGCAGTCAGAGAGACTTTTAATAAGAACACAGAACCTACAGAATTTATTCAGATGGATTCAAGAAATTTGAAAAGATGCTAATATATATATATATATATATTATATATATATAATATATATATATAATGAAAGAAAATCTTTATAGCCACATCTGCCTTCTAAAGAGAAAGACTGTCAAATAGGAGGCCCTTTTAGCTACTAGTCACCCTTTTGAGTTCAGCCATGCAAAAAATAACAGAAATAAAAGCTGAAGGTTGCCAAGTAGTTCTGCACAATAAAGAAAGAACTGAATTCCAGGGGAAATTTGTGAGGAATAAAAGAAGGGGAAGGAGCAAGGAGCCAGGGAGATGCCGGAGGTCCAGGGTCTGGGGTTCCCAAATCACCAGCAAAGCTGGTAATGACAATTAAAATTCTTTTTGTGAGGGTATTCTCTGTTCTTGATGGAGACCAGGAAGGGACTGTGGTTCAATTTTGAACTGATAGGTTGAGAAACAGAGGAAGCGGATTCAGAGATGACCCAGAGAACACCTTCAGCCCCAAGGAATCTGCAGAATCTTGGGGGAAACTTCAGGTTTCTACACGGCAAGAAACAAGGGGTCAAGCTGATCTTATCTAGATCTTAAAGTGCTAACATAGCAGAGTTTGTATGGTTTATTTATCAAGAGGGATATTTAAATAAATTAACCCGACTACTCTTCCACACCACTGAAAAGCTTTTCACAACTTATGTGGTATTGCTAACTCATTTTAGGTCACATATTCCTTTGAGAATGTGATGAAAGCTAAGATCCTGCTCTTTGGAAAATGTATACCCTTGAATGCGTATCATTTCAAGGGGGGTCTGCAGACATCTCTGGAGGCCAGCTCTGGGACACTCAGTGTCGGGAAACTGCAACAACACTGATAGTCATTGCTTGTTTTTGACAATGGGTACCCCAAGCCACCTTGCAGTTTATGCAGCAAGTATAAGAACACTGCTGACATTCACGGATTTATAAACATTTGTTGGAGACCTAATACACATAATCCTGAAGGTATAAACAATGCAATGTGATCTCTGTACTCACTGAGTTCTAGTTAACTGAGGGAAGAAAAGACAACAGACTGCTACAATAGGGTGGGATAAGTCAGACTGTACATTTCAGACTAACCTCACCCCTCAACTTCCTTTTTGGCCCGAGGACTCACTGACTACAAATGGAACAACAGCTGGAAACAAGTGACAAGGATACGGAGTACAAGCAGGGGAAAGCAACATGAGGCCAGGACACTGGGGCCATTTTATTTTAAGATTTATTTATTTATTGGACAGAGAGAGACACAGCAAGAGGGGGAACACAAGCAGGGGGAGAGGGAGAAGCAGGCTTCCCGCTGAGCAGGGAGCCTGGTGTGGGGCTCGATCTTAGGACCCTGGGATCATGACCTGAGCCGAAGGCAGACACTTAATGACTGAGCACCCCAGGAGCCCTTGGGGCCATTTTATCTATCTATCTATCTATCTATCTATCTATCTATCTATCTATCTATTTTTTAAAAGATTTTATTCACTTGACAGAGAGAGACAGAGCACAAGTAGGCAGAGTGGCAGGCAGAGGGAGAGGGAGAAGCAGGCTCTCTGCTGAGCAGGGAGCCCAATGAAGGCTTAATCCCAGGACCCTGAGATCATGACCTGAGCTGAAAGCAGCCACTTAACTGACTGAGCCACCCAGGCGCCCCATTTTTTTTAAGAGCCTGGGGTCATTTTAAATAGCCAGCCTGCTATTCTGCGGACTTTGATTTCCCTGTGTTTGCGTAAAAATATCTCCAATATCCAAACCGAACCAAAACAAAACAAAAAAACAAGAGTTCTTTTCCTTAATAAACAGTAACCATGGATTTTTTTTAAATGCCACTTTAAGAAAAAGGAATTGACAAACTAAGATTGTTCTGAAAAACTCATCTATGCTAAGAGAAGCCTATAATCCACTTGCTGGTTTGCACTGTTAGATCAGCAAATATTTATTGAGCTCTGAAATAATCATGCCTGCTGTTGGCATCACATAAGAACCTTCACACAAGATTGTCTCATTTCTTCTGAAAACCATCTTGTAAATGCTTACATTCAAGGGCACAATGACTTGGTAATTTACAGCTTGTAAGTCCTGTAGCCAAAATCAAAATACAGAACTACCTACCTTTTCCTAAACTCCCAGGGAAAATGACAGCAGTGCCAGACACAGGAAGGGCAGGGGAGGTAACAGCCTTGAGGGACAGAGTGGAGAGAATATGTTGACGTAGCATCAGGATAAGCCTAGGTGTTGAGATCAGATGCACTTGGGAAAAAATCCTAGCTCCTTCCCCCACTTACGAGCTATGTGATCTCAGACAAATCACTTGATCTCTCTGAATTCTGAGATCTCATTTGTAAAATGAAGACAATAATAGCATCTATCTCATCTGAATGTAGGAAGGTAGAGGGAAGAAAGGAGGGAGAGTATAGTGAACTGGCACTAATTTCTTTATCTTTTACAGAGGAGAGTCAAAGACAGTGAAGGCATCAGGACTGATTGCCATTTCAGCCAAAATGATGGATTAAATATCCCAAAACCTTCCTGCCAAAACCCCCAAATGACGGGCGCCATCACCTTAGCAAATATGTCGAATGCATGCTGGAGCTTAAGAGCCAGCATGGGAAGTTTTCTGAGGTCAAATAAGCAGCACAAGTCCAGCAAGATGAGATAAGCACCAGAAGGTTTAAAGACATCTGCCATTTAATGATACAAAGCTAACTTAAAAGTTAACTGTCTAAAATCACAAATAAAGAAAAAATGTGCGTGTGTGTGTGTGTGTGAGAGAGAGAGAGAGAGAGAGTCTTACTTACAATTTTGGAGGTAACCACCACAATTACTAAAAACCTCTAAAGTAAGAAAGAAGTGGCTTTCAGGAGAAAGCTGGGTAAGTGAGGAGGGAGATTCCCCCCCATCCTTTTTTGCTTTTATCTTTCTGTTCTATCTAGTTGTTTACTTTTATGTACAAGTATTTACTTTTCTAATTTTTGTTAAATTGGCAAAGGAAGGAAGGTTGGTGGAACTCTGCCATCACCCACCATAAAAAATAGTAGTGGGATAAATAACATAAATGTGAATTTCAGAAGAAAAAAAAATCAGTCTTAAGGTGACTGGAGAAGGATTCTGCTCTAAACGTACCTTATCAAAGATTTCTTTTAAATGATAACACCCAGTGTTGTGGAGATAAGGGAAAATGGTGGTTAGGAATGAAAAATGGTACAACAGTCCTAAAAGGCAATTTGACACCACGTACTGAAATCCGTAAAACCCTACATGCACGGGGGAAGGGGGAATATGGGAACTTTCTGTACTTTGCGCTCCATTTTACTTGAACTTAAAACTAGTCTAAAAAATAAAGTTTACGGATTAAAAAATAGGTATACATGCCCTTTAACCAGGTCATGTGACTTCTAAGACTTTATCCTGGGAGAGATCATTATGGGATGTGTGCAAAGACTGGGCTCAGGTTGCTGACTAAAAGTGCACAATTAGGGAGCTGCTAAATACATTTTGGTATACCTGCAGAATGGCATATTATGCAGTTACCATGCGAAGCTAGAGAAGAGCATCTCACGGCTTGAGAAAAATAGTCTCACTTTAATGTTACGATGTATAAGATCGGAGCTCATGGTTGTAAAGGGAAATTTTGCATAAAAAATAACTGATGAACCTAGCCATAACACTGCAGGTAATTTTTATTTTCCTCTTTCAGTTTGTTGGCATTTTATTTCATTTAAAAAAAATTTTAAAGATTTTATTTATTTACTTGAGAGTGAGTGAGAGTGAGACAGAGCACAGAAGCAGAAGGAGAAACAGAATCCCCATTGAGCAGGGAGCCGGATGTGGGGCTCCATCCTAGGACCCTGAGATCATGACCCGAGCAGAAGGCAGATGCTTAACCAACTGAGCCGCCGCAGGAACCCCAGTTTGTTGGCATTTTAAATATTTTATGCAAAGCATTCTTTTTGTAATAAAAATATAGTATTCTATAAAAAGAAAAAATACAAGAGGCTATTTTTAAGTTCCTTTGGACAACACATGTCAAGAAAAGAAAGGGGAAATAAAATAGGAAAGAAAAAGGAGGATCTTTAATAAAGCAAGATGGAGAGAAGACAGAAGGGGGCAAGATCCTGTGAGACAGAAGTGTCCTGGGCAGCCTCTGGGCTCCTCAGCCAGAGCCCTTCTTCCAAATCTTTGATGGGAAAATCACAGAGAAAGGACTCCAGAGCTTTCTTCTCATTTCCCATGACTGATCGCATTGCTTCTGACAGTTCGATGGTAGTCACACATCCAGTGGATTTCAGAACAATAAAAGATGAGATCAAGAACAAGGCTATTAGCCCACAGAACTAAAGGTAACCTCAAACTAATGTGCACCAATGCCATGAGTTCTAACAAACACAGATTATTTATTAAGAGCTGCAAAGAAGCTATTGTGTGCACAGATGAAAATTCTTAGCCAGGAAAAGATTCCAGGCCTGAAGCAGAGCAGTCTTGAAAAGAGAACAGGCTTGCAGAAGATAAAAGGGATTCTTTCCTCCCCCCTCAGGGAGGACTGAGGCTGTTGGCCCAGAGATAAAATGACTCTGTACAAACTTCTGCTGAAGTTTTTAAAAGTCCCAGTAAGGAAAACAAGAAAAAGATGATGTGCTTGAAGATTAATTTAAACAGCAACAAATTAGACAGAAACTGGAGGAAGCTTACTGAAAGGCTCAGTAATAGTGTGATTCTGAAAGAAGAAAATCACATGGGACAATAACACTGGAACTTCTCCATTCCGTGGATCCCACAACAGGAGAACCAGGCTACTGTCTTATAAGATGGGGCATAAAAACAGAAGCCTTCAGTGTGGACTAAATATATTACATGGGCTCAAATGAGAGAACCACGTTATACCCGAATTACAGTCCCTACAATTCTTCTGCACGCTAACTACTTCTTCTGTACTACTAACTCCATATTGTGCAAATATCACCAAGGATAATTCTGATTTAATCTGGCTAAACATATAGGGAAGACTGATCTTGCAAGCACTCGCCAGCATCCATTAGTTTCTGGCCATATCCCCAAATTATCCATATGTTATGGCAGAGAGTTTATTGGATGTCTAACAATAGAATCCTCTGTGAGCTGGAGATAACATTGTCTGAAGTTAAGGACTAGAAAGGGCACTTAACAGAGCAAAAGGCAAAATAAAATCAAATAAAATTTAATTACAGACGTAGAGCCAAATAGGCCCTTTGGACTGGAGCAAAGAAGACAGGCCTGCAGCACTGAACGCTGCACTAAGCAACGCCTGCGTGCCAGCTGAGGCTTGTGACTGAAACGGCTGGAAAGTCCGAAAGGAACCTTGCTGAGAACATCATCTAACTCGGGGAGCTCCAAGAAGCCCATTATGAACGGCTGGGCACTGACTGCTGTCCCGGGCCCTCAGGACGCTCTTAGATGGAGGGTATCTCTCTGAACAAGATTACTTGCCCAGCAAGTAATCCCCGTTCCAACTGTTCGATTCTCTAAGCAGCCATGAACAATGTGTAAACAGATGCATATAGTGTATTGCAATAACATTGCATTTACCAAAACAAGTGGCAGGCTACAATTTGCCAATTCCCGCACCAGAGGATGGGATGCTGGCCATCGATAGCATGAAATGTTTAAAGAGTTTTAAAAATAATCACCTACAGTCATCTGAAGTGAAGTTCGAATGGAAGGCAAAGCTATTTCAAGCTCCATAGTTGCTCCTCCAGACCAATGAGACCATAGAGGTCATGACCTGGGGTAACGGCATCTAACTACACTCAGACCTTCAAGGCCATTTTAAGCTCATGTTCCAGGGCTGTTCTGGAGCATAGTTTCTAACATCCAGTATCTAAAGCCACGTGTGCTGAAGAAGTGAGTCAAGGCAGCAGTGGTGTTTTCCCTGAAACAATCCCCCTTAGTGTGGCTGGGCATTTCTTATGGAAACATCATCCCTGATTGTTTCCATCTGTGTAACATTCAAGTCCCGATCTATCAGCTTCCTGGGGATTCCGTGAACTATCTTTCTACTTAAACCGGCGGGAGTGGATTTCGCCCCTTGCTACGAAGAACCCTGACCAATAATACATGCCACCAATAAGCATCTCTATTATAGAACCCAGCATAGTACATTATGATTACTTGTGGTATTTCTGTCTCCTTTAGTTGATGGAGAAAGTATTTTACTCATCTCTGTAGACCCACTACCTTAGCACAATGCCAGGCAAAACAGAAGACACCTAATAAATGAGTGCAGATGAACAGAAAAAAACCCCACAAAAACATGGAAACTGTGGCTTTAGAGTGGAGAGATGAGTCATTTTTAAATGATGTTGTAATATATTTTCTCAAGTGTCTCACTTGGTCAAAGTTACTATTGTCCATCCAAGACCAAGTAGCACAGTAGTATTCACACCTGGGACCACAAGTTCCAATGAAGAAAAAGGATTTCTAATTCTCTTTATTTCCACTGATAAGTTTGAAATGAATTTCAAAGGTTTGGAAGATTCTGTAAGACTTATGCTGGACCAATGACAGGAATGTGATATCATGATCAAGAAGGCGTGGCTCCTCCTGTGCTCACAACCCGTCTTATAAAGTGACACGTGGATGGAGAGTCACAGAAAGTTAAAGATCACTGGATGAGTTGATTTGGGACAATTCACGATAACTCATGCTACATCACAATTTAGAGAGCACTTAAAAATGAAATCAAGTTGTGCCTTTTCGTGACATCAGAAAACAGCCGCTTTATTTTTTTCTTTTTTGATTGTTTTTAAAAAACAGCCACATTAAAATGGAACGAAAGTGAGATCAAAATTGTAACATGTCATGAGGCCTTCCGGTACTGCAGTAACAGAAAGTTTTGCGAAATGAAATGTAATACTGGAAAAGGATTCACTTTAAAACTATTTTTCCCACCTGCTGTGGGGAAAAGGAAGCTCTGGCTTCGGGTGCTCATTCCAGTTCCTCTGAGTGAAAGGAACTGCATACCCTCAAAGACGATCAAGACTATCAGACCCCTCTTCCCCAAAGTCAAAATTCCTCTCTCCGTCTGCCTGAGAAAGGTAAGGTTAATAAGCAGAGTCTTAAGACATCACACAAAAAAATAACTCCCAATGGATCTACAGATTTAAATGCAAAAATATCAAACCACATAAGTATTAGAAAAATACATGACACAATGTTTTGTAGCCTCACAATGCGGAAGGCCATTCCAAGTATGAAACTCGGAAATCATTAAAGAAAAGACTGATAAATTTTATTGTATATAAATAAAAATAATCTGCATGGCAAAAATCATGATCAGCAAAGTAAAAATCTTAAGTCAAACTTGGAAAAATTATATTTCATAGCACGAATAGCCTATTTCCTTAATCTACAAAGAGTTTCTAGAAATTGATAAAGACCAACTACCTAAGGAGGAAATAAGCTCAGAATATGAACAGGGAATTTAGAGAAATGTAAAGACATATGGTTCTGAATATATGAAAAGTACTTTTCATTTATTTTATATATAAAAAATATTTGATATTTTATTTTTCATCTACCATTGGAGAGGATCAAAAAGTCTAACACACTGGTGTTCGAAAACAGGAATTCTCATCCATTGCTGATATAGTCATACATTGGTATAGTATCATTTGGCAATCAATATAAAAAATTCACATATCATCTGCCATGGCAAATCCACTTTTAGGAATTTATCAGAAAGGCATGCTTCCAAAAATATGAAATATGTATTCATTGTAGCAAAAGATTAGAAGTCATCTAACTATTCATCCATAAGAGATAGGTTAAATAAAATCAAGGTACTTCCAAATAGAAGCCTATATGGCCAAAATAATTTAGATACACAAACAATAATATTTAGTGATACAAAAATATTTCCAAAAAACATGTATTTTAAAAAGCCTGATGCAGAAAAATACGAATAGTATACTATCTACTTCACAATAAGGAAAGAAACAAATACGCATGTTTACTTTTATATGTATGGAATATTTCTGGGATGCATGAAAAACTGGAAATGGTGGGTGTCTCCAGGATAGCTGAAGGATAAGGATGATGGAAGATTTTTCTTTTTTCTTTTTAGGATCCAATCTAGAACCCTACTTCTTGAATCTGATTGTTTTAGTTCTTAAATCCCTTCTAATCTAGAATAGCACCCCACGTCTTATGAAGAACCGAGGTCTTTGTGGCAGTGAGTTTTCTAATATTTGCAACAAGATTTATTTCCTTTTATGTGGGTGTTCTTTAATGTCTCTCAATAAATCTGTATAATTTTCTCCATAGAGGCCTGTGATTTTTTATGTTGCTATACAAAGTATCTTTTAAAATTTAATTTTCTACTTGTAGCTGGTATGTAGAAATATAATTGATTTTGTATATTGATTTAGGATCCAGCAAACTTGCAAAACTGTTATTAACTTTAATAATTTATCTGTAGAAATCTTTTATAATTTCTACATAAACAATCATGTCGTCATAGAAATAGTAAGTTATTAATTCATCCTTTCCCGTACTTTTACTTTTCTTGCCTCATTGCAATTGCTAGAACTTTCAACAAATGTTGAATAGAAGTAATAATAATAAGGCAACATTCCTGATCTCCAAGTGAAAACTTCCTCAAACTGAAAATTCTCCATTAAGTATGATGTTTGCTGTACACGTTTTATAGTTCTCTTCATGAGATTAAGGAAGCTCCCTTCCTATTTTCCACCTATCCCTAGGGGGCTGAAATTGTTGCTACTGTTTTAATCAGGAATGGTGCTGAATTTTATCACACAGTCATGACTCTTCTCTTTTAATGTTAGCAAGCTACACTAACTGAGTCTATGGTGTTGAACCAACCTTACATTTCGGGTATAAAACCAACTTGGTCATGATGTATTACCCTTTTCACATACTACTAGAAAGGGCAGATTATGTTTTCCAAAGATGGCCTCAACAATACTATTCCATCCTGAGTGCTTTTCTTACAATGTGACTTTGATACTCCTCCAGTTGGGTGGTAGGGTCTTTGACACATTTGCTGGAATCTGGACTGACCTCTATAATTGTCTCAACCGAGAGAGTACTGGAGGGGCGGCGGTATGTGAATTTCAAGATTAGACCATAAAAATGTTAAGCACTTCCAGTTTACTGACTTAGGACCCTGCACTTAGAACCCAGGTGTCATGCTGTCAGGAAGCTGAAACTAGTCCATGCAGACAGAACACAAGCAGCATCCTGCGTAGGTGTTAAAATGGAGATGAACTGAGGTTCCATACAACAGCCAGCTGATGGTCTATACGACAGTTGGTGTTGACTGTAGGACACGCAAGGAAAAACAGCTCCAGTTGATTTGAAGCTACTTTGAGTCTTCTCAGCTGGGGGCCCAAACAAAATGGAGCAGAGACAAGCCACCCTCATTGTGCCCTGATCAAATTTCTGACCCATAGAATCTCAGGTATATAAAATGGCCATTTTAAGTCACATTCTGGTCAGCTTCCTACACCACAATAGTAAGTGAAAAACTGGATTTTGCTTTGCTAATATTTAGTTCAGGATTTTTCCATATCTGTGAGTAAAACAGCCTGTGAATTTTCCGTCCTCACAATGTTACCATCAGGTTTTTGTTTGTTTTGATAATCTCTTTTAATATTTTCAGGAAGAGTTTGTGTAATATTAATTCTTTCTCTCTTAAATGCTTGATAAAACTTTCTAGTGAAGCCATCCAGACCTATAGTTTTCTTTGTGGGAAGGTTTTTTAATTGCTGATTCAATTTTTATTAATAGTTATATTACTAATTTATCCATTCACTAAATTTCCAAAATTTTTGGCATAAAACTGTTCACTAGTCTTATTATCTTGTAAATGACTACATGATCCCCTCTCTTTTCACTCTAAGATTTTATTTATTTTTGTGAGAGAAAGAGAGAGAGAGAGAGTGTACCAGTTGGGGGGGAGGGGCAGAGGGAGGGAAGCAAACTCCCCGCTGAGCAGGGAGTCCAATATAGGACTCAATCCCAGGACCCTGGGATCACGACCTGAGCTGAAGGCAGATGCTTAACTGACTGAGCCACCCAGGCGCCCCCCACCACTCTTTTCACTCTTGATAATTGGTTATCTGTGTCTTTCCTTCCTCCCTTTCTCCCTCTCTCCCTCCCTTCCTTTCTTTTCTGAACCTCATGAGGGTGTATCATTTTTATTTTTTTCTAAGATTATCAAGCTCTCGTTGACAGACTATATTATATATTTGCTTTATATTTCAATGATTTCTACTTTTCTTATAACTTGTCTTTATTTTCTTCAGAATTATTTTGCTGTCCTTCTTTGGACTTCTTAAGATAGATGGTTGCTTGCTATTTAGCCTTTTTTATTTCCTAACATATGCCTTCTGGGCTACATACTTTTGAATCTCTGAATTCGCATCTTTCAACAGTTCTGGGAAATGTTCAGCTATTACCTCTTCAAATAACTGCCTCTGTACCATTCTTGCTCTTCTCTTTCTGGGATTCTGATTAAATGTTTATTAGATCTTCTCATTGGATCCGCTTAAGTTTCTTACCTTCTCTTCATACTTTGCATATTTTTGTCTCTTGATGGTTCACTCTGGATCATTTTCTCCTAACCTATTTTCTAGTTCACTAATTCTCTCTTCAGTGATTTTAAATCTACTGTGTTCTTCTTTCTGGTTACTATATTTTTAGTTCTACGCCTCTATTTTTCAAATCTGTTGTTTTTTACACTGTCCAGTTACTTACTGATATTTTCATTCTTGGTTTCTATTTCTTGTTACATAATAAATTAGTTATTTTATAGTTCATGTCTTAAATTCCAATATTTCATAGCTTTGAGGATGTTTTTGATATATGTTGTTTCTTCTGGTTCTTTTCATGGGTATCTTGTTTCCTTGTGAACCTGGTTTTCTTGTATGTGCTGATCACTATATAATAAATTATTTAAAGGACTATTTTGATATACAGGATAACACCTTCCTCTAGAGAGGATTTTTGCTTGCTTCTGCCAGTTCCCTGATGGCATTATTAGCTTAAGAGCATCAAGATTAAAAATTCCCTGGAAGCTTTGGTTGCAGAACTGTATCAGGGCTGGTTTAGTTCAAGATCCCCCTTCATGACCTTAGTGGTCCCATTCAAATTGGAAAGATGGTTTACTTGAGTCCCTATCCTTGACAGGCAACAAGCTATGAATTCTGTCTTCACAGATGAGGCCACCAAAATTATCACTTAACTTCACAGATGTTTTCTCAGGATAAACAAATGCCTTCAGAACAAAAAAGGCTTTGGTATCTAGGCTTACCTCTCTTAGCTTTTTACCTCTCTTACAATCCTTCAATATCTTCTAAACTTTTTGAAGTTTTCAAGAAAATGTTCCTATATCTTATATAGCTTTCTAAATTGTCATCAGCAGGGCTGATTCAAGTGATCTAGTCTGCCATTATTAGAAGTAGAAATCCTACCACATACCTTTCAAGTTACTTGGGAATTCTGTACTATGGTACTGCCTATTCAAATAAATAAATAAATACAACAAACCTTGAAAAGTAAAATGATCAAAGAATCCAATACTGAGGAAAACAAACATGGAAAGGAGAGAAAATAAGGGAAGTTTATTTACCTATTAGTATTTCACAGAATGTCTGCAGGAATGTCTTGGGTCTTGATGAACATATTAGTCGCTTCATGAAAAAATATAATTAGCCAATTAAAGCTTCTCTTAACACACTTATTGCTTGGTTAATGTTGAAATTCTCTACTCCAGCCACTTGGATTTGGTTTCCCACTTGTTTTGACACTTGTGGGTTTTTTCTGGAGTATTTAGTCATAAATAACGTTGTACCTTATAAATTAAAAGAAAGCCTGTTCCCTCTGTAGAATGTAAACTAGTGCAAACTTCTAAGGATGAATTGGCAATACTCATCAAAATTTAAAATGTACATACCCTTTGATATAGCACAGTCCTCCACTAGGAATTAATTCCACAGATACACTTAAACAAAAATTCGCAAAGACATAACCTAATTTTTTTTGCAACAGTTTTTTTGCTAGTGAAAAACTGAACATGACAACTTGAATATCTACCAAGAGGCAGCTAGTTAAATAAATTATGGCATATTTATACAACAGAATACCATGCAATGGAAATTCATCATTTTTTAAGCTGTCCAGCATCCAACTGCCTCCTCCTATTTGGATGTACTCCCTGCCACTAAAGACTCTGAATAAGCCAGTGACACAAAGGGACACTTGGAATTCATTCCTGACAGAGTCCTAGGGCGGTAATGTCAACATACTGGCCTGGCTGCTTCAGCTAAAAGAGGCTCACTGAGCCTATTATTTCATGGTTCTCAGGCCTGCCTTGGTCCTGACCATTTTCCAAACTTTGTCCTTCATCCCTCCAGTACATTCTTTGTTTTCTGTTACTTGAAGCCAAAAGGTTTGTAACAAATAGAATCATGAAGTTGTTTAAAAGACTAAAATGGATAAAAATGGATCTATGTGAACACTAGTGGCAGAACAGTATGTACAATATGAGCTCATTTGTGTAATTTTATTTATTTTTTATAAAGACTTTATTTATTTATTTGACAGAGAGAGAGAGAGATCACAAGGAGGCAGAGAGAGGGGGGGAACTAGGCTCCCTGCTAGCAGAGAGCCCAATGCAGGGCTCAATCCCAGAACCCTGAGATCATGACCTGAGCCGAAGGCAGAGGCTTTAACCCACTGAGCCACCCAGGCGCCCCTCATCTGTGTAATTTTAAAGCAACCAACAGATCTAATATTTCTACTTGGATACGCACAGTTTCTGGAAGGATTGTTCAGGCAATTTATAATGGTTATTTCTAGAAATGAACCACTTATAAATTTTTTTTAAGAAACAGTTTATTTTAAAAAGGAAAACAAAAGCCAGAGGAGATGACTGTTCTGAAGTTGAGATACACTGAAATCTCTGGGTGCTTATTCTTACTGAGAGCCATTCAAAGCCAAAGTTCATTATCATCCCTTAGGTGATAGGTGATAAAAAAATGACTGAATTATTCTAAATGGCAGAGTGACATGTACAAAGTAGAATTTAGATATAACTTTGGAAGAAGGAGCCCCACTGGAAGGGTGCATTAAAGAGAGGCTAGAAAAAGGCAAACTGATGAAAATGAAAGAAATATGAGCTCAGACTAGAGAGTTGGCAGTAAGAATGAAATAGAAGGGAATCGTGTAAAAGACAAGATGGCTTGGTAACTCACACAATTATTTATTACTCAAGAACTTACTGAATGCCTACTATTGAGAGCCTAACAGAGGGCAAAAAGAATCTGAACTTTACCAAAACCAACCAACCAACCAAATTATACATAGTCTATTTAGGTCTCAGTTCTCTTGTAAAATGGAGAGAATACCTAATTTATTGGATTGTTATAAGGATTAAAGGAAACTATGCATATAAAGTATACTAGGTCTTCCATAAATGTTAAATACTACTATTATTAGAACTAATACAATGGAGAGAATGACAATTTAAACAGCAAAAATAACAAAGTGTTGTATCTTTCAGGAACATATCTACATTATGGAATGAGGTCTCATATATTCATTCTGTTGTATTAAAATATTGTGGGTCATTTAAAGACTGAAAGTTTTGTTTCTAATGACTCATGGCTTTACAGCGGTCTCTTTTTAAAAAAAAAAAAAATAGAGATGTTTCTAGCCCCTCTGCTACACAAAGCCTCATCCTGAGTTCTTCATTCTCCGACATGGAAAGTCTTGGGAATCCAAAGCCGCACCACATCTTATGTTTGCATTCTATACTCCACTACAGCTCTTTGAGACTAAGGTATAAGAGTGTAGCCTCTTTTAAAACATTTACTGTTCAGGCAAGGTTGGGGAGTTGACTGGTAAAATAGTATAAAGATATGAAAAGATTAGTTTCATTAAGTTTAGATTACTCTAAATACACTGAATATCCCAATAAAATCATTTGTTTATATCTGATTCTTACAAGATAGATAAGATTCATGACCCACTTAATTGTAATGAAGTAAGATTGCAAGATATATACAACCCCCTGAGATTTACTTTGGAACAGCAAATAATCCTTGAAGGCTTGAGAACAAAGGACCTTGGCCAAGGTAGAAACTTCTATTACACTACCATAAAAATAATGACTGGGGGGGGGGGGTGCCTGGGTAGCTCAGTTGGTTGAGCGACTGCCTTCCACTCGGGTCATGATCCCGGAGTCCTGGGATGGAGTCCCACGTTGGGCTCCCGGCTCCATGGGGAGTCCGCTTCTCACTCTGACCTTCTCCCTTCTCATGCTTTCTCTCACTTTCTCTCTTTCCTAATAAATAAATAAAATCTAAAAAAAAAATAATAATGACTGGGACCTTTTAAATAATAGGGCATATTCAGACTTGGCGAAAGGAAACATACAGGATACTTAACATACAGGATACCCTTCCATTATAATTCCACATCCCAACTTGAGACAATTAGTAAAAAATAACTATCTCTCAAATCTATATTCTGCTATAAATGAAAATGTTATACTTGGAATCCCAATTCAGTACAGATCTTTATAAACTTAATAATATTATTAGCCAAAATGTATAATTATTACTAATATCTAACTTCTGACTGTCATATATGAGAAAC
Source organism: Nasua narica (assembly GCA_028533885.1). Lineage (NCBI taxonomy): Eukaryota > Metazoa > Chordata > Mammalia > Carnivora > Procyonidae > Nasua > Nasua narica. The sequence goes on along the minus strand of CM052811.1, from coordinate 107,542,116 downwards.
AAAGTATTTATCAACTGAAATATATGTGAGAAACATTTTTAGCTAAATGAGGACAAAAAATAGAAAGATTATTTTAGGCAGTAAAAGATTTAGCTGTTAACAGTAATTAATCAACAATAAACTTTTAAAACTAGTGCAAGTCTCTAATATTCCTCTTAACTCCTGGGTTCTGTGAGATGAATTTCATTATGTAAAAAAGTTTTTTTATTAAAAAATATATGGGAGTGACATTAGCAAAATAGCAGAAAGGAGTGTTGTACCATCTTTTCCCTAAACAACAATAACTTTGACAACCACCCACGGACAAGAGTATCTTTGTGGTAGTCTAGGAATCCAGCAGAAAATTTCACCACATTGTTACAGCAAAAAAAACCTGAGACTAGATTCACTGAAGAGGGTAAGAGGAACAGTTTCGCTTTACCTGAATTATCCATCCCCTACTACAGCACAGCTCAGAGCCCAGAGAGACCTTTTAGGCCCATGATTTCTCCCATGAGGAAAAGTGAGTGTGTGAGTGAGTGCCTGGCTTCCCCAGCTGTGCAAGATAGTGCCAAAAGGCCCACTTCTTTCTGGCTCCATCCAGAAGATTACAGTGTCCCACGTGACTATGGGGTGGGGGAAGGGCTGAGAGAACAGCAGTGAAGGCTCTGGGAGGGCATCAAAGGGACAAAGATCACACTATCCCTTCGTGGACTCAATCAGAAAGCCTGCCCACAAGCACCTGGCAACACCTTACCTGAAGATCAGCCCCCCCAACTGGCCCACAGGCACCCACAATGTGCCGTGAGCCTCACCCACACACACCATTCCATGGCTGGCTCCAAGTGCACACTAGGAGGGCAAGGAGTACAAGCCTTTGCAGACGGCTCATGAGCACATGCAGAAAGCTACCTTGACAATATGGAATTGGGAAAAAGTACACAAACTAGAGTACTGAGAACCACCCAAAGGAAAGCAAACGAGAGGCTATCAGTACCCGACCTAGCTTTACAGGATTGAGAGAAGGCATATATTTTAAGAATTCCTCCCGCAAAGGGAACAAGAAGTGTGGAGTAGGTGTATCCACAGAAAAAGTCTGATAAAGCCTCGGAGTCCCTAGTAGGGTGGACATTAGATGTTTCTTTCCTGAGGCCAGTCAGTAAACACTAGAGGTGACTGCTTCTTTGAATGTGAAGAGAGCAACATAAGACTTCAAGGAACATGAAAAATCGAGGTAACATGACATCACCAGAAGAACACAATAATTTTCTAGTACCCAACCCCAAAGAAATGGCGATATGTGATCTGCCCAATAAAGACTTCAAAATAGTTGTTTTAAGGTGGCTCAATGAGCCACAAAAAAACACAGAAAGACAATTCAATGAAAATTGGAAAACAATACATAACAAAATGAGAATTTTAACAGAGACAGAAATCATAAAAAAGAACAAAAGAGAAATTCTGCAGCTGAAGAGTACAATGAATGAAATACAAAATGCAATGGAAAGCATCATCAGCAGACTTAATTAGGCAAAAGAAAGAATCTGTGAAGAATTTGAAACTATGTAGTCAGAGGAGAACAAAGAAAAAAGAATTGAAAAGAGTGAAGAAAGCCTTTGTGAGTTATGAGATGCCATCAAGAGAAAAAAAATCTATGTATTACTGGAGTCACAGGAGGAGAAAAAGAAGGGGAGAAAGCGTATTTGAGGAAATACTCTAGGGAGAGATTTGGATGTTCAAATTCATGAAGCTCATAGGCCCCCAAAAGGTTTAACACAAAAGATCTTCTCCAAGATACATTCTAAAACTGTTGAAAATCAAAGGCAAAGGAAGAATTTTAAAAGCAGCAAGAGGAAAAAAATTCCTCATATACAAGGGAAATCGCCATAAGGCTATCAACATATTTCTCCACAGAAAACTTACAGGCTAGGCAAGGGTGGGAACACACAGTCAAAGTAATAAACGTGTACCTTAAGAAAAAAACAAAAATCTCCATTAAACAACCTATTTTTATTACTCAAGGAACTAGAAAAAAAGGAACAAAGTAAACCCAGGGTTAACAGAAGGAAAGGAATAACAAAGATCAGAGAAAAAATAAATGAAAAGAGAAACCAGGAAAACAACAGGAAAGATCAACGAAACTGAGAGCTGCTTTTTTGAAAAGATAAACAAAACTGACAAACTTTCATGTAGAAACCAAGAAAAAAGAGAAGACTCAAATAAAATTAGAAATGAAAGAGGAGACAGTATAACTGATACCATCGAAATACAAAGGATCCTAAGCGACCACTACAGACAACTGTACACCAACAACTCGGTTAACATTGAAGAAGTCGGAAAATTTCTAGAAACGTGCAACTTTACCACTACTGAATCATGAAGACACAGAAAATCTGAACAGACCAATAATGAGTAAGGAGATTAAATCAGTAATCTAAAAACCTCCTCACTAAGAAAAGCCTAGGACCTGATGGCTTTACTGGAGAATTCTACCACAAACTTTAAAGAAGAATTAATACAAATCCTTCTCAAACTCTTAAAAAAACTGAAGAGGAGGGAAGATTTCCGATTCATTTACAAGGCAAGCATATTAAAGCCATTCAAAGACACTATAAAAAAAAGAAAATTATAGGCCAACATGCCTGATGAATATAGATGCAAAGTTCTTCAACAAACTATCAGCAAACTGAATTCAACAGCACAGTAAAAGATCATACTGTGATCAAGTTGAATTTATCTGTGGGATGCCAGAATGGTTCAGCATATTCAAGTCAATAAGTGTGATACACCACATTAATAAAAACGAAGGATAAAAATCATATGATCATTTCAGTAGATGCAGATAAAAATATTTGACAAAATTCCTCCTTTTATGATAAAAGCTCTCAGCAAATTCTGTATAGAAGAAATGGTACCTCAAGATAATAGAGGCCATAAAAGACATGCCCAGAACTAACATCACACTCAACAGTGAAAATCTGAAAACTTCCTCTAAGATCAGGAACAAGACAAGGATACGCCACTCTTGCCACTCCTATTCAACCATAGTACTGGAAGGCCCAACCAGAGCAATTAGATAAGAAATGGAAAGGAAAAGTATCTAACTTGACTAACTTGGAAAGGAGAAAGTAAAACTGTCTCTTTTTGCAAATGACATGATTTTATATATATATATATATACAATTTGAAAGGTGCCACCAAAAAACTTAGAATTCAGTAAAGTTGTAGTATATAAAATCAATATACAAAATCAGTGATTTTTATTTTTATATTAACAATGGACTATCTGAAAGAGAAATTAAGAAAACAACTCCATTTATAATAGCATCAAAAATAATAAAATATTTAGGAATAAATTTAACTAAAGTATAAGATCTATATACTGAAAACTGTAAGAAATTGATGAAATTGAGAAAGATACAAGTAAAAGGAAAGATACCCTGTGTTAATGGATTGGAAAAATTAATGTTATTAATTTATTAATGTTATTAATTTAATGTTATTTAATTTAGGCCACACTACCTAAAGTGATGTACAGATTCAACACAATCCCTATCAAAAATTCATTGGTATTTTTCTCAGAAATAGAAAAAAAATACCAAAATTCATATGAAACCAGAAAAGATCCCAAATAGCCACCATAATCTTGAGAAAGAAAAACAAAGCTGGAAGCATCACACTTCCTGGTTTCAAGCTATAATAGAGAGCTACAGTAGTCAAAATGGTATGGTACTAGTGCAAAAACAGACACATAATCCAATGGAATGGAATAGCCCAGATATAAACTCGGGCATATATAGTCAACTAATCTTTGACAAAGCTCCAAGAACATACAACAGGGAAAGATAATTTCAATAAATGGTATTGGGAAAACTGGATATACATATGCAAAATAATGAAACTGGACCTACCTTATATCGCTCATGAAAATGAACTCAAAACAGATTAAAGACTTGAATGTAAAACCTACAACTATAAAACTCCTTGAAGAAAACACAGGGGAAAAGCTCCTTCACACTGGTCTTGGCAATGTCCTTTTAGCTATGATACCAAAAGCAAAAGCAAAACAAGTGACACTATATCGAACTAAAGAGCTTCTGCACAGCAAAGTACACCGTCCACAGAAAGAAAAAGCAACCTGAGTAATTGGAGAAAATATTTGTAAACCATATATGTGGTAAGGGGTTAATATCCAAAATATATAAGGAACTCAACTCAATAGCAAAACAGTAATAATAATCCAATTTAAAAACAGACAATGGACCTGAACAGACATTTTTCTAAAGAAGACAAAAAATGGCCAACAGGTATAGGAGAAGATACTCAACACCACTGATGATCAGAGAAATACAAATCAAAACCACACTGGGTAATAGTATGGAGATTCTTAAAAAAATGAAAAACAGAACTACCATATGATCCAACAATCCCACTTCTGGGTATATATCCAAAGAAGAACAGTCACCATCTCAAAGAGATATCTGCATTCCCATGTTCCCTGCAGCATTATTCACAATAGCCAAGATACAGAAACAAACTAATGTCTTGTCAGTGGATAAACGGATAAAGAAGATATGGTGTGTATATATACAATGGAATATTATTCAGCCATGAGAAAGAAGTAAAATGTGCCATTTGAAACACTACGGATGAACCTAGAGGACTTTAAGGTTGAATTCGTAGAAACAAACAGTAGTAGTTACCAGGGGCTGGATATGGGGAGACAAGCCTTCAGTTATACCATGATTAAGCTCTGACGATCCAATAGACAGCACGATGACTAGAGTTAATAATAGTCTGTTTGAAATTTGCTAAGACCCTAAGCATTCTTACCTCTCCGACACACAAACACACACACATACAAAAGGTAATTATTTGAGGTGATGGATGTGTTAATTTACCTGACTGTGGTAATCACTAAGTACACATACGTTAAATCAACATGTTGTGTTCTTTAAATACATACAATTTGATGTGTCAATCATGCCTCAATAAAGCTGAAAAAAATAAAATAAAATTTTAAACATGAGGAACAATAACAAATATGAGGAACAATAAATAAAATAATCTATATATACACACACACAAAATAGGTGGGCATACTAAAACAAAAATACTTTCTGAGTTACAGCAGGATGCTTTTCAGAGGAAGTCCTCAAATATTACCAAAGAACTGTGGGTGAGCTTAAACTCCATGGGCCTGAGCTGCTCTATAATCTTCCCCAAAACAGCAAGATGGTATGTCTGAATTTAGACACAGAAAGATACAATGCAGTACGGATACTTAGATGAATTTTGGTTAAGCCCAATATGTACAAAAATATTTATAAATTTCTCTAAAACCTATCAAGCTTGTCACCCTTTGGAGAAACAAACAAACAAACCTGGTAAGAAACAAACTTCTTGAAAATATATTTCAGGGTGTTTTGGCAGTAAACTGTTTTTACACTCTGTTCTTTACGGTTTTTTAAAAGGGAAAAAGAGGGAGGTAGAGAATACACCCGGATCTCTCAGTACCATTTTTATGTTCGCTTTTGTGTTTTTAGTAGGAAAAAACAAAACATTTCCTGATCAGAATCACTGAGGATAATTAGTTCTATACATAGTATATTTTCCTCCTTTCTTTAAGAGTAACATCAACAAAAACAGCACCGTAACAGATTAAATAATTTCTGGCACTATGTCAAAAATCCAGATATTGAAATAGAACACTTCAATGAATAAGCTTCAGTACAGCCCTAAAACCTAAAACTGTAACAATATTTTTAATACCTCACTCTTAGAAAAGGAAATTGTCGGGGTGCCTGGATGGCTCAGTCATTTTAAGTGTTGCCTTCAGTTCAGGTCACGATCTCAGGGTCCTGGGACTGACTCCTGCATCAGGGTTCCCTTGCTCCCTCTGCCCCTCTCCCCTACTTGTGCTTCTCTCACTCTCTCTGTCTCAAATAAATAAAATCTTTAAAAAAAAAAAAAAGGAAAGGAAAATGTCACAGATACTGTAGATAACAAAAATACATCTATAAGGTAATTATTTTCTTGTGTTTCATCCATGGAGTCAGGAGAAACACTGCCTCTGCAGCTAGCTAGGCATGCTCTCAGGAGGCTTTCTCCAAACTGCAGGTGGCCTGGGAGTCTTCCCAGGAAGACCCTGAAAAACAACAGTAGTCTGTGCTCTGTGTAGATATTACGAATCCTCCAAAGCACTCAAGAATTTGTCCTCTGCTAAAAACATCTCAGGAGGGGCAACTGGGTGGCTCCATTGGTTAAGCGTCTGCCTTCGCCTTAGGTCATGATCCCAGGGTCCTGGGATTGAGCCCCACATCGGGTTCCCTGCTCAGCGGGAAGCCTGCCTTTCTCTCTGCTACCCCCTCTGCTACTCCCCCTGCTTGTGCTCTCTCCCTCTCTGACAAATGGATAAATAAAATCTTAAAAAGAAAAATCTTAGGAAGCCTGAGATCCTGGTCCATTGCCAAGCTGGGTTTCCCCACCACCTGCAGACAACCGCCTATTCCGGCCCGATCCTGACTCGTGCCCCTGCTGCCCAGAGGGTTCAAGCTAGCAACGAGCATTAAGCCTGGGCCCTGCTCAAAACCCACTCCTCTCACTGCCTCCTTACTCATAACGGGGTATTGTTAACAAAAGTAAAAAAAGTAAGCTGATCCACAGTGCTCCGCACGATCGGACCCTGCAGCTTTCTCCAAATGTTTCCCGTGCCAAACTTCACCCTCGCTCCACTGTCCTTGGGTCACCCTGGAACTTATTTCGGTTCCTCCATGAGCAAGCTCTTTCTCCCACTTCAAGGCCTTACACATGGAGCTCCTTCTGCCTGGAAACTTGTCAGCTATCCCTGCCCCACCCTACCCTCCTCTCTTCTGGTTAACGCCTACTTCAGCCAGTCTCAAGTGGGGTACCTTTTCCTCCCTCCACCTTCACGCATAGGCACACATCCACACGTATAGGCCAAGGCACCTCTCTGCTCCCTTAGCATCCTCTACTTCTACCACTGCAGAATTTGTTGCAAATATGTTGGAATATAAGGGCCAGGACTGTAGGCTCCATGTCTTTCTTATTCACTGTTGTAGCACTAGCACCAACCATATCGCAGATGATCGATAGTCACTTAATGAGTATCAAAGGAAGGCACGAGGGTAGGAGTCATCCTGATCTACAGCCTTCTTTCCCCATTGTGCTGGCTACAACGTACTGCCTGAATTCTGTTGTTTGTCATCTCAAAGCCAACTGTGAAGCTCTCATAGCTCTGGCTCTCACTCTGCTCAGGTCTCCTGTCTCAGAAGAAGACATTTTCTATTCAACAGAATGCAAGTTAAGGTGTCAACACGTGTTTAGTCAATTAACGCGTACATTTCAGGCACTTGTCTAATCTCTCAGCCAAGCCAATGAGTTTGTCTAGACAAGGTTTTATGTGAGCTGTTCAGCTACATGGCACTGGTCATTGTGGCCACTCCTGGGCAGTAGCCCTTGCTGAGATGGAATTAATGATGTGACACCGTCAAGCTTTCAACTTTGGAAAGTTAAAAAAAAAAAAAAAAGTAACCCAACTGATTTCCCTAAAAATTCTCTCCCTTGCAAGGTTGTTATGAGCGGTGGGAAGGAAAATGAGAAGGATGAGTCAGTGTGAGTCAGTGTTAAGAAAAAAGCTCTGCTTCTGGTAAACAGTTTGCTCTTTTACAGACAGGATTAGGATTACCCGACTCCCACTGCTAAAAATACACAAATAACAGGTGGTATACATTATATAAGTAGTTCCAAAACAGAGACTCAGATCACTGACTCTAAAAAAGGGAACAGTTAATCAGCGATTGGCCAGACCTTCTCCAGAGCCTGTTTCTTCTTGGAGAAGCTCCAAGACTAAGTGAAGCATTTCCTTTAAGACAGTTAAGATCCTAAATACTTCTACTGCTCACTCAACTGACCTAAAGGAATGACTAAGTCTCCCTTACAAGAACTACCAATGAATGAGTACCTATTTTGTGTTAACCTGTGCCTGGCACTTCAGATAATTCATCTTTAAACTTGCGACAATCCTGTAAGATGGCCCTTATTATCAGCTTTTTATAGATACAAAAACCTGGAGTTCCTGGGGGTTAAGTGATTTACTCAGGTTGCATAGTGGCAGTGCTATGATTTTAGCTCAGATCTGACTTGGAAGTGCTTGTTTCTCTGTATCCCAAACTTGGTTCAGAAATACATACGCATCACCACATGCAAAGCAGGGTACCAGGCATCACGAAGGGTACAAGGGAATCAGAGGCTCCTCCAATTATCAAGAAAGCAAGGAGAAAATAGGATTATCTATGGGAGATTCATCTCTATTTCTAGAACTCTGAACAAGGCCTGCCACATATGAGTGGCCTGGGGAATTATTACTGAAATATATGTGGAAGGTAAGGGAAACACACAAATGTAACACAGGCAGTCCGTGGTTAGTGTCACCAGCAAGAAGGTATTATGAGGTTTAGATTATAACCTGATGCAGGGTTCTGAGGAAGATCCGTGAGTAAGATGGCATTTGAGATAAGCTTGACATATGGGACTTTGACAGGCAACATCGAAAAGTAAAGAGCTGGTGGAGTCCAGGAAGCAATACAGTTAAGATAAATACTGCAGCATCTCTAGCAAAACCAGGAAAATAAAGCTGGAAAAGAAAACTGAGTGGGCCCTGAGTCTGCTTCAAGTCCTTTTATACAGAAAAGCACAAGAATTACAGATATTTCTCAGTTGATTCAGGTCAATCCATGAGGAGACACACTTACTGGTCAAATAAATCAAGAACTGTCATACAGCCTTTCTGGGACAGAGTGGTAGTGGTGGCAGTAGGGGACATAACGGACTAAATGAATAGGTGGATACAAATCTAGAACATACGTGGTGATATAGCAAAAGGAACATTACAGGTAAGTTTTACCACTTTCATGACTTCAACACTGAGTCATTACAGAACAGGTTCTGGGAACATATACTTCTTTTAATTTAACCTACAGCCCCATCATTAAGACCAATTAGGTCAATGTTCTCAGGCATAGTCACCAGAGGGCTTTCTGGAAGTGGGGGAGGGGGGAAGGACATTCTTGGTTTCACAGTACTTGATTACCTACTCACTCACATGGGTATTTAGTAGGTGGGGGCCAGGACATTAAACGTCTAGCAAACTGTGAGGCAGTCTTACAGAAACAAAATTGCCACTACCGTACCTGACTTGCAAATACCAAGACATTCATGTAAGGCGAAAACCCATTTATAATGATGAGCCTAGAACTTACTCCTTTTCACTTGAAACAGTGTACTTTCACATGGTTTTAGAGGCAATATATTGTCCAAGAATGCATGGAAAAGGAAGGATGTAAATACCATACAAAAGGAAGATGATGCTGTTTTATATTCAAGAGTGAATTATCATGCCTGTACCATACCTTCAAACAGTCCAGTAAAAAACTGAAACACACACATATATAATAGAGCATGTGCACCAAAATGTTAGCACTGTTTCATCTAGGTATTTGATGCAAATGCTCACTATACTTTAAAAAAAATTTTTTTCCTGTATGTCTGAAATGTGTCATAATACAAAGCTGGGGGAAAAAATCCACCAGGCCCCCATTAAGTCAGAGATCATAATAGAGGCCAAGAGCACAGACTCTAGAGCTCTGTGACCTTAGGCAGGCCACTTTCCCACCCCATGCCTCAGTTTCCCCATCTGTAACATGTGGATCATAATAGTAACTGCATCCCAGAGCTGTTTTAAGGATAAAACAGGTTAATAAATGGAAGCTGCTTAGAACAGAGCCTGGCACAGAGTAGATGCTATTGAAGTGATAGCTATTCTCATCATACCTAAGTGAACAGTCACCCACCCCCGCTCCTGCCCATCTCTCCATCCTGAGTTATTTGCACAAGCAGAAAAGGGCTGGACATTCTTGACCAAGAGACGGTCACATTGTCTCCTTCCAATGAGATCCTTTCCCTCTTTCCCTTCTTGAACCTGCTCCCACCAGACGGATCCTCCTTGGCCTCCGCTACTTCTTCTCTCAGATGCCTCCTGACCTTGTTCTCTCTCATCCCACCTAAACACCATTCCTCCTTTCTCCCTCCTAATTCTTACGCATCCTTCAGGACGTTGGCCAAGCACCAGCTCCTCTGTGGGTCTTACCAGGCTCAGCCATACTTGGCTGACCTCCTCTGGCGTACTTCTCCCAGGCAAGTAGAAGACCACTTTGAAGTGTCAACTACCTTTCCATTTGCAGGCGTCTCTCTAAACGATTTTGAGCTCTTTGAACAAGGCTTTGCTTTGCTACCTATTTTCTTGGGCTTCTCATGGTCCCTCACAGCAGATGCAGGAGGAAATCTTTCTTCCATCTCGGCTGCTGCATTTGCTCTCTGAAGAACTGCCCTTGTTTTTAATGCTCTCAGGTAAAAACCGGATCCAAAGGTTTCACCCCAAACAGAATACTTGAGCTGACAGTATCTTCTGTGCTAACATAAAGCCGAGGGCAGTCCCAAAGAGTTCCAAGCTGCATGAGCTGCACCTACAGAGGCCAGGGTACCCTGAAGAACTGACTGGGTGTCACGTGGGGCCTCTTCCTGAACATTCCCAACAGCCGGCATGAGCTGCAGCCTCCTTTCCCTCCTAGCAAATCCATCATTCTGCCTAAGTCCTTATTGGGAGGACCAATGTGATTAACGGGTGATATTCTGAAGGTGACAGGACTGGAGTCCTTTCCCTGAAGGTGTCTCCAAGAGAAACGTATACACATGGAGGCAAAGCAAGGAACAGGAAAGTCTCATTCTAGACCAGGGCTTTGGTCCCAGAACTCCCATGAACTAAGCTGGACTACAGTGTTCATAGCGTTGCCTTGTTAGAACCTTCCAGCACTGTCCTCAGAATGAGATCCACTCTCCTCATCATGGTCTACAAAGCCTGAGGTGAGCTGGGCCTGGACTATTTCTTTAGTCTGAAACTGTACCATTCTCCCTCTCCTTGCCTATCCTCCAGCATCATGGTCCTATCTGTTCCTTGAACAGGACAAACTCAACTCTACTTTAAGGCCTTCATGCCTGTAGCTTCAAGTCATGGTTCCACTCTTTATCAGCTGTGTGACCACAGTTAAGTTACTCAATCACTTTGAAACTTAGCTGCTGCCTCCATAAAGTTCAGTCATTTTGAAAATATTTATCAAGCGCCCATCATGTGCATGTCCTTTTCTAGGCACTAGAGATCAAACGATGAATGGAACAAATAAGGTTCCCATTCTCTTTAGCTCACCTTCTACTGGACAGAAGGCAACTAAGCAAATAAATAATTTCAGACGTTAGCAAATTTTGTGAAAAAAAAATAAGCCAAGTAATAGGACAGGTGAGAGAAAGTGGGGAGAGCATCCTGAATCGGAGTAGCCAGGCAAAGATGCCTTGAGGAGGTGCCATGGGAGCTCAGATCTATTATTAAGGAAAACTAGGTAAACGGTACATGGGATCTCAGTAATGTTTCTTACAACTGCATATGAATCTGAAATTAGCTCAAAAAGTTAAAAAAAACATCACCCTGGCTGCCAGGTGGAGATTTCTATACACACATAATATTTAATAGATGTATAAAATCATTTAAAATTTTAATCTGTTTTAGTTAACCCAGTATTTCCAAAACATTGTCATTTCAACATGTAATTGATATAAAATTATTAATAACATTCTCTTTATCTTTGTGCTAAGTCTTTGAATTCCACTGTACGCAATACATCTCAATTCAACTAGCCATAGCTCCCTGTGGCTAATGGCTACCATACTGGATAGCACGACTGTAGAGTTCTACCTAAAGCCTTGAATCATGGGCATTTAATGTTGATCCTCATTTCTCTCTATACTCACTCCCCCCCTGCAGTTTTATTAATATATAATTGATATATAACATTTTATTAGTTTTAGGTATACAACCATAAATCTCATAGAGATTCAAGTCAAAAAGGGAATCAGGGAAGTTCCAGCCTCAGCAATCAGACAACAAAAAGAAATAAAAGGCATCTGAATCAGCAAAGAAGTCAAACTCCCACTCTTTGCAGATGACATGATACTTTATGTGGAAAACCCAAAAGACTCCACCCCAAAATTGCTGGAACTCATACGGGAATTCAGCAAAGTGGTAGGATAGAAAATCAATGCACAGAAATGTACATATACTAACAATGAGACAAGAAATTAAGGCGTCCCATTTACAATTGCACCAAAACCCTAAGATACCTAGGAATAAACCTAACCAAAGAGGCAAAGATCTGTACTCAGAAAACTATAGAATACTCATGAAAGAAATTGAGGAAGATACAAAGAAATGGAAAAATGTTCCATTCTCATGGTTTAGAACAAATATTGTTAAAAGGTCTATGCTACCCAAAGCAAGTTACACATTCAGTGCAATCCCTATCAAAATACCATCAGCATTTTTCACAGAGCTGAAACAAATAATCCTAAAATATGTATGGAACTAGTGAAAGGAATGTTGAAAAAGAAAACCAAAGCTGGTGGCATCACAATTTCAGACCTCAAGCTCTATTACAAAGCTGTAATCATCAAGACAGTGTGGTACTGGCACAAAACAGACACATAGATCAATGGAACAGAACAGAAAACCCAGAAATGGACCCTTAACTCTATGGTCAACTAATCTTTGACAAAGCAGTAAAGAATATCCATTGGAAAAAAGACAGTCTCTTCAACAAATGACGTTGGAAAAACTGGACAGCCACATGCAGAAGAATGAAAATGGACCATTCCTGACACCATGCACAAAAATAGACTCAAAATGGATGAAAGATCTAAATGTGATATAAGAATCCATCAAAATCCTAGAGGACAACACAGGCAGCAACCTCTTCAACCCCGGCCACAGCAACTTCTTGCTAGAAACCTCTCCAAAGGCAAGGGAAACAAAGGCAAAAATGAACTACTGGGACTTCATCAAGATAAAAAGCTTTTGCACAGCAAAAGAAACAGTTGACAGAACCAAAAGACAACTGACAGAATGGGAGAAGATATTTGCAAATGTCTTATCAGATAAAGGGCTAGTATCCAAAATATATAAAGAACTTAATCAAACTCAACACCCAAAGAACAAATAATCCTATCAACAAATGGGCAGAAGACAGGAACAGACATTTCTCCAAGGGAGACATCCAAATAGCCAACAGACACATGAAAAAATACTCAACACCACAGGCATCAGGGAAATACAAATCAAAACCACAATGAGATACCGCCTCACACTAGCCAGAATGGCTAAATGAACAAGTCAGGAAAGGACAGATCTTGGCGATGATGCAGAGAAAGGGGAACCCTCTTACACTGTCGGTGGGAATGCAAGCTGGTGCAGCCACTCTGGAAAACAGTATGGAGGTTCCTCAAAAGATTGAAATTAGAGCTACCCTATGACCCAGCAATTGCACTATTGGGTATTTACCCCAAAGATACAAATGTACTGATCTGAAGGGGCACCTGCATCCCAATGTTTATAGCAGCAATGCCCGCAATAGCCAAACTATGGAAAGGGCTCAGATGTCCACTAATAGATGAATGGATAAAGATGTGGTATACAACAGAATACTACTCAGCCATCAAAAAAATGAAATCTTGCCATTTGCAATGACAAGGACGGAACTGGAAGGTATTATGCCAAGTGAAATAAGTCAATCAGAGAAAGACAATTATCATATGATCTCACTCATATGTGGAATTTAAGAGACAAAACAAAGGAGCATAGAGGAAGAGAGGTCAAAATAAAACAAGATGAAATTAGAGAGGGAGACAAACCATAAGAGACTCTTATCACAGGAAACACAGGAAACAAACTGAGGTTTGCTGGAGGGGATGGAGGTGGGAGGATGGAGTAACTGGGTGATGGACATTAAGGAGAGCACGTAATACAATGAGCACTGGGTATTATATAAGACTGATGAATCACTGAACTCTATCTCTGGAACTAATAATACACTATATGTTAATTAATTGAATTTAAATTAAAAAAAAAAAGTGAATCAGGGAGACCTGTGAAGAGGCAGCCAATGCTGCTGACAGCTCACAGGTTGCAGAGGGAACACGGTGTATTTTGCTATTATGGCAAAATGGACTGGGTGTGGACAGCACAGTAAGAGAGATCAAGGAAGAAGGTTCTCAGCTTAAGCACCTGGGTATTTAAATCCTATCTACCTACCCACTGCTTCTCTGAGAAGTAAATGAACTAACATATGTAAAACACCCAAGACAAGACTAAGCACACAGTAGGTGTTCAATATATGTTGAAAGAAAAAAATTCACCCTAAAGTTCTAGTACATAAAAAAAAAAATGAAGGTACACCTCATAAACTGGATAAAAAATCTTCTAATTCTTTCAGAAATTAAAACTAGTCCCAAATTTCATTTTTCAATGATCAACAAGTTAGATCAAGGAGTACATTCAACCCCTTTCTAACTTCCTTTTCACTCAAGGAGATGTAAATATATATCACAGAGAAGTAAGCATTTCTAGCTTTCTTTTCACTCAAGGAAATGTAAATATGTATCACAGAGAAGTAAGCATTCCCATGATTCTTCTTTTTTTTTTAAAGATTTTATTTATTTTATTTTAACAGAGAGAGAACACAAGCAGGCAGAGAGGCAGGCAGAGGCAGAGAGAGGAGCATGCCCCCCGCTGAGCAAGGAGCCCAATGTGGGACTCGATCCCAGGACGCTGGGCCCATGACCTGAGCCGAAGGCAACTGCTCAACCAACTGAGCCACCCAGGCATCCCGCATTCCCATGATTCTAAAAATCCAACATTTTTCCTGTCAACATCTCTAGAACCAACCTAGGAGGTTAAATTAGATTTAAATTAGAAGCACCACTGGGGGGCCTGGTTAAGCGTCTGCCTTTGGGTCAGGTCATCATCCCAGGGTCCTAGATGTTGGGCTCCCTGCTCAGTGGGGAGCTTGCTTCTCCCTTTCCTGCTGCCCCTCCCCCGCCCCTTGCTGTTGTGTGTGCTCTCTCTCTCTAATAAATAAATAAAATCTTAAAAAAATAATAAAATAAAACATTAGAAGAAGTCTATCTTCTAATTCAACATTAGCTGGATGACTACTAGAGATTTGAGTTAGATCCTTTCAAAAGAAATAGCAACAAAATATACTGGAAACCCAGGAAAAAGCATCAAGAAAAGAAACTGTGTAATAAAACATTTAAATAGAACAGTCTATGGGAAATAAAGCTAAGAGAGGTCATATGTCACTGGGGCCAAATAGTGGCATTAGAATATTGCTCTTTTTGAGACAAAACTGCATTTTGTGTTTATTTATGTTGTTATTTGTGGGTACACAAGGGGTGGCTTTGTTTGAATGAATTAGTTTATAAGAGCACAAGATGCTATAAATCACAAATGGTAACAAGGCCAAATTTTATTAACTAAAACAACAAAAAATCAAACTTTTAAAAAGTCAAACCTATGCCAAGTAGTAGTTTAAAAAGAGAAAATCTTCCTGAGAATATAAGTGTAGGACACTGACCTTCGGACCAGGATTAACATAACTCTCATGCCCAAGAGACGTGACAGCTGATCGTCCCATCCAAACAAACACTGCAGAAATGTATTATAACCACCAGGGATATTCTATTTCTCTTCCCACAGTATCTACTAACTCTTATCTCAGACAGTAATGTATGTGATTTGGATGAACGTTCTGCATAATTAGAATTCTTTGCGGTACTAAGGAGAAAGCCAAGTGTTTCAAACTTAGACTTCATTTAAAAGAAAAAGAAAACTGATTTTTTTTTTAAGAGGAATCCTGGAGGAATTTGGGAAAGCTATTTTTAATTAGGAGTTGAGCAAAGTGTTATAAGAAAAATAAAGACAAATGAAAATACTGTTTATATTTCAAAGATGATGAAACAGATTCTGCCACAACATTTTTTCAACACTAATTCCCAGCAAACTGTTCCTTAGGAAAACTATTTTTATCCCTTTATCAACTTGGTTGATAAGTATATTTCATTTCCAGTGCATACTTGGACAAGCTATATAAAGCAAAATTGTTTTCATGCTTTAGAAACAAATATTTTGTAAATGGAAACAAAGCTTATTGTGCTATATTTATTTGCTAGGCTGACGAATGACTCTGGGGCATGTTAATATCATGAAATCTCAGAACAAGAATCCATACAAGTAACAGGCTTGATTCCCAAAAAATTCCAGAAGCATGGTCCCTCCAGGCCAGAACATCACTCTGGAAAATTGTGATTAACGTTAATTAATCCAGAACACCTTCTTTACATGTCTTATTGCACTGCCTTAGGTGGTATATAACATGTTACTATCAACCTCATTTTTCAGACGAAGAAACTGCAGCACAGAAAGGCCGATGTCCAAGGTCACCAGGTTAGTAAGCGTCTCGGCCACCAACCTCCACTCCCTCAAGCTACATAGTGGTGATGGTAATGGTGCGGCAGCGGCAGCACTGAGTTGCACTCACCTTGGGCTGGGCCCCGTTCTTTGCACTGTTCGTATGTGAACTCACTCATGTAACCCTCGCAACAATTCTAGGAGGGAGGTAGGCAGGTTTGTCCTGGCCCATCACCTCCTTTTTCTCCACCCTGCCCACCATACTTGCCCAGCTTCTTTCCCCACAAATCAAAACGGGACCTCCAGAGTCTTCATGTTCTTTTTATTCAAATCAAAATTGATTCTAAAATGTTGATAACTACTGAAGCTAGATGATGGGTAATGGGGGTTTGTTTTTATACTATTCTACCTTTGTTTATGTTTTAAAATCACCTTACAAACATTTAACGTATTTTGCTCTAACATGGAATCTGACCTGTTACAGAGCCTAGAAGACTAGCTTCCACTAACAAGGAATTTGAAGGCAGCATTATGGAAGATGGCTGTGTCATAATAGAAGAAAGGGACATTGATTCATCCATTCTTTCCATGAATACAAAGTGGGGGCCCACCATTTTAGGATATATAAAGGTCCAACAAAGGACTCCTGTCCTTAACAAGTTAAGAGTTTAGTAGCAAATATAACACAAATGCAAAAATAATTACAGAGGAGGGCTATTTATGAGAAATGCTATACACTTGATCTTAGCCAAAAGGCCGAGAAGCGATTATGAGAAATGCTATAAAAAGCAAAGTTCAAATAAAGTGCTATGTGAATTGGAAAAAGAAGTCATATCAGGACATACTCCCATTACACTGAACTTTCTGGGACAGTCCAAACTTTTTGGTGTACCAAACATTAAACATTACCTAAAATCAGTGAGTGGCCCACAAGAAGAAATGGAGCTAAATCCAAAAGGAACATTAGGGCTGGAATACCCACCATGCCCTCTTCTCTGGTATTCTAATCATTTCCAGATTAAAATCCGGGCCTCTCAATGAAAAGGGCGGGATTCCTCTGAACTGCTGGGATCAAAACATACTGATTGAAGACGATTTATCTGTAAAGAAACTCACCAGAGCACCAATTGTAACACTAAAAACTGAGCAACAATGTAAATGTCCAATAGCAGGGTTTGGTCTCATTTCAACTCTACAAAACAAAAAAGAAAACAGACCCTCTTCCCTAATGGGATCAGGAATAATCATAGTAAAATTCATTAAAAAAAAAAAAAAACAAAGTCAGTAAGACTGGCACCAACAGGTCTGGGATCAAAGCCAGCTGACTCTTGTTGGTCACCACCATCACCACCACCATCACTACCACCACGATCACCATCATCACCACCATTACCATCATCACCAATCACCATCACCACCACCATCACTACCACCACGATCACCATCATCACCACCATCACCATCATCACCAATCACCATCACCACCACCATCACCACCACCATCACTACCACCACGATCACCATCACCACCACCACCAATCACCATCACCACCACCATCACTACCACCACAATCACCATCATCACCACCATCACCATCATCACCAATCACCATCACCACCACCATCACCACCACCATCACTACCACCACGATCACCATCACCACCATCACCAATCACCATCACCACCACCATCACCACCACCATCACTACCACCACGATCACCATCATCACCACCATCACTACCACCACAATCACCATCATCACCACTCACCACCATCATCACATCATCGCAACAAATACTTACAGTTGTTTACTATGTGCCAGGCACTGTTTTAAGCACTCTGCATACACTGAATCCTTATTTACCCCTCACAGTCTAGGTATACTGTGGCCACCACTTTACAAATAAGGAGACTGAGGCACACTGAAGCTAAGGAACTTAACTGAAGTCACACAACTAGTAAATGGCAGAGCGAGAATTCAAATGCAGGCAGTCTGGTTCCGACTTGGTGACTTGAATCCCTACACTCCAACTCCCTAAACCCACACAGGCAGGAGCTACAGAGTGCTGGGGCTGTGAAGCAGGGCTGTCCAAAAGAAGTTTCTGCAATGACGGAAATGTTCTGGACCTGGGCTGTTCAACACAGTAATCGCTAGTCACATGTGACTCTTGAGATAGAGAAACTGAATTTTTAATGTCATTTAAATTAATTAAAATTTAAACAGCCACATGTGCCTAGTGGCTGCTGTATTGGACAGCATAGTACAGAGTTGTTTACTGGCCAAGAACATTCAAAGGGTCATGGGAATTAAACACTAAATTTTATAGTGAAAATGAAGAGGATCTGTTAATCTAGCATCTGTTAAGTGGAGATGAAGAAGCTTCTGTTGTATATTAACTGATGTGAAAAGAAACTCAAGATGCTATTAAATGGAAAATAAGAATTATAACATATGTAGAATATGATCTCATTATTTGATTAAAAAGTTATGAGGGGCGCCTGGGTGGCTCAGTGGGCTAAAGCCTCTGCCTTCAGCTCAGGTCATGATCTCAGGGTCCTGGGATCGAGCCCCGCATCGGGCTCCCTGCTCTGTGGGGAGCCTGCTTCCCCCTCTCTCTCTGCCTGCCTCTCTGCTTACTTGTGATCTCTCTCCCTCCCCCCCCTCTCTCTGCCAAATAAATAAATAAATAAAAATTAAAAAAAAAGTTATGAATAGACAGCAAACATATACAAAACTGTGGTTTCCAGGATGCCTGGGTGGCTCAGTGGGTTAAGCGTCTGCCTTGGGCTCAGGTCATGATCTCAGGGTCTTGGGATTGAGTACTGCAGTCAGGCTCCCTGCTCAGTGGGGAGTCTGCTTCTCCCTCTCCCTTTGCCCCTCCCCCTGCTTGTGCGTACATGCTCTCTCTCTCTCTCTCTCTTGCTCTTGCTCTCAAATAAACAAATAAAATCTTTAAAAACAACAACAACAACTGTGGTTTCTTCCAAATGAAAGGTATAGTGGAGATTGCTGGCTGCCTTCCATGACAGGCACTGCAGGTGGTGAGGCCTACAGCCATTTCCCTTTCTTCCGCAGCAACAAAATCCCTAGATTGTTGGAAAAAGCAATGTGTCCAGCTAAGAAACTACATTCACCAGCACCCCTCACCTATAAGAAAGGACAATTAAGATGTAAACTCAATGTGTTGGTTGGGACTTCCAGTACTTTAAAGCATGTCCTTTGCCTTCTCCTTTTCTACTTCTTCCTGCTTTGAGGAAGGATTATTTGGTTAGAGCCAGAGGCCTACTGGCGACCACAAGGTGACCGTTGACAGTGACAGCCGTGTGATACAGACGGCAAAGCAGAAAGAGAGGTGCAGACAGCCTGATGGCACTGTGGAACCACCATGCCACCAACAGGCTGCCTCCTTCGGACTAATCAACAGCCAACAATAATTCCTAACTAACCAATCTACTCAGAGGCCATTCTTCATGCTCACAGAAAAACATCCTAATAGAAACACAATTCTGTTCCTGACTGGCCTAAAGAGAATTCCATCCCCCCATAAATAACTTGTTCAAGAACCAAGCCTAAGCCAAAAGGCCCTGCATTGCCCTGGGGATAGGACTTGGTTCAAGAATGGGCACAGGAGCCAATGCAGGCCAGTGAGATTCTAGGATTAGTATTCTTGGAACTTCAGAGAAAAAGTCTCACTTAGGAGAACAAAGGGGTAACAATCTTTCAACTCCTCTGGTGAGTTCATACATGGACCTGGGGCCCAGAACTGCCACAGCTATTTTGCGGCTGGTCTGAGGATGAAGCCAACGACCAGAGGAAGGCACAACTAAGACAATCTCAGGGAAAGAACCCTGGCAGTGGGTTTAGTTCATGGAGAAGTCTGTCCTACTTCTGGAACAAATACAACTTATATGAGCCAAAAAATATCCAAACGTTGAAGAGATCATCTTAGAGGCAATAGAATAGGTGCTCAGAGTGATTCAAATACTGTGAGAAGGTCATGTGTTCCCCTAGGGCATGCCGAGTTGGTCACTGGGTCTTCAAAATATTTCTGCGCCTTTTCCATAGCAGGTCTATTAAAGAAGTTATTATATGGTAAGTTTTTGTTCTTCTACAGGGTTTTGTAAAAAAGATACTAAAGAAGTGCACCTGTTTCAAAGGCCTCATAATAAGGAGAACAGTTAACATTTGTATGTCAAGTACTTAATACTTGCCAGGCTTTGTGCTGGGCTGTTTAGCTCATGCAATCCTCATGAGACAAGGAATACTCCTTATATCCATTTACAAATGAGGAAATGCTGAAGCTTAGAAAGGAAGGCTAAGTAACTTGTCTAGGAAAGTAGAAAGTGCCTAGGCCAAGATTTGAAGTCACATCCAAAGGATTCCAATGCCTCCTCACCACGACTTCATACGGCTTCCTCAAGATACATAAAAGCACATCTAGGATTTCCCCGAGACTGCACTATTTTAAAATATGCTGTTCTCTAGGGGCACCTGGTTGGATCAGTTGGTAGAGCAGGTGACTCCTGATCTTGGGGTTGTAGGTTCAAGCCCTGTGTTGGGTGTAAAGATTACTTAAAAAAAAAAAAATCTTAAAAAAAAAAAGTATGCTGTTCTCTTGATCCTCTGAGTATATTATACTCATCAAACCAATTTTGGTTTGGAAAATGTGGCCATATGGAACATGCAGAAATCTTTAAGAACCACTGAATATTACACCCTGCACACACACAAAAGCAATGTAATTACATATGTTTAACTGATGTTGAAAGTAGGATGAGACCACCAACTTTTCTCTTTTTCAAGTTTCCTTTTGGTGATTTGCAGAAGCACACATTAGGTGGGTTTGTGGAAATGGGAATGGCAGAACAGAAAATAACTCATTAAGACCCTTCTAGTGGCCAGGTTTTATGTAATGGCTAATTCTCAAGAGATCTCATAAGACATTTCACTGATAAAGGAACCAAGACTCAAAGACTTTGCCTGATCTGCCTGAAACCCAAGTTCTTGTTCTTTCCACTATGTAACTCTGCTTTCGCAAAAGCGCTAGCATTTCCCAAATGTCGGCTGGAAGAGAAGTGACTCTGAGGCCACAGGAAACCTATGCCATTTTATTGGCTTCTCCCTGGAAATATTATTTTAATTAAGTTTCAGTGACTTTCAATCATGGTGTCTTTAGCTTTAATAGATTATCCATAAGAAAATAACCTAAGTTGAAAAGATCTAATGCGTCAGGTTTTCAACAAGGAAACAGGCATAGTGTTTCAGATAAACAGACTTAAAATAATACATATAGTATTTGTTTCATTAGGCAGTAAAATACAATCAGAAAGCAGTAAAATGTTAAGCTTTGGTACAAACATTCCAAAAGTACACTGGCCACAGACAATCCCTCCAAAAAACAAACAAACAAACACACACACACACACACACACACACACACAAACCCCCTACCCACCCGAGAGGCACCTGGGTGGTGTAGTTGGTTACCCATCCAACTCTTGGTTTCAGCTCAGGTCGTGATCTCAGGGTTGTGAGATCAAGCCGCACATGGGGCCCGGCACTCAGTGCAGGGTGTCCTTAAGATTCTTTCTCCTTCTCCCTCTGCCCACCCCCATTGTGTGCACTCTATCTTTTTTAAAATATTTTATTTTATAAGAGATAGAGCATAAGCAGGGTCTCTCTCTAATAAATAAATTTTTAAAAACCTATCCAAATTGGCCTCCTGTACAACTAATGTTATCATAGTTCATGAAAACTTAGGAGTTATATTTTTAAATGACACATGTATGATACTCTCATTTTCCAAGCAGCTGGGATGGCTGGGTGTCTCAGTTAAGCGTCTGCCTTTGGCTCAGGTCATGATCCCAGGAGTCCTGTGTTCCAGCCCCACATTGGGCTCCCTGCTCAGTGAGGAGTCTGTTTCTCCCTCTCCCCCTGGCTTGTGCTCTCTCTCTCTCTCACACACAAATAAACAAAATTAAAAAAAAAATCTTCCAAGCAGCTGAAAGTCTCAAGTAGAGAATGTTATAGGACAGAAGAAATCTTTATTATTACTTTGATAAAAATAAAAATTAAAAACAAAAAATGGCTTTAGGTGTAATATATCTTGCTCCATTTTTTGTTCAAAAGTTGTTGATCACCTCCCTACATTCCCAAATTCTATACCTCCCCCAAATGCTACCATTTTCAGAGCCATCCCAACTAGGTGCCAGTTTCTCTCTAATATCTTATAGGCATTAGTTGTCTCATATCAAAGGAGAGTGCTAATCATTCTCTCAGTTAGAAGGGCGTGTCTGCAGTCCATATAGAAGCAAAGGCAGCAGCTGAAAAAATGAAACCAAGTAGGCGGTAGCAAGACGCTTATCCATTTTACATTGCGAGACATATTTCAGAAATGACAGACACATAGATCGAAAGAATATAGGGCCCAGAAATAAACTCAAACGTATATGGTCAATTAATTTATGACAAGGAGCTAAGAATACACAATGGGGAAAAGGATGGTTTCTTTAATAAATGGTGTTGGGAAAACTGGGCAGCCACATACAAAAGAATAAAACTGGGCCACTTAGACCATACACAAAAAAAACAACTCAAAATGGAATACAGATTTGAACATAAGACCTAAAACTATAAAACTTCTAGAACATAGGTGAGCTCCTTGACACTGGTCTTTGGTGATGATTTTTTTAGATGTGACACCAAAAGCAAAGGGAACAAAAGCAAAAATAAACATGTGGGACAATATCAAACTAAAAAGCTTCTACATAGCAAAGGAAACCATCAACAAAACTAAAAGGCAACCTACAGAACAGGGGAAAATATTTGCAAATCATATAGCCGATAAAGGGTTAATATCCAAAATAGACAAATAACTCACACAACTGAATAGAAAAAAAAAAAAAAACCCAAACAATCCAATTAAAAAGTAGGCAGAGGATCTGAATAGACTTTTTTTCCCCAAAGAATACATTTACAAATGGCCAAAAGGCTGAAAAGGTGCTCAGCATCACTAATCATCAGGGAAATGCAAATCAAAACCACAATGAGGTATCACCTCATACCTGTTGGGATGGCTTTTCTCAAAGAACAACAGATAATAAGTCCTGGCAAAAATACAGAGAAAAGGAAACCCTTTACACTGTTGGTGGGAATGTAAATTGGTACAGCCACTATGGAAACACTATGGAAGTTTCTCAAAAAATTAAAAATAGAACTACCATATGATCCAGGAATTCCACTTTAGAGTACTGATCTGAAGGAAATGAAATCTCTATTTCGAAAAGATATCTGTACCTTCTATTTTCACTGCAGCATTATTTACAATATCCAAGACCTGGAAACAACCTAGGTGTACACTGACAGAAGATTAGATAAAAAAGGGGTGCCTGGGTGGCTCAGCCAATTAAGCGTCTGCCTTCTGCTCAGGCCATGATCTTGAAGTCCTGGGAGTCTGTTTTTCCCTCTCCCTCTACTCCTCCCCATGCTTGTGCTCTATTGCTCACTCACTCTCTCAAATAAATAAAAACCTCAAAAAAAAAAAAAAAGAATAAAGAAAATGTGATACATATACACAATGCAGTATTATTCAGCCACATAAAAAAAGGAAGTGCTGTCATTTGCAACAACACAGATGGACCTTACGGGCATAATGGTAAGTGAAACAAGCCAGAGAAAAACAAATACCACATGATCTCATACCTGAAAGTTGCTAAGAGAGTAAATCTTAAAAATTCTCATCACAAGAAAAACAAATAAAACAAAAATTTGTAACTATGTCTATTGATGGATGTTCACTAAATTTACTGTGGTAATCATTTCACATATTAATCAAATCATTATTGGGGCGCCTGGGTGGCTCAGTGGGTTAAAGCCTCTGCCTTCGGCTCAGGTCATGATCCCAGGTTCCTGGGATCGAGACCCATATCGGGCTCTCTGCTCAGCGGGGAGCCTGCTTCTCCCTCTCATTCTGCCTGCTTCTCTGCCTATTTGTGATCTCTCTCTCTCTGTCAAATAAATAAATAAAATCTTTAAAAAAAAATCATTATGTTGCCTTCCTAAAACTAGTACAATGATATACATTAATTATATCTCAACAATAACAAAAGAATCCTTGTAATACAGCTTTAATCATTTCCGGAATAAGGAGAGGTTAAAAATCGACAAAGTAAAATGAGTTCATTATTTTAAAAAGGAAATAGTAATAGCTAATATTTACTGAGTGGTTCCCGTAGGCAGGCTGTGCTAAGTGCTTTTACTACTTACTGTGCTCAGTGCTTTAACTATATATTCAATCCTTATAATAATTCCATGCAGCAGGTACTATTATTAAGGAACTCACTCAGCATCCACATTTATTCAGAATATTTCCAGGATTTGGTAAACCCCTGAAATTTTGTTCCCCCACTTACTGGCTGATTCGGAGCAACTTACTCTCTGAACCTCAGTCTCCACAGCTTTAAAATGTTGGGTTTTTTTTATTCCACAGCATCACTTGGTCTTAGCCAAAAGGCCGAGAAGTGATTTTATTCCAAGGCTTAAAATGTTAACTGTATACTCTAGTCCAACATCTGCATTTCCTAATCCCTTATCACATTGTCACTAAATATCCCATCTGCCCATGTCCTAAACCAATTCCAGTCAAGGTCTGAATAGTCTTAGAGCTATCTTTGTTACCATCATGTGCAAGGGAGGTCTGGCTGCCTCACCCCACTTCCATGCCTCAGAAGCCAGCCAAAGGGCTGAGTCAGTTTCTCCACCTGCCCAGGCCTGATGTCTTTCCCCTTTCCTAACCAACTCATATTGCTGAGGCTTCAGCAGGGCTTTTTTCTTTTTTTTTTTAAGCTTTTAGTTTTAAGTGGTCTCTACCCCAACATGGGGCTCGAACTTACAACCTGGAGATTAAGAGTCGCAAGCTCCACAGACTTAGACAGCAGGTCCCCCTTCAGCATGACTTTTAATGATGCCAGTGTTGACTGGAATCATCTACATTACTCTCAAGGGTAAAAGAGAATCCCCCACCAAAAAAAAATCCCTGAAGAGTTCACATTTCTTCAACTTGCATACGAGAGGATAGGTCACTGGGGTAATGTAATTTTGGTTAACTGGCAGTGACCCTCCAAAAAAACCTTCAAAGGAAATTCTAAAATCAACCAGTATACTGTACTATTTCATAAGAAGTACACTAGAACATAATTGAATCCTTGACTGAGAAACTTGCTATGTCTCAGGGTGGTCATCTGAACACTCGGGAAATCTGGTTTTAACAAGACCTCAATAAGAAAGACATTCTGTGTTATGGCTCAGACATACCTACAAAGAGCTGAAACAAAAATTTTACAAACCAAAGCTTATTCTTACTATATGAGATGCACTCTGATTTTTTTTGTTGTTCTTTCTAGTCTGGTTTTTCATCAAAAAAAAAAAAAAAATCCTAGAACTCCTCCCCCAAATATTTCTTTAAAATACTAATGTGTAGGGGCACCTGAGTGGCTCAGTGGGTTAAAGCCTCTGCCTTCAGCTCAGGTCATGATCTCAGGGCCCTGGGATCGAGCCCCCGCAACGCAACGGGCTCTCTGCTCAGCGGGGAGCCTGCTCCCCTCCCTCGCCCCCCCTCGCCCCCCCTCACCTGCCTCTCTGCCTACTTGTGATCTCTCTCCCCCTGTCAAATAAGTAAATAAAATCTTTTAAAAAAAATACTGATGTGTAACAACATGCAGTTTAAAAACCACTGATCTAGGCAGCCTTTTCATCATGTGGTTTTGCCAATAGTAAGACCAACCTAGGAATGCAATGTTGTGACAACCAGCATTGGACACAGCATATGGGCTCTATTTTTTTAAAAAATACAGTAAGCTGAATTATCAATTGAGGGATTTTTCTCCACCTATCAGCAGAGAATACAGGACAGTGTGCAAAACACTGCTTTAATAAGGAGACAGTGGGATTTAACAGAGTATGTGACTCGGCATCAGAAAACCTAGATTCATTTTCCAACCCCTAAAGAAATAATAGGTCTGGACAATGACCATTAATAGATGCTAAAACCATTCTGTGAAAGACTGATGAGTGACTTATAACGGGTGGACCACGCTAACACACCTGAACCCCCTGATCAATCTTAAAATCATATCCAGTGAGAAAACTAGACTTTACTGCCTGTTGATGAGATACACAGCACCATCCATAAAGTATAACGGCCCCAAAGATAAAGGGAAAGGAGGACACATTAAAGGGATGTGATTGGGCAAATCCAGAATGTGAGAAGTTGTACAGGACAAATGACCTATTTTTTCAACAAATAATAGGCAAAGAGGAAAAGAAAAAGAGGAGAAATTGCTATAAATTAAAAGACTTGGGGCGCCTGGGTGGCTCAGTGGGTTAAAGCCTCTGCCTTCATGCTCAGGTCATGATCTCAGGGTCCTGGGATCGAGCCCCGCATCGGGCTCTCTGCTCAACGGGGAGCCTGCTTCCCCCTCTCTCTCTGCCTGCCAAAATACCCATTTTCCTCCAATCCATGAGACATACTATACTTAATATACCTGCAAACTAAGTGTTAAAAATTATGCTCTGTAACCCTGTACTGCTAGTATTAGAACTAAAGAACTTTTCAATACATCCAATGCTTATTGCTTATATAAATGTGATCTGCCTACTTGTGATCTCTCTCTGTCAAATAAATAAAAATCTTTAAAAAAAAATTAAAAGACTTAAGAGACAATCAACCAGATATAATAGGTGGACCAAATTTAAATAAGCCGGTTGTAAAAGACATTTATGAGATAGTTGAGGAAACTGAATACCAAATAAATATTAGATATTTTTTTAGGAATTACTACTGTTCGTTTTTCATGTGTGATAGTGGTATTGTGATAATGGAGAAAAAAGGAGGGGAGAAAAAGTCCTTTTTCTCTTAGATGCATATTGAGGCATTTACATATAAAATGATATATCCTGAGAAGACTCACCTTAAAATAATCCAAGGTGCAAAAAAATCCAAGGGAGGGAGGGAGGGAGTGGGCATTATAGATGAAATAAAACTGACCATATGTTGGTAACTACTGGGTAGGGGTATATTGGTATTTATTAACTATTCTTTGTACTTTTGTATATGTTTAAAATTTTCCATATTAAGAAACTATAATATAAAAATAAGAGAAAATCTGGATTCAAACTCCAGGGTTTAGTAGATGTAGGACTTTGGAGGTCTCTTGAATCCTGTGATCTTCAATTTTCTCATCCAAAAATGGGAACGATAATCCCTGCCTCATACAATTGTTAGGAGGAATGAAATGAGATCATGGGTTCACAATTTTTGAAAATCCAGCCCTTATAAACTACAAAACTCTTACATGATAGTTCCGTCTCTCTACGAAGTTCTTGAAGCAAACAGTACAGTTGTCAGAGTAGAAATAGGTAATGAGCTGAGTCTGTTAGAACTTTCCAGAATTTTTGTTTTGTACTATCTCCTTAATATGACAATATTTGCTGAACACTGGCCCTTTTCTCCCAAAAGGAGAGTCAAAACTTATTAGCAATATATTGAAGTTCTCTAACTTGAGTTGTTTATATTTCTTTGTTTATTTCCCCAATTATTCATACTTCCTCTGCTAAAGGTAGAAAGTAAATTTACAGGAGACTGTGTTGTTGAGATAAAACAGAACACAATTAGAAATCAATGTAATCTGAACGGCACTTTCTTTAAAATATTCCAGGTGCTTCTAGGAGAGTAGATATATATCTTTCAGCACTAATGCTTCATCTTAAAAGGAAATTAGCAGAGGTCCAAGCCTAAGTAACACAAAGGGAAACTTGGCACTATCTGGCTTCAGCTTGCAGAGTGGGTTGGAGGGAATCAGGGTGATCTTTCTATAACGCAGTTCTGATTAAGTCATTTCCCTTCCTTTCAATGGCTTCCCTCTGCTTTCAGGAAAATGTCCAAATTCCTAAACAAAGGCTCAGGTGGCTCTCCAGCCTGACATCCTCCCTTTTCCTTCTAGTCTAAGCTCCTCCAAGACCAATGTCCCTTCTCAGCACTGGCACGGCCAGTCTTCCACTCTCCTCTCCCATACCTTCTAGTTAATTCTCCTGAAATGTCTCTCAGATCTGCCCTCTCCATTCCATTCCTGCTGCCACCATCCAAGATCAAGCTCTTTTTTTTTTTTTTTTTGCTTTTACTCCCCCATCTCCCCAAACAGGACATATCCTTATTGCTTTTCCTGATTACAAAAGCAATTCATGCTCATAAAACAAAGAAAAATAAGGCAATAAGGGAAGGAATAAAAGTCTCCCCATGATCTCCTGACACAGACACACCAAACTTCTCTTTCTGAGCCTCTTTCTAGTACAATCCTGTTCAAAGCACCACTATTGACAACAGCCAAAAGGTGGAAAAAAACCCAAGTGCCCATCTGTGGGATGGATAAACAAAATGTTTATACATACAATACATATATAACATATATATGTACCTACAATAAAATATTACCCAGCCTTAAAAAGGGACAAAATCTGACACAGGCTACAACAAAGATGAACTTTGAGGACAAGTTCAGTAAGTCAGTCAGTCACAAAAAAACAAATATTGTATAATTCCATTTATATAAAGTACTCAGAGTAGTTAAATTCATAGTTAAATTCATAGAAACAGAAAGTAGAAGGATGGTTTCGGGGCTTGGGTGGGGGGAATGAGGAAATTGTTCAATGGATGCAGAGTTTCAGTTTTACAAGAAAAAAGAATTCTGGAGATCTGTTGCAAGACAATGTGAATATCCTTAACAGCACTGCACTGTACACCTAAAATGTTTAAGATAGTAAATTTTAAGTTATGGGTATTGTACCATAATTAGAAATTTTAAAAAAATTTAAAGATCTAGTCTTTTTACACATTTTTCCTATGTATATGTATACACTATTAAAAAAAACAAAAATGAGAACACACTGTCCCGTAATGAGCTTTTCACACCAAACCATATGATGTAAACATCTTTCTCATATATCCAGCTCCCACCTCATTCTTTTTTAATGGCTAATAGTATATATCATATGACTGCAGCATAATTTAACCAGTCTGTTTTCAGCTTTTGATATAATAAAAACATCAGAGTCAACATTTTGCATAAAATATGATGATAGACATCTGTGTTTGTTTGTTTGTATGTTTTTACGTGCCCTGTTTCTGGTATCAATACCCTGAAATTTCCAAACAAAAATACCTCCTCCTTATCCAAACACCCATCTGTATTCAGCGTCGTCCTCTCCAGCCACTCTTGTTCTCTATGTAGCTAGTATGGGCACATTTATTTGAAAGTCTGTTCCCAGGTATTTACTTTTCATGTTGTTATTCTCATATATCCTACAGTTATTTTGTGACTGTTACTGCTTATATGAAGCTATTGCTTTTTGTCTATGTTCTACCTGCTTGTTTACTTAACCTTATTATATACCTAATTATTTTAACTTAATTCTCTTGAATCTTCTCAGCAGATCATCATATCATTGATGGTAGACAATATATTGCCTATCATATTATAGACAATAGACAATATATTGTCCACATAGTGATTAAGAGTAAATGCTCTGGGCTCAGGAGGCAGACCTGGATTCAAATCCTATATGACCTGGAGTAAGCATTTTTTTTTAAGATTTTATGTATTCATTTAATTGACAGAGAGAGAGAGAGAGACAGCAAGAGAGGGAAAACAAGCAGGGGAAGTGAGAGAGGGAGAAGCAGGCTTCCCGCTGAGTAGGAAGCCCCTGCCCATGCCAGGGCTCTAGGGGCTGGATCCCAGGCCCCCGGGATCAGGACCTGAGCAAAGGCAGATGCTTAATGACTGAGCCACACAGGCGCCCCTGGAGTGAGCATTTTACACCTCAGTTTTCTCATCCATAGACTGGAAATCCTAACAGAGGTTATCTCACAGGATTGTTGTCAAGATCACATTACTAATGGAGACTAGTACATGAAAAGCGCTTAACACATATTAGTTCAATAAGTGTCTAATATCTGACAATAATGAAAATATAACTTTCCCTCCACACTCACACCTTTTATTTATTTGTTGTTGTTGGACTACACTGA
The DNA here is from genome assembly GCA_028533885.1 of Nasua narica. NCBI lineage: Eukaryota > Metazoa > Chordata > Mammalia > Carnivora > Procyonidae > Nasua > Nasua narica. Next base: position 107,511,685 of record CM052811.1, on the reverse strand, counting down.
TGTACTCCTTGTGGGCAGTTGCCTTGCTTCTGGAGAAGCCGTCAGACTCCTTGTGAAGGATCCATGCTGTGGACATCACCCACTCTTTCCTTCTCAGGAAATTAGTGCCATCGATTTGCCCCTTTCATCTGTATTTTCTCAGCCTCTTCCCTCACTATTGGCTCTTTGCCAGCGGTCGGTAAATCTGCTTATGTCCCTCATGCTTAAGACTTCACCTTATTCCCCAGTCGCTCTCCAGCCTTCTCGCTCTCCCTTCACAGCCAAACTCCTGTGAGCTGCCTACACTTTGTCTTTACTTTCTCACATCCCACTCTCTCCTCATCCCACTGATATATTACACTGAACCTTTGGAAGCTGCCGATATTCTAGATTCCACCCCCACCATTTCAGCAAATCTGCTCAATTAGGTCCCCAGTGACCTCCATATTCATTTACCCGAAGGACACATTTTAATGTTTAACTTCTTTTACTTGAAACCTAAGCAGCATCCAGCAAAATTAACTTCTACCTTTGGCTTTCATCACTGCATTCTCCTAGTTTTTCTCCTACTTCTCTGGTCATTCCTTCTGAGTGTAATCTAAGTGAATTCTTCTTCCAAGGGTATGCAAAACAGTGGCCTTGAATGATTTAGGCCTTTTTTCCTTTTTCTTCTTCTTCTTTTTTAAAATCTCTTCCAATATTAAGTTCCAGCTGTACCAGATTCATATCTGTACCCCATGAATGTACCTTGGAACGAGTTTGGAATGCACACCATGATGGCAGGGGTCAGAGTCCTTACGGCTCCCACAATGCCTGGCACATAGCAGACACAGTAAATAAATAAATATTTTAAGAAATATTTTCTGAATCGCTATAAATGAATGGCTGCAATGTGAAAAACAGACTGGAGGAATGAAGACCAAGAGGGAACAACAAAAAAACCCTAAAACCCTGATCTTTTGAAAGCATACCTCTGATCAAATACATGCAACATACATGCACTACCTGCCTAAAATCCTTTCATGACTCCCCAATGCCCACAAGCTAAAATCCAAACTCTTCAAAACTTACAAGGAGATATAAGGAAAGTCTTTCAAAAGGGGCACCTACTTCTCTCTCAAACATAGTCTAGCCAGACCACTTAGGCTTCTTGGAATCAGTCTCTCCCCAGTCTGTGAAATCCTTGCAGAGGCCCAATAAGCCTGCACTCTATCCCTTGGGCTTTGCACATAAGGCTCTCTCTGCCTAGAACATTGTGCATTTCACCAGCCTCACCTGGCCAATACACAGCCAGCCTTCATGTCACATTTTAGAAGTCCTCTTTTTTTAGAGTCTCCCTTTGACTGCCCTCCCCTAGCTTCATTGCCTGAAATCTAGGTTAAATGCCTTCTCTAAGCATTCAGTCCCCTGTATGCCCAAAACCATAGCTCGAATTGCAATGAATTCTTATTTATACCATAAAACTGTGGAGTTCCCTGAGGACAAGATGTCTCACTCACTTTACCCTTGGCGATCAGCCCAGGCCCTGCCATACAATACATGCTCAGTGATGGACTTCCTTGTAGTAGTAGTAATGATAAAAGCTCCAAGATACTGCGGACTTACCTGCAAGGGTTTTAATATGGTTTGCCTTATAAGGCAACTATTATTATGCCCATTTAGCAGATGGGAAAACTGATGCACAATGAAGTCAATCCTCTTTGGCCCCAAGAGAGTCGCACAGACATACATTTTCTGCAGTTTTGAGTTATTCCCCGAACCCCAACAAGAGGGGTTTTCTTTTTTTAAAGAAACTTTCAGGTTAGGCCATGCAATGGGCCCAAAATACAGAAAACAGCCTACAGCGCACAACAAGCCAGCGCCGAGACGGGTTAAAAGAGCAGGAGGGGGCGCCGCCCCGGCGCGGCGGAGGGGATAAAGCTCTGGCCCCAGCCTCCCTCCCGGGGGTCCCCCGCGCCCCAGACCCTGGCCTATGGCGACGAGTCGACGCCGGGGCGGCGCGTTTGGGTCGCGACTGCCCGCCTGGCCCTGCTCACCTGCCGTCCCGCCGCCTCGCCGAGCCCGGGCCGCCGGCCCCCAGCGCCTCCGCCGGGCTGCTCGGCGCCCGCAGCGCGCAGCGGAGCGCGTTGCCTTGGCGACCCGAGCTGCCGAACTCCCGCGGCGGGCGCTACGGCGGCTCGGAAGGGACCGGGAGGGTTCGCGTCCCCTTCCGCGGCCTCCGAGCGGCAGAAGGGAGAAGGAGGGGCAGTTGGGGTCCTGAGCCGCGAGAGACCAACGTGGGGTTTGGTAGCCTGGATCTTGGCCCCGGGAGAAGGGGAAACGAGAGGAAAGCTGAAGGAAAAGGAGACAGTAAGGCGGGGGAGGGGTGGGGACTTGGACCTAGGAGCCTGCCTTTGCCTCAGTTTCTCTCTCTGTAACCAGATACGGGGACCTTCGAGGAGAGAACAGGGCCATAGGCAGAAGCTCGCTAGACTGGGAATATTTAAAGTCGAGAAAACTGAGGTGGGAGGAGTAGCAGATGCATTTCCTTTTAATCTCAGAGGGGCTCGTGTGGCAAAGAATGAATAAACTTGTTTCTTTGGGCTCAAGGTGAGAATTAGATCATCAGATTTCATTTCAATATGGCAGGTTGACTTTAGCTTCTGACCAGCAATTATATTTCTTGAAATAATCCTGCAGATATACTGGAAGGTGAGCACAAAGGATATCCATTGCTCCCATAAAATGAATGACTACAGAAAGAATTAAGAGAGACCGAAGTAGATATAGATGTGACTATAGTTTCGATAAAGATCTATCTTCAAGCTATGCTTACACCAGTGGTCTCCTAAGTAGTCTCGTGTTTGCTTCTCCTCTTAACTTCCAACCTTACCCAACCCTGCCCCCAGTCTGTTCTCCACCCTGCAGCCAGAATGTCCCTTTCAAAATATGAGCATGATCACGTCCTTTCCCTCTCAAAACCTTTCAACACTTATCCCTGTGTCACATTTAGAATAAAATCCAGAGTTGTAACCATGTTCAGCTTCATCTGTCATCATTTTCCCTCTTGATCATGCTCCAGCCACACTGGCCTTGTTTTTAGGTAGAGGATGTGTTTAAAACAAAACAAAACAAAACACAAAAACACGGGCCCCAAATGGTGTCATTTAGACACCATTAGACACCATCAAATGTTGCTCAATTTGTAATATAATTAGAGTTTCAACCTCCCCCAGAAATATAGTCTTAAGCAGTCAGCCAGGAATTTTTCAGTTCTTACCAAAGGGTCTGCCATCTGGGCCCTCTCCATCCCCCCAAAGAACGACAAGATAATCTGCATAAGACAACTTGCTTTTCCCCTAGAAAGTGGCCACGCCTAGAACAATCCTTTTCTTTAAAAAAAAAAAAATTTATTTATTTGACAGAAAGAGATCACAAGTAGGCAGAGAGGCAGGCAGAGAGAGAAGAGGGAGCAGGCTCCCCGCTGAGCAGAGAGCCCAATGCGGGGCTCCATCCCAGGACCCTAAGATCATGACCTGAGCCTGGCAGAAACTTAACCCACTGAGCACCCCAGAACAATCCTTTTCTTTTGTTAATAACTTTCTTGCTCTCACTCTCCTATAAAAGGAGATATACAAGGAGTTTTGTATATATAAGGAGATATACAAGGAGTTTTGTATGCACAAGGATATATACAAGGAGTTTTGTATATATAAGGAGATATACAAGGAGTTTTGTATAACTCTTTGGAGTGCCTCTCTACTTGCTAGATGGGTGCGACTGGATTGATGAATCTCTTAATAAAGCCAATTAAATCTTCAGATTTATTTGGTTGAATTTTGTTACCTAACACTTCTGTTCATGCTTCTGTTTCATGGCTTTCCTCTTGCTGTTCCATGTTAGGACCACTCTTCCTCCAGATAATGCTTTCTCATTTGTTTAGTATCTCTGTTAAGTATCTTGGTCTTCAAATAGGTCTTCAGATACACCTGCCCTGACTACTCTATTTAAAATAGCAGGGCCCCACCAACTCTGTGTTCTCCTCGCCTCTTTTATTACTTTTATTCACAGCTCTTGTCAGTATCTGACATTTTATATTTGTTTATTACTTGTCTCTTTTCACAACAGCAGAAGCTCTTTAAGGGCAGGCATTTTGTTTTGTTCCCTGCTGTTTTCTCATCACTGGCAACTGCCTGGCACATAGTAAGAGCATGGCGAATATTTACCGAATAAATGAAAAAAGTTAAGTGAAAAAAAGCAATCATGTACCACTACGTGGTTAGAATGCTACATGTAAAAAGGGAATGACATCATATAAGACTGGCATATGCATTTTTGAACTTTGGAAAGAGATCTGGGAGATGGGGGGTAAGATAATACATTTTCACTCTATGTTCTTTGATGTATTTCTAAAAGCCAAGTACATGTATCATCTTTTCAAACAATATATACAAATGTAACAAATCAGAATATGCCACTTTGGCATAAAGATTATTTTGAGCTGAAAGCCTTTGAGAAGTACACACAGTAAAGTTCTCTGCCCTCACCCTTATAATTTTCTGTGTGTGAAGGTGTAGCTCCCTTCCTCTCTACCAGGAAGAGCAGAAGTTAATCATAGGAGAGAACTAACTCTAGACTTTTATCAGTGAGAGGAATCTACATAACAAACTTTACTAAACTGATCCTTATCTTCCATTAGTTTCTGCCCTGTATTTACCTTCCCACAGTCTGCTTCCCTAATAGCCTAAACTCCTTTTCATTGTCTTTTTTTTTTTAATATTTCTTATTTTTTTATTTGACAGAGAAAGAGATCACTAGTAGGCAGAAAGGCCGGGGGGCGGGGGGGGGGGAGCAGGCTCCCTGCTGAGCAGAGAGCCCGGGAGGGAAGCTCAATCCCAGGACCCTGAGATCACGACCTGAGCCAAAGGCAGAGGCTTTAACCCAATGAGCTACCCAGGCCCCAGGCGCCCTTCCTTTTCATTGTCTTATCGCTTCTCTACAAATTTAAATTTTATCATCCTTTGTCAGAATGGTATAAAAGCCTCCAGGCCTCCCCAGCCCCATCTCTGAACCTAGAGGGTAGAGGAAAAATTCCCCCCCTTACAGGGAAAAAACAACCTAGTTTTGACAATCAACATGTAAAGATAGGAGGGGGCTGCCTTGGTTGGCAGTGAGCTCCCCAACCTAGAGGAAATGCTGCTGACCGGTTCCTCCATGAGGTGGGAAGTTGGAGATGATTCACTTTCCCCACTTTTGCCACCTAGAGGAGGAACACTCAACCACTTAGGGTCAGAAACACTGAGAGATGGGTAGGATCCCACAGTAGTGCAGACCAGAAAATGAAACTTCTGCCGCCAGCTAGACCTAATAATCCTCACTGAACATAAACAGCGCTCACAGAATATAAACAAGTATCAGACAAGGCCACTCTGTTGGAACAAGGCAAGGACAAGGCCACTGTGGAACCACAAATAATGACAATATCTTCCTCTTCTAATGTGTGTCCTGCTTCCTTCTCAATCGTAACTCTGGCCCCACTTCAATCCCCCCACCTCCTGGGTAAAACAGTAAGATACCTAACCATTGAATTACCCCTACTTCTTGACTGTATCCAATTCAAAATTGTTTCCCGCTTGCTTAAACCCTTACAGATACCCTGCACAAACCCAAATCCTACAATAAGCTCTTCCCAATCCCCTCTTAGCAAGATACATCATGTTTTCTCTGATATGAATTCTCCCTTGCCGAACAAGCTAAATGAATCTGATTCTTTCTTGCGTACAGGTTATGTTCCTGATGGGACTCGGTAATGGACTTTATCGCAGTCTTAGGTTTCTTCAGCCCTGTCCAGCAGTATCCAAACAGTAAGACATAGGATTTTAAGAGTTACCTGAAAGGGTTACTTTCAGTGATTGCAAAACAACCTGACTTGAGCAGGTATTTGGTGGTAGGGGTTGGGGGGTGAGGTGAAGGGCTCAGGTGGGAATTAGGAAAGCTTGAATAATTCTCATTCCTCTGCCATCAACCCTTTCTGTGGCCTGGGGTGAACCAATGCACTTTGAGCCTTTTCCATTTCTGTAAAAAAATAGATTCAAATACATTTCTAAGGCTTCTTCCAATCTAAATATTCCAGGATTCCAAACTCTAGAGGTTCTTATATTCCCAGGTAAATGTTCCCTTCTTAGTCATCTGTATAACAGTCATCATTGTTGTCATGGCTGCATACCACGTGCACTTTTATGTGTATATCTCAACACTTCTCCTTTAAGTAGATGCTCATTTTTTACTTAAATTTACAAAGTAAAATTCACATCCCTTCTTAAATGGAAAACCAGCATTGCTAAAGCTGCCTCGGCTCCTCTGGCCACCCTAGTGATCTAAATAAACTTCAGCACACATCCTGAGCCTAAATGATTGAGTAACTAACCCTTTTTTGTGTATCTAGAGATGGTGCGTTCTTTCCTAGAAAGAACAGAGCATTTTTGCACCTCACAAAACAGAAACCAGACCCTCTTGTACCGACCCCAGGAACTAAGGGACCAGACCCCCTTGCACAACCTGCAAGCACTGCAATAACATTTGTAAGCTAGCACCATGGAGTCTGCACGTAATCAAGAAATGTTGGGGCCACTCCCTTTACTGATTAACTGCCTTAAACCCCTTTATAAGTCCCTGGGCCAGGCAGAAACCTCAGAGTTGGCCTTTGGACAAGAGTGGGCCTTCTCTCCAGGTGCTCAGACTCCTGAATAAAGCTTCTATTCCTTTCCAAGCAAAACTCATCTCTTGAGTATCTGCCTGTGGAGCAACAGGCAGCCCAACCTGGGGTTCAGTAACTGGGGTTTAGTTCTTTGAGAAATCAAAGAACTTCTGCAAGCACACACAAACCCTGAAACAAAACAATGCTATTTAACTGTAGATGGGCTTACCTTTTGGAGAGATTTGGAAAATGAAGCCTTCGCTCTGTCAAAAATGGAGATAAGCAAATGTTAGAAACATGTTAAGTCCTAGTCTCAAACTCTCTTTGGTTTGAAACAGGACTCTCCGACTCTGCCGTTGAGTGCTACTTAATGTGTTGATGTACCCCGAGGCCCTTTCGTGTACCCCGAGTGGCGTGTATACCCCTCATTTTTAGAAACACCGCCCATCCTTCCCCGATTAGTTTGGACTCGTCTTTTGGTTCTCAGATGCAATATAAATTCCTCAAACACCCTTCTGGGATTGCTCCCTCCCTCCCCCAGCTACTTACTTTCCCCTCACACAGTAAACATTAAATAAACTTTTATTGAAAGGATGGTCCCTCATACTACTTCCTGGTACTCATCACAATGTGTCCTGGTGCATGTGTTTTCAGTGTCAGACTCTTTTTTTAAGCAGGCTGTAAATGCCTGTGCACTTCCGTACGTCAGATGTGGACACGTAACGGGCTCCCAAGTGAATACAAGTAAGATGAAGGAATAAAGCCTTCACACCTCCCGCACATCCGGGCGGCTTTCGCCCCATCTCCCACCTCCGCGCGGTGCCGGGTTAATCCCGCCTTCTCCGTACTCGCCTTGCTGGGTTAGCCCCGCCTCCTCCGTCTGCGCCGGGCTAGATTAGCCCCGCCTCCTCCCGCCCCTCCTGGCCGGTTTAGCCCCGCCTCTCCCTTAGGGCCTGGTTGCTTTAGCTCCACCTTCTCCGTCGGCTTGTTGCTGATTGAACCCTGCCTTCTACCTTTGCCAATGACAGAGGCTCTCTTGGCAGCGGCGGCCGAGGGTGGTGGGCGGGGCCACGCAATGACGCCACCCGCGCGTTTCCGGCCTGAGAAAACGTCGCGTTTCTGAGGAGACGCCTCGACTGGCAGTTACCACCGCGCTAGAAGCCTCCCGACCGGCCGCCTGCATCACCAGCGTCACCATGGGGGCTGTGCTGGGCGTCTTCTCCCTCGCCAGCTGGGTGAGTTTGGGGTCTGGTGTCTCCGTCGGACGTGTCGTTTGGGGGAGGGCGGTAGGGAGCCCCAAGCCCAGACGCGATCGGGCCTTGGCCGGGGACTTGGGGGGACGGGCCCTGGGTTGCAGAGAGTATCCGGAGCGCAGACCAAAATCCGTGATGCCCCCGCCCCCGCGATCGGGCGGCTTGTCTTCCGGGTTTGTAGGGGGGAACGTTGGAGGCCAGGCCGTCATTGTTTACAATTTCGATTGCCCCGCCCCCGTGAGGCTTCCGGCCTCTGGGTTCCTCTGGAGCTGGAACCCGGACCATGGAAGGGGAGTTCCGGGGCGAGGACGCTCTGCTTCATTTCGAAGTACTTTCATAAGGTGGCGTCGTTTAATTTTGGGTGGCTTAAGTGATATTTTTATCCCGTAGCATGGATTTGCCGATGCTACAGACTATGTGGCAGAGCTGGGATTTTAACCGAGGCTTGTGTGCAGTTGTGGTGCAAAGGAAAGAAGGCCTTGTGGATTATTATTCAAAATTGGAAGCCATGGAGTGAACATTTTGGGACCTTGTCCAAGGCATTTATCTCTGGTTTCCCGTAACATGAGGCTAATCACCCCAGCATTCTTCCTCTTGAGAGCTACTGTGAAGATAAAGTGAATAAATGGGTTGAATCGCTTTGTAGATTGTAAACGCCTTATTTTAAAATGGAAATTTTAGGATCTTTGGAAGAGAATATGGTGCGTTCCCTCATATAGTTGCTCCTCAGGAGCATGATTCTTTAAAATCACTTCTTGTCTCATAACTTCCCAACGATTTTATTGACCAAGAACTCAACCTCAGCTCATTACACTACCATTTCTTAGGGACAAAGTACAAAGTGTGTTTTCCATTCTTTAAGGTTGTTGATCCTAAATCAAAAAGGTGTTTGGTCATTTACAGGTTCCTTGAGAGCAGTGACTTAACAATTTTTTGACCTTGACCCAAAGTAAGAAATATATTATTACATAGCTGATTTAATATGCCCATTTAGACACAAGTTTCATGAAATAATTTTTACCTTTATCATCTGCTGTACAATTTTTCTATCACGTTAGAACAAATCCAAGTAAGTTGAAATTTACAACCCGCAGTGGGTCAAACTATTTGCAAAGTAGATTTAGAAAAAAATATATAGTTAAGAAGGTAATTAATTAAGGAGTGAATTTGTAATTTGAAACAAAGATGTCTTTCTTATTCTGATAACCTGAAACATATTTTGCCTCTGATGTAACACTAATATTTGAATTGATGCCATCAAAGCGTTTCTATCTGTAAATTGCTTTTGTATATTTTAATCCCCTTTATTCAACAGGAATAGCAAGGAGTGCAGTATATCAGAGAATGGGATGAGTGGGGGAAGAAAAATAGGAAGTGAAATCAGAAAGGTAGCAGGGAGCCAAATCATTTAGATAACCATTGTATATGGTCTTTTGTATTTGTATTGGGTTTTACTCTTAAGAATCGTGGGGATCCATTATAGAAAAGAAGAGTGATGTGATCTGACCTGTGTTTTAACAAGGTGGTTGTTGGAGAACAGATTATAGAAAAGAAAGGGTAAAGCGAGGTAGAGGAGAAAAACTTTGCTTGCATCCTCTACTGGATTAGTGGTTGGGAGCCTGCGAATTAAAGTGACGAAGATTAGTGAGAGAAAAAAGAACCATGTCCATGTGGTACATGCATACTGGCAGGATGTTATTCATCATTCAGTGATGAATAATGCAAAGGGATGGGTAGAAAATAGGGGTTATTATATACCTTACTTATTAGGGGAAAAGAAAATGGAAGAAAAGGGCTTCTAGTTAGGAAGAACAAAGAGGAGATAAGTAAGTTGGTGATAATACTTATTTATGTAGTTGCCAGAGGTCTTTTGTCTTCTCTATGGCCATAAAACTCCCTTGGAGAGAGAATTTATGGCACCCTCATATCCCAGAAGTTTCTGCTTTTAGTCACATGAGGAAAACTCCAAGAAAGCTTTTTTTCCCTGTATCTGTTGAATCTCAAATGTCTTCACCTTAAAATAATCTTTATACCACCTCTGGGTTCTGCTTGTGTGGCTACAGGAGTGAGACAGGAGCCATTGCTTTTAATCCAGCTTGAAAGATGATAGTAGTGGCTTGGACCAACATGATAGCTAAGGATGCTAAGAAAGTGGTCACATTCTGGAGCTATTTTTTATTATTTATTTTTTTCTTAACTATTTATTTATTTTCTTAAAAATTAAGTAGGCTCCATACCAGACTTGGGGTTTGAACTCACGACCTTGAGATCAAGAGTTGTATGTGCTACTGACTGAGTTAGCAAGGTTCTCCAGATTCTGGATATATTTTCAGGATAAAGCTGATGCGCTGACAGGTTGGATGAGAGTTTCGGAAAAAGAGGAAAGATCAAAGGGGACTCCAAGGTTTTTGGCCCGAGTAACAGGAAGAATAATAGAGTTGTTAACTTACTGAGATGGGGAAGTGACGTGACAAAGAGTAGGACAGCTCTGGTCCATAGATTAAGTAGCTACTGTAAAGGTGCAAGAGGTATACCAGTAGGTGGTCCCTCCAAAAGTCATTTATATTTTCATGATACTTATAAACAAATAAGTGGGTATATTCGTTTGCTAGGGCTAGATTAAAAAAAATAAACCACAAACTGGGTGGCTCAAGCAACAGAAGTGTGTTGTCTCTGTGTTTCTGGAGGCTGGACATCCAAGATTAAGGAGCCAGCAGGGTGACACCCTCATCCTGAGGGTAATGAGGGAGAATCTATTCCATGCTTCTTCCCCAGTTCCTGGTGGTTTGCTAGCAGTCTTTGATATTCCTTGCCTTGCAGATCTCTGCCTTTGTCTTCACTTGGTGTTCTCCCTGTGCTGCTTGTCTGTACTCAAATTTCTCCTTTTCATGACACCAATCATGTTTAATTAGGTGCCTACTCTTCTCCAGAGTAACATCATTTTAACTAATTATATCTGCAATGACCCTGTTTCCAAATAAGGTCACACTCTTGGATACTTGGGATCAGGACTTCAGCATATGAATTTGTGGGGGTGTGGTGGGGGGGAAACACAGTTCAACCCATAACAAACAGTGGGCAGTTATTATGAGATTATTTAATAGGCCAGAAAATAAATAGCTAAAGAAAGTTAGGAGTGTGAGAATGTAGACAAAATAAACATAAAGCAATTAGTGTCATTGTTTTTGGCTATAAAACCTGTGTCTGTCTCCAGCCAGCTATAGACCTCTATTAAGGTCTTTTGGTCCAGATTGTAGTTAAGAATTGGAGACTGAGGGATGCGTGGGTGGCTCAGTGGGTTAAAGCCTCTGCCTTCAGCTTGGGTCATGATCTCGGGATCCTGGGATCGAGCCCCGCATTGGGCTCTCTGCTGAGCAGGGAGCCTGCTTCCCCCTCTCTCTCTGCCTGCCTCTCTGCCTACTTGTGATCTCTCCTCTCTGTCAAATAAATAAATAAATCTTTAAAAAAAAAAAAAAAGAATTGGAGACTGAGACTGAGTGATCAATTTCCCGTGGCTCTTGCGGTTACAAATGTTAATGGCTACCATGATATATTGAGCCCCTGTTGTGCCAGGCATTATGCCAGGTGCTGTATATCCCTGACACTAGCTCATTCTTCATATAGTAACTGTTTAGGTAGGTGGTGTTATGCCCATTTTTACAGATGAGCAAACTGGACTTTGAAGGGGCCTAGCATCTTTCTCCAAATCACACAAAACCATGATGAAGTCCCCCAAGGTACCATCTATAAAAAGTAAAGACTGGGACCATACTGAGACCAGCATCCCCCATTATTTACATCTGCTGCTTCTGCTGATGATTCTGACTTCGCTTGCCTTTGTAATGTGACTTAATGTCATCTGTGAAAGCAATTCGAACGCTTTCCTAATTAAGCCTACATAAAATGACTCAAGATTATGCTATCGTCTGAAATGCTCACCAGAGATCCAGGTTACTTTTTTTTTCCAGTTGAGGTAAAATTCACATAACATAAAATTAACCATTTTTAAGTGTATAATTCAGTGGCATTTAGTACATTCAGTGTTATGCTGTCGTTGATGTCATCACATCTGTGTAGTTTCAGAGCATTTTCATCCCCTCAAAGAGAAGCCTGATTGCCATTAAGCAGTCACTCTCCATCCCATCTCCCTCCTCCTCCAACCTTTGGAAACCACTGATGCTTTCTGCCCTGAATTTACTTATTCTGGATATTTCATATACGTGAAATATAACATGTAACCTTTGGGTCTGGTTTCTTTCACTTAGTTTCTAGGTTGACCCATGTTGTACCATGTATCAGTACTTCATTCATTTTCATGACTAATATTCCATTGTATGGCTATATCACATTTGATGTATCCATTTGTCAATTGGTGGACATTTGAGTTATTTCTACCTTTTGGCAACTATAAATAGTGCTGCGTTGAACATTCACATACAAGCTTTTGTTTGAATACCTGTTTCAGTTCTTTTGGGTGTATGCCTAGAAGAGGAATTGCTTGGTCAAATGGTGGGTTCTGTGTTTAAAAAATTTTTTTTTAAAGATTTTATTTATTTATTTGAGAGACAGAGAAAGTAAGAGAGAGCATGAGAGGAGAGAAGGTTAGAGGAAGAAGCAGACTCCCCGTGGAGCCGGGAACCCGATGTGGGACTCGATCCTGAAACTCAAGGATCATGACCTGAGCCAAAGGCAGTTGCTCAACCAACTGAGACACCCAGGCGCCCTGTGTTTAAATTTTTTTGAGGAATCTCCAGGTTACTCTTAAATTGAGCTACATGGCTCTTATTATCATTATGTATAAGGGTTTCCATGTAGTGTTGCTTGATGCTATAATACCAGATTTGGTAACAAGGAGTCTTTAAATAACAAGTGGAGTTAGGTTTTTATGTTGTTTTTATTTTATTTTATTTTTTAAAGATTTTATTTATTTATTTGACAGGGAGATCACAAGAGTGAGAGTGAGAGGGGGAAGCAGGCTCCCTGCCGAGCAGGGAGCCCAATGCGAGGCTTGATCCCAGGACCCTGAGATCAAGACCTGAGCTGAAGGCAGAGGCTTTAACCCACTGAGCCACCCAGGCGCCCCATGTTGTTTTTAAATAAAATATGCTCTCTGTAAAAGTAACATTTATTGGGCTTCTAGTATGTTTTAGGCACTGTTGAGTACTCATTCAATACAGCAATGTCCGAGGGAGGAAGATTCCGGTACTCAGTCTGTTTTGCAGATGGAGAAATTAACTTAGCTTATGTAACTTGCTGAGTTAGAGTGACAGAAATAATATTGACTCTAGAACCCATGCTTTTTTTTTTTTTTTTTTTTTAAGTAGGCTCCACACCCAGTGTGGAGCCCATTTTGGGTCTTGAACTCATGACTGTGAGATCAAGACCTGAGCTGAGATCAAGAGTCAGATACTCAGTTGACTGAGCTACCCAGACACCCCCAGCTCCCATGCTTTTAACCACTTCCTCCCAGCCATAACTCTTCTCAGTTAAAGCCATCAAAGCCTGGTTTGCCTCCTCTTGTACTCTGTGTCCCTTATGACATGAAGGAGCCTCCTGGAAGAGTTCTCAAATGGCTGTGGTGTGCTTATTACAGGTTCCCTGCCTTTGCAGCGGCGCGTCGTGTCTGCTGTGTAGCTGCTGCCCCAACAGTAAGAATTCCACAGTGACTCGCCTCATCTATGCTTTCATTCTCTTCCTGGGCGCTGCCATATCCTGTATCATGCTGACCGAAGGGATGGAATCACAGCTGAAGAAGGTAAGTAGAAGTAACGGTAGCCTTAATGTCGTGGTTATTTGTATTATTTTTCTGTTTTGCACAATTTCAGTTGTGATTAACATCCTTATTTCTTTACCGTTGTAAAACTCAGTCAAGTTCATTGTAATTGTTGGGTTTTGAAATTACTTTTGGGTACAGTCAAGACATAGAATATGAAAGTATTAGTCCTTTTCTAAAAATCAAGGATCTCAGAATGAACATGTTCAGGTTCTACTCTAACAGCTGAGAGAAAGATATTAAAGGAGTGGCACGAAAACATCTTCCCATGTATGTTTCAGATCTAAACATTTCACCTAGACTAGCCCTTCACCTGTGGAAGGAATCAGTTGTATCATGAAAATTCATGACAGAATGGGAAATAACCTCATCAGCAAGAAAAGCAAAGAACAGAGCACTTTTATTTGCAAAATGCAAATTGTTTATACTATTTGGTGACAAGATTGTAGGTGAATTGGAAGGCAAAGAGAAAAGTTCCTCAGGACAGCATTGCAGTTGTCGAAGTAGTCAGTTGTATAAATTCAGGCTTTCTTATGATAGGATAGAATCTTCGTTTAAATGTAGATATTCCCATAACATTGAAATTGCTTTTTCCAGATTCCTGGATTCTGTGAAGGGGGATTTAAAATCAATGTGGCTGATAGAAAAGTGGATAAAGATTGTGATGTTCTGGTCGGTTATAAAGCTGTATATCGAATCAACTTTGCCTTGGCCATCTTTTTCTTTGTCTTCTCTCTGCTCATGTTAAAAGTAAAAACAAGTAAAGATCCCAGAGCAGCAGTACACAATGGGTATGTAAATTTATTTTACTATTTACTTGTTATATTATGGTGTAGATCCTCCCTTTGAGCAGTTAATGTTGCCATTCTGATGGAAGTAGTAAAATATTTGAATCAGTGCCCCACATATATTTCTGACCTATTGTACAAGGGAAGTTGTTTCAGTGTCATTTTCATTTGGAGTTCTGTAGCACAGAGGGGCTGAAGGGAAAGAGGAGAGTCTTGTCTCTTTTTTTAATACCTTTGTTTCAAGTTCCTAGATTTTTATCAGACACCTGTGGAACAGTTCAAGGATTGTGCTAGGCACTGCATACACATAAACATGTATACTTTTTATTGTTAAAAGATAAAAATGTACCTGATCTATTAAACAGTGTACAGAAGGATAAACTAGATATATTTGGGCCACTGATTTACAAATCTATTGTTTCCCATTCCTGACTGCCCCCAGGTTCTCTTTGATACATAATTCTTACTTGAAGACTGAAGGGAGTTTTATTCACTTTATACGTATTATAATCCTCTTTTATAGATGCAGTAACTGAATTTCAGAAAGGTTAAATAAAGTGCTTGAGATCTCTGAGCCAGTGAGAGTTGGGAGTTGGGATTGAAATTCAGGTTTGTCCAGCTCCAAAGCCTGATTCTTTCCACTCTGCCATACAAGGCAGTCTTTAAAGATCATGGACTGAAAGCCAGGTTTGGTCCTAGCTTTGCCAGTGATGAACTGTGTGATCGTGGGCACAGGGCACTTATGTCCTGTGTTGTGAAAGAAGGATTAGGTGACAACTTTGCCCTAGATCCAACAGTTAATTGCTGTATATGTAGCTAACATTGTTAGTTTAGAATACTCCAGAATTGTAAAAAAATTCCTATTTTAATTGCTAAATGTAGGGAAATTCTTTATATGTTTTTCTCCTTCTATGTCTATGAATGATTTGTTCTCTGGGCTAATGTATGTCCTTAAATTGTATGAAAGATTGAAGCAGTTTCATGTCAAATGAAGAAATAAGCTCAGATAATCATGTTGGAAATGCTGCTGAGTCCTTATTTTTGCATTTCAGAAATTCACTTTTCTCAGTATAAGGGCAAAAATTAACATTTCATAAATACACTTTTATATTTTAATAGGTTTTGGTTCTTCAAAATTGCTGCCATTGTTGGTATCATGGTTGGCTCTTTCTACATCCCTGGGGGCCATTTCACCACAGGTATGGCTTACTACTAAGAGGGTCAATTATATATACACACTCTACAAATGATGGAGTTGAAGCTGCGTTTTCATTACTGGTTTTGCAGAACTGGCAATTAAATGAGGTGGTGTTCAATTATATGACTTCGTACTAATATTAAGGGAGTAATTATTTGATTAAACCCAGGAGGCATTCAGTCCATTTTTCAGCTGTTCTGGAACCATATGTTGCCAGTATTTTAATAGTCTACCTTCTTACTTGGCAGTACTAAGTTATTCCAAGAGCTTGTCAACATAAGGACCTATAACTCATATGTGTTCTACTATCCCTGTCTTAATATGCTTTCTTACCGTAACATCAGGTAACATCTGTGGATTTCCACTGTGATTTTTTTCCCTTGTAAAGGGAAAGGCTTATTGTACCATTTGGAATGTCAGATCCCAGACTACCCTTGGCACAAGCTAGAACAAGTTTTTTTTTTAAAGATTTTTGTTTATTTATTAGAGAACGAGAGACTGAGAATGAGAGAGGAGAAGGTCAGAGGGAGAAGCAGACTTCCCGCAGAGCCGGGAGTCCGATATGGGACTCGATCCCAGGACTCCGGGATCATGACCTGAGCCGAAGGCAGTTGCTCAATCAACTGAGCCACCCAGGCGCCCTAGAACAAGTTTTTTGTTTCATTTTGTTTTTAAAGATTTTATTTATTTGACAGAAAGAGATCACAAGTAGGCTGAGAGGCAGGTAGAGGGAGGGGGGGAGCAGGCTTCCTGCTGAGCAGAGAGCCCAATGTGGAGCTCGATCCCAGGACCCTGAGATCATGACCTGAGCCTAAGGCAGAGGCTTAACCCACTGAGCCACCCAGGAGCCCCTAGAACAAGTTTTAAAAGGTCTGAAGCC